>QXTE01000008.1:5641522-6360816 GCA_003942145.1 Platysternon megacephalum | reverse complement strand
TTTTTTTTTTTTTTTTTTTTTGCTGCCTGGGGCAGCAAAAACCCTGGAGCCGGCGCTGAGTGGGGGTGAGGTTATACCAATTTACCTAAATCAGTTTCTAAATTGTAATTTTAAACTTTAAACTGTAATTGCGAGTCTCCTAACTCTGGCTAGAGGGATAGTGAAGTTTTTTTTCCCTAGAGTGAAATTATTTCTGCCAGTGAAACCCAGAAGTCTGAGCCAGCTTCCATATTCAAATCCCCCAATTAATAATAGAATAACCTACTGCTGTGTCTAAGGCAGCTGCAAATACCCACAGGCTAGGTCTGTCTTCGTTTTGCAACCAGGTAACAGTACTGTACCTTAGGGCAAATCCTAAAGCCACTTACAGTCCAGGTAGCTAGGCCATGCACTGGGTAGATATGCAGTAGGAAGAGGAATCCTGACCCCAAAAGGCCACAGAGCATCTGTGGAGCCACTCCATGGAGGCTAGTCCAGTAGAACGTCTAGAATAGCCTCTGTGGGCCCTTATGCACCCCTCACAAACAAGTCAGGGAGAACCAGAGGAGCTGCCCCCCATATTCTGACACACAGATACTCTATTATACAGTGAGATTGCTGGGGTTGCACTGCAGCTGCGGAGGCTGGGGCAGGATTTGTCCATATGGGGACAATACAACTTATTACTATACATGTAATACAATGTATGCTAATTTCTATACCATAGCACTGCTTATTTTCATATGGATTTATTTCAATGAATGTAGTTATTGTGTATTTACTGCATTCTCACGTTAAACAACACCAAAATGGCCGGCTCCTCCCTACATCCCCACAGTGGCATCACCTGTCAGGCAGGGCACAAAGGGACTGCCAGAGTGAGAGATATGAAGGGTCCATTATATAAGCACATCAGACTGCAGCAATCTGAGAAAGTACAGTGAGCAGCTGCCACTCTTTTGCACCAACATCCATCAGTCATGTCTATTATTTATCTGGCATAATAGAAATTGTCACCGGATCAGTGTCACTCACTTTGCTTGCAAATGTCTTGTCTTTGCTTCAGCATTTATTTTTGACACATAGCTTAGCTTCACCTTGGCACTTCTGTGACAATAGGGTATGACTATTTCTTTGACATTATCTCTTAAATTAAATCGCTGTAGGCTAGTGCATAAATCTTTTTGATTTCATCAAACTAACCAAAACCAAAATATATTACTGAAGAAAGCTGTCGCACCTAGGTTAACTTCCAGAGACAATAGAAAACTAATCTGGAAGCATTCGCTACATATTCTCACACATGTCCCTACTGGGCCCGAGGTGCTAAGGGACACATTTTTGAAGGTATTTAGGCACGTAAAGATGCAGATAGTCACTGGGATTTTCAGAAACACATGGGTGCCTAACTCCGACTGAAATCAATGGGAGTTAAGTGCTTTTGAAAAATCGCACTAGATGCCTCTGCATCTTCAGGCGCCTAAATACCTTTAAATTCTGCAACTCCCATCTGAAGTTGGGATGGGTTCAATCCCCAGATTTGCAGCAGTTTCCTGCAGCATGTTACATGGCATATCTTTTTGGAACATTTCTATTAAGTTTGAAATATGTTCAGAAATGTAACATTAATATTGCAAAAACACTATTTGCATTGAAATTAAACTTTCATGCTAAGTGAAACCCTATGACAGTGAAATGAACAGAAGGAAGGATCTATGACAGCTCACTTCCCTGTGCTCAGCTACCAGAGCTCACAGTTTGCAAAGACTCAGGGTCACATTCTGACAGCAGTTAAATCAGGTTAAATTAGGGCTGTCAAGCGATTAAAACAATTAATTGCAATTAATTGTGTGATTAAAAAAATTAATCGCACTGTTAAGGAATAATAGAATACCATTTATTTAAATATTTTTGGATGTTTTCTACATTTTCAAATATATTGATTTCAGTTACCACACAGATTACAAATATTTGCATAGTAAAAAAACAAAAGAAATAGTATTTTTCAATTCACCTAATGTAAATAATGTAGTGCAACCTCTTTATCATGGAAGTTGAACTTACAAATGTAGAATTATGTACAAAAACTAACTGCACAGCACTAACTCCTCCTCCCCTGAATGTGCTGCATTCCCACCCCTCTGCCTACCTCCCAGCACTTCCCGCCCGGCTGCTGGCAAACAGCTGTTTGGCAGTGTTAGCATGCTCCAGGAGGGAGGGGGAGGAGCAGGAACGTGGCGCGCTCAGGGGAGGAGGCAGGGAAGAGGCAGGGCTGGGGCGGGGATTTGGGGAAGGAGTTTGAATAGGGGCAGGGAGGGGGTGGAGTTGGGGTGGGGACTTTGGGGAAGGGGTTGGAATGGGGGCGGGGCAGGGGTGGGGCTTCATGGAAGGGGTGGGGTAGGGCCGGTGGCAGCGGCGGGAGGTCTAGCACCCAGGGGAAAGAGGGAAAGTCGGCGCCTATGCTCAGTCCTACTTCTTGTTCAGCCAATTGCTCAGACAAACAAGTTTGTTTACATTTGTAGGAGATGCTGCTGCCCGCTTCTTGTTTACAATGTCATCTGAAAGTGAGAACAGGTGTTTGCATGGCACTGTTGTAGTAGCTGGCGTCGCAAGATATTTCATGCCAGATGCATTAAAGATTCATATGTCCATTCATGCTTCAACCACTATTCCAGAGGACATGCATCCATGCCAATGACGGGTTTATGCACATTGGTTGTTACAAGCAATTTTGGTTACTTGACAGACTCACGAATTCAGGACAGGATAGTCTGTGGCACTTGGAACCACCACCTGCAGAGCATCTGCTCTGGGAAGGCGATCTCGTATTAGACAGATGCTTAGACATGGGGCATGCAGCAGAAGCTTCAAGATAAAGAATCCAAGTCCTAGGAGACACTACAACCCCATCAGTACATGCAGGGAGACAACAGCAAAGGAGAGCAAGTGGCCAAGGTACCACACACATAGCAAGAAGCATTTGTTGTGGGAGACAGCATGAGCGGGTAAACAGGGAGAAGTGCCACGTACTAGGAGAGCATTGCAAGAAATGGGGCAAGTTGAACCATTTTAGCAAGGCATGCAAGAGCACAGGAAGTCTCAGAAGGATTCAGTCAGATTTGTACAAGGGGGGAAATGGCATACCAGACATTGGTGATGACACCATGACTCTCTTCTTGAGTCTGAGAGCATATTAGGTTCAGGAAAGCAACAAGGGACAATAGCAACTTCCGTGCATGCATCAGTGGTAAAAAGGAAATGCCATGTGCAATTTCAGCTGGATAGCAGGGCCTCCTACAGTGTGATTCCTCAGGGTGAACTGGACTCGAACACACCCTTTACAAAGAGCAAATACAATCTAATAATGCACAATAAGAGTGTAATGCAGCCTGTAGGAAAATGTGACTTCATATTAACTAACCCAAAATATAACAGATGGTACCCACTGATGTTTGTGGTGATGGCATGTAAGCACATACAAGGGAATACAGCCATATAAGCCATGGATCTGATCAGGGTGCAGCATCAGAATTGTATAGCTGCAGTGCAAGAAGCAAAAGGAGTCTCATGGACAACAGAGACAATTTCAGAAGCATATGGGGATGTTTTCAAAGGTGACAAGTGCCTCAAAGGAAAACTGCAACTGGAAGTAGGCCCCAGAGTGGAATATGTGCTTACCACAAAGGCACTACGTAATCCAGTACAAAAGGAGCTCAAAAGTCAGCAGAGCAGGGGTATATCAGCTTCTGTAGAGGCCAATATATCCTGGGTAAACAGCATAGTGGTGATAAAGAAGCCAAGAGGCAAATTATACATCACCATAGACCCAAAGCCACTGAACCAGGCAAGTAAAGATGTCACTATCCACTGCCAACAATTGATGACATCTTGATAGAACTCTCCAAAGCCAGAATCTTTACGATCTGTGATCTTTGTAGTTCTGGCACATAAGGCTGGATAAACAGTTCAGAATGCTGACAATCTTTGCAACCCCACTTGGTGGGTATAGATGGTTGAGCACGCTGATGCACATAAGCTTAGCACCAGAGATGTTCCAGAGAAATTTCACCTAAGTGCTGGATGCATTGCCTGGGGTGAAAATAATTGCAGAACATATCTTCATTGTAGGCAAAGGGAGCAATGATACAGAAATTGAATGAGACCATGACAGAAAACTACAAGCTTTTCTTCAGTGATGCAGAGACAAGAACATAAGACTCAACCCAGAAAAAAATGCAACTCAAACAGTGTGAGATGACATACACTGGACACCTGCTCACAGCAGAGGGACTAAAAGCAGAATCCAACAAGATCAAGGCAGTCAGAGCCATGCAAGCTCCAGTGGATGTGAAACGGGTATGGCACTTTATTGGAATGACAAATTTTCTGTCCAAGTTCTATCCATACGTGGCTGCAGCAGAAGAACCCATACATCAGCTCACAATGCAGAATGTTGACTAAGGCTCAGAGGTACTGTCATAAACAGATAGTTAAGGGTTAATGCCTCTTTTACCTGTAAAGGGTTAAGAAGTTCACCTAGCCTAGCTGACACCTGACCAAAGGAACCAATGGGGGGACAAGATGTTTCAAAAAGTAAGGAGGGGAGTTCCCTTTGTCTTGGGTCAGTTTCAGTTCTGGCCGGGGAGGAAAAGGAATCAGGAATCAAACAGGGTAGTGAGTATTTAGTGAAGGAATTAGCTTATGTTTCTTTTCTGTTTGTGACTTGTCTTGGGCATTATAGGTATAATCAAATTGACTATTTTTTTGATGTACTAAGGATTTTGCCCAGGGGGACATCCTTTGTGTTTTAAATCTATTGTCTGTGAGATCAGCTTGTATGCTATCTCCCAGAGGTTTTTCTTTTACCTTTCTTTTCTTTAATTAAAAGCCTTCTTTTTAGAGACCTGATTGATTTTTCCTTGTTTTAAGATCCAAAGGGGTTGGATCTGGGCTCACCAGGAATTGGTGGGGTAAAGGAGGGGGATGGTTAATTTCTCCTTGTTTTAAGATCCAAGGGTTTTGGATCGGTGTTCACCAGGGAATTGGTGGAGGAGTCTCTCAAAATTACCCAGGGAAGGGTTATAGTACTTGGGAGGGAAAGGTTTTGGGGGAGAAGACAGAGTTTCCCAAATAACTCCAATATTTGGGTGGTGGCAGCATACTGATCTAAGCTGGTAATTAAGCTTATGAGTTCCCATGCAGGTCCCCACATTTGTACCCTAAAGTTCAGAGTGGGGGTGAAACCTATGACAGGTACCCAATAGTAAACATCTGACATGCTGAAACAAATGATAACAGATTCCCCTGTCCTGAAGTACTACCAGCCAGAAGAAACATTGACACTCCAGTGTAATACCTCTGAGAAAGGACTGGGTATAGTTTTTTTGCAGGAGCAGCCAGTTGCTTATGCTGACAGAGCCCTGTCAGAGACTGAACAGGGGTATGTCCAATTAGAAAAAGAACTTCTGGCTATTGTATTTGGAGTGTAGCAATTCCATTAGTACATCTATGGCAACTCAATAATAGTGCAATCAGACCACACTCCAGACAATTATAGCAAAGCCCCTTTTTAGTGCTCCAGAGAGATTGCAGCACATGTTGATTCAACTTCAGCACTACCAGACAGAGATCAGATACTTTTCAGAATGACTACTGGTGTTAGCGGACACCCTGAGCAGGGCATATATACACAGCATCAGTGAGTTGGGAGAGGGGAATTAGGACACTAAATCCATTAACATGTTGCACTATCTCCCCAGTTTCAACAGCAAAGCTGATGGAAATCAAAGAGGCTACAGAAAAGGACATCCAACCACAGGCAGTCAAGACAGCGATATTAACAGGGAGGCCAGAAGACAAAAGCCAAGTACCAGTCGGAGCAGAACCACATTTTCAGATTAAAGATTAGATGAGTATGCAGGATGGAATAATATTTCAAGGGCAGAGGGCTGTTGTCCCTGCCTCATTATGTAAGGATGTCATACAAAAAATACACACCTCACACCTGGGCATTGACAGCTGCCTTAAGCAGGCCCAAAAGCGTGTTTACTGGCCGGGAACATATACACAACTATACTTCTTGATAGTAGGGCGTGACACCTGCTAGTCCTATGAGAGCTGTCCACCCAATCACGGGAAAAGGGGGGAGCAGACTTATTCACCTTCAATGAAAAGCAATATTTGATTACTGTGGACTACTATTCAAACTTTTGGGAGGTCAATGCCCTTCCGGATACAAAAAGTAAGGCAGTGATTGGCAAACTGAAGGCCCACTTTGTGAGATATGGCATTCTGGACACTGTATCCCCTGACAACATACCCCAATTTGCCTCAGAAAAATTCAAGGAATTTGCAAGCAAATGGGAGTTGAAGCACCATGCCTCCTCCCCAGCCAAGGTGGAATCAGCTGTGAAAACAGCTAAGAGACTGTTACACAAGACTGTGCCTTGTGATTCAGATCCTCAGCATTCTGGTACACAGGAATACCCCAACACAGGGGTGCCAAAACAGTCCAGCACAGGCACTGATGGGGAGAAGGACAAAACTCTGCTACCAATGAAAGGAGGCCTGTTGCAGCCTGAAGTATAGAGATAACGCTGAGAGGAGATCAGAAAAAGCAGGCACTAGAGTACAACAGGTCAGCCAAGAACCTACCAGCCCTGGAGACAGGCACTCCTGTGGGGATCCAGCCATTAGAGAGACACCAGAAGGAATGGGCTAAAGGATCTGCAAGGGTGCAGTGGGATTCACATCATATGAGGTGACTTCAGAAGAGAGACAAGTGACAGACTCAAGGAGCTCAAGCTATTTAGCTTAATAAAGAGAAGGTTAAGGGGTGACTTGACAATAGTCTATAAATACCTACACAGAGAACAAATATTTAATAATGAGCTCTTCAATCTAGCAGAGAAAGGTAACACACAATCCAGTGAGCAGAAGTTGAAGCTAGATAAATTCAGACTGGAAATAAGGCATACATTTTTAACAGTGAGAGTAATTACCCACTGGAACAATTTACCACAGGTGGTGGTGGATTCTTCACCACTGACAATTTTTAAATCAAGGTTGGATGTTTTTCTAAAAGAAGTAGGAATTATTTTGTGGGAGTTCTATGGCCTTGGAATCTCTATATTCAAAGGAACAGGAAGCACTTATGAGCCAGCAGCCCAGAGAGAGCCTACAGAGATACAGCGATTATCACAGAACAGAAAGACAGAAAACCATTGGAGGCAAAGTTCACCAGAAAGGAGGAGACTGCAAAGACAGATAGTTTGCTAGACTTGGAGACAGAGATAGGTCACTCCCAGTATGGTCACATGTTGAGGATACCAAACTATCTGAAAGAATATGAAACCATCTGCGTCTGTGGTAAAGAGAAGACTTCAATTCAGGTATGTGTTAGCAACCTCTGTCTGAAAGAACATGGGTGTGGCTCTGGGCACCAGCTATGTTTTTAATGTTTATATTAAAATGTTTATAAAATAGGGAAGATGTATCATGATCAGTGGAAATGGAGTCAAAGGGCCCATGTTTCCTGGAGTGACTTATCAAGGGAACAGCAGGACAACAGGGAATGTGAGGAGTTGGGCTAGAAGCAATGCAGCCCCATGGACAGTGCAGTGCACAGGGTTTAATAAAGTTCTACTTGTTCAATTTAACCTGCATTCAGCTTCATTCTTTGCTAATAAAACACAAGACTTATGCTGGCTCTCTTCACAGAGGTGACTTTCAGCACACTGTGCGTGGTCCTTCATTGGATGCACAAGTGGCAGGGAGACTCCTTGTGCTCTTTTCTTCTCTGGGCACAAACAAGCTCTAAGTGTCAGTCCAAGGAGGATTTAAGGCTGCGTTAGCATTATAAGTACTGAATATGGTACTATTCTGTTCAATAAAATGCTGTCCTCAATAATGCAAAACCACAGACCCTACAGTCCTTATTCAGTCCTTAATTTGGCCCATTCCAACAAGCCGAGATTTTTGCCTACTTCAGGACTGCACGATGAGATCTTAACATGCACAGTATGCATCTATACCAGCATATGCTAAATCAGACAGTATAGTGCAATATCTTTGCACATCATAGTATACAGGTTATGCTTTCTGACATCATTGTCTTTTTAATAAGAATGTTACCGACCAAGAAAACAGCCACTCATATATTCAATATCAGATTGAAACAGTGCACATGGCTCAAAGCTCTTCGTGGCAATTCAAATCCCACACCAATTTTTGGAATATAATTTTTAGCAACCTAAGTAATTCATTTCCTAGATGGTATGTTTTCCAGTTCCTTGGCTGAATGCTTTGGTAACTATGGAACTGGGATGCAGCATATGTTTGCTGATTGGGTAACTATTCTCTCAATCAGACAATGCAGTGAACAAATAGCCAGGGATGTTATAAAGTTGTTAGGAAAATGATATACATTAAACCCGAGCTGAAGAGGCAAAGGCGCTGACTCTGTGGGTGCTCCAGGGCTGGAGAACCCATGGACAATTAATAGTGGGTGCTCAGCACCCACCGGTGGGCTCCTCATCTCCCTCCCCCACCCAATGTCTCCCACCACCGGCGGTCCCCGCCAATCAGCTCCCTCCCACTTCCTACCCGAGCTCCCTCCTTTCAGGAATGTGCCAGGGGGCAGGTGCAGAGGGAGGACAGAGCGCCCCCCTCCCACAGGTAACATGGGTCGGAGAGAGTGCAGTGGCCCCAGACTGGGTGTGGGTGGGGTCGCTGGGGGGACGACATGTGACCAGTAATGGGACCTCCCTTTAGATCATGCTCCCCCCAGTATGGAGAGGCACCAGTTGTCTATAGGGCACCCTCGGTGGAGGGAGCAGAACAGGGGCGGAAAGAGGCGGGGCGGGGCCTTGGGGGAAGGGGTGGGACCTGGCTCGGAGCAGGGGTCAAGCACCCCCCGGGAAATCAGGAAGCCAGCGCCTATGTAAGGAAGGATGGATTGTAAAGGTAGAATAGTTATATTATTTTTTACCGCATAATCTTCTTGGTATTGTAGCAGCTCAGCAAAAGCAGAATATCCCACCAAATAATTTTTACAGTTGCTAACTATTAAAGACTGAATTCAATGTGCTGGTGGTGTTTGCAAATAAACTGAAAACTTTCAATACTGCAGACAGAATAGCAATGGCAAATTTATCATTACCTTTCTGAGGGTCAACAACAAAGTTTCCCTTTTGATTCCCTGCTACAATGTCATAAGTCAGGCCATCACCATCTGGGTCTATAGCATTGACTGTAGCAATCAACGTATTTGGGCCTGCATCTTCAGAAACAAAACTCCTGTAGCTGTTAAAAAGAATTGTAATGAGAAATTACAACATATGATGAAAAAGTCAAATTAAAATATATGTACAACTGAATGCATGTTTTAGAGCAGCATTTTTTGACTGTTCAAATGTAATGTAGAGATTTATAGTTTAATGAATAATGCAATTAAGCTGATGAGATATTCTACCTTGTTAACCACTTAAACAATAAAAGTTGGACATTAAATCAATTAACAGACTCTTTCTGCTTTTCCCTTTAGTAGATTTCCCTTGCAAACTTCTAGGAAAAAGAAAGTTTACCTTCAATAAGGATTTGGGTGAAATGTGGGGTTCACCATTTTATCTACACACACATGAATGTCAGGATATACTGTGCCACACATGACACATGGGGCCAGGGTACATGGGTCATCATCATAGCTTATCACTCCAAAACTGCAACCAAGACCTGGTGTTATCACTTATCTCAAATAGTTCCTCAGGAGTGCAAGATGTTGACAGAGTGAACTGTATCAGGTTGTGTTCAAGTATTTGTCTAGGCTCTCCACATTCACATTTGGGGTCATCCCTCAACCTCCACTTGGTGAAATTATCACCAGTTTTTTCCCATCCGAGCTCTCACTCGATTTAGAGTACACTAGGATTTTTGTTCAAAATACAAAAAACAACGTGTCCCCCCCCCACACTCATCCCCACAAAAAAACCCTAAAATATGAGTAAACAAAAAGTACACTGGTGTAAGCCCAGAGTAATTTCACTCAGTTCACGGAGATCAGAATCAGTCCCAACATGGCCAGACTTGCAAGATGAAATTAACCACACTCAGATACCATGGCAATGAGGGCCATATATATTCCTAGACAAAGAGACTGAATTCAAGACAAAACTTGCCTTACATTTACTGACTTGTGTGTATTCATTGGTGCATTAAGATAGGGTTGTGGGGGGTTTTCGCATTTAATATGCAACCCAATAAGGGAACTAAATGATTCTGGTTTAGCTCAGCTATTCAAAACCCCAGGGCCATTGTCTTAGCTCTGCATCAGAAAACCAGATGAACTGTAACTCTGACAACTTTAAGCATTAAATATAGGAGCAAAAGAGTTCAAATCATCAAGAAAAGGTCTCTGAAGAAGCAGCAGGAGAAAACTGACAAAATGAAACAGAGTAGTAGCTTAAAGCAACTCATAATCGAGGAATAGGATAATTATGGGGAAAGAGAGCTCCAGGCTAAGAATTATGAGTTTATACTGGACTGTAAATCTATTTAAACAAAGCACTAAAAGGACAACATCATCTTGATTTGTAGCTCTGCATTGGTCCATGATTGAGCATAAAATTAACTGCAGATTAGGGTCTTTAGAGGAACTAAGTTACAGATGATCACAAGGAATCTATGTAACAGAGCAAACATCAGATAAGACCTGCTTGAAGTTCAACCTTAGATTCAGGAAGGCATCAGCAAGGGCAAGATAAACCAAAATGAAAGCTTTCACCTGGAATGTAGATAGAGAACAAAAGAACAGCTTTTGGAAGGAAGATAAGGAATTTGGGGACTTATCCTCTTAGGTACTGAGCAACACCTGCAAAGTGCTCAGCACCTCAGACTCAGGTCTTTGGATTATGTCTATAAAGCATGGAATGATCACGAAACATTGGGACAACTTCTGTTCTCAGTTGCACCCATACAGTCCCACTGAGTTAAATAAAAATTGCATGCATTCACCTGACGGCAGAATTTGGCTTTATGTTCATCTCCAAATGTATGCAATGGCTACACAGACTGCAGATGTAAAATAATAACCCCCTATGAAAGCATTTTTCATAATTAAAAATAATGCTAATTTTTTACAATATCCTCTGGTAAACTCAAACAGGAAGCCTGTTTTTCTTTTGCTGCACATATGCTCTGTTTTGACAAAGAGCTGTTCACAACATAATGAGTACTGGCACTCATTTTCCAACAAAAAACAGTACTACAATGAAGCATTTGTTTTTAAAGAAATAACCACATATAAGATTAAACAATTATGTGGACACTGCAAAAAGATACAAAAAATAAGAGGATAACGGATTAGTGTGCCTGTCAGCCTTGATAACATCCATTTAACAGCCTGGAATATTTTTTTTTTAAAGGGGGAGCATGTTCTGAAGAACCACAGTCTTTAGATTCTGGATTAGCCCTACTTGGACATGCAGAGGACCACTAAGAATTTTGTATTACAAAGGTCAGCTCTTTTCATGCCAAAATTATCTGAGGGATGTTTAGTTCCCCCTCAGCTGTTGGCTCACTAGAAGGAAGGAAGGTAGGAAATTGTGAAGACACATATTACCTTTAGGTATTATAAGGACTGTCAAGAAGTCTTGACGTTGTGTTCAGACAAACCACAAGTTTGGCACCATTAAAATCCCTTCCTGATCTTTGCTCTGAGCAACTTTTACTTTTAAGCTGGTGCATAAAAGTCAGAATTTGACAGTGGTAAACTGGGAATTCTACTGCAGAGTCTGTAACTTGCATGTAAACTCATAGTGCTTTTGACACAGATTCAGACACTTGTAAAACTCAAGGTTTAAAGAGGACTGTGCTTACTGAAGCCTGGAAAATGTTCCCTGTGTTGATGGGAGATGGGACTGGGCGAGATTAAGTGCATTCCACTTATTTATTATTGACATTTATCTTGTGATTTCTTCATATTGCAGTAGTCAGTTAGGACTATGTCATCTACTAAACATTTTGTTTTAACGATTCAGTAAAATAGTGCTGCAAAATGTTGACTATCTCCAAAGCCTAAACCGTCTAATTAAGGGCAAGATTCTGCCATGCACTCTGGATGTGGTGGGATGTGGAGGGACAGAGATGCTGCTTGGACTCCCAGCATTTCTGGCTGATTTTCTACTGGGGTCTCCTGGAGTACTCAGTCTGAAGCAGTAGCTCCACCACTCTTGGAAAGGATATCATGTCCTGCTATCTCCCCATACAACCAGCTCTGACCAACCCTGGCCAGCTCTGACCCACCCTGCACCTTTCAGACAACTAGTACCAGGGCCGGCTCTAGGCACCAGCAAACCAAGCAGCTGCTTGGGGCAGCACATTTGCAGGGGGCGGCATTCGGGCCATCCTTGTTTGTTTGTTTTTTTAACTCATTCTTCCCCTCTCACAACCCTGCAGAAGCGGAGCCACGGAGCAGCTGGGGATCCAGCATGGGAGCTGAGAACCCACGGGACCCTGGGAGCTGTAGTTCCTTGGCTAGCTCCCTGCCTAGAGAGCCAGCCCTGGAGCAGGGAAAGAACTACATTTCCCAGCAATCCCTTGGCCGCTATCAACAGGAAAGGGAGGGGGAAGGAGTGACGTAGCTGAGCCATGCTGTAGCTTGCTGTGAGTTGAAAGGGGTGGCCCTGTGAATGGGGAACAAGTGTGCCCAGCCCAAGGGGTAGGCGGCTTTGGTGCAGAGATCCCCTTCAGAAGACTTCCCCAGACTGGATTAGGGATACTGGTGTAACCTCACCTTGCAGCCCCCAAAGAAGGAACTGGGTGGACTAAATGGACAATGTACCTCTGTATCTGAAGCCTAGCAAGGGAGGTACGTGGATCCCACTAGAATTTAAAATGAAAACTGAAAGAGGGGAAGCTCTACTAGAGGACTTGGGCAGCTTTAGATACAGTACCAGGCACGTAGGAGGATTTCCACTTCTGAACCATGGAAGCAGAAATTGGCTTTTCCTTTCTAGATTTAGCTAATATTCAGAAAGGGAATCTAGCACCTGCCCTCCAGATTTGAACACCCTCAAAATTCAGGAGTGCTCACGCTCAATTTGGGCAGCTGTTACTTCATTTCTCCCAAATCAAATATACTGATCCACTGTAACTTGCTGTAGATAAAGTAGGATAAAATTGAGCAAGAAACGCTTCCCAGTGGTTATTAGGACTGGAATTGCTATTTTCAACAGCCATTGCTTTTTTTTTTTTTAGTTTTATTTGTTTAAAAGGAAGACAGTGATATTGCATTGGCAAATTCCCCATAGAAACAAAGAGTGGAGCAAAAGAATAATAAAGGCACCTCAACTGTTCCTCATTTATGTAGGACTGTCTTATAATATGCATCCAGATATCCTCCAATCACACAAGCTGAAAATTGTTTCACTTTACTGCAGTTCTGTAACTATATGGGAACCAATCCTGTCTGTGTTCTGTGCACATCCAAAATTCCTGCTGAATGACCCGCCCTGGGAGCGAGTTACCAGTGACCCAGGGCTGGGACAGCAGGAGGGTGCAGGTTGTGGGGGAGAGCCCAGGGCTGGGGCAGCAGGGGGGTGGGTGGGTAGGTGAGGGGGGAGCCCAGCGCTGGGGCGGCAGGGGGTGTGGGTGGGTAGGTGAGGGGGGAGCCCAGCGCTGGGGCGGCAGGGGGTGTGGGTGGGAGCCCAGGGCTGGGGTGGGGGGCAGCCAAAAATGTTTTTGCTTGGGGCAGCAAAAAACCTAGAGCCGGCCCTGACTAGTACTCACGCAAGCTCCAGAACGGAGTAAGGATTGTGGTATCCATTAGGATTCTGGCCAGCACTTGTGCAGGGCAGGAAGGGGGAGAAGGGATAGGAATAGTCTCCAACACCTTCCCTGTAATAATGTGAGTGCTCACTTCTAGTGGATATGTTTTCTCCCACTAACAATGTATGTTACAAATGTAAGTTATCTAGCATGTGTAGAGTAAATAATTCTTTCAGATATAGCAGTGGTTGGAGCCTATCTGGACATAATATTTGTTTACTTTAAGACTGATGATGAAGTCCTGAAAAACTTCCCAATAAGAATTTTTAAGAAATAAAATATTTTTTTTATAAAATTTACAAGCTTGAACTTTTTGCACTACAGATTAATGACTCATTCTTGTTCCCGTTTATATTAACGGAAATTTTGTCAGCAGCTTATCAAGAGATTTCTGATATATTGGGATACATCCAGAAAAAAGACCTTCTAGTTTTGGATCTGACCCAAACCCAGGACTCCTGAAGAGCATTTGGATGCAGGAATTCAAATATTAAAAACGCAGGGAGGGAGATCTTGGCTATGAGGCTCCATTTCAGGTCCATCTCTATTTAAAAAAATCTATTTTTGTTGCTACCATTTGAAGTAGCTATCCTACAAGGAATGACGACTCACAGGGCCAAATTCTGTAGGAATGTTTAAGGATGTATAAGTTGGGCTCAGACCCCATTAGTCTTACTTCCTCTGATTTGCCAATGTGTGAGTGAATGTAAAAGATTCTATGTTGGTATGAGTTATATGGTGAGGAGCTGGAAGAAGATAGAAATAAGGGGCAGCTTACTTTAGCATACATGCTTTTAAATGCTACTCTTCATTCCTTTTCTTGCTTCACTTGTCTCTTCTGGACACTTGATGTGTGAATTACACCAGCTTACATTTACTGGACCAAATTCAGAGGTGATATGTAAGGGTGAGTATAGTCTAAGTGTGTTTAAGTGAGCAAGTCTAAATCTAAACCAACCTATGGAAGTCTAAGCTGGTAGGACATATATGTTGGAAGAACCAGAAGAAGGTTCAAGACTAACTTGGACTAGTCAGATTCATCAATGAAGAATGTTTCCCACAATCTTTTGAAATCATCTCTAAATTTTGTGGTTAGGAACCAAACTTAAGGACTTATTTTACTGGGAGTATGAAATTTCTGGGCCAAATCCTTGTGTAGTGTAAATCAGCGTAAATTCACTCATTTCAATGAAGCTATGCCAATTTAAACCAGGTGAAGATCTGGCCCTCTGAGCATGTCTCAGTTCCTGTGATATCTCTTTACATCTTGACATCCACAAGTTAAGAGCAATATTTTCAGAGTTTTAAAAACAACTTATATATTTACATTGTCTGAGAAAACTCGGGTGCTTCATCATTCATGTTTGAAACACGGATTCTAACAGTTGCGGTCCCAGTCTTTGGCTCTTCTCCTTTATCTACAGCCATAATTATAAATTCATAAAGATGGTTGGGCCTCTCATAATCCAACTGTGTTGCTGGGAAGATAGTACCATGTGAAGAAATGCTAAAATCTGGACTCAAAGTGTAATATAATATTTCAGCGTTTTCTTCTGAATCACAGTCGCTGGCTGTCACTATTAAAACAGAAGAAAAATACAATTCCTAGATTAAGGTCTAAGGATTAAAATGATAAAAACTTTAATAGACAAATTAATGAATGGCATAAAAATAACAGTGATAACATTTATTTTAACATGTGGTGCTTGAAATAACTTTTTAAGTAGTAAAGGATATAGCATATTTTATACTGATTTACTATGGTTTGAAAACAAGCTGTAAAAAAGCACATTTTTTACTTCAACTCTCAATATTTATAACTAGTCATCCTTCAAGGTAAGGCATTAAATTGCCTGGCTACTTCCACCCATTGTTATGCCTCTGTCTGCTAAAGAGCCCTTTACTATCAAAAATCTTCTTCCTATGTAGGTACTTATATTCTCATGCCCACCTGATTTGCACCACTCACCCAAATTTACTTTGTCCCCAACAGGCTTGCCTCCTGCAAACACATGATTAACTTCAGATACAAGAGTGGTCGCACAGAGTTCAATTAGACTACTCATATATAAAATTAAATATGTTCTTAAATGCACTATCTAAAATAACACATTACTAGATTATAAAATTTCATTTCCCATTCAAGAGATCAGTTTTCAATGTTCTAATAATTTGCTATTTTAACCTGTGTATACTTTTTCAAATCATAGGAAAAATTAACTGAAGGAATAGCCTTAAATATGTATGCAATTATTTATTTTGATGTAAATCTGCTTTTCTTCCAGACTCTGCCCTTATTTATATAAAAACTTTGATTTTTTTTCACCATTTCATGCACTACACAGAACTGCATAATATAAAACTGAGTTATTTGGTTATAAATTCAGTAGGGGGGAAATTTTGCTCCCCTCACTTACCTAAACACACATGCATACACACAAAAGGTCCTGAATGCAGCAGAACTGGTGTAGTTCAGTGGAATGGGATGGGGAGAACACAGCATGTGGAGAGCCCACAGAGGCTGTGTGCGCCATGGAGCTGTGTTCCATGAGGATTCCCTCTGTCCCAGCGCACAGGGTGATTTCAAAGGTGCACAGAAGAGATGCATTGATGGACTCACAACTACTGACCATTCTCCATCCTTCAGAAAGAGGGACACAGCAGCTGCTGGGCTACTGCAACTCTAAGGATGTAATAGCAGCCACAGCATCTGTACTGCCACTTCATAATCATACAGAAAAGATTTGTTTCCTTCCTTTCTCCTCCCTCTCCCAGCTTCTTTCAGCTGTGCACAGGGCACAGGAGTTTATGCTCGTGAACCAATTCTGCAAGGTGACAAGTACCTCCTCAAAGCTGTTGCACATCCCACCCTGGAATTGGTACCTTGTGTTTCAGAGGGGAAAATTCTAATTAGCAGCAGAAAACAATTCTCCTACTGACCGTAGTGAATAGATTTTAAAGTGCTAACCTTGCAGAAGTACAGTTGTCATGGGAACTGTTTCAGGAACATTGTCTTTGCTGTAGATTGACTGCTGGAATTCTGGGGCACAATCATTCTCATCTGTGATTACAACCAAAACCTGAATGGAAGAGATGAGAGCATTAAGTAGTATCAAAGTGGATCTGAGCAATGTCTTCACTGGTATAGATATATTTGATGCAAGGATTTTCCAAAAATAATAATCTTAGAGGATTTCAGAAGCTATAGCCCATAGGAAGAGCCATTTTTCTGAGATAGTTCTCAGCAGAAAATGAACAGTTTTTATGTTACACAGAAATTCTTAAGTAGTGGCAACTCATATCCAAAAATTCTTCTACTGCAAGGTTTTTCCATTTTTTCCTCATGGACATTGACTGTTATTTTCTTATTTAATTGCAGGGCGAATGGATTCTCCATTTTCTTAGCATTCTTTTTCACTACTGCATCTTGCAATACATTTTTATTATTTCTACCACTGTAAATACTAAAGCAACTAATTCTTCTGCCAAGCATATTACGCTTCTAACAGTATAAATTTGCTGAGACCAGATTTTGAACTCAATGATACTGGTGTAAATCAGGAGGTAAAAATATGGAATGGAGGTCAAATTCTGACTCCTAATGGTATTATTCGTCTTAGGGGAATGAAAACATTTTATATTATGGATTTAAGTCTCCTCTCACTTAGACCAATGCAAATCAGGAGTAACTCCACAGAAGTCAATGAAGTTATACCAGTGTAAAGAGATGGTAAGTAAAATTAGAATCACACCCTATGTATTCACAAAGCCACCTCATTGTCCTCCTTCAAATACTAACTTAAATCTCTTCTCTGCTGAGATGTCTATAAAACAATCAACAAAGGTTATCAGCAGACTGTGTGCTCAGACCTCTGCTTACCATGGTGGCCAATGTCATCTCATTGTTTCCTTGTGTGCCCCTGTTGTCTCGTATCTTATACTTAAATTGTAAGCTCTTTGGGGCAGGGAATGTCTCTCTGCTACATGACTGTACAGTGCTTAGCACAAGTTCCTGGTCTCTAATAAATAATATATGTACACATCTGCTATAGCTGTATTTCAATGATGTTTTTCACCTTTAGAAAAGCTTTTAAGAGTACTGTGACTAGATACAATATATGCATTACAAATTACCATTGCTTCATTTCTTATATCGTTCCCCATTCTTTAAGCTAAAAATTATTCTGTGTTCATATTCTCTGCTTTTTAAATGAAAATACTGTAGAATATACACCATGCTCTATACGCCAGTTTAGAACAAGGATACTGGCATCAGGTCTGGACTAGTGATATTTCTTCCCCTCTGAGCAGGCAAGGGCTGGGAATTGTGGAGAGGCAGTAAATTCAGCTCCTGAAGAGGAAGGAAGCATCTTACATGAATGGGTCATTTCAGGAGTAGCATTAATGGGCTCTTGCCTCAACCAGAGACAAGGACACAACACAAAGTCTAGGAGTACAGTGGGACAGAAAGGAGGGAATGGGAATTAAAGCTATGAAGAATCTGGAAGGACCTGGATAAACTGCAGGAAAATCAGGGCTGTCCTGATCAAAACAGAATGATGTGGTGTTACCTCAGCTACACTGCTAAACTGCTCTTGGCCTTCTGTTGCTCTGACCAGAAGCAAGTATTGGTGTTGGTCACTCTCATAATCCACATTCCGAGTCAAGCTGATCTCTCCTGATGCCTGATGGATGCTGAACAGGCCACTAGGATTAGTTAGCAAATTGTAGCTCAGTGATTTGTTTTGATATGACAAAGCAGAGACTGTAAGAAATCTGGATAAAAATGAAAAGCAAAAAGCAAAGAGAAAAGACATCAACACAAAATTATTATTTTTCCTCTCTGAAGTTCTTATCCACAAAAACAAACCTCTTATATTTGTTTTCCTAATATTGTGATGTTGAATATTAGAATTCTGAAATACCAGAATATGACAAAAATGCAATAAACTGCAAACCCAGTCCTGCATGCCTGATGCAAGCAAAACTCACTGAAGTAAGTGAGGATTGTATCTAAAGACTACAGGACTGGATGCTATTTTTATAAAATGCTCCTCAGACCTGCTATCTTGAGGCAAAATAGGTAAAAGCTAGGGCCTTGGGAATAGGATATATTAAGGATTAAAAATCCATTCAGGCTATAAAGGGAGGATTTTATTGTAGTTTTAACTGAATTTGCTTAGTCTGCCATGACAACATGTTGCAATGATTTTCAGTTAGGGAAATAAAGTTAAATCAAGAGCCAAAGGATTTAGCCTAACAAGGAAACAGTTAATTTCCTGTCCTGATCAGAGGATCTTAATGTTTGAAGAGCTAGCTGCTACAAAAGGAAAAAGCAGGTCAGTAATACAGTATATTTAAGATATAAGGCCATATGAATGGCCTTAAAAGATAAAAGTGAGATTCTTTAAATCTAGTATGGCACAATCCTGTTCCCAATAAAAATCAATGGGGTCAGTACTGACTTCACTGGGAAAGGGACAGAGTAAAGTAACACACTACTTCACTCTCTCATAGTGAGCTACTAGTGGCCCATATCATTTTTTTTAATAGGGGTCAATATAATTATATGGGAGAACCTTCAAAGTTCAATTCCTTTAAAATAAGCACCCAGAACTGTGGATCTGAACTTTTAGTATTTTGAAAACCTCTTGATCTGCAAAACTAAGTAATGTTGTCTTACAACATTTTCAAAAAAAATTATTCTCAATTTGATCTCTTTTGTTGGTGCATGCTGTTAGTGCTGATTGTGCTGAGGTTTGTGACCGTCTTTAACTTTGTAGATATTTAATACAAATTTAAAAGAAGAAAAATCACAAAGGAAACATTTTGAGTATTTCAAAGAGAAAATACATTCCCTCAGCCATTTGTTGCCTGATCCTGCAAGGTGCTAAGAGCCTTGTGAAAGAAGATCCCCCAAGCTCCAAGGAAGAGCAGGATCAGGCCCTTGATTTGCATGAAATGGAGAATAAAAACATTATACCTTTCAATAAATTATAAATGATTACATTGCAAATACGTTACTAAGGTGGTGGGTGTGGTTTGGTTCTAATCCTATAGAAAGTGCAATTGCTCTCTTAGATTGGGACAAATGCTATTTGATAATGCCCAGGCACACCCACTCGGTTTCAGTGCTCCCATTTCAGCATACAATAGCTTTAATGCTTTATATACACCAAATGTTGGTGTGCAAATGCAATTACATGCCCAGTTATTTGTGTATTTGCTAATTTTGCCTATGCAACATAGCCACAGTGTTTTCTATTCCTTTAAGGTACAGGCATTCAGAAGTGGGTCCTTATGAGTTTCATAATCATTCTCCGTGAGCAATATTTATACAATCTTTTCCAGTTTGGATTTTTGTACCATTCATAGCAAATAAATCATCCCATGAGGATTTGCAGAGATTGGTAGATCTCAGTTTATATGAGTACTTTCTTCCTGCTGCCATACTGCTGGCAATGAATTCTTTCAGAAGATCTGATATTGTGGTTGAAATTTTGAGGTATTGCCAAAGGTTGTGATAGGTCATATCTTGTTTGTTTTATTTATTATTTGTATTACGATAGCACCTAGAAGCCCTAATCATGGACCAGGACCCCATTGTGCTAGACCGACCATTGATTAACAGATCCACGTTAATATTAGTACTGTAGGGTTCTACAACAAACTCTGTTAGCACTCCCTGTTAATGTAGAATAATTATTTGCTTTCACTGGGTGGCATTATTTATGGTCATGGCCTCTAGTGTCATATTATAATCTGATTACACTCAAGATTAATATTTCATTCCCTTGGGATATTGCTGGGGAACTTGACAAACTGGCTGGGTATCAACCACCCTTAGGTGTGAAAATTGTTTTTAAATGCTGATTAAAAAGTAGTTACAAAGAATCTTATTATTGTTTTAGATTTAGCCTTGTCTGACTCCAAGATGGCAGAGATTAAATACCTGGTAGGATTCCTCAATTCTTAAAACATAGGGATCAAAAGAGGATATATATCCATCACACTTTTAAAGCAAAAGCACATTATCATCTGATCTCATACATCCTAAATTACTATATCCAGGAAGTCTGTAGCTATATTGGTACTGAAAAAAGTTGACAAAATACGGTAGATAACATGACAAGATTAACAAACATATTACAATACAGACCATGAGCTTTCAGATCAAAGGGCTTCATGGTTTAGCTGTAGGAGGAAACTTTTGCACTACAAATTAGAGCAAGTCAGTGAGGTTGAATAGGTGCAACTGAATGCAGAATTTGTCCCAGTACATAAAACTGAGTTTGCTAGTCCAGTAAAAGATTTTGTTTTATCCTGCGGAAATTATGATGTCAGAATCTTTGGTGATATGTACACTGGCATGATAAGCCAACAGAACGGAAAATCAAATGACCAAGCTTTGTGGTGTATTCATTTTTGCCCAGTAATGAAAGCAGCATTCACAGCCTTTTGCTTTTTCTGGTTTTCATGTGAGAAACTTGTCACTTTTCCAATCATCAACACAGATCCTGAACTGGAAGAATACATAAAGGATATTTTCCCTTCTTGTTTAATGTCTCTAATTTGTCCTTGAGGTCATTTTTAAAATTAGGCACAACCAGTTTCTCCTATTTATTATTACTAACATCCTTTACAAATATGAACATTTCTTTCTTCACCAGTACTTTTCCACATAAAATGATGACTACAAAATAAATCAAACTATATCTATCTTAGATACTTCTTTCTCTGGGATATCTAATAGCCAATCATCATATCTTTTTGTAATCTGCAAATAAATGTGAAGGCTTCTGGGTGATGATATCAAGGTTAAGCTATAGTCTGTGCTATAACCCCGGCTATTAACTGGTACTAGTACGACTTTTAACTGGTACTTACGATTTTCTCTGGAGGTTGTTTTCAGGAACATAAACAATATATGATATGTTGGTAAATTGTGGTGGTCGAAGCCCCGCAATCACAGAAACAGAAGCAGGAGACCCTTTATTACCAAGTTTATCTGCTGCTAACGCAGTCATTAGGTATTCCCTGTCCTTCACTAATGGCAAACCTGTTGTTTTAATCCAACCACTGTCCTTCTCGACCTCAAATCTGTCTTCGCCACCTAAGTAGAAATATAAACCCAGAGACTGTTGTCAGGAAAATTTTTACTGGAGTAAAATTGGGAGAATAATTCCCACTAGAAACTCCCATATGGAAAAACATGCACAGCTACCCCAGAGAAACCAATTCATCACTGGGGATGGGCAGTGCTGCCACAGCCCTCTGCTAAAGGTGGCCAGTTTTAAACTATTACTGGAGTTTCCTGAGAACCCCTCCAGTAGATGAAAGGTTATCAGTGAGTCTGCACTTCAAGCTGACTCTGTGCTACAGGAGATCCACAGGATGAGCTCTGTCTGAAGGACCTGGGGGTGGAGGGGAAGAAGCCAGGGTAGTGATTCTGTGTATGTGTATGCACATATATACTTTTAATTTACCTTCCAAGAGAAAATATTCTACAGCTCCGTGGACCCCTTCATCGTCATCCACAGCAAGAAGCTTATACACTTTAGTACCTGCTGCAGCTTTAGGAGATACCACGGCCAAGAACGGGAAAGGATCCATGGCCCATTCAGGTGCATTGTCATTCACATCTGTCACAGTAAGTTCTAAACGCAGCAAGTACCATTCCTTTCCTGATGGTTAACAGAAAAACAAGGGATTCGTTAGCACGCTAACTATAAGCACTGAAAATATCTGGGATATAGTATTATTCCTAAATATCGTTCCTATGGGATCCAGTTTAATAGAAAAAATACTTTTGTAGGCCCCAATCTGCAACTGACAGCATGCAGATGGACTCCTGTAGCTGTGAGGAGAGCCACTGACTTCAATGGGGCTCCAACAGGACACAACAGTCAGTTCAAATGCTGTCAACTGCAAGATCAGGTTCGTTATATTCTGTCAATATTACTTATTAGAACTGGTCAAAATTTTTGACTTTTCTAAGAAAATTTTTTGTAAAAATTTTTCAAGAAACATTTTCTGTCTTTTTCATTTACAGAGTGAATTTTCAAAAATTTGAAATGTCTACAAAAATTTCTCTGCATTTTTGATCAGCTCTACTATCCTTATTGATTTTATCAGTTTACAACTTCAGTGAAAGACTAATCAGGTTTTTATCTTTTATGACAATCAAATTGATTGTTTCAAAACCAAAAATGGAACCCTTTTATTCGTCTATAATCCATAAAGAGAAGATAGATAATTAAGAAGTGGGTATGCACTAGCTATACCTCTGTCACCATTTACCCAGCCAATGAAAGCATTAGAGCTCTTGAAATAGTGAATCACATCAGCACTCAGACGGTCAGAAAAGAGTGACCAAAAAAAAGGGTAATATTTTCCCGATATAAGAAACTGTTCTTAACTTTTCAGTGCCTGAAATAGGGGTAAGGGCTCAAAAGTAAAGGTTAATGATAACAAAATGGGAAAAATACTCTTTGTGAAAAATTCTTTTGAATACTAAGCGGTAGCGCTAGAATCCCAGCTCAAAGGAAAGCAGAGCAGAACTCCTCCACTAATTATTGATAAACAGCTGAATAAATCCATACATTCTTGTAACTTATAAATACTTGCCCCAAATATTTCTATTCCTAAATGTTTCCTTATTATTGTTACCAACAGCATCCACCTCCATATAGAAATATACATTACAACTCTTAACCATCTTCAGTGATTCAAAGTTTACACTAAGCAGTGTTAAATAGAGCTGCTTTCTTCTCAGGAGATTGTAAATCCACTTCTTGGACTGACTGATGACTAGATGTACCCAGATCTTGAAAAAATGTGGCCAGCACTACCAGCCTGAGGAGTATTACTACTTGCCAGGCTGAAATACACCAGCATCAAGTGCAATACCACTCTATAGCCTCCTCCCCGTCCTACTCTGTCTACCTTTGTCTGGGGACCCCCACTGCTTGGGCCTAAAGTCTTTGGTCTCGCAGCAGCTGAACTTTGTCCCCCAATAAATGCTGCCCCCAATAAATCAATGAATGCTGGGCCTTCACTCCACCAAAGAAATAATTCTGTGTCTCCCACAGTATATTAATGGTGGACCAACCCACCCCTATATAAAATAATTTATGCAGGACCCTCTTCCACAGTGAATTAATGGTGGGAAGCCACTTAACCCCAATAAATTTGTCTGGTTCCCCACACAGCGCCCTATTCAGTGGTGGCTAGATATGAGATCTCCCTCCTCCAGGGACATACCTGAGCCCACCAAAAAAACGGAGCAGTGGACTAAGGAGATCCCAACCAGCCTGAAGACTATCAGGAGTTATCCCTATGCCTGTCATTCTAGCAAACGGGAGGCGTGACGAGGGGAGGTTCCCAGATCACACCATCCATCTAAACAAAGGGCTCCAGTTGAAGAGGGAAATCCTTCTACAACCTGCCACCAAAAGCTTTTTTTGTGTGGCCCCACTTGACCCCAGCAAAGAGCTTTGTATTGGGGGGCCTCTGCCACCCCCATCCCAGAAGAACCCAGTGATAGACTGGATAAACAGTTCTCTGCTGATGTGACACAGTAGCATCGGTGGGGACTAGGGTTGCCAACTGTCTAATCACACAAACCCAAACACGCTTGCCCCGCCCCCTGTCCTCTGCCCCGCCCCAGAGACCCCAACCCTGCCCCGCTCACTTCATCCCCCCTCCCTCTGTCGCTCGCTCTCCCCCACTCTCACTCACTTTCACTGGGCTGGGGGTTGGGCTGCAGGAGGGGGTGCGGGCTCTGGGCTGGCGCCAAGGGGTTTGGAGTGTGGGAGGGAGCTCCGGGCTGAGCCTGGGGCAGGGGGGTTGGGGTGCAGGAGGGGGTGCAGGCTCTGGGAAGGGGCGCAGGGCTGGGGCAGGGGATTGCGGTGTGGGCTCTGGGAGGGAGTTTGGATGCAAGAGGGGGCTCCGGGATGGGGCAAGTTCAACTTTCATGATAAAGAGATTGCACTACAGTATTTGTATTAGGTGAATTTAAAAATACTATTTATTTTGTTTTTTTACAGTGCAAATATTTGTAACCAAAAATAAATATAAAGTGAGCACTGTACACTTTGTATTCTGTGTTGTAATTGAAATCAATATATTTGAAAATGTAGAAAACATCCAAAAATATTTAAATAAATGGTATTCTATTATTAACAGTCTGATTAATTGCACGATTAATCGTGATTAATTTTTTTAATCGCATTACATCCCTAGTTTATATCTTATGTTCCAAGAGCTCATGCTTCAGATGGCTACTGGCAGGTGTCGGGAAGAGATTTTTTTCTCCCAATGCATTCTGGGAAGTTTTTTTATCTCTTTCCTCTGATGCATCAAGGATGGCCACAGCTGGAGTTCGGACAGTGGACATGGAGGAACAGGACTCTGAGGTAACACCGTGCACTCTCTTTCTCAGTGCATGGCTGGCTGATTCTTGCTCCCATGCTTAGAGTCTAACTGATCACCACATGTGGGGTTCAGAAGTAATTCCCCCCCCAGGTCAGACTGGCAGTGACCTTGGGGTTTTTTTGCCTTCCTCTCCAGCATGTGAGTGCAGGTGATTTGTCAGGATCATCTGGGTCTCTCTCACTTAAAATTTTCCCTGCCACTGCAGAGGCCTCGAGCACTGGTGTACCTCAGTCCCTCCTATTCTCTGCCTATGCACATAACAGTCTAGTCTCCTCTTGGTCTCATTTACTTTGGTCTTATTTCAGTTGCTGGGTTTAGTGTGCGGGTACTGGGTGGTGTTGATGACCTGTGATATACAGGAGGTCAGACTAGAAGATCAAGTGGTTCCTTCTGGCCGTAAACTCTATGACATACTCCTACAAAACTATTTATGGTACACTCAGTTGCTGTTTGGAAGGTTATCTTCAGAATCAGGACGGTTAGAAATACATATTTTTAATAAAATTTTATTTTCTGTGAAGTTGATAGAACTTGCCCAGAAATTATTTCTGCTTGTCCGAGTGGGTAGATTCACCAAGCCCTGCTTGTATCAAATAAGTATTTTACAGTCATATACATTTATTAACAGGAGTGTTCCCTTTAGCTAAACTAATAAAACTATTCTTTAGCTGTTTTTCAAGAGATTAACACTGAGCTTTTGATCTAGTTCCAGACCCTTTGTCTTCCGGTTCTTTTCTGAATTCTCAGATGCTAGTAAACACAGAAGCTATGGGCCTAATCGAAAGCTCAGTGTCTAACAGAATCACTACAGTGAAGAAATGCAGGAGGAAGTATATGTTTTCAGAACACTATGCATAACAAACACGGGTTATATTTATAGGGGTATTGTTATTAAATTAAATGCCAATTACTCTGATTGGCTACAAACTACTACCACGTTTCATAAATAAACCGGCAAGGAATCCAGGTTGCTTTACAGATATGCAAATAACTTTTTAGGAATGCTGTGTCTGCTGCGATCTCTTCATGTTGACCTCTAAGCATATCTAACTCTCACTCCAAGCGCGTGCCTGGGGCGGCAAGCCGCGGGGGGCGCCCTGCTGGTCCCTGAGAGGGTGGCAGTCAAGCTGCCTTCAGCGGCATGCCTGCGGGAGGTCCGCAGGTCCTGCGGATTCGGCAGCAATTCGGCGGTGGGTATGCCGAAGCCGCAGGACCGGCGGACCTCCCTCAGGCATGCCGCCGAATCTGCAGGACCAGTGACCTTCCGCAAGCAAGCCGCCGAAGGCAGCCTGCCTGCCGTGCTTGAGGCAGCAAAAAAGCTAGAGCCGCCCCTGGACACGAGATGCAGTAAGGATGGACAGTAGATCAGCCAACGAAAACAGAACAAGATATAGGGTCCAAATTTTCCTTTCACTTACACTGGTTCAAATCTGGAGTAACTCTACTAAAGTTATTGGGCTCCACTGATGTAAATGAAAGGAAAATCAGGTCTATGGGCTATTTTCTCCCACAATACATTCACATAACTCCTAGTAATGAGAGACTATACCTCAGAGATAAAAGTTATATATTCGTATATGCAGAGCACAGCATACATCTAAAAATGGTCTGTTAATATTTTATCTGGTAATATCAGAATATTTTTCTGCAATTTTTTTTAAATTTAGCTTTGCAAGAAATGGGTCAACATCCCCATAAACAATATGGGGCACCTTTAAAAGTATTTTACGTAGTAAACCTAAAATAACCACCAATCAAGTCTAAACTAAGTATTTAGTGCTCTAAAATATAAAGTGTTGCCAAATTCTCTAATCTTATAAACAGCGTTATCTCACTGAGGCAGAATATTATCCCAGCAACGTCTGCCACTTCAGTTAGGACAACAGCATTCATTCTCTCTCCCCCTCTCTGTCGGCTGCAATGTTACATCTCACTCCAAAAAGTACAGAGTTTATGATCTACAATAAATGGCTTTTGTCTGAATTATGCATTTTATTGATATTATCCCTTCATTTACTCAGCAGTACTAATACATCTTGCACATCATATATTAAAGCCTGTTGCAAACTCTTCAGAGCTTTTCATAATTAGTAAGCTCTATCTGATGGCAAGTGGCATATTTAGCACACCCTATCATAATCTGCAATCTATAAACAACCAGTAAGTAGATTGTAGGAAAGAAAATTCCTTGGTGCTGTGATTAACAATGTCAAATTTAAGTTTCTTAGTAATAGCTTCCAGAGTCTTAACCCACCCATGACCTTTGAGTACTTTCTGTCCTTTCCAAGAGAACTCGCTCTATATAAAAATAAGTGTTCTGTTTCTGGGTCTCACAGAACGTAGTGGGACAAGTTCTTCTCTCAGTTAAACCTATAAAACCAAACTGGGTTTTACAAGTGTAACTGAGGACAAAGAGTTTTCTTTCCAAAGAGCAATGAAAATTGAGATGAAGAAAACCTGTTAATTCTGTTCACAGTTCTTTATTATCATCCTCTGTATTTACAAAGACAGATGACAGAAGGGTTCAAATTCCTGACAGAAAACTAATTTGTCTCTTTTATTGTCTATATTATGCACCTATATTCACATTTTAGCTGAAAAATAAATTCTCAGTTATCATATATGAAACTGATATTAAATTACTTATGGAGCCAAAGCTCCCAACTATGCAAGATATACCCCAAATTAAATCAGTTAATGGTACACACAAAAATGTGAAACTCAAGTTTAGGTGAGAATACTATAGCCCAGGGGTAGGCAACCTGCGGCACGCGAGCTGATTTTCAGTGGCACTCACACTGCCCGGGTCCTGGCCACTGGTCCGGGGAACTCTGCATTTTAATTTAATTTTAAATGAAGCTTCTTAAACATTTTAAAAACCTTATTTACTTTACATACAACAATAGTTTAGTTATATATTATAGACATAGAAAGAGACCGTCTAAAAACGTTAAAATGTATTACTGGCACGCGAAACCTTAAATTAAAGTGAATAAATGAAGACTTGGCACACCACTTCTGAAAGGTTGCCGACCCCTGCTATAGCCTAACCATAACAACCTTAGCTGAGAGCCTGGATGGATTACTGACCAGAGTTGAGGAAAATTCTGTGGAGAGAGTCACAGGTCCTTCCTCTTTTGGTCTGGAGCCAGTGCTGAGGCACATACCACAAGAAGCATCCAGAAGGAGTGCAAGGGAAAGTGTAGGAAGTAAAAGGGAAATAAGCATGGATAATATTATTTCCCATGCCCCCGGTGGTTAAATGGAACTGATGGGTTTCAAAGAGGAGAATGTTTGAGAAGCTGTTGCACAGAGTGATAGAGTCCAAAAGTTCCAAGGCAGCCAGTCAGAGAGACCTTGGGGAAAAGGGGAAGATGCAGCTTATGTGTTCAGCTGTGACAAAGAGTTAACGGGGGCCCACAATACTCAGGGGGATTCATTGGATAAACAGTTCTGAGTAAGGGTGATAAAATAGGATTAGAGTGTGCTAGCATAGCTCAAAAATCCTCACCAAAAGGCTGCGAAGGCAGATAAGCACCATCCATGTTTGGTAAGATCCGGCATCAGACTTCACCAGGCAGTTGGAATCGCTTGTCAGAACAGGTCAGAAGTCTTTCCCACCTCCTGTAAGCTCTCACAAGTTTTAAGTACTCCATCCTCAGCTTAGTTTGCTCAGGCAGACTGCAGGCTCAAAATAGCAGTCACTAAATTAGAGGCTGGGTTAAGACCCTTTGAAAATCTGGATCTGGAATGGCAAGATCTAGTTTAGATTGCCATCTTGTTAACCCTGTTCAGGGAGTACAAGTTATTGGTTTATCACCAGTCTCTCTCTGGGCTCTGGAAAACAATGTCCTATTGTGACTTGTTAACTCTATATATTCCAAGTTCTTTTCACTGCAGATGGATTTCTGGTTCTTACCACAAGTGCTTGTCAATTCAATTAAAAAAAAAAAACACTGAAAGATGCCAACTCTCTTCACCAGACAGGAAGAAACAAACACAGGTACAAATTCCCCTCCTATCTATCAGTCACTGATTATCAGCTCTTTGAATACTGACGTACAGTACTTGGTATATATTTTCTGCATAGAAATATATTTCAGCATCAAAAGAAGCTGTGGAAGTGTAGATCAGGACTGACATCAGCCCTAGCAAACCCTATTAATCAGAAAGTAGGAAGCCTCAGAAATTTTCCTCCAGGTACTTGTGAAGATATTAAATAGCCTCTGAGCTATTAAAAACACAAGATCAAAGCTTTCAACGATATCTTGGCAACCTCTGAAGTATTTGAATACCTCAGAAACTTTGATGGGATAATCAATCAGGGCCGGCGCCAGCTTTTTTGCCGCCCCAAGCGGCAAAGCAGAAAAAAAAATAATAATAATGCCGCAATCGGCGGCACATTGGCAGCACTTCGGCGGCAGCTCTACCGTGTCGCTTCATTCTTCGGCGGTAATTCGGCAGCGGGTCCTTCCCTCCGAGAGGGACTGAAGGACCCGCCGCCGAATTGCCGCCGAAGACCCGGACGTGCCACCCCTTTCCATTGGCCACCCCAAGCACCTGCTTCCTTCACTGGTGCCTGGAGCTGGCCCTGTAACCAATATAAACCACAATGCAGACAAATCAAGAGACATGTCCGTGCACTGACATAAAATGTCTCTCTTGACCAATGTATCAGCTGCATATGACCCTGTAAGACCCTTTAATTAACTTAATCTTCCTATATCAACCAAGGACACCCTGGTTCAGCATGCAAAAGTACCAAATATGCCCTCATAGTTTGACATGATTTGACTTTGAGATGAATGTGGGTGTCAGACAATCAAGATAACGAGAATACTACCACCATGAAAGTTTTGCCTTCATCATGCACCACCCATTGTAGCAAGAACTGTTGCAGAGATACTGTACAGGATTGCACTTTTCTGCACTGAGACCTACAAATATGACCTGACATTGTAGAAACAATTTCACAGTATCCAGTGAAGCATAATCAGACAAGGATTTGCCAGAGGATAGTGAAAGTGATGAAAAGACTGACATGAACAATAATGTGTAATGCATGTATGTGCGGCAAGACAACACATTAAGAAATTTCCAAGTATATATGCATGAACTGACTGCAAAAAGCATGTCTGCACATATATTTTAGTGAGTACAGTGACTATTTACAACTAGTTTAATTTTGTTCATTGTAATTGTCCTAACTTGGATATATCATAAAAATACAAGACAGATGCCTTAATATCTTAATTTTAACTTACACATGTTTACATTCACATATCTTTGTTGTTTTCATGAAGATCACAACTTATGCTGGAATTGACAGGCCTTTACCTGATTTTAAACAAAATGGAAGAAATCAAACATTCATTTTCTTACCCAGTGCTTGAGAATACATTATCATTTACAAAACTGACCTTTACTTAAAGATGGTAAAAGGAAATTTTAAGTGAATTATTTCTTTCAATGTTTTGTTTCTTTCAATAGTGTGTGTATGAGAGAAAAAGAGAGAGAGAGAGGGGCAACCAGTTTACATGTGCAATATTTCTGCTGGTTTGCAGAAGAAATAATACATAAAAAATCAACTCAAGACAATCTGTTCACATGTTTAGTAACTGGCACTTAGTTTATTCATGTCCAATCATGCAAATATATATATGCGTCACTTTAAGTGAAACACATGTATTTACTGGATTGGAGCCTTATAATAGTTATTTACACACACACACGCACACGTGTAAACTGTGCTCAAAGAGTGAAAATCATTCCACTACAGAGGTCCTTTGCAAGCAATCTGAATGGGGTTGAATTCCACCCAAAAAAATTTCAAACCATTCTACAAAATATCGAGAAAGGAGAAATGATCTCAATATTAAGCTTTTCTTACATAGTGGTAGCATATAGACTTCCAAGCTAGAAGATTTGCAAACATCTAATATAGTAGTACCCACATCCCCAGCAAACTGTCTAAATGAAAGAACGTAAAATTAGTTACACACATCTAGATTATCCATTTCACCGATTTCTACTGTATAAGAAAAAAAAAATCACATGAAGGGGAAGACACAAAACCAGAAAACACAGCAGAATGAACCTCTAATTTGCAACAGATTCTGCACCGTTAAAGCCAAAAAACAAGGAGTAACATCATTGCACAGAGGTCTATTGATAACATTCCAGTGGAACCTGAGTAATTTAAAAAATGAACATACTTATTTAAAAAGCAACATTATTTTAACACTTCCTAGCCAAAATGACGTAATTGTCCTAAAATACTTTCATTTGACCAGAAAAAGTTTTTCTTCATTATATATATTTTTCTTCTCAATTTAAGTTATTAAAAAATAAATGCTGTGAGCAGGTGATTTTCCCACCTGCGCACGAACAGACCATAAACCCTGTGCAAGATCAAAACTCACCCCTTTTGGGGGGGGGGGGGGGGGGAATTGATTTTATGAACAAATGAACAATAAAGTGACAAAATCCAATCCAAGCTTTCTCCTCAGATTAGGCCACTCCTAGGGCTCCTAGTTCAGGGCAGCTCAGTCTACCCTTCAGTTTCTCTCTACCTCAGATTCAAAATCCCTCTGTTAAGGCAATGTTCACGCTGAAGCCTGCTTTCTCCCTTTCATTCCCTCCCACTGGAGTGCCCTCCCTCTAAACTTGATATTGCTGGCAAAAGTTGCAATACTGAAGTTCAACCCCAATCTCCGGAATAGGTCATTAACCTACCTGATCCAGTGTGGAAACCCCATCACAGACATCTACAATCACTCTTTTTTCATGCCTAGGTCTGCAGCTCAAAACTCCAATTATCACAGAAAGGGATTTTATACCCTTTCCTATCTACTCTGAATTCATGCTATGTTTAATCATGCAATGTACTGCGTTGGACAAATTTGTGGTCTCTGAAAATATATTACATCCAAAGAGTCAGATTCTCTTTAAGCAAAAAATTAAAATGACTTATCTGGGAAGCACTGCAGGAATTGGCCCTTTAATGGCAGAAGAATTTTTGCCAAAGTAGGCTCTTTGACCTTCCTGGATCTGCATATATGCAGGTTTCCAGCCCTGCACTCAGGTCCGGCTCCAGGCACCAGCGAAGGAAGCAGGTGCTTGGGGCAGCCAATCGAAAGGGGCGACACATCCGGGTCTTCGGTGGCAATTTGGCGGCAGGTCCTTCACTCTCTCTCTCCTCTTCGGTGGCAGCTCAATCAGGTTTTGCTTTTCTTTTTCTTTTTTTTCTTTTCCTTCGCCGCTTGGGTCGGCAAAAAAGCTGGAGCCGGCCCTGCCTGCACTTCTGGTAAATAAAGTCAGTTTTTCACCAACACATACTGTATAAATTGCCCATGCTACACTGAGTCACTATGTAAAAGTATTGGTATCTACCATTTGCCTCATTAGAGAGAACTGCTCCTTATCAAGTTTCCTAGAATATATATACATATACATTCAAACATACAAACACACACACACTCTGAACATAACACAGATCTTTCTCAATAACGGTGATTACCAATCACACAGGAAAAAAATACATACTGTATATGTACCAATATAATCCAGCTGTTGGTTTACAGACCTAAAATGCTCCAAGCAGTGTCACAATTTATCCACATGATGTCCCTGAGTGCTAGACTTTACATTTGGATCTTTTATTTAGACATATAAAATATAGCCAGAAAGCTCCCTCTAGGCTACCCATCTGAGGAAGCTTGAGAATACAAGTTATTCCAGTTAAAGTCAGAAATAACTGATACTCAGTAATTTGACCCCAGATCCACTAGTTTCAAGGGTAGTACAGGAAGGATTTTTATGCATGTTCTTAAATCTGCCCACTTTGGAGAAAAAAATCCACCTCTTTTGGATGATGCCTCGTATACAAACAGAAGACATGGAGCTCTGCAAATAAATGCTTTTTGGAGAGTGGTAGCGTAATGGCTGATCAAGCAAAGAGTCTACTGTCAGCCTCTCAGCCATATAACGTACCGGTATTCCAAATCTCCAAGTTCATCTATGTAGTTCTAAGGGCAGAACCGGTCCAATGGAGTGTATTTCCTGAGGTTTGTTGTGAGATGTTTTTTTAGAAAGTGAAATACTTAACGAAGAATTTAACTTTTCATTCCTGATGTTGAAGGATTTGTGGTACCTTGTTGTGATACAAACAGGATTCGTATAATAAACTTGATTGTTCTGAGTAAAGAATGGGAATCATTATTTATTATTTTTACTGAGCCAAAATGAGCTAGGCACTTAGTCTTGGGAGCTAGGAAGAGTTAGTAATAAATGGATAAGGACAGAGGCCAAGATTAGTGATTTTGAAACATCTTAAAGGGGCCTGATTTTCAGAGTGGGGATGCCCAGCCCTTTCTAAAAGTCATGTCCCACTAGGGGATCTCAAGTTGGGCACCTGAAAAGTAAGGCACCCAAAATCACTAGTCATTTTTGAAAATTGTAGCCAGTTCTGCTCTTTTCAGGTCTCTCACTTTTTCTTTAGGTTTGTCATAGTCTCTAGCCCTTGCCTGGGACACTGAAATGGAGTAAAAAGCTCCTTGCACTTTTCCCCCCACCCATCTTCTCACACTTTCCCCCTTCCTATTCTTACAGCCACACTAAGGCTAGAGCCAATCTGGTGTTAAACATCTCGCAGACAATATTTGAAAAACTATAAATTTGTTATACATCTGAAATTACCATCTACAAAAAATGAAAACTATATTTTATGGACTCTGCACATCTATTGCATTATGTGAAATGTAAATAATATTTAAATATTAAAAAACCTTCTAAGAATTTCCAGCCTTCAAAGAACTACTCTGATCATACATCACTATTTTTAACCAATTAAATTAAATTTTTAAGTGTACTGGGAAAATAGAAATAACTCAAAATAATGATATATACGAACATGATTTTCATTTGATACAGCATTTGTAAATCCAAACCCCCATTGTTATGTATTATTTAGACAAAGGGAAAAAGAGTGGGGTTTTTTGGTCCATATTTTAAAAATCACCCACTTGACTATACATTCTAAGTGTAACACAGGACAAACCAAACCTGGAAATCAGCTGTGATGAAATAGTCTGAGTTGAGCTGGGGTTAGCCTCTAAACCTGTCTCCTTTCACATGTCAAATCATAAAAGATGCTGTCAATCTGTGAAATTCAACATATTTTCAGACTTCTGATTTCATTAGTACTGTCTGACTATCATCCCTCTCAAAAATCCAATGGCTACTTCTGTAAGATTTGGCTTGAAAACAAAAATACTCATATTCATTAAAAATGAAGGCTTCTCTGCATCAATATAATTGATAAAACTGACAGTGCCAGTGATTCTGATTAAAAAAAATATCTGAATGTATAGAATATATACTTGAGTGAGCATGTCTCCACAATTATGGACAGATACTCTACATTCCTTGATTTTTATTGAGGGAAGAGGTATTGTATTATTATGATTAAACAATAACGGGTGAGAAGTTAGGTTGCTCCTGGCATTTTTAGGTCATTTCAATTTACTTAAAAAAAATAAGATTATAGGAGCATTAAAAGCCTTGCAAGCCTTCAGGTCAATATTGCTATTGCATTCCAGCCTGCATAAAAAAGTGTAATCTATCAGCAAATGAAGTGTTCAACTTCAAAAAGTAAAAAAGTAATATCATCTTGATCAGACATTCACTTGCCCCAGTTACACAGAAGTTTTTAAAAATTTAAAGTTCCATTAATTGTTCAGTCTTAGACCTACGAAAACCTTGTTCATTCTATTTTCTTGTTAATTTTTATATAACTGCTTAATCTTATTTTATACAAAATATTTTTAAAATACTGAACTTTTATAAAAGCCCAATCCTACAACGTTTGTGCATGCAAAACTTCTATTGACTTCAAGCTGAGTAAGAGATATTTCCAGAAAAAACTCTCACTAAATCCCCACTCTAACCAAGAGAAATCTCTGTTTCCATTTTAATAGTTCAGAGATGAAAGTTACTGGTAATTGCACCCAATCTGAACATATACTTTTCTAAAAAGTAGAACAATCATGCACAAACATTTCTCCACTGTCAGTTCTGGAAACTCATACAATATATGATGGACTTTATTCTTAAGCACAGTATTTTGCTCATTCATAAAACATAAGCCTTCTAAAGAGATAACTTTGATGGGATCGAGATGTGGACAGCCCATATTATCTTCTAATACACTTTACCTTGCTTGTAGCTAAAACGATGTCAGTCTGTCATGTCTCTCTCTTCCTTACTCTCAATTAACTTTTACTTTAAAAGCTAGAGCACTTAAAATAAACCAGAAGCTAAAAGTTAAAAAATAATTGTAGAAGAAGAATGATCATGGCAGGATGTATCTTAATATAAATAATAACCAATTAAAAGACAGTGGAGAGATATTCATTCTGTTAGGGACACCCCAGTGTGGCATCCATCTGTTGTGACTGATAGGCAGCAAAATCAAGCAGGCCTGGACATGAAATGAAAAAGTGTATATTAATGATCACAGAAGGCATCTTAAAATAACAAATCATGTCTCTAAATGATGAGCTATTGCCAAAGTATGTTATTGTTGAGAGTTAACTTACATCAGTTAAGCAAGTACCAGTTGCTCTGCATTTTTGCAATGAACTATCTTGAAATTGTCTTTAAAAATATACTGCTACAAGTCCTATTTTATTCCTTCAGTGACGTTTGTTTTGTCCTATTTTTAAAAAAATTTACATACATATATACTGTCACCAAAACTTAATTATTTCAGTAACAAGTGATGTTTCAATGGATGGGAGAATTGGTATCTATAACATGTTATGGGCAGATGATAAAGTATTTCAGGGTGAGGAGACTGCTAGATTCGGGAGACTTTTACATGGAATTTAGCCTAGTTTAGCAGTATAACCAGTCAATTTGAAAGGAACTGGGAGCCTCCGTCCAATATCCAAATGACAAAAATGCACTACCGTCACAACTGACAGTCTTAGCAACATAGTATGCTCCTCAAATTCAGCCTGAGGCGGACATCCAGCATGGAAAATGTCAGCCCAAATGGTTAAAGTCTGGCAAATACACAATTGAAAACAGAGTCTTATAATAATGGGAAGTGCTGAGCAACCTTTATAACAGGTGGTGCTCCAGCCCTGCCCATAATACAACTGCTCAGTCAAGAACAGTGTTTAGGCACAATAGCATGGTATTACTGGGAATCTTGCATTGAACCTCTTATATATAGAAATCCAAGTAGATACGTATATATTATGCTCATTGCCATAACAATGCTATGCTACAGAGGAATATCATGTCATCAGGCAGCATGATCTATCTTTAGTTCTCTTTTCTTCTCTCTATTGGAAGAAATAGAGGCTTTCAGTTTTAGTGTTGTCAATCATGCACTTTGCACAATGGCTAAATATAACTGATCACATTTCAAAGAGTTATTTTAGATACTTATATGGTGCCCATTGCCCTAGTGTCCGAGTGCCTCAAAACACCCCTATGAGACAGGGCAGTACTATTATCCCCGTTACAGATGGGAAGCTGAGGCACAGAGAGTCTAAGGGAAGTGCCCAAGGTCACACTGGAAGCATGTAGTAGAGAACTGAACCTAGGTCTCCTATGTCCTAGGCTAGCATCCTAGCAACTGCACCATCCTTCTGACATATCCATCCTCACCAGATTAATGGTACTCTTCAACCAAGAATTACAAAAGTGTTAGCAAAAGGTTTTCAGACTATTTCTCATTAAGGTGGTTCATTCTTGGGATAAGTTGTTTACTGGAGAAAGGACGAAAAATAACTACAATTTGTTTTGGCACACATCACTGCAGCAGCTGTCAAACCTGATTACAGTGCCCTGGAAGAAAACCACATTCCAGTAAGTATTAATGCACCCCCAGGGACAAACAATAAAATAGGTATGTTATGTATAATAGATTTAATCTATGTCTATGAATAAACATTGGGAAGTAAATGATTAAACTTCTTGCGCAGTTGCATTTGTTTTTCTACATATTAGCCCAGAATGGTTCTTTTCAATTCTCTCTCTACTTGTATAGCACAGATATCTTTAGTGGACATGGAGAGCCAGATTTCCAACTGGTCTCAAACTTGTCTCTAAATCTTCATGCATAAATTTCCATTTGCACATACAAAACCTGCATTTGAATGCACAAATCAAGTATTTGCAAGTCTACCCAATGTATCTGTGAAAATGTGGATTTTGCATTTATGTGCATATACATATGCAATTTATCAGTTGCAAAATTAGAAGATGAAAAATTGGATGAAAAATTATCCTGGAACACTCTTTTGCAGAATCTCCTTAATTATTTCTATCATTAATCAAATATACTGAAAAATATCTGAATGTATCTCCTTGCAAAACTGGATACAAAAATTGAATTTGCAGAGCTAAATTTTCCTCTCTGAACCACATATTGGACCTTTTCAAGACTATTCAGTTCTTCCAATGTTCACACAACACCCACTGACTTCAGTAGAAGGCCCTGTGCATGTAGGAAGAACAGACAAGTCTTTAAGTGATAGATCAGAGAATAGAGTTTACCCTTAAACCTTCAAGTTATATTTGACTGAGTCTTTGTATAATTCAAATAATGTTAACAGGATTAAGTCATCAAAAACAAGTGTTTGATTGGCCACCACATTTTCAACAAACCAACACAATTCAACATTTATTGTAATCCTTCATTGTCTTATTTAAAAAACAGCAAATTAATCTTCCTTGTATCCACTTTCTCTAATTGAAATATGAAGAACTGATTTAAAGCTTATTTAGAGGGATTTTCAGTGTCAGCTCAGCTATTTAAGCCACTCTTATTTGAAATAAAATATAATTTGAATGTTTTAAACATGTAGTTACTGTTACACCAATTCAATTAGAGTAAGAGGGAGACAGATGTAGATTAAATTCTTCAACAGAAAGGTTAACTAAGTCTCCAAATTTGAACTTTACTTCTTACTGTTATAAAGATTCACAGTGGGATTTCATCCATTCAAGACTGTATTATCATCACAGTTTTTTAATACTATTAACAAGCCCCCATTACTCCACTGGAAGAACATAATATTTACATCCTCCTAAGAAGCTGCCCCTACTGCTACTTCATGAATTAACAAGCAGACTGGACTCTTTTTCAAGAGTGAAAGCACATTATCTTCATGATATCTACAATAATCTGTCTTTCTTTGCTCTGATGTATTTGTTTCCCTCATCAACATAACTCTTTTCCTCCCATGTCAAACCTTTGAGCACATTTTATTTAATGAATCTGGTATTTCTTTAAAGTGAATTGCAAGAAGGCCTGGATGGTTTGAGCAATCAATTATGGCCTTTCACAAGATACCAATACCAAGAATCCAAGTTATCAGGTGGCCTCAAAACCATCCCAAATTTTGCATCCACGAGTATGTCCTCACCATTTTTTTCAGCATGTACACAGAACAGGGGTGGGGGGAGGACACAACTGTCATTAATGTCTCCCTGAATCCCAGGCCAGTTTTGCACCAGCTCTGGCCGATTTTAGGACAGCCTATGGAGTGCTATTAACTATGCCAGCTGGTAATGCCAATGGACAGTATGCCAACTGAGGACAGCCAGAGTTTGGCACACTCTTATACACGCCAATATGCCCTCTATAACAGGGTGGTCTTCCCCTTTAAGGAATAGAAGGTCCAGAGCCAGACAGCACTTTTGGATTATCAGACCCAGCTGGGAATGAATCAAGTGATTATAAAAGCCAAGAAGTTACTCAGGCAGGGAGATAAGCAGCAGGAGGGAGGCTGGATCCTGGGCAGGCCCTGGAATGAGAGACATGAGGGAAAAAGGCCTTTGGGCTCCAAACTAGGTTATATGTGCAACTTATGGGATATTATAAAAAAAAAAAAAAAAACTTCCTATCTACAGGACATATGGAGACGCTTCTTTCTGTAGGTATTAAACCAAAAAGACAGGTTCAGTTGACCTGTACTACCTTTAACCTATCTTGGTGTAAGAGGGGAAATTATTGCATGAAATTGAGATGTCCATTATGGCAGGAATTGTGTACAGTGACCTTAAGTTATGTTGGATGAAATACTGAAAGGGATATCAGGCCAGAAACACACTTAGTCTTGCTTGGAACTTACTCCTTTGATCAGTTGTTGGCTATACCCAATAGATTTATTTCCTTTGACTGACGGCTCATGCAGGGACTTGTAACAGATTAGAAGAATGTGCATATCACCTTCTCTCCAAAGTTGGTTTAGCTATGAAACATTATGCCCATGGAAAGACATACTAGGATTAAGAAAGTTAAATGTGGACAGTATAGAAATGCCCGCCAACCTGTTTTTTAAAAATTCAGTTTCCCAAAAAACCCAACTATAGTTAAAATGTTTGTCTGGTTTCCATTTTTTCCTCCTCGGTTAAAATTTTAGTTACACTCATAATAGCAACCAATTAATCATAGTGGTTAGGATGGAAAGAGCAATGAATCATCTATTTCACAATGTTACCAACTCTCCTAATTTTGTAATGAGTCTTGTGACATTTTATATTTTTCTTAAAGTCACAGCTACTGGAGTCATGTGGTTAGCTGTATCGCTCAGTTTCCATTTCTTAAAGTAAGTAGCACTCGTGGTTGGAGAGAAAAGCTTGAAAATGTGAAGTCTAAATGCTCTGAAATTAGAAGGCAAATAAAATTAACTCCAAACTTAATTTTTTTTAAATCTCATGATTTTTAACCGCTCGGATTTGGCACCCATACTCCTCCTTCACATTACGTGCTGCTCCCTGCACAAGGTTTTCTAGTGCATTCTGCAGTCTTTTTTTAATTGTAACAAGCAATGGAGTTTTCACCAATTACCCTTAGGTGACTATTTCAAATTCTAATAGAATGCTTTGTTGTAGGACATTCTTCCTGATATAAATATCAGGAAGAATTGCCTAATTCCTTGCCTAAATATCATCTTTCTGAATTTCATCCTAGTTACTCTTAGGGCTTGTCTTCACTATGGAGCTAAATGAACGCTGCTGCAATCAATGCAGCAGCATCGATTTAGCGGGTCTAGCGAAGACATGCTCAATCGATGGGAGAGGTGGAAGCAATGTGGCAGATGCTGCAGTTGGTGGAGATGTGAGCCTCCCCAACCGAGTAAAGGCAGTGCTGGTGGTCATCGTTGACCGAGACAAGCGAGGGCAGGAGACATACTTCTTAAACCCTGGGACTCTGGGCATAGTCCCTCTCCTGAGGTATGTTTGGGGGGATAGGAAGGGTCCCTTGGGGGGAAAACTACATTAAGTGTAAAACTGCTAAAGCACTAAAAATTGTAAACACCAAAATCACCTACAAAATATTTACAGATAGGAAGACAAAGAAACTTCAGACACTGAGGATTCTGACTGAGGCCATGTGGAAGTAAGAAGGAACTGGGGAAGTGGTCAGTCTGCACCTCCCCTTATACACTAGGTACTATCACAAGGAGCGCCAAAGTGCAGGTGCGGACCAACGGACACTACTTGCACATTCTCCAGTTTCATGCGCACAGAGTGCTTGCATACCGACATGTGAAATACACATAGGGATCAGCATTCAAAGAAGAATCACAGGAAAGAGGGCAGACACTGCTGTCTTCAAGTTTGCGTCATAAAAATATGATTGATATAATAGTTGCAAAAATTATATTTCATCATGAAATATTCTGTAGTGTCTCAAAAATTGAAAACTTGGTAGATGACCTTAAATGTTATCTATAAGATTAAACAGAAAAAAAACAACAAATGATTTGCAAAGGGGGTACTAATTATGAGCTTGGCAGGCTTTTCAGGACCAATCTGGGATTGTTAAATAGTTCCGTAGCATATGGGGGTGAAGTTGATTGTACCCCAGTAACCCTCTTCATAAAGTGAAAGGCAAGGAGAGATGATGGAGAACAAGGACTATCCTTAAAAACTCAGCAGCTTCCTGAACCCAATTCTGCCCTGTGCAATTCCCACTGAAGTCAACTGGACTATTTCCATGTGCTTAAATTAAGCATGTGCATAAATCTTTGCAGACTGGTCCTAATTTTTTCAAATAAAATGTCATTACGATGGTTGGATTTTTGTTTTTTGTGTTTTGGATTTTTTATAAACAAGAACTAAGAAAAAATTAGATTGGGTTGATGCTTGAAATTCTTTTGTTTCACTGGATAATGTAACTAGCAAACAAATAAAACTCACAAATACTACCTTAAAAGACTTGTCTTGAAGTAACAATAACTGAATTAACTAACGGACTGTGGTATCAAGTCAAAATGTTGATTTACTGTGGGAGAAAAGTTTCAACAATTCCTTTTATTTTATTATGAAACATAGAATGCCTCAACTACATTAAAGTGTTTAAAGGCATTCCACTTAATTTTAGAAGATAGACTTGTGATTGTGAGAGGCTAAATAAACCTGTGAGAAAATGAAATCAGGATGAACTGAATTCAAACTATTTAATAATCAACTGAAGTGCAACATACTTGATATATCAGTCAGAACTGATCTCTAATTTGAAATGTTATAAACCAGCTTTAATAAAGAAAGATTCTACCCATATGTTCTACAATTTACTTCTTCCATCAGATTAACAGATTTGTACTGAAATTCAGTTAGATCTTTAAAAAAGCTGACTTCTTTATCTCAAACACTTAATTTCTACAAAGAACAGCCAGTAGATCTAAACGGCTTTGGTGCTCAAGGTCCAGTAGTTTCACAAAGATATTTTTAATCAGACTGTTTGCAATAGAAAACATGTTGCATCTAAATCTTTTGTCTGCATAAACATTAGGATGGTGTTTTAAAAGTTTCTTGTATTATATTCCTTTTCATGCTGTTTACAAACCAGAAACATTCCAGAATTATAAATAACTCCTACAGTCAAAGCAGCAAAGAATCCTATGGCACCTTATAGACTAACAGGATTCTTTGCTGCTTTTACAGATCCAGACTAACACGGCTACCCCTCTGATTCCTACAGTCAAGACATGCACACAGTAAATGTACATTTTTCTTTAAACATAATAGCATAAAAGTGATCATAAAAATAATTACATTTTCATAGCTAAGTAATAATTCCAATTTTAACCTAGCATTATTTTCTTTTAAGACAACTGGTAAAGTGTCCCTAGAACAGATAAACATTTTAAAAGACAAAACATCAACCAGAAGCTACTGATCTTAATTCTTAGGGATGATCCTCATAGAATCAATACAGCTAGTAAGTGACTAAGGCCTTGGATAAAATTAAAACAGATGATACTTAGACTTCTTTAATTAAAACCTTCAGTGCTTAAAATAGGCAAATACTATAAAACTGGTGATCTTGCCACATTATGTATTGGTTTAAAGAATACAAATACACATAAAATGTAACAGAGTGATGTTAACTACTTGGAGAGCCTGCCAAACATCACCCTAAGTAAATCCTCTGATAAGAAAAAAAAGTGAACGAGGGGAGATTACACAGCTAATGCCCAGGGATGAAGTAAGGTCATAGAAGCTTGAGATGACAGAGGATTAGAGAGACAGGATCTTTCAAGCATTCCACACAAACATTAATAGAATCTGGCGCCTTCTTCTATTAAGTGTTAGAACTGCACTAAAATATTAATGTGCCTAGCAGCCTACGATCTTCTAACTTCCTCCCATGGATAAATATTTGTAATAGTGTTAATCAAATACAGTGACATTACCACTGCACAATATAGATATGGGTATTAAATCTATACAGACATTAGAAAGCCATGAAATATACTGGTCAAATGTTAATACAAATGAGAAGCAAGAAAAAAGAATCTATGTATATGATACGTGGCTGAAAGATATAGAAAATACCAGGGAGCTAAAACTAAAACCCAAATTTAAAATGTGGGCACCTACGTGTCCAGTCATGCAAACCTTTACTTATACAGAAACGTAGCCGGTGCTGGAGCATATAAAACTTTACATACAGATGGGCAGGAGAAGGGTTAACACAGGACTAAGAGAAACAGGAACTACTCCAGTTGGTCCCTCCTTACTCTGAACTCTTGCACAACAGGGCTCGGTCTTGCACAAAATGAAGAAATCGACAAAGATTTGGACCAGATGATGCGGTTATATACAACTGAGAGCAGGAGACTTATTTAAAGATCAAACTGTATGCAGCAAAGGGTGGCTACAGTAAGCCATTTATTGTTTGACCGAGTTGGAAGGAATCAGGTATTATACATTTGGGAGAGGCTAAGCAAATGAAGGACAGTGGCTGTTTGACCCAGGGAGTGGCAAATCCATCACCATCTCTTGCCTACCCTCAACCCTGTTACCATATTTGACATACCACAGTCCCCACTTCCACCTATCCTCAAACCTTTCTTTCATGACCACACACAGGAAGCCTTTCTGGAGCAAAGTTGTGCAAGAGGACAGCATCCCCTGTGCAGGCTCTGCAAACATTTGCCCATGTAGCAGAACTCACGCCATATGTGAGACTCTCCACACCAACATGGGCATGTCTGAATTTTCCCATTATTGTGCTGTGGGATATTTTAATGCCTTGGGGTAAATCAAGGGTTGCTCATTGTTCTCCTTTATTAGGGAGAGTCACCAAATGGCTGATGTTTCACCTGAAAACATTTCACCTGAATGGAAGCTTAGGCTGCTGAAAGGAGATGAATGTCAGCTAGTGCAGCCGTGTGTGCTACCTGACTTTTGCGTTCTTCAGCAGGAAGATTACTTAGGGAGTGGGGCTTCCCTTGAGCCCACTCCCATAGCCTGCCATGCCTGCACCTTTCTCCCTCTTTACAGAGAAGGAGCAGGACAAGCATTAATATCAGTAGATTTCCACTAGATACCGGTAGATTACATGAGAAGCAAGCTGTCCTCCATCCCCTCATTCAAATCAAGCTCATCTAAATCTAAAGAGACTAATCAATGGGTTTTGATAGAATCCCAGGGAGAAGGAAGCCTGTAATTTTGCAAGCAGTTATTTGTGGAAGTAAATGAGGACAATCTACCTGATCGGTGAATGCAATAAAGTAGATGGACATTTACATGCCCCCATTTGCACCCACAAATAATTGTGCCCACAAAACTGCATCCACAAAAATGTTAGGTAGGACTTTAAAAATCAGGCCAGATACTTTGTGTGTGAAATAACTTACAGGAGAAAGTATTGCTTTTGTTCTTTATCATAGAGATGTTTATGATGTGTCTTTTGCTACACAGGCTGCAAGAAAAATGTTTCTTAGAAGTCAGATACATCTTTATTTTCTTCAACTGTATTTTTCATTTATTTTTTCTAATGTTTATAAGTAATATTTTATTAGTTTGCGAAAACTAATACATTAAGAAAACTTGGTATTTGGGATTCCTAAATACCTGATTTAAGTGCACAAGTGCACTTCTGAATGCCCAAAAAGAACTGGCTGCCCTAATTAAGTTGTCCACATTCGAAAATTGGACTAGTAGTATAACATAGAAAATAATACCTCGATCCATTATCCTAGAGAAAAATGTATACATGATAAAGGTATTTTAAACTATATTTAAGTATATGTTCTCCCTTCCTCCTGTCCAGACACATTGGAAAAACAAAAGTGGAATGGAAAAGATGCAGACTATATGAAATCTAAGTTTATGAGCTACCAAACTGCCATCAGAAGTCATCCAATTAGGTGTCTCATACCAGCAGTTTACTTCGCTTTTTGTGCCAGCTTTTCATCAATTAGTTCTATTATGGGTGCCACATGTTGACAGCAGAACTTAGATAAAATAGACTGGTCCATAGGAAAAGTAAACTATAGACTAGATACACATCAGGAAGCTAAATTGCATTTTTTTGGATAAAAGTTTGGCACATTTGGGACAGGACTACGTGGCGTGGCACGCAGTGAGGCTGCAATGGAAAGGATACATCCTTCTGTGGGGCTAAATACTGAAGTCCTTCCTCAGAGAGAACTCCCATGAAAACTAAGAAATAAGTAAGGTCATTAGGATTTGACCCCTGAAGTTTATTTAATAAAATTCAGTAATCAGCTGGACAAAGATGAAAATAGACTCCATATTACTATTAGACTGGTAAATAGTCCAAGAAGTGGATGGTGCCATTTTGAGAACTTTTGATGCATGCCTGGCAGCACATGTTTATCCTGCCAAATGATGCCTAGAAAAAAAAAAAACATGAGGCAACAACTAAAACAATCTGGGATACTTTCTGCACAACAGACTTTTAGAAGATCTGGTGACTGTCATGGAAATGATGCACAGTAGTTCTCAAGAAAAATCTTTTTTTTTTTTTATACTTAGTCTTAACAAGACAATGAGGGTATGTGATAATATCAAGAAGAAATAGAAAGTTTTAGGTTGAGACTATGCTTTTATTTATGTGGCAAAAGTGACATTTGGAGGACATTCATATTTTATTTCACTTTTTCCTGTTTCATATATACTGAACGCTTATTTTTAGCCAGATCAACAGCTGTAAAATACTAAAAACAAAACATTTTTAAAATGTGAACGAGCAGCTTGTGGAAAATAATTTAAATTGAAAATACGGAACTATGTGCAGTGACTGCACTTAACGTTTAACTATTTCTTATACTACTTTTTAGTGGTAATGTATAATATGTAAAAATCAAATACAATAAATTTCAATAGGATTTTGAAAATTATCAACAGGTGTATAATGCACAGCAGTATTCATTCTTACATCCCTACTCAGTCTCCTTATATATAAATAGTGAGTATGATTTACCATACCATATCTAGTGCAGTACCTGAACACCATAGCATTAGCCACAATCAGGGTGGGTGCAAGGATGTTTCGCACCCTAGGCGAAACTTCCACCTTGCGCCCCCCCCACCCCAAGCCCTGTGGCAACTCTCTGCCCCCCCCTCCGCCCTGAGGTGCCCCCCCATGGCAGCTCTTCCCCTCCGCCCTAAGGTGCCCCCCCGCAGCAGCTCTCAACCCCCCCTCCGCCCTGAGGCCCCCCCCCCCCGCGGCAGCTCCCCCCGGCCCGGGGAGCCATGCAGCAGGTCCCCGCCCCATCTCACCTCTGCTCCACCTCCTCCCAGAGCACGCCGTCGCCGCTCCACTTCTCCCACCTCCCAGGCTTGCAGCGCCAATCAGCTGTTTGGCACCGCAAGCCTGCGAGGGGAGGAGAATTAGAGCGGGGGCGGTGTGCTCAGGGGAGGAGGCGGAGCAGAGGTGAGCTGGGGCGGGGAGCCGTTCCCTGTGTGCCGCACCCCACTCCTTACTTGCTGCAGGCGGTCCTCCCCGCGCCCCCCTGCCCCAGCTCCCTCTGCCTAAATGCCGACGATGACCGGGGCGACCGAAGATCCAGCCGCCGCGGTTGCCGCCGAAGGACCCGAAATGCCGCCCCCCAAATGCTAGTGCCCTAGGCGACTGCCTAGGTCGCCTAATGGGTTGCACCGGCCCTGGCCACAATGCAGACTCTCCTTCATTTTGTCTGGTTTTAGTTAGAACCTTTGCAATGTATTCTGTGTATATAATTATCCATATTCTTGGGAACAATCTGATCTTACTGTGTTTTACCATTATTGGCTAATTTAGATAATAAGTTGTAGACTACAAATGAATTGTAAAAAAAAAAAAAAAAAGGAACATCTAAGAGTCTTATCTTATCTTTGACATTGTTGCTTGGCTGTGGAGACTACTGCCAGAATTAATTATTGTTAGTTTTAAAATCTTAGACTGCCAGGTGACAGCAATTAGGAGGCAGAAAGTAAAAAGTAAACTAAAGGAATTAATGCAACTTTATACCACCTGAACATTGATCAACTTCTAAAACTATAAGAACTCTAGTACCAAAAAGCCTTCAGTCCTAGGATATTTATTGACATGTGCAATGATTTAGATAAGACAATATGAAAGCTGAGAGCAAAACAAATAAATTGGAGAAACAACCCAAACTGATATTTGCATTCTCAGTAAAATATATCCCTTTGTACACATTTTAATCCTGAAAATTCACTTCTGCCAAACCTATGAAAAGGGAATCAATATTCTTTATCTATAATCATCCTCATGTTCCTTATTTAAAATTCATTAAAACAGAAAACCATCCCCATATGTGCATGGTTTTCATTATCAGAGGGGTAGCCGCGTTAGTCTGTATCCACAAAAACAACGAGGAGTCCGGTGTATAATGCTTGTATCTGTAATTTTCACTCCATGCATCTGAAGAAGTGGGTTTTTTATCCATGAAAGCTTATGACCAAATAAATCTGTTAGTCTTTAAGGTGCCACCAGACTCCTTGTTGTTTTTATGGTTTTAATTGATTACCTGCATGATCTCTTTCCTTGCCCTATCCTCTCCCTTCTGTTTGCCTCCCTCCCTCCTGTCATCTCTGAAGTTTGGAGTAGAAGCTCTTTAAGGAAGGAACTGTAGCTTTTATATCTTCTGTGGAACATCTAGCACATTTTTGGGATGCCATGAAATAATAAATGAAGTATTTGTCCAGTTTATCAGTCTTGAAAATGTCAGTTCAGTATTAATCTTTGTCTGACCAAAAGAAACTACTGTTTAAAGGAGGCTTTACTTTTAAATTTAGGCTTAACAGCATAGAAACTTGAAATCAGCAGCACCAAAGCAACACTATCTGCACTGCACACCATTAATTACTGCCATCTCAAGTCTTTTACAGTCACAATCTAGTTCCTTGAAACCTATTATCAGTTCAGTGATGCAACTGGAAAACATATCAGGCTAACTTTTGAAAGTATGGTATAGATCCAAAATAAAGCAAGCTGGACAAGTTGTTTGTTTAGACATTTCAACTCGGTTAATGAAAATCGCCTAGAATATAATATGTCACTCTATCATGCAAGGCTTTTATTCAAGAGCAATTTCAGAATGCTGTCTACTCAGACCATATAAGAGTAAAAACCCTCTCAGAGGTAAGGCTTTTAGTCACCGGGGGAAAGGTTGGCTACCACTTCTCCAACGGCATCTCTTTGATACTGACAGAAAGACCTGTAACAACAAAGGGATGAGGTTGGGCTACGTGATAGAGTGGGTGAAAATCCCAGAAGTTCACTCTGATTGACCCAATAGCTTCTGTCAGAGTCTCTGATTAATGAGAGCCTACATGGCATAGAGCAGGGGTCAGCAACCTTTCAGAAGTGGTGTGCCGAGTCTTCATTTATTCACTCTAATTTAAGGTTTCGCGTGCCAGTCATACATTTTAACGTTTTTAGAAGGTCTCTTTCTATAAGTCTATAATATATAACTAAACTATTGTTGCATGTAAAGTAAATAAGGTTTTTAAGATGTTTAAGAAGCTTCATTTAAAATTACATTAAAATGCAGAGCCCCCCGGACTGGTGGCCAGGACCTGGGCAGTGAGTGCCACTGAAAATCAGCTCGCGTGCCGCCTTCGGCACAGGTGCCATAGGTTGCCTACCCCTGGCATAGAGCCTTGTTCAGGATTAGGTAATGAGGATAGAACACAGGCAAAGCTCCTGCTTTGAAATTTAGTCTTTCACCTCTAGATTAGTGGTTCAAACTCAACCCAGCACACTGACCAAAAGTCATAACAATATGCCCAGCGCCTACATACTACAATGACAGGCTCAGCAGAAGCAGAGAGAGAAAAAGAGAGAGATCTGATGCTGATAGTTGATCAGTGACCTACATGAAATGAGTTTGTGATCTCAGTCCAGTTCACAGGAGACAAGCATCCATGTAATCAAAACTACCAACATTCATTAGAACCCATATTGGCATTCTCAGCAAGGAATTAACAGGACTAGAGAATCAAACTATCTTCTCACTGCTCTAAATGGTCCCTCCTATAAGGGGAGGGGCAGTATGGGAAGTGTTTCTAACTACTCCCATCTTTGCTATACCTGTTCTGTGACTAGAGGAAGTGCCTATCCACTGCGGAACATCTGGTAATTTTCACAAGCATCAAATTCACTTAGAAATAAAGAAAAAAAGCCAATCTAGAGCTTTCCGCAGAAATCAAACTTATTTCAAGTGAAAGTTATTTCCCAAATGTCCAGTTTCCATATCAAACTAAGATTAAAATAAAAATAAAACCTAAAACACACTATGAAAAAAGATGAAAAATGTAAAAGTCCACTTACTAGATGTCCAGGAGTAAGCACTATATTCTGAATTAGAAATCTGCTTAGTTACACTTTCACAGCTCCAAATGAGAAACCAAGTAAAGAAAGAATTGTGTTGCTTATTAATTCACATTTGAAATAGGAATTAAAAAAAAAATCAGATGAAATCAGTCAAAAGGTGAATAAAATAGTGTAAAATATTACACATATTGTTTACTTGAATAAGATTATTTATTTTGAGGGTTTCTGGTGATAGTATAAACTGCATAAGGATCCATGAATCATCAGAATCCTCACATAAAAATTGAGCCATATAATATATAAGCCATGTTACCAACCTCGCAAACAGGCATATGCTTAACTCGAAGCATGCCAGGTGCCAAGTTTCATTTACCTCAACAGGACTAATCACATGTTTAAAGTGAAGCACATGCAGGATCAGGGCCACAGGAAATATTTTACTTTAGTGTAAAAATAACTCAATATACAATTTACATCATTTAATTCTATAATATAATTTTGTGTGATCACCTATACATTTAGCATGCTGCATATTGATATCACTGATGTTTCTGAACATTTCTAATTGCATTTAAATATTCAGCCATCATGGTATCCTTACATCTTTTTTACATTATACTGAAAATTATAGAACTGTAAAGCCTGTACATTAAAACTGTCACTCTTCCAGGTATCTATATATTTTTTACATTACTGATTACTACGACTTAGACTATGTTCTAAATGACACAGTATAAAACTCCTTGTGCTACATAACTGTTCCACCTTCAGCATCATCATTATTTTGGAATTAGCTATTTCTTAAAAGCTAAATGCAAGCAAATCTCTAATTTTCCTTGCTAAAACAGGGTCACCACACATGTTTAAATTTGTGACAGATAATTTCCACCCTCTAACTTAGCAAAGTTCATACAAGACCAAGTAGCAAGTTGTATAAAAAAAGAAACTGTTATGCTACCAACTGTGTTACCTTGACAAAGGCAGACACCTGTATATTTGTAATAGCCTTAGGTGTTTGCATCTATGTATAAGTGCACTTATGAAGGTATGTACACAGACTTGTGAGCATGCCTATTTGCATTTCCATTGCATTTATGTCTGTGTATGCACTTTGGTATGTACTGGTGCATGCCTAAATGTTTGTAAGTGCGTGCATGATTCTATGCACACATGTAAGTGTCCGTGTAGGCACGGATGTGCGTGTACATGGTGTGTGCTGGCGTGTGTGTGCACACTCTGTGTGCGCTCATGTCAGCGCGTGCACTTCTCCAAAGCCCAGGGGCCCGGCGGTACCTTGCCTCTCCTGGACGCGGAATATGAACTCCCAGACGGCGGACGCTTCCCTGTCCAGGGTCCTGACGAGAGTCACCTCCCCGCTCTCCCTGTCCACCCGCAGCGGGGACTCCTCTGCGGGCGGAGATACCAGCTCGAACCAGGCTGAGGCGAACCTGGCCGGGGCCAGCGTGGTCAGCAGAGTCCCGGGCCGGGCATCCTCGGACAAGGAGAGCGCCAGCGGGGAGTCGGGCTGGAGCGGGGTCCGGCGGCTGCGCTGGGGCGGCGGCAGCTGCTTGACCTGCGGCAGCACCTCGATGTCCAGGGGGGCGCTGAGCAGGGGCGGCTGCCCGCGGTCCCGGGCGAAGAGGCGCAGCGGGATGGGCGCCCGCACGTGCAGCAGGGACTGCACCAGCAGCACGCGGCCGCTGCGCGGCACCACGAAGAAGTGCGCGCCGCCCGGCCGGGCGAAGTAGCGCAGCTCGGCGTTGGCGCCCGCGTCCGGGTCCTCGGCGCGCACTTGCCACACCTGGGACCTGAGCGCCAGCGTCTCCTCCACGCGGAGCCGGGTGACGCCGCCCGGCGGGCCGGGGCCGGCCAAGCGCGGCGCGTTGTCGTTGGCGTCCAGCACCCGCACGGTGAGGGTGGCCAGCTCGGCGGGCGGGGCGCCGCGCGGCGGGCAGTGCTTGCAGCACAAGCCCAGGCGGAAGGCGTAGAGCGCCCGCGCCTCGCGGTCCAGCGGGCGGCGGGTGCGCAGCCACACCCGGCCCGAGCGCGCCTGCAGCGACACCTGGAAGTGCGCGTGGTCCTCGCCCAGCAGCTGCAGGTGCCAGCGGCGCCCCTGCACCTTGGCGCACCAGGGCTCCGGTCCCAGCCGGGTCAGCGGGATGCTCAGCCCGCTCACCCGCGTGCCCGCCGGCCAGTTCTCCGGGACGTGGCCGCGGAATGAAGGTCTCCGCCTGGGGGCGGCGTCCGAAGCGCCCAGAGCCCAATACACAAGCAGCCAGCAGGGGAGCCGCAGCCGGTCAAGGCAGCCCATGTCGCCTCCGAGGGCGCGGGGGGTCCCGCCTGCTTGGGGCTCGCAGAGCGGCCGCCGCTGCTGCCGGGCACCGAGCTGGCTCCGCTCCCTTCGCTGCCGGCTGTGTAGTGCCGAGGCGAGCTCCGCTGGGCGGCTTCGGAGGAGCTGAAGGGTCAGGGAGGGGCCAGGGGGCGGGGAGCAAGGGGGGGATTAGTGCCGAAGATCCCCGGGGATTTGGTGGCCCAGCCCCCTTGCCGCTCAGTCTGTCTCTCCACACGCTCCCCCTTGGAGAGGCTGTCACAGCCACACGCCCTGGGGAAGTCTCCTCTCGCCGCTCGCTACCGCTGTAGGGGCTCGGCAAACTTGCAAAAGTTTTGCTAAAGTGTAAGATACGCAGCGCTGCGCTCTCTTGGAGAGGGACCCTAAACGGGGGCTCGTCCCTTCTGCTATTAGTGCCTATTCCGGAGCCGCGGGCAAGATGCTGGGTAGTGGGACACGCGCGCACACGCCCCCCCGTCCAAAGTCTCTTCTGTGTCTCACCCACCCACACACAGAGAGATACGAACAATACAGACCCTAGGCACAAACACTGTGTGCAGGGCCGGCTCTAGGTTTTTTGCTGCCCCAAGCAAAAACATTTTTGGCTGCCCCCCACCCCAGCCCTGGGCTCCCACCCACACCCCCTGCCGCCCCAGCGCTGGGCTCCCCCCTCCCCTACCCCCCCACCCCCCTGCTGCCCCAGCCCTGGGCTCACCCCCACAACCTGCGCCCTCCTGCTGTCCCAGCCCTGGGTCACTGGTAACTCGCTCCCCGGGCGGGTCATTCAGCAGGAATTTTGGATGTGCACCGAACACAGACAGGATTGGTTCCCATATAGTTACAGAACTTCAGTAAAGTGAAACAATTTTCAGCTTGTGTGATTGGAGGATATCTGGATGCATATTATAAGACAGTCCTACATAAATGAGGAACAGTTGAGGTGCCTTTATTATTCTTTTGCTCCACTCTTTGTTTCTATGGGGAATTTGCCAATGCAATATCACTGTCTTCCTTTTAAACTAATAAAACTAAAAAAAAAAAAAGCAATGGCTGTTGAAAATAGCAATTCCAGTCCTAATAACCACTGGGAAGCGTTTCTTGCTCAATTTTATCCTACTTTATCTACAGCAAGTTACAGTGGATCAGTATATTTGATTTGGGAGAAATGAAGTAACAGCTGCCCAAATTGAGCGTGAGCACTCCTGAATTTTGAGGGTGTTCAAATCTGGAGGGCAGGTGCTAGATTCCCTTTCTGAATATTAGCTAAATCTAGAAAGGAAAAGCCAATTTCTGCTTCCATGGTTCAGAAGTGGAAATCCTCCTACGTGCCTGGTACTGTATCTAAAGCTGCCCAAGTCCTCTAGTAGAGCTTCCCCTCTTTCAGTTTTCATTTTAAATTCTAGTGGGATCCACGTACCTCCCTTGCTAGGCTTCAGATACAGAGGTACATTGTCCATTCAGTCCACCCAGTTCCTTCTTTGGGGGCTGCAAGGTGAGGTTACACCAGTATCCCTAATCCAGTCTGGGGAAGTCTTCTGAAGGGGATCTCTGCACCAAAGCCGCCTACCCCTTGGGCTGGGCACACTTGTTCCCCATTCACAGGGCCACCCCTTTCAACTCACAGCAAGCTACAGCATGGCTCAGCTACGTCACTCCTTCCCCCTCCCTTTCCTGTTGATAGCGGCCAAGGGATTGCTGGGAAATGTAGTTCTTTCCCTGCTCCAGGGCTGGCTCTCTAGGCAGGGAGCTAGCCAAGGAACTACAGCTCCCAGGGTCCCGTGGGTTCTCAGCTCCCATGCTGGATCCCCAGCTGCTCCGTGGCTCCGCTTCTGCAGGGTTGTGAGAGGGGAAGAATGAGTTAAAAAAACAACCACACAATGATGGCCCGAATGCCGCCCCCTGCAAATGTGCTGCCCCAAGCAGCTGCTTGGTTTGCTGGTGCCTAGAGCCGGCCCTGACTGTGTGAAAGCGTTTCTCCCCTTGATTCTCACACAGTCTCGGTCTCCTACAGAGCTCTGGACACTCTCACATCCACATTCAGGGGCTCACAAGGTTATTATGTGAGGGTCACTCATACATGTACAAAATATATCATTTAAATCTAGCATTTTAGAAAATTACACACACCTTTCTGCTGCAACGTAACGTATAGTAGAACCCCATTTAACCAAGCCTCCATTATCCTGCTCTCTGTATGAATCGAACTGAGGCCGATAGCGCAAACCGGGGGTGGCAAGGCTCCTAAACAAAATATGCATTTGTATTATCGCCATTTTAAAGAAATTGGACTCTGGGGAGTATAGTATAGGTCTGTTGTCTTGAGACTAAAAAGGTGAGACGGAGACAACAAGAGAGGGCTTGATTGTTCAGCAGCTGAAGAGCTGCATTAAAATCACAGATCAATCAGAACACTGAGCAAAAAAAAAAGATTTAAAATTTAACAGTCAGACACAGGTGGGGCAGCGCTGGGGGGGGGAGGTTGTAGGGGTTACAGCCACCCCAAAATTTGCCTTACCCCCTATAGCCACCCCACCCAGCCCAAAGATCAGAGCTGGGTGCCTGGCCAGCAGCTGCTGCTCTCCAGCCACCCATCTCCGAAGGCAGCCCCATGGCCAGCAGCAACACAGAACTGCGGAAGTAAGGGTAGCAATAGGGCACTAAGTCCACTATGAAAAGTGACTGACAAAGTTTCTTCATGCTCCCCCCGTATTAAATAGTAGCTATTTAAAAAAAAAATCTGTTTAACAGTAATTCGATAAAATGTGGTTTAGTCTTAATTTAAAAGCATTGAGAAATTTCATTTTAAATAGGGTTATAAATTTAGCATTTAAAATAGTGTTAAATATAAAAAATGTGTTTTTAATTTATAAGGGGAGGTCACACTTAGAGGTTTGTTGTGTGAAAGGGGTTGCCCGATGCCTGTACACAAAGTTTGAGAACCACTGTGCTAGATTCACACATTGCCCTGTACTGTGTACTCTCCTGGTAAAATTTTGCCCTCCTGCTACAGTTATACAAGACCATTGTCCTTCCATAACTATGCAACCTCCCCCCGTCCCTGGCCTCCAATAGGTTTGTAAAGGTATAACTGACTTCAATTTAATGGACAATCATTCTGCTGATGCAGAAGAGGGAATAAAATTCAATCCTCTCTTTGCTCTGGTGACTTTGCAGCATGAAGAGGAATAAAATATAAAAACCCAATTGTCATTTAAGTTAGCAGCTATGACTGACACAAAGAAAGCAGATCTGTTAAATAAGAGGTCATATTACAGTCACTTTGGCAACAGAACTGCATTTCTATTACAACAAATTCAGACAGAATTTAAAAGGAAGTTTTAGAAGTTCAACACAAATTTTATTCAAAGTTTAAATCAAATCACTTAGTTCACCTTAAATCTCACCTAATTTTTCAAGATTAAAGAAAAGCATCCAGAAACATTTGTTACTCACTTCATTCACAATTTTAAGTCTGTCAGTGTTAGTTAATTCTGTAATAATATTTTACACTTTCATAGCACCTTCCACCCACAACTTCAAACACTTCAGAAGTAAGTACCATTATGGGAAATTGGAGTCTAAAATCAAATGGGTTCACAAATTGAAGCCATGATTCCTGACTCCCAATCCCATGCTATAATAAAAAAAAAGTCCTTACTCATTTCATTCTGAAATGTTAATTTAAGAACAATTTTTTCCAGTTTTAACCAAAAAAATTTTTTTTAATGTATTTCTCTTTATACTGTATATCAGTCAGAGGGCCAGATAATGCTCCCAGTTACACAGTTGTAAATTCAGGGTCTGAAGTTTGTTGACTTATTCTGCATTTACAATGGTATAAATGAGAGCAGTACTTAGCCCAGAGTGTGTAATAGATATTGAACAGTAATTAGCTTTATGTATTAATATATTATCTCTATAAATGTCTCCATGTCCTTTTTCATTCATGCACCATGTACCACTTGGTCTCACAATAGTAGCCATTTAGAGACAGTGACAAACTTCCTTTAATTTGTTGCAGCAGACTTTCTCTTCCAGCAACCTTGAAAAGTCAAATCAGACCCAGGGGCTGCCAATATTACAGCTCAGCAGTCTCCCTTCTCTCCCACATCTCACCCCATACCAGGAACAGGGAGAGGGAAAACTGGCTGGCAGAGTCCCACATGAAACATAGCTCTGATACTAATGAAGCCACTGGATATGATTAACTTCCTGTGGTTCAGAGAACTCTTCAGCAAAACAAAGGAAGTTTGGAGAAGCAGGACTCCATCAGCTGCCCTTCTCAGAAAACTAGGGATTAGAAAGTGGGGAGGGAGGAAGACATGGGGCTGGCTAGGGAGGATCCGCACAGAGATCTACAGGTCACATCTCCATCCCCGCTGTGGGCTAGGACTTGGGACTCCTCTCCCAACCCTGGGAATCCCCCACTTGTCAAGTGGCATCATGAGCAGGATCCCTGGGCCAAATATTTGAGGCACCAGGGACATTTTTAATCATACAGACTTTCCCACACATCTAAAAAGAAATGCCCATAAAATGGGATTGGATAAGGATTAGCCTTTTAGGATAAGTGCTCTTCAATTTAGAAGTTGAATGGATTGCCCCCGGACAGGCTCTCTGTGGCTGGCACACCTCTAAAGAGCAGAGCTCTACCACATCCGCTGCCTTTCTTAGTTCCTGAAGCCTGGTCTACACTAGGAAATCACATCGCTACAACTGAACTGGTGTTCAACATGGTTTAGTTCAAATGTAAACCAAAAACAAAGTGTACAGAAATGGTGCTGAATACAGTTTCTCTTTGTTTACACTTGCAGCTACACCATGTTCAACTGCATGGATTGTCAACAATAGGTCATTTTTCTAGTGTAGAGCAAGCCTCAGAGAGAGGAACCTTAGAAAAATCCCACCTGACCAACAAGCTTTCTGTCCTCTTGTTTTTCAAGTTCTCTGTGCTTGCCAGCCTGGAGACAGACTACATTAGTGGAGAAATCTCAAAGCAAAAAAGAAATTAAGCACCGAGTTCAAAAAGCTCTTATGATTGGTCTCAATGTCACATAATATAACTCTGACTCTCAATATGCATGTATTTACACTGCCAGTTTTCAGTCTTTTAGTTCAAGACTAACAGCTGAACAGCAGTGAGTTTGTGAGCTTGAATCTCTGAGGAACAAGTTGCTGAATATTTAATTTAAATATTCATTTTGGTTAAGTGGTGTATAAAGTGATATTTCCCACATCTATATCAGACTTTAGTTTATTTTAGTATTCAAATATGCACTAAACTAACTTATAGTCTTAGGGGGCTATAAATCATGTGACTACAGGAGGCCGCTAAGGCACTCAGTAACCACCTCATAACAAAGCTGCACTGCTGTAGACAAAGGAGTACTCCAGGTAATGACACACATCCCTGCCAGAGTCTGCCTCTTCTGATCAGTGAGCTTAGCCCCTCAAAAGAATAAACTCACTCGCAGTGACACTTTCAGGTTCCATCATCAATAATAGTGCATTATTTGTCATAACCTAGTATTGCCATGCTTAAGACCCCCTCACAGCGCCATCTAGAGGTCTTCTGTACTCAGTTCATGTGAATGGAGTTCATAGCAGCAGTGCCTGATAAAGATTTCACATTCTCTAGTTAAGGTTTTTCTACTCCATTAATTTGTCAATAGAGAAAGCCTCCAGATGGTGGCGGAGGAGAGAGAGGCATAACCACAGCAATGTGAGGGATCACAAATCAATCATGGTTATTACTGCTGGAATTGGACGTAGATGGCAGACACCAAAAATCTCCTACCTTGTCCCTGCATGAGATCTTTCCTTCGGAAGACCACAAGGAGGGAGCAAAATCATTTTTTAAAAAATACATAGAAATTGTGATGGGTTCAGAAGCTAATGCAATCTGTTCATGCTTCTGGATTGTAATGAAGGGATGAGCTACTTATTTAGGATAAAATAATGAATAGCTCAAACTCATCTATTCCTTAAATCAAATTTAAATCTTTGCTGAAGTTAACAAAAATCTCAATACTCTTTTTAGAAAACATTTGCACATACCTCCACATTTCCAAGTTATATCTTGGATTACAAGCTGAATTAACAATACCATGAGATGTTATTCTCAGAGGGCCAGATCATGCACCCCAAGATCTATTCGTAGTGGCACCTCTTCTAATGGTAGCTGTTCCTGGAGACTCATTCAAAGGTTGTCCATCTGTGAAAAGGGAACAAATTAATGTAGACTCATCTATAGTAATTTGCACTTACCCCACAAATTTGGATGGGTATAAATCCCCAGATCCTCCATCCTGACCCTCCCCACCAATGGCTCTAGATCCTCATGGAAGGGTTTCTTGGCAGTTTGAAGGGAAAATAGGAGCATCCTGTAGAGTTAGCTTGTCACAGGGCACCTGTCTCTACTCAGTGTACTTCACTACCTGGCCATTTCATGTGGCTTCACACTCAAACACACACCTGGTTGTTACCTTTCTACCATGTGTATTTATTTATTTTTTGCTTACAAAGCATAACAGGCTTCCACACAGCTTTCAGTCCTCAACCCAGTCTCACCGTTCTGAGCTACCCCTTGTTTCCTATTCCTTCTACTTATATTCTCAAATTACTACATTTACCTACTGATTACCATCCAGGTGCTCATAATTCCCCAACAGAAAGCGTTTAATTGCTCATAGCTGAGCCTGCAACCTACTTCATGCTGTAGCAACATCAGTGAGTAAGGTGCTACTAATAGTGCCCTATCACATGGCTCTTCCCCTTTATTGTCTCCCCCATCCAAATCAATGAGATTTGGCTCACCTCCACTTGTGGAAGAGAGGAAAACACTGGCCCTACCATTTTTTTTGCCTGTTTTTGTGTGAGATAGCTTAATCCCTTAAATCTCATTTTCCATTTTAAAGTTATCTTTTATTTATCACTCATCATTTTATTTGTAAAACACTGCAAATTGGTTTTAATTAAAGAAATGTAATATTTGGCAGAGATTTTATTTAAAAATCGGGAAAAATATGAAGTCTGACAACTTGAAGATATTTAATTACAATCATAATTACTCAGAATTATTTTATAAATTGTTCCATAGATGCCTATCCTTCTCCTTTTGAGGTCAATGGCAATAGGAGTAGGAATGAGCCAATAAACTGTACAGCCAAAAGTTCATTTAAAAATGCAAAACATGCCAAAGATCCATTTGTTAAATTCCTCACCTCTCCAAATCATGAAAAAATAAAGAACATCCTGAAGGATAAAGCAAATTGAGATAAATATTGCATTGTAATGTTTGAGTTCTCACCACAAAGACAATTCACAGAAGCATTCTATTGTTATTTTCTCCAAACATTTCTCATCCTTTAAGAATAACATCTGAGAGTTGTAGTAATCTTTAAAATGTCTACATAGTTATGAAATGCCATAAATCTCTATTCACTAAAACCATGTTTATGATCAAAGTTACCAAAGATTTCTAGACCCAGAGGACATTTGAAAGCTCTAGTCCTTTTGACCCAATCCTTACATAACTCAAATATGTAAAATATGCTGGAGCTGCCAAGATTCAGTAGCCATGCTGAATTTATTCAGAACCTAGTTATGTATTTATGATTGTAAATCAGAAACAAAAAACCCATCAAAAAAAGTAGAAAATGCAATCAGAAAATTAAAATGAATTTCAGATAGGCCCAGTACTCTGTAAGTGGGAAACAATGGCTTGAAGGGAGAACTGTTTTATCATTAAAAATTCTCTCTCTAAAAGGTAAAAGGCATATTCCCCAGCTCTTTCAACCCTGCCGCGGATTTGTGGCTCCTCAGTTTCTTTCCAGCTGACTAGTAAGGAACTTCTGCAAAGCTGGTCTCAGCCTCTCCCTCAGTAGTTAGGGTGTATTTCAAACTATCCTTCTGGACCCCCCAATACTCCTCCTGGAGCTGAAGTTGTGGTTCAAGCAGTGCCTCAGTCTCTCCCCTCAAGACACCTCTTCTCCATGGAGCTGGATTTACAGCCTGGATCAATCAGGCTGTACGGCCTCATTCAGCTTTTCCTTCAGTTGGCCCCTTTCCCCTAATTAGTCCCCAGATTTAGACAAGTCAGCCCTCTCTTACTGGTGTCTCCCACCTGGTAGCTAGTGCAGAGAGGTCTATCCACCTCATGGGGCTAGGCCTTTCTGAACCGGGTTTCTCCCTTTCAAGACACCTCCTCCAAGATTAACATGCCTCAAAGACATGGCATGGCCAGGCTGCCTGAGCCTAAAGCAGTTCTTTAACCCCTTCTTGCCTGGTGCAAGACCAGAGGTTCTCAAACTGTGGTCCGTGGATCACTCGTGGTCCGTGAGCTCCATTCAGGTGGTCCGCAGATAGTTCCCTCTAAGGTGCGGGCCTGGGCGGCCGCACACAAGAAAAGGAAGGGCAACCCACCTAATTAGTGGAGCCGTGCAGGCGTGGCTCTACTAATTAGGTGCCTGGACCCTGGAGAAGATGCACATGTAAGGTGAGGTGGTGGCCTTGGGGGGAATAGGGGGCAGGTGGGTGGTGGCAATGGGGTGAGAAGAGGGGGTGGGGAGAATTTGGGATGTGCAGGGCTGCGGCGGCCAGAGAAAGAGGTGACTTTCCCCAGCTCCAGGACTGTGGCTGCCGGGGAGAGATGGCCCTACTTCCCAGCCTCAGATCTGTGGCTGCTGTGGCAGGGGAGAGACCCCTCCCCTCCTTCCCAGCCCCTGCTCGGGGGCTGCCGCCCTGGGGGGGAGAGGGAGAGACCCCCGTCCTTCCCAGCCCCAGCTTGGGGGCTGCTGCGGCGGGGGGAGAGAGGGCACATCCATCACATTAGAAAGTTAAGACTACTGATATTAAAATATGAGTTGTGTGCTTTTATTTGTAGAACAAAAAATGCTAATTATTATTATNTATAAATTTAGCATTTAAAATAGTGTTAAATATAAAAAATGTGTTTTTAATTTATAAGGGGAGGTCACACTTAGAGGTTTGTTGTGTGAAAGGGGTTGCCCGATGCCTGTACACAAAGTTTGAGAACCACTGTGCTAGATTCACACATTGCCCTGTACTGTGTACTCTCCTGGTAAAATTTTGCCCTCCTGCTACAGTTATACAAGACCATTGTCCTTCCATAACTATGCAACCTCCCCCCGTCCCTGGCCTCCAATAGGTTTGTAAAGGTATAACTGACTTCAATTTAATGGACAATCATTCTGCTGATGCAGAAGAGGGAATAAAATTCAATCCTCTCTTTGCTCTGGTGACTTTGCAGCATGAAGAGGAATAAAATATAAAAACCCAATTGTCATTTAAGTTAGCAGCTATGACTGACACAAAGAAAGCAGATCTGTTAAATAAGAGGTCATATTACAGTCACTTTGGCAACAGAACTGCATTTCTATTACAACAAATTCAGACAGAATTTAAAAGGAAGTTTTAGAAGTTCAACACAAATTTTATTCAAAGTTTAAATCAAATCACTTAGTTCACCTTAAATCTCACCTAATTTTTCAAGATTAAAGAAAAGCATCCAGAAACATTTGTTACTCACTTCATTCACAATTTTAAGTCTGTCAGTGTTAGTTAATTCTGTAATAATATTTTACACTTTCATAGCACCTTCCACCCACAACTTCAAACACTTCAGAAGTAAGTACCATTATGGGAAATTGGAGTCTAAAATCAAATGGGTTCACAAATTGAAGCCATGATTCCTGACTCCCAATCCCATGCTATAATAAAAAAAAAGTCCTTACTCATTTCATTCTGAAATGTTAATTTAAGAACAATTTTTTCCAGTTTTAACCAAAAAAATTTTTTTTAATGTATTTCTCTTTATACTGTATATCAGTCAGAGGGCCAGATAATGCTCCCAGTTACACAGTTGTAAATTCAGGGTCTGAAGTTTGTTGACTTATTCTGCATTTACAATGGTATAAATGAGAGCAGTACTTAGCCCAGAGTGTGTAATAGATATTGAACAGTAATTAGCTTTATGTATTAATATATTATCTCTATAAATGTCTCCATGTCCTTTTTCATTCATGCACCATGTACCACTTGGTCTCACAATAGTAGCCATTTAGAGACAGTGACAAACTTCCTTTAATTTGTTGCAGCAGACTTTCTCTTCCAGCAACCTTGAAAAGTCAAATCAGACCCAGGGGCTGCCAATATTACAGCTCAGCAGTCTCCCTTCTCTCCCACATCTCACCCCATACCAGGAACAGGGAGAGGGAAAACTGGCTGGCAGAGTCCCACATGAAACATAGCTCTGATACTAATGAAGCCACTGGATATGATTAACTTCCTGTGGTTCAGAGAACTCTTCAGCAAAACAAAGGAAGTTTGGAGAAGCAGGACTCCATCAGCTGCCCTTCTCAGAAAACTAGGGATTAGAAAGTGGGGAGGGAGGAAGACATGGGGCTGGCTAGGGAGGATCCGCACAGAGATCTACAGGTCACATCTCCATCCCCGCTGTGGGCTAGGACTTGGGACTCCTCTCCCAACCCTGGGAATCCCCCACTTGTCAAGTGGCATCATGAGCAGGATCCCTGGGCCAAATATTTGAGGCACCAGGGACATTTTTAATCATACAGACTTTCCCACACATCTAAAAAGAAATGCCCATAAAATGGGATTGGATAAGGATTAGCCTTTTAGGATAAGTGCTCTTCAATTTAGAAGTTGAATGGATTGCCCCCGGACAGGCTCTCTGTGGCTGGCACACCTCTAAAGAGCAGAGCTCTACCACATCCGCTGCCTTTCTTAGTTCCTGAAGCCTGGTCTACACTAGGAAATCACATCGCTACAACTGAACTGGTGTTCAACATGGTTTAGTTCAAATGTAAACCAAAAACAAAGTGTACAGAAATGGTGCTGAATACAGTTTCTCTTTGTTTACACTTGCAGCTACACCATGTTCAACTGCATGGATTGTCAACAATAGGTCATTTTTCTAGTGTAGAGCAAGCCTCAGAGAGAGGAACCTTAGAAAAATCCCACCTGACCAACAAGCTTTCTGTCCTCTTGTTTTTCAAGTTCTCTGTGCTTGCCAGCCTGGAGACAGACTACATTAGTGGAGAAATCTCAAAGCAAAAAAGAAATTAAGCACCGAGTTCAAAAAGCTCTTATGATTGGTCTCAATGTCACATAATATAACTCTGACTCTCAATATGCATGTATTTACACTGCCAGTTTTCAGTCTTTTAGTTCAAGACTAACAGCTGAACAGCAGTGAGTTTGTGAGCTTGAATCTCTGAGGAACAAGTTGCTGAATATTTAATTTAAATATTCATTTTGGTTAAGTGGTGTATAAAGTGATATTTCCCACATCTATATCAGACTTTAGTTTATTTTAGTATTCAAATATGCACTAAACTAACTTATAGTCTTAGGGGGCTATAAATCATGTGACTACAGGAGGCCGCTAAGGCACTCAGTAACCACCTCATAACAAAGCTGCACTGCTGTAGACAAAGGAGTACTCCAGGTAATGACACACATCCCTGCCAGAGTCTGCCTCTTCTGATCAGTGAGCTTAGCCCCTCAAAAGAATAAACTCACTCGCAGTGACACTTTCAGGTTCCATCATCAATAATAGTGCATTATTTGTCATAACCTAGTATTGCCATGCTTAAGACCCCCTCACAGCGCCATCTAGAGGTCTTCTGTACTCAGTTCATGTGAATGGAGTTCATAGCAGCAGTGCCTGATAAAGATTTCACATTCTCTAGTTAAGGTTTTTCTACTCCATTAATTTGTCAATAGAGAAAGCCTCCAGATGGTGGCGGAGGAGAGAGAGGCATAACCACAGCAATGTGAGGGATCACAAATCAATCATGGTTATTACTGCTGGAATTGGACGTAGATGGCAGACACCAAAAATCTCCTACCTTGTCCCTGCATGAGATCTTTCCTTCGGAAGACCACAAGGAGGGAGCAAAATCATTTTTTAAAAAATACATAGAAATTGTGATGGGTTCAGAAGCTAATGCAATCTGTTCATGCTTCTGGATTGTAATGAAGGGATGAGCTACTTATTTAGGATAAAATAATGAATAGCTCAAACTCATCTATTCCTTAAATCAAATTTAAATCTTTGCTGAAGTTAACAAAAATCTCAATACTCTTTTTAGAAAACATTTGCACATACCTCCACATTTCCAAGTTATATCTTGGATTACAAGCTGAATTAACAATACCATGAGATGTTATTCTCAGAGGGCCAGATCATGCACCCCAAGATCTATTCGTAGTGGCACCTCTTCTAATGGTAGCTGTTCCTGGAGACTCATTCAAAGGTTGTCCATCTGTGAAAAGGGAACAAATTAATGTAGACTCATCTATAGTAATTTGCACTTACCCCACAAATTTGGATGGGTATAAATCCCCAGATCCTCCATCCTGACCCTCCCCACCAATGGCTCTAGATCCTCATGGAAGGGTTTCTTGGCAGTTTGAAGGGAAAATAGGAGCATCCTGTAGAGTTAGCTTGTCACAGGGCACCTGTCTCTACTCAGTGTACTTCACTACCTGGCCATTTCATGTGGCTTCACACTCAAACACACACCTGGTTGTTACCTTTCTACCATGTGTATTTATTTATTTTTTGCTTACAAAGCATAACAGGCTTCCACACAGCTTTCAGTCCTCAACCCAGTCTCACCGTTCTGAGCTACCCCTTGTTTCCTATTCCTTCTACTTATATTCTCAAATTACTACATTTACCTACTGATTACCATCCAGGTGCTCATAATTCCCCAACAGAAAGCGTTTAATTGCTCATAGCTGAGCCTGCAACCTACTTCATGCTGTAGCAACATCAGTGAGTAAGGTGCTACTAATAGTGCCCTATCACATGGCTCTTCCCCTTTATTGTCTCCCCCATCCAAATCAATGAGATTTGGCTCACCTCCACTTGTGGAAGAGAGGAAAACACTGGCCCTACCATTTTTTTTGCCTGTTTTTGTGTGAGATAGCTTAATCCCTTAAATCTCATTTTCCATTTTAAAGTTATCTTTTATTTATCACTCATCATTTTATTTGTAAAACACTGCAAATTGGTTTTAATTAAAGAAATGTAATATTTGGCAGAGATTTTATTTAAAAATCGGGAAAAATATGAAGTCTGACAACTTGAAGATATTTAATTACAATCATAATTACTCAGAATTATTTTATAAATTGTTCCATAGATGCCTATCCTTCTCCTTTTGAGGTCAATGGCAATAGGAGTAGGAATGAGCCAATAAACTGTACAGCCAAAAGTTCATTTAAAAATGCAAAACATGCCAAAGATCCATTTGTTAAATTCCTCACCTCTCCAAATCATGAAAAAATAAAGAACATCCTGAAGGATAAAGCAAATTGAGATAAATATTGCATTGTAATGTTTGAGTTCTCACCACAAAGACAATTCACAGAAGCATTCTATTGTTATTTTCTCCAAACATTTCTCATCCTTTAAGAATAACATCTGAGAGTTGTAGTAATCTTTAAAATGTCTACATAGTTATGAAATGCCATAAATCTCTATTCACTAAAACCATGTTTATGATCAAAGTTACCAAAGATTTCTAGACCCAGAGGACATTTGAAAGCTCTAGTCCTTTTGACCCAATCCTTACATAACTCAAATATGTAAAATATGCTGGAGCTGCCAAGATTCAGTAGCCATGCTGAATTTATTCAGAACCTAGTTATGTATTTATGATTGTAAATCAGAAACAAAAAACCCATCAAAAAAAGTAGAAAATGCAATCAGAAAATTAAAATGAATTTCAGATAGGCCCAGTACTCTGTAAGTGGGAAACAATGGCTTGAAGGGAGAACTGTTTTATCATTAAAAATTCTCTCTCTAAAAGGTAAAAGGCATATTCCCCAGCTCTTTCAACCCTGCCGCGGATTTGTGGCTCCTCAGTTTCTTTCCAGCTGACTAGTAAGGAACTTCTGCAAAGCTGGTCTCAGCCTCTCCCTCAGTAGTTAGGGTGTATTTCAAACTATCCTTCTGGACCCCCCAATACTCCTCCTGGAGCTGAAGTTGTGGTTCAAGCAGTGCCTCAGTCTCTCCCCTCAAGACACCTCTTCTCCATGGAGCTGGATTTACAGCCTGGATCAATCAGGCTGTACGGCCTCATTCAGCTTTTCCTTCAGTTGGCCCCTTTCCCCTAATTAGTCCCCAGATTTAGACAAGTCAGCCCTCTCTTACTGGTGTCTCCCACCTGGTAGCTAGTGCAGAGAGGTCTATCCACCTCATGGGGCTAGGCCTTTCTGAACCGGGTTTCTCCCTTTCAAGACACCTCCTCCAAGATTAACATGCCTCAAAGACATGGCATGGCCAGGCTGCCTGAGCCTAAAGCAGTTCTTTAACCCCTTCTTGCCTGGTGCAAGACCAGAGGTTCTCAAACTGTGGTCCGTGGATCACTCGTGGTCCGTGAGCTCCATTCAGGTGGTCCGCAGATAGTTCCCTCTAAGGTGCGGGCCTGGGCGGCCGCACACAAGAAAAGGAAGGGCAACCCACCTAATTAGTGGAGCCGTGCAGGCGTGGCTCTACTAATTAGGTGCCTGGACCCTGGAGAAGATGCACATGTAAGGTGAGGTGGTGGCCTTGGGGGGAATAGGGGGCAGGTGGGTGGTGGCAATGGGGTGAGAAGAGGGGGTGGGGAGAATTTGGGATGTGCAGGGCTGCGGCGGCCAGAGAAAGAGGTGACTTTCCCCAGCTCCAGGACTGTGGCTGCCGGGGAGAGATGGCCCTACTTCCCAGCCTCAGATCTGTGGCTGCTGTGGCAGGGGAGAGACCCCTCCCCTCCTTCCCAGCCCCTGCTCGGGGGCTGCCGCCCTGGGGGGGAGAGGGAGAGACCCCCGTCCTTCCCAGCCCCAGCTTGGGGGCTGCTGCGGCGGGGGGAGAGAGGGCACATCCATCACATTAGAAAGTTAAGACTACTGATATTAAAATATGAGTTGTGTGCTTTTATTTGTAGAACAAAAAATGCTAATTATTATTATGTTTTTTTATATAGCACTTTTATCCAAAGCGCTTTACAATAGTTAGCTAATGGTACAAACAACATTTGGAAAGACCATTAAGTGGTCCACTGAATCCCTCAGTAATTTTCAAGTGGTCCATGGAAAAAAAAAGTTTGAGAACCACTGTTCTAGACCACATCACTTCTGCTAGGGCAACATGTATTCAGTTGTTGATTATCCTTAATAGCCATCTACTTCAGTGGCAGACACCCAGGACCATTCCCCTTCTCCTTAGCACAGGAATAATGATGCAAGAATACAACACAGGACATAAACATACCGAGAATTTATAATCTCAAACAGAATTCATAAATTGTACATAGACAGATTTCCCAAATTGTCACATATAACATCAAAGCATATCCTCTAGAAGAGAAACACATTGAACAACCATCCCTACAGGCAATTTTCAAAGTGACTTTAAATGTGGTGCCAAACTATAGACACATAGGACATAATTATCAGAGTTGCAGAGCATCTGTGGAAGCCATGCACCTCTGAAAACTGTGCCTCAGGTGTCTAAATATGGACACCAAAAATCAAAGGTCACTTTTGAAAATTTGGTCCTTAATTTATGTACATAGAATTTTTGAGGGCTCAATCCAGTGCACTGCATTTGTGGCCTTATGAGTCACTCATAGCACTATGTTAAACTGTAGGGAGAGGTTCTGCCCTGCTGCATACAGTGATATACCCTCTTTCTCACCCCAGACCCCACAATCAAATTGGCACCATGCAGGGCATGATCTAGTCCAAAGTGGCAAAATATACTTCCTGTGTTATTTTAGATAGTACATTGTCATTTTTTATAATATTTGTACCTCCATTTGTTCAAATGCAAGTACAAGTGATAATCTTTGCCTGTATAATTTTGCAAACAGAACTTTATTTATTCAGAAGTACAGCTGCTGTTGTCTAATCCTTGCCATCTTTTTATGCAGATTTCTTGGTACATTTCACAATTTTTTTTCTTGGAATCTAGTAGTGAAAATAGTTAAAAAAAATACTTTTTGCCAAGCCTTTGCTAAGTCTTGAACACTTTCTCTCAACCTAAAGAATTGATAGAATTAAAAAAGCTTTAGGACCGCTTCATAACAATTTTGCTCAAGTTCATTATGGATGGCTGGAAGGATCCTTCTGCTTTTAAGCATGGGTACATGGCATAATTCCATAAGCTTTGTATGCAAGTCTGAGAAGGTAGCAATAAGAACGAATATTAGAAGCAAATTAGTCTGGATAAATGAATATACTTCTCATTGATCTTGTTCTTACATCTGTGTTAATGAGGAGTAACTCCACTGGGACAATAGAGTTAAACAGGTGTAAAAATGGTTTGAGATCAGTAATGAATGCTCTTTGAATAATACTTTAATTGTGTGTTCTATTTCCTCTATAGGGCTAGTACATTGTTATTTACTGGATTCATTGTAATACCGCATCACCTTTCCATTAATTATTCTCACTGGATAGTTTGAAGATTTTTCAATTAAAGGTTTTAAAACTAAAAAGGCTTCTTACTGTCAAGTGTTTTATATCAATAAGAATTTTGGCTTATTTGTGACTGATGGGGAACAGGATTTAATTTAACTTCTCTCAAAATAATGACTTCAACAGACAACTTCCTACTACCCTCTAAAATCTGATTTATTGGAAAATACGTTCCATTCCTGTAACTGCCTTAACAAATTTTTTATGTGAGAGTTAAGCTGCCTGTTCTGTATTCAGTACACAAAATATAATGAATCATAAGTCTGTCAGAAAACCTCATTAATGTGGTGCTATTCAGTTGTTTATATACATGCAGAAGTCAGGTAAGATGGAATGCCTCCTTAGTACTTTTCTTATTTATATGCAAAAGTTCTGATACCTGTTGTTTTGCCTGTGAAGTTTCTCTGGAACTCAAGCATGATTCAGGATCCTAAATTCTCTCCATCTCACTGGAACTTGTCAGAAAAATTCCAGTAAAATAGGTACACCTAGTTCCCTGCCAGCTCACCTGTCCAGCTCCTCAGCAGCCCATGTGGTGGGCAGTTGGGACTACTCCTGGGGAAATTCTGCACCAAAAAATTAAAAATTCGGCAGCAAACAAATTAAAAATTCAGCACACATTATTATAAAATTCTGCAAAATTCTGCATATTTTATTTGTCAAAATAATGCAATATAATCACTCTGGTTTCAATTATTTTGGTAATTTATTTAAATTACAATACAATAGATGGAGAATGGGAGTGGGGAGCATTGGAGGAAATCCACAAACCCCCTTGCTTAACAGTAATGTAACTAGGTTTGACCCTTTATTTCTAGTTATTAGTCAACAAATATATGCAGCCATATGCTCAGTGTTACATCATAGGCAACTGAAGAGCAAGTGAAGGCTGGGAAATCAAACTCACAATTTATATTGCCTACTGACCATCTCCAGAAAGGTCAGTAGCAAACAGTTCACGGAGCACATTCTGATAGGACATTTTTTTAGTCCAAAACAGTTCTAATCACTAAAGCACCATAAGCATTTATAAGGCAATACTGTCCTTTACACCACTCTGGCAATTTAAAGGAGCCTTAAAACTTTTACACCTGTTTTATACTCCTGGGGGAATTCACAAAGAGAATGGGAACAATTCACTAAGCAGGCAGGCTGAAACATTCTGCTCTGCCTGAGGGGACAGTGCCTGTCCCATGCCTACCTCCTCAGAAACACCCCGAAGCCCTGCTCCTCCAGGCCAAGAGTGCTACAATAGTGAGTGAGAGGGACAGAGTGTCTCTCTTTCACACACACACACGACTGCACAGCCCCCCCCCCCCTTGGGTGGTAATTTATATCTCTAGTGGCTACTCCGGGTGCCCAAACCAACCTGCCTGTGCTGCCGGGGAGGGGCACATGACCACTCTTGCGGCTTCCCTTTGCTTCCCCGTCAGAAGTCATTTTTCTGCGGGGAAGCAAAGAAATCTGCAGGGGACATGAATTCTGCGCATACACAGTGACACAGAATTCCTCCAGGAGTATGGAATGCCAAGGCTTTCAGGCTCCAGGGTAGCCTCCCAGGTGGACTGCCTTAGTGTCAAGGGGGCTCCCAGGGTCTGTGGCTCCATTCCTGTTGGTGGAGATTTTCTAATTTTTGGTGTTTATTCCTAATTGGAATGAAACCAAATTTCAAAATATCAAAACCCTCCATGAAATGGAATTATCTTTCTCTGCCCAGCACTCCATTTCATGCACAAAGTGCCTTGGTTTGACTACTCACTGGAACTTTAATAGAGCAAGCTTCTGGTCTGATACCCAAGGTGCCAAAAATTAGGAAATATCAATATGGGTATAAATGAATGTTTATCCCAAAATTCTGGCTCATCCATGTTACACTTAACTCTGGCCTTCTTTTGCAGAACATGAAGACAAACTCTTCGTGAAAGAGGTTTCTTATCAATGAGGCTATTGACAGAACTGAGAATTCACTGAGCAGGTGGTGATATTCAAAGATTGGAGAGGGTTCTTAGAACTGACTGACAATACACCTTTAACAGACACATGAAAAATGTGTCTCTGCCAACAGCTGATTGTTGCCTTTAGGATGAAATCCTGACCCCGTTGAAATCAATGGGATTTTTGCCACTCATTTCAACACACCCAGGATTTCACTCCCTGTTTCTAGCTACTGTTAACCCCTGTGCTAAAGTTATCTATCTCTGCCCATCTGGTTTCCTGGCATTTTAAATTGCACTTCAGCTTTTCCCTGCTTGATGCAGCCCACATTCCTGTTGTTTGTAATTTGTTCCAAGGTGTCACCTGCTGATTGGCCAGTCATAATATGATATCACAGTCACAGAAGACAATTAAAGAGAGTATGGGTTACTTTAGCAGCAGATGTATGTTTGGGACAATCTTATATTTTTTTGCTGATTAGCTGCTTTACCCTTCTTAATTAGGGGACCCTGGAGGACAGAGGAAAAAAGATCAAAATGTGCATTATGTATCAAGTCAATCATGTCAAGAAGTGCTAGTCTTTTCTCCTGAGACAGGATGCCTGGACCAAACTGATATACTAGTAGAGACATTGCATGAGCTCACCAAAAGCAAGTCAGCGAGTAAAATACAGGAAACAATAAAATATTTATTGGGAAAGAGCCAGTTCCAGCATTTAAAGCACAAGATGGAGAGGCAGAAGATCTGAGGTTTATTCCTAGTTTATTCTGTCACCAACTTGCTGTGTGAGTTTGGACAAGTCACTTAAACTGCCTGTGCATCAATTTCTCCATCTTAAAAATGGGGATAATAATATGGACCTAACTTATCAGGATACTGTGAGGATTAATTTACTAATGGGTTAAATTCAGCCCTGCACAGAAAGATAGGATAGCCCAAGGCCTACTCACCATTTAAGTCAGAACAACATGTCCTACCTCTGGGACAGCAAATGGCCAAAATTACTTGCAAAGTCAGTCTCATTTTGTTTGACTCCACATTGCATGTATTGTTTTGAACTATGGGGAGCTACTCTTTTTAAAATATTTCTCCTTTGTCTTTTAAAAAAACTATTTCACTGTAATTCCTGTATTAACATTGACAAACATTCCATTACAAATTTAGCTATATATTTTACAGTACATCAATGTTGTTATATTTTGACATGTCAACATATTTAGGGAAGCAGGAATATTTTTGAGGCAATGTAATAAGTACTACTGTGTTTCATTATTCAGATTATATTGCTTGCACATTTCGTAGAAGTCACCACTTGTCAATCATTACAGCTGGAGTTTGCACCTTAGGGAAAAAATGATCTCGCAGAGGTAACTTGTGAGCTAGTAAAAGTTTGCTGTTAACTTGTTTTCCCTTAAGTTAATTTATGGCCTCCTATACTCCTCTCAAAAGAATAAATTTGCCTTCATGACCCTGTGAATTCCAAACTCTGGTCTATTAATCATAAATTACCAGAAATGTCATATATCTCTCCTATCCAAGAAAATATCGTATGCTCAAGTTTTTCATGAGCACATGCTGGGCAGTATATTGAGAAGTGCACAGCTGTCCCACTGCAACTACTAGCACCAGCATGCATGCATCCCCTTTTCCTGCTTCTGAAGGATATCATCAATTCCACGTAAGCTTTATAGCCAAAGCGAAAGATATTTTCTCACAGTGAGGGTACTATAAGTTTCGTAGATATACTCATTGATTTCCCATAGTGATGCCTGCTGATGAAATGCCATGACTAAAGTACAGACAGGATGAATTTACATGACAAAAAGTGCAATGAGCAATCTCTGATTCTACTGAAAAGTGTTTATTGAGAAGAAGGAAGGATGATGAGATTAACTAGGTTAATGGAGACCAAAGAGGAAAAGAACAAAAGTCCTAAATAGGAATGAAATGAGACTAATGGATTTAAATTGAGATGCATCTGTGTTCTCGGAAATGAAATCAAGACAACTCCATTTATGTAATATTTTTGTACATTTAGAAACCAGAGAATTAATGCTTAGACAGCCTATACATTTCCTTTCATTGATGCATTAAGGTCATGTTGTGACATAACTAAAAAGAAAGAAGATAAAGGCCAAAGTGATAGTAGATAATTTAGGAATCTTCTGAAAAAACAGCTGAATTCTGCACACATTGCTCAAGCAAGAGTCCCAGGCACAGACCCTAAAAGGTATTTAGTTGATTTCAATGGGAGGTAGGCACTTAAGTACCTTTGAGGATCTAGGCCCTAGAGACTTCAAGGGAAGAGTTGCTCAAGTAACAACAGCAGAATTTGGAACATAATGTATTTCCTGGGATCCTAAGGATGTGAAGAGGATCAAATTATGTTTTGTCCTGGAATATCACATATAAGGCAAAACAAGGAGCTGGGCAGACAGGAAACTAATGAGAGATTATTTTCAATGCTCTGGGCATGACTTCTTCAGATGGAGTGCAGAGGGTAGTTGAATGATCTATAGACTGACTCAATCCAACACAGGGAAGATAAGCCTCTTCTCACTCTTATAAGGATGATAAAACCAGAGCCAGAGCAGTGCCCTGAAGAACTGGCTGTACTTGAGGCAGAGAACTCAGAAAAAAAAAGAAAACAGAAAGAGAATTTCAACTTGATAGTTTTCTCTTAAATAGTGGGTAAGAATAATTCCCTCCATTGCAGGAGGGAATGGATGACATTCTGTGTGCTCTGTTATGCAGTGGTCCTGGTGGCCTTAAAACCTATGAACATATGAAAGACAACAAAAGTGACCTAAGGAAGTTGTAACAGGTATATCATTGATCTACCAGATCTAGCACACAAGTTCCTACTGCAGGGACACAGGCAAATGTTTTTATTTGTGGGGGCTAGAGTTAAAAAAAATAAATATAATTGTTGAATATCATTGTAATGAGTAATTTTGTACCATCACTAAATATGTCCTCTTTTAATAAAGTGAGATAAAAGAGCTTCTATTCCAAACATAGTGTTTCTTTTATTATTACAATCCCTAAAGCCCTCCCCAAGCCCTCAGTTATCTATGCACAGGAATGTCATAGCAGGTCTCCTTTCTTAAGTGGTCATGTGTTGTTTTGGTCCAGCTCAAAATCAAATGTCTAAGAGGCAGTGATAAGAGCCAGGGTCAGTAGAGTTACTTTATCCATGAAAAAGTATTAAACAATGAATAACCCAACCATAGATAGTCCTCTGAATCCACTTTCCATACCATGTTCATTGTGTCAGTGGAGTACCATAGATAGTCCTCTGAATCCACTTTCACAGATGAGCTAACTTGAGCAAACTAACACCTCCTTCCAGGTACTGGTCATTGGAGACATAAATAGCATTTATAAATAAAAATATTGAAAACATTTAGGATGCTGTGCAGGACACATCTGTTAAATCTGGCTTTTAATTATCAGGAGGTCTATTGTGTGAGATTTTGGGGCAAAGGTTAGGGGCAACCAGTTTGTGTGGCTGTATTGTTTCATCATTTAGAGCATGTCTACACTGCAAAATTAAGTTGACTTAATGTAAGTTGACATCCAGCTGCCGCAGTAATTAAGTCAGTCGTGTGTGTCCATACCATGTTCATTGTGTCAGTAGAGTACGTCCTCACTAGCAGCGCTTGCATCAATGCACAGAGCAGTGCACCATGGGTAGCTAACCCACAGTGCATCTAGCCGCACGGGGTTTTGGGAAGGGCTTGCAACGCCTCATGGGACCAAAACATTGTCATAGGAGGGAATGGGAACATGGCTTTGGCCTCCCATGATACAGTTTCTTCCCTCCCTCCCTCCCCTGATATCAATGGCAAACAACGCATACGTTCTCGGGCCTTTTTTTCGAAAGCCTGGCTTATCCACATGTAAGCCATAGCCTGAGAAGCATGGACCCTGCTCAACTGTACGTTCTTGTTGTGAGCATTACAAACACCTCGTTCCTTACCCTGCAGTATTTCCAGAGCCAAGACAGGAGCCGCGATGCAGAAGATTGAGATATCATGCAAGCAGCCCTGCTGCAAGCCATAGAACAAAACAATTCCCGATAGCTGCTGGCAGTCATGCAGCAGCTGAACAAGGTGAAGTGTCATTTTTGGTCCCAGGAAACAAGCACTGACTGGTGGGATCACATCATTATGCAGCTATGGATCCACAGTAGCTGCAGAACTTTTGAATGCAAAAGGCCACTTTCCAGGAACTTTGTGCAGGGCTTTCCCCAGCCCTGAAATATAGAAACACTAAAATGAAACTGGCTCTGACAATGGAGAAGCGAGTGGCAATCGCTTTCTGGAGCTTGCAATGTCAGACTGCTATCGGTCAGTGGGGAATCAATTCAGAGTTGGTAAATCCACTGTGGGAGCTGTTAGGATCCAAGTGTGCAAGGCCATTAATCAGCTTCTGCTAAGAAGGGTCATGACTCTGGACAACATGCAGGAAATAGTGGATGGTTTTGCAATGATGAGGTTACTAACTGCAGTGGGTGATAGATGGCATGCATATCCCTATCTTGGCACCAGACCACCTTGCCAAAGAGTACATAAACCATAAGGGATCCTTTTAAATGGTTTTGCAAGTGCTGGTGGATCACAGATGGTGTTTCACTCACATCAACATGGGATGGTTAGGAAAAGTGCATGAGACGCGCATCTTTACGAACACAAGTCTGTTCAGAAAGCTGCAATTAGGGACTTTCTTTCCAGATCACAAAATAACCACTGATTATGTTGAAATGCCAATAGTGATCCTGGGAGACCCAGCCTAGCCCTTGCTCCCATGGCTTATGAAGCCATATACCAGCCACCTGGACAGCAGTAAGGAGCAGTTCAACAACAGGCTAAGCAAGGGCAGAATGGTGGTGGAATGTGCCTTTGGACATTTAAAGGGTGGCTGGCGCAGTTTGCTCACTAGGTTAGACCTCAGTGAAAGCAATATCGCCAGTTATCGCTGCCTGCGGTGTGTTCCATAATACCTGTGAGGAAAAGGGAGAGAAGTTTCCATGGGGGTGGGTTATGGAGGCAGATAGGTTGGCAGCTAATTTTGAGCAGCCATTTACCAGGGCAATAAGAAGAGCCCAGCAAGGAGCTCTGAGTCTCCAGGAGGCTTTGAAAACCATTTCCGTAATGAGCCACAGTAATATGTGCTGCTTATCTGCATTGTGCCTTCCCATACCATCCCTCTGTTGCATCAGTTTTCCTGTACCTCCCTCCCCAAACTCCTATGACTGGAAAAAATAAAGAGCATTTCATTCTTGAAACTTTTACTTTTATTGCACACACACAGAGAAACTGAAAAAACAGGAAAATAATTTAACCTTGAGTAAACGGTGTGATAAAATTGGAAGGGGAGAAACCATATCAACTTGTCTGTCAAAGTACCATAGTCTTGACCATCAAATGTCTTTGAATGGCCGCCTTTTGTTCTTGGTATCCTTCACCGGTGTTGAGTGGAAGGGATATTGCACCTCCCCCCACCCCCCACCACCACTACCTCCAGGAACATTTGGGAGAGGGGGATTGGGAACAGGGCGATGCTTGCAGACAGTTCTGTGGGGGCTGCAGAGGGAGTCTAGCCTCAAGCTGCTGTTCTTGAAGCTCAGCCAGATGCCTCAACATAACTGATTGACCCTTCATAATCTGAAGCATCTCTTCCTGCATGACACGCTCATGCTCCTGGGATGCTCTCCAAGTCCATGTCCAGTTTTTCAGACAATGAAATCCTCCAAGCTCTTAGCTCCATCTCAGCTGTCAGAGGTGTTTGTTATCTCAGTGAATGTCATCATGCGTCCTCTTTTTTGACCTTCTAATCTGCAAAAGCCTCTCAGCCGGTGTGGAGGATGTGCTGAAGGCCAAGCTTTCCACTATAAGGCATGAAAAGTACAAGGCAACCATTGTCAGCGCATTCCCTGGGTCTAGTGCAAGGTTGCTATTTAAAAAACACTCCCCTTATTACACTCAAGTGCAAGCCAGAACATGCTCAGAATCCCTAGCTATTCAATGAACTGGTTTGCTGTTCCAGCCATGGTGAGTATGGTCTTGCGGCATGGGCGACGGGTCTTGTTCTGCAACTTGTGGCAAACCCGTGTTGGGAGCACAGGTGGGCAGGTGGACAATGCCTTCTCCCCCTAGAAACATGGACATTGCTTTGAGACCAGGGACCAGCATTAAGCCTCCCAAATTGCTGTCTTTGTCCAACTTGGTGTGGGTGGGTAGGGGGTCAAGGCCATGAGAGAACACAGGAAGTCCATCCCTCCTTCCCTTAATGCTGCTGGTAGTAGTAGCCCCGGACTTGCAGAATCTGATTCCTGTCAACCAAACCACCAGCATGTTAGGAAAAGCGTGGCTGAGGGACCTGGAAGTCACCATGGGTAGTGGATCACATGCTCTATTGTTTGCAGTACGAGCACTTGTAATGAAAACTTCCGCCATTTCTCCTATGTGATATCAGTCTCTTGAGGGTAACAAAGGCGGCAAGGGAGCAGATGGTGCAAGTGTCTGGGTACAGACCTGGTCCTTATGCTGCTAGGCTGTGCACCACAATGATGCCAGCATAGTTAATATTGGAGTGGCATGGGGAAGTGTCCTACAGTGGTGGAAGAAATAAGGCAGCCCTCCCCAGAAACCTTCTGCAAAGGATGCAGAGTACCTCCATGAAAGTTTCCTAGAGATCTCCATGGAAGATTGCCAGGGCATCCCTGTGCACATAACCAGTCTTTTCCGGGGAGTACCCTCTGTGTAGCTGGAGCAGCCACTGGGAAGCAGATACCCACAGCACCTCACTTTTTCTTCAGATTAAACATAAAATATAAGAGCATGTAACCCCTACAATTTGACTGGAATTTCACACACACCAGAGGTGCCTTCCACAGCATCATGCTTGGACATCATGCTGTCCTGCGACCAGCTAGGCTCCAGGGATAAAATCAGCTCCTGGGTCTCAGGGAGAATGGATCCACTACTTGCCTGTCTCCCTTTCTTCTCCTCCTAATGCACCTAATCATTCCTCATCTAGAATGCCCGCCTTGTTGTTGCGTGAGGTGGCCCGGGACTCAGACTCATGGGAGGTGTCCATGCTGCATTTGGGGGTAGTGGTGGGGTTGCCACCAAGAATCATATGCAGCTCATTGTAGAAGCGGCATGTCTGTGGTGCAGAACCAGAATTACTGTTCGCCCCCCTTGTCTTCTGGTACGCCTCCAAAGTTCTTTGATTTTTCATGCAGCACTGGTGTGTGTCCCTACTGTAGCCCTTGTCCCTCACGCAATCTTTGGATAGACGTCTGTATTTCTTCTATTGGATCAGAGCTGTGCCTGCACAGATTTTTCTCCCCACAGACAAATAAGGTCCACCACCTCCTGTGTACTCCAGGCTGGAGCACCTTTGGGGCACTGAGTCACCATGATCAGCTGGGCTGGCGAGCTCTCCATGCTGATCATACAGGAAATGGGAATTCCAAAGTTCCTGGGGCTTTAACAGGGGAGGGGCGGTTTCCTGTATACCTGACTGCTGTGCAGCGGATTTGAATGCTCTCACCAGAGAGGTCACAACTGAGTATTGTGGGACACCTCCTGAAGGCCAATTCAGTCGACTTACACAACGCTGTGTCCACACTGCCTGTCGACTCATCAACATCAAATTAAGTACTATGCCTCTTGTGGAGGTGGAGTAATTAAGTTGATGTTACAGGAGAGTTAGGTCGGCAGAAGGGACCTAGTAGTGTAGTAGTAGTAGTGTACATTAGGTCAACATAAGGTGGCTTCCATCAACCTAAGTTTGTAGAGTAGATCAGGCCTCAGTTGCCCTTGTGCTTAGATATTCGTTGACTGGCACATTATATAAAAAGAAGTACTTTACGAACTTGGTGATTTTCATAGCAATAGATACAATCTATCCCACTAGTACTCTTGAAACATAAGGGGGAAAGGAGTTGGTGAGGGGGATACTGTAACAGAGTAGTATCTTTTATTTTGGAAGTCACTATGTTTTACAATCTCCTATGAAATCCACCTCTTAGAGAAGCATGGTCAATGCAGGCTCCAAACCAGGTCTGCTTATTCATTTCCTTCCCAAGGGAAAGTGATTTCTTGACTATCATGTTGTGAAACTTGCAGCAACAAATAAACCTTTCACAGATCTCACTCTCCCCTCCCTATCCATGCCTGATGGGTCACTACAAGTACTCAAAGCATAAACTTGGTAGCTGCTGGTGGATGCTCGGAAAGGAAAACAGGTGGCTCTTATGCATAATGTGCGCATAGTCACAGAATGCAGTATACAGTTTATGGCAACCATATGCGATGATCTGCCTATGACAACAGATCATCTGTTGTGGCATACTTTATAATTCTTATACATTTCCTCATCCTCATAATGATTATGCACCTACTCTACTGCTCCTAGCACTCTGGAACCACCAGAAGTGGGAGAGATCCCATTGCAGACTTCCTCTGTCTCTGCAACTGACATTATATTTGGAAAATATAAAGCGGATTAGTACAGACAAGTAACTTAACCAAAATGTCTGTCAAATTTATCTCATAGACTTTAAGGTCAGAAAGGACCATTATGATCATCTAGTCTGACCTCCTGCACAACGCAGGCCACAGAATCTCACCCACCCACTCCTGTAACAAACCCCTAACCTATGTCTGAGTTATTGAAGTCCTCAAATCGTGGTTTAAAGACCTCAAGGTGCAGAGAATCCTCCAGCAAGTGACCTGTGCCCCACGCTGCAGAGGAAGGCGAAAAACCTCCAGGGCCTCTGCCAATCTGCCCTGGAGGAAAATTCCTTCCCGACCCCAAATATGGCGATCAGCTAAACCCTGAGCATGTGGGCAAGACTCACCAGCCAGCACCCAGGAAAGAATTCTCTGTAGTAATTCAGATCCCACCCCATCTAACATTCCATCACAGGCCACTGGGCATATTTACCGCTAATAATCAAACATCAATTAATTGCCAGAATTAGGCTATCCCATCATACTATCCCCTCCATAAACTTATCTATGCCATTTGTATTGCTCCCATCACTCTAGTATCTAGGACCCATGTTTTGCTGATCCTTGTGGCATACAGCATCCTTGACTCTCTGTAAAGATCCTCTGCTGAGGAACTGCATTTGAGAGGGTCATTTGGAACACACAAGTTATGTCACTTTTCCCTGCTAAAAACCCTCACAAGAGATTACAAATGTCATGAGGATATGGTATAGCCAATACAGAGGCTCTGAGGACTTCCTCTAGTATTTTAAATTATGAAAAACACACTTAACATCTTAATGCATGGCTTCTTCTCTGTCCAGAAAAACATGATTTACTTTCAGCATGAAAAAGGTGCACATGTGAGACAGATAAAACTTCATAAAATTGCAGTCACAACAAGGGAGTCTCTCAGCAACCAACACTATTAATAGATTATTGTAACTCTTTCTGGCTAAGGTGCATATGCCTTTCCACTGCCATATGCAGATAGCCCAGCAGTGATACAGAATGAAAGGAGGAAGCCAAGAGAAAGTCTTTGTTTGATGAGTTAATGTACAATTGTTTGAAATTAAGCCTATGGAAGCATGTGACAATAATGTGACATAGCAAGTAATAAGGAAAATGGAAATGGAAAATTGAGCTTTTACACAGACTGCCCATCTACGCTTGGAAACTGTCCTTTCAAAACTGACAATCACTTCATCTGTAGACACTCTAACACAGTGGTTCTCAACCTGCGTCCCATGGGCTGCTTGTGGCTCAATCAGCACATAACTGCAGCCCATGTGACATCCTCAGGGCCATACAGCTAGTACATTATTGTGCAGATGCAGCCCACATCACACATAAAGAGCTGCATATGCGGCCCACAGTGGTAAATAGGTTAAGAATCACTGCTCTAACAGATGGGTAGAAATCTATGCCATGTATGAGCATCATGTATGATGAATTATTCCAAGTCAAGAACTTTAATATGGCTCTCTTTTTTAAGCTTCCATGCTTATGGTTAAAGAATATAATTACTAATACAACTCAAGTAGTGTACTGGACTGAAATCGAAAATGGGAAAAAAATGCTTGGTGTGAAATGTAGAGTTATTGTTTGGCTCCTTATCTCAATGATCTGCATGAAAATACAGAGAGAGGTATTAGAATGGAGTCTCCACTTCACCTTTGCCTTGTACAGCACTGGACACAAATGATTCTGCAGGACAACATTTGTGCTGGACAGGTCAAAAGGTTGAGACATCCTGTACTTTGTGCTTCAATGAGAAAAAGACCTGCTCAAAATTTCTGCCAAACAGCCGTAAAGCATTAGTTGCTTCCAATTTCCTGAATTCCCAGAGAAGGAAACAAAACAGTAATTAGTTCAGATTTATTTCAACTCTCTCTTGAAGTTAATGGCTGTTTAAATAACTCTGAACAACGTGACAGTGCTGAACATTTGTGTGTGCTTATTTGGGAAGGTGCTTTGTACTGTAGATCTGAATTAGCATGTGTGTCATACTGAATGACACAACAATTATCATTGCAAATATCCAGGTTTAGTGAATAATAAAGAATAAAATCCCATATACACAGCTAGAAAATGTCAGGTTTACAGTAATTAGCTCATTTGCATGTTTTAAATCAAAGCAGCTTTTGAGTAATACAAATGTATATTCATATCTTAACTTAGCTAACTACCATTTTAAAGCCCTCAGAAGTTAAAAATACTCAAACATTTTGAATACACACACACACACACACACAGCCAAATCTACACCCACGACTAAGTCTTACTTAGTCAAAATTCCCATTGACTTCAATGGAAGTTTTGCCTGAGTGAGGAATGGATGAAGTTACCTATATATAGCATCTACATATTTAGCAACTCTCTGTTCTTGAGCTCAGAAATTATATGCCAAATTCCATTTTGAAGCAAGTTATTCAGCTGAGATATAAAAACTGGATTAATATAATTGTAATGAAAATGCCAAAAGAACTCAAATTACTATATATAATGACTTAGTCATAATAATCTCCTGTAATTTAGGAACTGAATTCTATGGCTGAAATCCTGAGGCCCGGGGAGGGGTTACAGCAAAAACTGTAGCCCTGTAGAATTACTGTGGTTCTGCTGCACAGGCAGGGAGAATGAAAAGCAGTGGTGGAGCAAAGAAGATTCTGCAGGCCATTATATATCATGAAAAAGCATGGTGGGGCAGAATATGGCCAGTAGGTCCACAAATTGTACAGATCTCTTGTCCTACAAACATGCATATGGCGGTGGGGAATAGCAGCTTATGTTCACTACTTCTGTCCATATGCCATGGTAACAGATGTGCAGCAGATGAGCACTGGCTGCTACAGACTGAGACTGAGGATTCCATTCCCAGTTAAACATGCTATGTCCTCTTTTCGAACATTCCTCACCTCCATTGTGTTCCAGATTACACATTCTAAAATTCTAATGTAGACAAGTTGAATTTTAGCATGTACTAGCTGGCTGAGTTGAAGCCTGGGGTTCACTTAAAACTTGCTCTTTCTATGCTACGGATTTTAAACATGTTAGTTAAAACATGTTAGCTAACATATTTTTAAAATTAATCCAGCTAGTGTGAACAGGTCCTATGTGAAAGGAGAATGAGATCCCATGCAGTTCCAATAAGTAAGTAAATGTTATAATTCTGTTAAACAGGCAAAAGAAGGTATAGAATCTAGTTCATTCTCCCAGAGCTGTGTTACTTCTGAAGAGGAGTAAAAGAAAAAATAACTTATTTTTTGTCACTAAACTAGGCAGATATGATTCAGTATATATAAAGAGATCTGTTGAGTAAGAATGTGCCATTTTTTACATATCACATTTTGATAGATCCACACTTCAACATCTCCATTGTCAAATTCCAGAGAAGTAGCATCTAAGATCTTTTTTTAAATCAGCAATTCAGTTGCATGAGATCAAAGGTAAACAACCCTATCTCATTTAGAAAGGAAAGCTGAAACCCTTAAATTAACAGCTTTAGTGAAAATGAGAAAATCTAAGTTTGTTACTTAAAACAATGCTACTAGTGACTACAAATTACACATTTGCTTTGCTTTAGCTCAGTAAGAAATTCCTAGATTGTCTAACCCATATTACTTATGGTTCAGTGATTTACATGGGAGTTTAGGAATGTCAGTGGTTGAGAACAGAACATGCAATATTCAGCTGCAAACACAGATAATGAACAAGGGTAACCCTCACCTCTGTTCTCAGAGTCGCTTAACCTGTTCAGTTGGTCTAAAAATGATTATTCTTGACTGTGTTAATGCAGTTATAATGTTCTGTTCAAATTAAATTCCGGTTTGAATCTGAAATAAAGTAAGAATAAAAATTCGTAGGAAAGGAACACAAGACAATTTATTCTACATTTGTCATTAATTAACACAATGAATAAGTGACTCTGAAATCCAGCTTGTAGAAATTTTACAGATACATTCAATATTATTACAGAAGACTGCTGAGTTATTATAGATAGTATTAAGATCCAAAAAAATTTAAAAGGCCAGTTCTGTTTTAATCTATAGGTTGCTAATCACTTTTATATATGTGCTAACAATGCACACTACATATGTTTTATTGACCCTATTGTGCACCAGCTCATTAACCACAGCTGCTCTTGATGCGCACAAATACAGGACCAAGACATATAGACAGACAGAGAATGAGCTACAACAATATAAAGAGAAGCTTTGGGGCCAAAGTAAAGAGGAGTGGGTGCTCTAAAACTATAATTTTGTTTAACTATGTGCATGATAAAGCAGTTTTATTGCAGATATTTATTAGAAAATCAGGTACCAGTCAAAGGATGGGGAGATGGAGTGATATCAGTCTCATATTTAAAATACTGCTCAAGGGAATTTTAGATGATACTATTGGCACCTTGCCCATAATGGTGGAGCTTTACAAGTGATAGCACAAAGATAGCAAATTTTAATGTTGATTTTAATGGGATTTCTCAGGTGCGGAAAATTATTCATATTCATTCATTGAGTGCTTTGCTGGCTTAAGACCTAAGGTCCTGATTCAGGGCCCACTGAAATCAATAGGACCTTTTCATTGACTTCAAGGGGCTCTGTGTCAGGCCTTAAATGTATAACTAGTACAAATGTATAACTAGCTGATCTGATGGTATCAATAGCGTAAGCATCTGAGAATTTTCATTATTATTTCAGGGTGGTCAGTGTTGAACCCAAAGAGGGATGCAGTCAGAAAAGCCTACAATATATATACACATCACTTAAAACATGGAACTACTCACAAAGAATTGGTTTAGAAAGATTTTCCATTCCTCACTTCTCTCTTTTCCAGTCTGGAAAAGCTTCCCCCCTCTGATCCTTACATTCCATCCCTCACACCCTCAAACAGTCTTTTCCTTAATATTTTTAAAGTAAAATATGTTTTAAAAATATTTCTAATATCTTCTTTTGCATTTGTCATTAAAAATGAAATTGATTACATATAAAAACAATTTCATTTTTAATGTTTCCAAATTATACTCATTAAGGGCCCAATACTGCTACCCTTATTCAGGTTGAGTAGAACCCTACATTGCAAATTACACTATTGACTTGAATGGAATTTCTCATAAATGTAATAAAATGGAAATTTTTCCATTGACTTCAATGGGCTTTGGATCAGGCCTGATATGAGTAACAGTGACCAAATGCTGATTGATTAATGATATTTTTTTTAAATAAAACACATTACCTATGTTACAAATATCCCCATAGATTATTAAAAGTGAAGGAATTTTAATAATCTAATTTACTTTCATTTATGTGACTTTATTTAATTTCTCTCAGAATGAATGCTGAATGCACTGGTCAATTTTACTTTTGTTTGTAATTAATATCTCGACCGTTTAATATGTAGGTTTTCATGAAATGGCAAAATTCTGCGATGGTTAGGTTGCCAACACTGCAAGGGCATGTTTATTTGTTAAAAAATGTTTCTACTGGAATTTAGGAGAAAACCCTGGAGTTATTTCTATTTATTTTAAATTCTGTAAAATATTGTTTTTAGAAAACCATTATTTTGGGTCATAAATGACTGGCAGTGTCTCATTAGGAAACAAGGAATTCTTCTATATGCTCCATCAATAAAGTACTACAGGATGGAGCCGTAATAAGCCATAACACGGGAGCCTGCCATAGCGCTGCTGCAATTTTTTGGCTATTGTTACAGAATACAGTAGTACTTTTATAAGGATGATAAGGGTAATGCGAATGCTTGTGTAAAATAGACTATAGGAATATAAGGAAAAAGTCTTTGTGAGCCACCTACTGTTTGAAATTAAACCTCACAGTTCTTGGAAATGAAACTTTTGCTAATCAAAAACTATTTCCTGGAGTTAGACATGTCTTCAAAATACACAGTTAAGTCCCCTTCTTCTGTTGTTATACTAGATTGATAATATATCTTTAGTGCATAGCCAACCTATTGATATTGATCATCTTCCTCAGCTAGACAATCACAATTTTAAACAGTACAGTATTCCAACTTGGTAATTTTTCTCAAATGTTGTTAAATGAACATTTTGTAATATCTGTGAAACATGTTATTTTAGTAACAGTAGCAACAACCTTTCATCATTAATTAAGTAATTAGATTCCCTTAAAAGACTTTAGGGATTAATTTTTGGGTGGATCAGAATTTCAGGAACAGTACATAGACACTAGTTTAAAAAAAGAGTAACAGTGACAAACAGCCTATAAATAGGAATTTCAGGCTTCTCTGGGGAAACTGCCAAGTTTCTTAGAACATCAGAGTTCCTCACATGTTCAACAGTACCTAGAAATTTTCAAATAGATTAGGCCTAAATAATATATAAACATCAGAAATATGAAATATTTGACAGTGTGGTATAACAAAAAGAGATATATATTAGAATAAAATCTTTAACCCTTCAGTGTCTTGGTTTCCTTAAGAAAAGTGTAAATAACTGATAACTAGGGTGTGGGATGAAAGGGGAGAATATCACAGCTTTCTAGACCCAGTCTGACCAAAGGATCCCACGCCATTCAAGACATCGCATTCACTGTTTTCTCTCTAGTGCTTGACTCCTCCACTCTCTGTCCTTTGCAGGTTGGTCAAATTCCTAGAATATTTACTTGCTTATAAACCTCAGCAGTCTTTGCACCATAAATAATGGGTGCTAGTGCAAAAGCTATTTGGCATATAGTGAAAGTTACCTGACATGCTAAGACATGTTAAACAAATGGGGTCTGATCTCACAGTGATGTAAATCACGAATAATTCCATTTAAGTGAATTTAGTTCCACTCTAAAACCATTAGCTCACAATCAGGCCCATGTTACTGAATGAGGCACAGTGCAAGTGATATTGGGTTGGATTCACCACTGTGTTACTCCAGTTTTACATCAGTGTAACCACTGATGGAAATACTGATGTGAAAGTGGGTTAAAGCACTGGTGAATCATGCCCAATATGTTTAAGATGTTCCATATAAAGTTTGTAGACACCTGAGACTCTTAAATGTTGAAGGTCCTTAGGAATCTTCTTAAGGATGGTATAAAAATACTGTAGGTAGTTACCAAATTAGATTTGTTTCTACTAACTCAAATAATAGTCACAAATGGTTCATTACATTTATAGCATGTGTAACCCACGCCTGTTGGGTGTGGCACTCTGTCACATTCTACTAGCACCTAGATCACCTAGTCTAGAGATTGAAGAGTCTGCTACAACATTGACTAAAGGCATGTCTACACTTATCTCTGGAGTGATCGATCCAGCGGGGGTCGATTTATCGTGTCTAGTGAAGACGCGATAAATCGACTGCCGAGCGCTCTCCCATCGACTCCGGTACTCCACCAGAACAAGAAGCATAGGCAGAGTCGAAGGGGGAGTGTCAGCAGTCAACTTACCGCAGTGAGGACTAGGGTGACCAGACAGCAAATGTGAAAAATCGGGACAGGGGGTAGGAGGTAATAGGAGCCTATATAAGAAAAAGACCCAAAAACCGGGACTGTCCCTATAAAATCGGGACATCTGGTCACCCTAAGACACCGCGGTAAGTAGATTTAAGTACATCGACTTCAGCTACGTTATTCACGTAGCTGAAGTTTCGTAACTTAGATCGATCCCCCCTTCTAGTGTAGACCAGGCCTCAGAGAGATGTGTCTTTTAGCTCATGTAGTAGAAGCTCATGCATTAAGCTCCCGAGGTCCCAGGTTTGATGCCTCTGCCAACCAGGATCCGTCCAGGATATCAACTAGGAAGTCTCTGAAGCTCGGGACACGCTTCCTCAGCTAAGGGAAGTATATAACCCATGCCTGCTTGGTGTGGCCCTAGACCAGCTAGAGATTGAAGAGTCTGCTGCAGCCTTGGCTAAGAGAGATGTGTCTTTTAGCTTATGCAGTAGAGCTCATGCATTAAGCTCCAGAGATCCCAGGTTTGATCCTGGCCCACAATGACCAGGGTCTGTCAGTGTTACACATGCATGCTCTTTGTGAATCAAATTACATCCAGCGTTACACAGGTGCAACTCCCACTGACTTCACTTACAGTTGCACCTATGTACCTGAGTGTGAAATCTGACTTTATGTTTAGTCTAGCACGCAACATCCACAAAATGTTGTTTCATTTCTGTGACAACTATGACACATTCCATATTCTTCCTTTTGGTTCCTCTGTTCACAAGCAATTAGGCCTAAATGTTCAAAAAGGTCACTCAATTTTGGGGTGCTCCACTTGAACCATCTTCAAGGAGCCTGATTTCCAGAAAGAGCTGAGCACCCAGCCTCTAAAAACAGGGCTTTTTAAGATCCCTCAGGTTGAACACACAAAAACCGAGGTATTCAAAATCATTAGTTACTTTTGAAAATTTAGGCTGGATATATTAGTGACCATTTGTAGGAGAAACATAATTAATCATAAAATGTACTGAAAGTTTTAGAACCAAACCTTTGAGCAGTTTGAAAAGCAGGATTACTGTACCTTTGTTCATCTACAAAAATGGTACTTAAGACTCTGTGGACCTATTACTGTGTGTAAAAAGATTAAAGAACTAATTTTACTTAATAATAATTTAAATCCCCCACTAAAATATTCAGATATCATGGAGAAGCTCAATCAATCTGTGAATCATTCTGAAAAACCTGCTTCTGTACCTTCATGCTTTCAGCTATGAAACAGTCCAGCTTGCATGAAAGAAGCATCAACATGTATTACCTAAAAATACACAAAAAAGCAAATAGACAGCTGACTAGACAACAATGAGAAAAAAACCAAGACACTATGCTGCATGTCTCCAGATTCTTTTTAATGGGCCAAACTCTCCTTCTGTCTCTTGAAACTCATAGTGTAATTGTCAGTAATTGCAATGATACCTTCTCATGACATAAAAACTCATCAACTGCAGGCTCATTGCTAATAAACTTGTTTAAAACAACTTATTAAGACATAACCTTTAAGTGTGTGAGAAAACAATATGCAATCAAACATGCAGTATAAACAGCTATGAAGCCAAAACAAAATGTTAGGATTGCCGCAGCTTCCTCTGAGTGAATCAAAGCATATGGTGGTATAATGGAGCATGAATTTACAGCAACAGAGATGTACGATATAGATTAAAGCTTCATCTGTGAGGACATACTGCATAGCAAAAAACAACAATTATTGTGTTTGTTGCTTTGTATTTTAATGATCAACAAAGGAGCTTTGGTAGAGCTAGGGCTCCCTCTGCTGTTAGCATGATGATAATAAAGCTTCCTCAAAATCATCAGCAGAAATGTGCCCTCCTAATAACCAGGAGCGCCGCCAGCTTTTTCGGCGCCCTAGGCGGCGGAAGGTCCCGCCCCCAAAATGCCGCCCCCGACAGCGGCGGCAGAAGGTCCCGCCCCCAAAATTCCGCTGACGACCGGGGCGCCGGCGCCCCCCAAATAGTAGCACCCTAGGCGACCGCCTAGATCGCCTAATGGGTTGCGCCGGCCCTGCTGATAACACTTTTGTTTTAAATTCAAAGAAGGGAGGGCAGGCCCAATAGGAAATCAACAGTACATACTGAGCTGACTCTGAGGATGGACACAGGACTTCAGGTCTTGTGCAGGTTAGGAATGTGAGTGAGTGACTCCAGCTCCACTAAAGGAAAAATCAAAGCTTTTTCTCCCTTTCCCTCTCTCCTCCTTCACAACTAGTCATAATGAGCTACTGAATTGCCCCTCCTGCTGTAACAATTACAAAGAAATGGAACAAACAAAAAAATCTCCACTAATTGCTTTCCCACCCACTGCAGGAATTTTTAGTTCAAAGCACCAAAAAGCAAGCAATTTGATACCTTTTATAACTGATTTTTGTTATATTATTACCCCCTGAATTGCGATAGAAATATTAATCGTTAAAACTTGTAGCACTTTCAGTCCCTGAAGAACTGCCTGTTTGATAACTGGTATCTCAGATGGAATAACATCTCGTGCCAAATGTGGTCTGCATTTGGACCATGATAACTCCCAAATTAGGGCTTGTCTATACTGGCACTTTACAGCGCTGCAACTGTCTCACTCAGGAGTGTGAAAAAACACCCCAAGCGCTGCAAGTTTCAGTGCTGTAAAGTGGCAGTGTAGACAGTGCTCTTGCCAAATTAGAGATCTGGATCAGTCAGGCATCATCACTTGTGTTTTGTGTAGCACTGATTATAACATCACCAGGTGGAGTGTGTCCATAATAGCCACTCTGAATTGGTATAAGAGCTACCTTACACCAGCTCAAGTGAGGGCTGGTATATTTATCAGCTTTCTATGGTTATTAGGTCTGGAGGGAGAGAAGCAGCTAGTAGCTGAGGGGCTGTTAGGAGCAAAGCCACCAGCTGAGTTCTTCCTACTCTTCACTGGGTGCTGAGATACAGTATCCACAGCAGTCCAAAGATGGATGTGGAGTTCCATGGCCAGAGTGGGCATAATGGGGAGTGTGTGTATGTGAGGTGAATCATGTCCTGTTGGAGCATGGCTGCCTGGAGAGGAGTGTAAATGGCATTGGTGACAATGATTGCAGTGTCAGCCAGTGATCCACAGGTGTGGAAGTGAGGCTCGGGGAGAGCATTTCTGAAGTGGTATGGGACTCTAAAGGGGGGCAATCCTGAAGGGGCCATGGCCTGGTGGGGACAGAGGGGTGACTCAGCCATCAAAATAAGGAAGTTAATCAGCTGAGCGAGCTACCAGCTGTCACAGCTGACAGTTCTGAGGATGGAGACTAATTGTGACTTTGAGGCTTTCTCCTATAAATTATAGGGGTAACTTCATTCACTTAGGGTCTTCCTATGAATCCACCAAAGCCCTTCTGCAAATGGCTGCAAGGTGCATTTCAGTCAGCTCAGGGACACTACAGACAACGATTTCTCTAGTGTAGACATACCAAATTCGCTGGATATAGCAAGTCACATACTGGCTGTATTTCGGTCAGAAAAACGGATGCAAGTAGCCAGCCAGTGCAACCTGCATCACTGTGGCATTGAGAGGGCCAGCTCCGCCGGTACGGCGCAGCCACTGTGCACCACGCCCTTGGTGGAATCTAGCCACACAACCAGCTCGTCGGGCCCGGGGAAGATCACGCCGTGCAGAGAGTGTCCCCAACCGGCACAGAGACCTGCCCTTTGCCGCTGCCAGCCAGCGTGGCTGGGAGGGAGAGCGGGGTAGGGACAGGAAGCCGCTAGGCGGTGCCAGTGGCTGGGCGAGGGGCAGAGCCGTGCTGGGCTGCCGAGGCTTGGGGAGAAGTTTGAAGGGGAGGCAGCAGCAGGCAGAGCAGGGCGGGGCGGTGGGACAGGCCCGGTAACGCGGCCCTGCAGTGCCCATGGCCGTGACCACGGTCCGAGATGTGAGATTCCCCGGAGGCGGAGTCCCCGGCCAGCAGCCCGCGGTGGGGGATGTAGGAAGCTGGCCCCACCCGCTCACACCCTAACATCTCGCTCCGCCGGGTCCTGCCAGCACCTCCCCTCAGCGCCCATTCCCCGCCCAATTCCCTCATCCCACCGGCTCTCGGCTGGCAGCCTGACAGGGCTCTCGGCAATGGATTGGCGGGGTCTGGGGCCGGGGCGCATGCGCACTATGTGGTGAGCGGCCCCGCCGGTTATCTCGCGTTGTCCCCCCCCTCGCCACCCCGAGTCATGGCGGACGAGGAGCTGGAGACGCTCCGCAAGCAGCGGCTGGCTGAGCTGCAGGCTAAGCATGGGGTAAGGGGCTGGCACCGCTCGTGGACACCCCCCTGGACTAGTCCCCTCCTCCGCCTCGACAGCTCCCAGCGCTATCTCCTCAGCCCCCCTCCCCGGGGACCCGACAGCCCCCCCCGCTACCTTCTCAGCCCCTCCTACACCCCACGGCTCTGGCAACTCCTCTCAGCTCATCGCTCCCCAGGGCCTCGACACCCCCCTTCAGTCCCCTCCGCTAGCCCTGACAGCCCCCTTCACTGGGCCCCCAAGCACCCCTTAGTCCCCCCCTTCCCGGGGCCCAGACTCGCGTGACTAGCTGTCCCTTATTTGACATGAAGTCCCTTGACTTCCCATTTTAAACATTAAATTGAATGTTATGATAATTGAATCGTGTACATGAGGGAAGTAGAAAAGTACACTTGGGAGAAAAAATACTAGCTAGGCCAAGGGAAATGGTGTTTCCCTAAAATGGCCTTTAAAATAAAGCGTCCGTTATTTTCATCTAACAGAGGTGGTCCCCTTAGCCCAACCATACACCCTGGGCCCAGACCACTCCCTCCACACCTTATCTGCCTTCCCAGAGACCAGACTTCTCCAGAGACCTGATGCCCAGGCCTTGTAACCCAGATGGTCCTTTGCCAGCCTCCCCCTCTCCTTCAGGGCCCATGCGGATCTCTGCCCCACCCCTCATCACTTCCAAAAAAACACCAGCAACCCCCATTCCCCTCTTCAAACTCCAAGAAGCTCCTCATATGGGCAGTTCCCCACCCTATTCCTCATATGGGCAGTTCCCCACTCCTGTTGCCTTGGTCCTCCACCCAGTGCCCAAACAGTACCTGTCTCTTCTTTCACCACCAGCAGACATGCTGCACGGTTTCCTCTGTTTTCTGAAAGGCCAGTCATTGTTTTTCAGAACTGATGTATTGAATGAATTAAAAAGGTAAAGGGAAGCAAACCTGCATTGCTAGAAGGGTTTTAAGAAACTGTTGAGTTATAGAATAACTTGCATATCATTGTCTTTGTGAAATACTTGGGAGAATGTAAATACCAAATTGGGTAATGGGATGGCCAAAGGAACTATTCATGTACAGTATAACTAATGGAAATCTGCTTTGTACTTTAATCACATGTCTGATATGAAGTGATTAGGGGTGGGACTCTTCTTCCCCTTCCATTAATCTGTGTAAAGTGCCTGCCCTAACAGATGAGTGATTTCTTAGAAGAAATTAATAGGGTGGGAATAGAACTGGAAGAGATGTAACCTGTGAAATCACTTCATTTGAATAAAACATTCTGTTAAAATAGAACAAGGCTCCTGTATTGTGTACATAATTTTATTTTGAAAAATTGCAAACAAAATTGTTAAGTAGGATAGAAGATAGACTTTTACAAATTGTTTAGAAAGCAACACTTTCAAAACCCTTTCTAGACTGGTTACCACTGTTGCTGCTGCTTGTAGTCTGTTCATAGGTTGGAAGTTTTGAAGATTTCAACTTTAATTGCAAGCCTAATTTAGGTAGTTTGATGTCTGTGGCTATGATCTACGGCAGGCTGTTGGAAAGCTCACCCTTCTGCCTTCAAAGATCACAGAGCTGGCCTTATGCCCCAAACCTGCAACTGCCTTTACCTGGGCGAACCCAGTTGCAGGATTTAGGGTACTAGTTTGCTCCACCAGGACAAACAACCATGGATCACTCATCTGTTAGGGCAGGCACTTTACATTCTCAATGTCTAAATTATGGTAATGCTGTATTGTTGCAAGCTTGTCGGTCCCAGGATATTAGAATGACAAGGTGAGTAAGGTAATATTTTTTTTTATTGGACCAACTTTTGTTGGTGAGAGAGACAAGCTTTTGAGCTACACAGAGCTCTTCCTTAGGTCTGAGAAAGAGCTCTGTTTAGCTCAAAAGACTTGTATCTCTCACCAACAGAAGTTGGTCCAATAGAAGATATTCCCTTGCCCACCTGGCCTCTCTTAACCATGGTCAGGCAGATAATTTTGCTTTAGCCAGCTTATTTTAAATTCCAGTGAAATACTAAGATCTGACCTCCTGCACAGAGTGTTTTCTGTAATTCTTGTCTTTCAGGACCCTTCTGGTGATCCAGCGCAACAAGAAGCCAAACAGAGGTATGAATGTGAGCTGTTGATTTTAGGTAGCATGTTCATAGTCGAGTGGTTTTGAATTTCTATCTGTTTGTTTTTAAACATTAATTGCAGTTCCTTGAAACACTAAACTGGTTTATTTTGTTATAGAACAGCCAGTAAATCAAGTGCTAATAAGTCAAAGGGTTTTATCTTTCGCTTAAGCAAAATTTGGGAATTTTGCCTGAGATGCTTGGAATTGGGCCCTAAATTATTTAGAACGTGCACCTGTTAGTGGGAACTGGATCAGATCTTTGGTTTGATTTTGTAGGGTGTTGTGGGTGGTTTTGTTTACAATCTCTAAAACATTTTCTTACACCTCAGATAAACATTAAATTTTCTTCATTTTTGTGTGTTAATCTGTTATACTTAACATCTGTACCTACTTGAATGAAATGACTTTTAGTCCTTAAAAATAATTTGGTTTTTGTTTTGATAATACAAAGTATTCAGCAGACTTGGTCATCTTGCAAGATGCTATGTCTGATGCTTGAAACCTTAGTTCTATTGTGTAACTGAATTTTCATTACAGGGAGTCAGAGATGAGAAATAGCATTTTAGCTCAAGTTCTGGATCAAGCAGCTCGTGCCAGATGTAAGCATCCATGTATTTCGCCATTAAATAAAAATTCTCATTTGTACTGTGTTATGTCTCCCTAAATCAAGCCCTTAAATAGAATGCATAGGAGATGAAATAAATGCTTTCTTTTATCTCTGATGATGGAAAAATAAGAAGACTAATGCTGTGGATTTTCAAATCACTAATATTTTTTAAAAACTGATCATGCATACACCTATGCTGAAAAGCAAATCCTCAGATGTGGTGGTTTATTCTAGTGGGAGCAGGAATTAGTAAATTTGGTGCTTGTGAAAGGTGCCAAATTGATAGCCTGCTTAGACTGAATTTCTCTGTTTATGGGGAGAACATGGGAAAAGCATAGTAAGCAGAAGTGCCAACATCCCTATGCCATCCCATCAGTGTATCTTAACCCTTATTTAGAGGGGCTCAGCTCTAGGAATGAGAGAATAAATCAGGGTCTCTGCCAAGACTGCATGCAAGGATGAGAGTTGTCATGATGAGCTTTTGTGATACAGATGTTTGCTCATTAGGAAATTGAGGGTTTGTCTACTATACAAACCTAAGTCAACCTATATTAGGTTGACCTACAGCCACCGCAGTAATTACTGTGGTGGTGCATGTCCACACTACCTTCTTTGGGTTGGTGGTGCGCGTCCTCACCAGGAGTGCTTCCACCGACCTAATAGGGGGAGTGTGGGGAGCTGAGAGCCCGGTATCTCAGCTTCGCTGGCAGCTCCCTGCCAGGAGCCTGGCTCCCCCACAGGCTCCTGTTAGGCTGCCCTCTCCCCGTTCTCCACTGGTGACAAGGCTGCCTGGCTCCCAACAGGCACCACTTGGGCTTCTCACCCTGGCTTCCATCTGGGAGCTGGGCTCTAGCTGCCTGACTTTCTTGCCATGAAATTGACAAGACAGCCGATGTAAGGGATGCAATGTCTACACCAGGGGTAGGCAACCTATGGCATGGGTGCCGAAGGCGGCATGCGAGCTGATTTTCAGTGGCACTCACTGCCCGGGTCCTGGCCACCAGTCCGGGGCTCTGCATTTTAATTTAATTTTAAATGAAGCTTCTTAAACATTTTAAAAGCCTTATTTACTTTACATACAACAATAGTTTAGTTATATATTATAGATTTATAGAAAGACCTTCTAAAAATGTTAAAATATATTACTGGCACGCAAAACCTTAAATTAGAGTGAATAAATGAAGACTCGGCACACCACTTCTGAAAGGTTGCCGACCCCTGGTCTACACAAATACTGTAGCCCTAACTACACCAACATAAGCCTTTCGCCTCTCATGGAGGTGGAGTTATATTGTTGTAGTAGGGCATTTAAACTGGTGGGAGGAAGGCTGTAGTGTGGCCTTATGTCGACCTGTAGTGTAGATCAGCCGTGAGTGTGACTACCAACTTATTTGTATGCCAAAGACCATCTATCTAAAATGGTAACAAATTGGTCACAACTGATCTAATTTCGATTTGAACCAGTACCTTGGAGTGAAAGGCATTTTCGTCCATTGCCAATTTCCCATAACCTGATTTTGATATTTTAATTTGTATGTATTAAAAATGGAGGTGGTGCTTGGTAGAGGAATGTGACCTTACTACTAGTGATCTGCAGCATTGTTTAGTAGCAGGGTGAAACACCGGTAAGTATGTAGGGTTGTCTTGTTGTAGGTAGTAAGAGATTTGAACCCCTAACAAATCTTTAGAAGGAGCATATTTGTAGAGTGTTTTGTATAAATTAAAACTATTCCCTTCAATTCATGGTTCTTTCATATCCTAGCATGAATTTAGGACTAAATTGTACAGTACAACTTCTGTTGTATAGTAGATAAATTGTACAGTACCTCATTCACTTTTGTATAGTACATGGAGGTAAAATACAAAAATGAACAGTACCCATTTTTGTTGCAGTAAGCAATTTAGCACTTGTGAAGCCAGAAAAGGCAAAAGCTGTAGAGAATTACCTTATACAGATGGCAAGATTTGGACAGCTAGGTGGGAAGGTAAGTTAAATATCTTATGTTACTCTAGCTCTTGTTTGCCTGTTCACTTTCAAACCAAGTGTACCCAATGAAACAAACTGAGAAATTTAACACTGAAGTGTACAAAATTGTGTATTATATGCTAAGGTGTGAGCTACAGCATGTATATGAATGATTCTCAAATCCTTAAGCTGTGTGTGTATGTATCTATGTACATTTGTGTGTAAACAGTATCCATACTTATTTAAAAATATTTATGATTTAGCTGTCTTAAACTGAAGTGCTATTCCAGAGTGAAGAAGTGCAGTTTAATGCCCAGGAAGACTGTCAGTCTTGTAATTGAAAGCATTTCTTCTCCTTTGTGACATTGCCTCCACAGAGGCCATTGGCTCAGCTGGGGAGTTGCAGGTACTGACAGCTAACCCACATTATACCAGCTTCCACAAAGAAGGGGCTACCTTAAGCTTCACCTCAAATGTGATAAAACTGTATTGTGTTTTCATCTTAATCAGTTTTGCTACCTGGGTGGTTTCCCAAAGTACCATAAGCATCCTGGGGAAGGGAAGTTTATATACCCTGGATGTTAAGAGCTATTGGCTGTAAGTCTAAGTGAATAAGATCATGTAACTAGTTATTATGAACTAGCGGACATTCTAGTGTCTCACCATCAGGGTTCACTCGTTGAGTTGGATGGTAGCCTCATGAATCTACAGTGTATTATCCAAAACATTTAGGATTGTTACTTAGAGTTCAGTTCACAAATTGCTGTTCTTTCAATAGTGCGGCAAGACCAAATGCTGATTTTTAGGAGGGCAGTGTGCTGAGGGAGGACTCTCCCCACTCCAGAAAGCAGCTTTAATTAAGGCTTCTGGAGGTAGATGGGTAACTAAGGGACTACTAGAGGACACAGAACTTTTACACTCCTTGTAAATGAAACACAGGGCTTGAGGGAATTGCACTTAATCTATAACTGTCCAGGCCCATGAATCCTGCAGCAGGACTTTTTGAGGCAATAAGATCTGAGAACAAGTTACTGTGGATAAGTAGTTCTTAAAAATAGCTGTCATTGGTATGGAAATGCTGCAATTTTCTGTGAGCCATATTGTAACTTGTTACAGGAATATCTTCTAGCGGCAGTAATATCACATTGGTAATAGGGCTGTCAAGCGATTACAAAAAATTAATCTCAATTGATCGCGCAATTAAAAAAAGGATTGTGATTAATCGCTTGATTAACTACGCTGTTAATAGAATACCATCTATTTAAATATTGTTGGATGTTTTCTACATTTTCAAATATATTGATTTCAGTTACAACACAGAATACAAAGTGCACAGTGCTCATTTTATATTTTGATTACAAATATTTGCATTGTAAAAAACCAAAAAATAGTATTTTTCAATTCACCTAATACAAGTACTGTAGTGCAATCTCTTTATCATGAAAGTTGAACTTACAAATGTAGAATTATGTACAAATAAACTGCATTTAAAAATTTTAGCGCCTACAAGTCCACTCAGTCCTACTTCTTGTTCAGCCAATCGCTCAGTCAGACAAGTTTGTTTACATTTGCAGAAGATAATGCAGCCCGCTTCTTGTTTACGTCACCTGAAAGTGTGAACAGGCGTTCGCTAGGCATTGTTGTAGCCAGCGTCGCAAGATATTTACATGCCAGATGTGCTAAAGATTCATATGTCCCTTCATGCTTCAACCACGGTTCCAGAGGACATGCGTCCATGCTGATGACGGGTTCTGCTTGGTAACTATCCAAACCAGTGCGGACCGACGCATGTTCATTTTCATCATGAGTCAGATGCCACCAGCAGAAGGTGGCTTGGGTTCTGTAGTTTCCGCATCAGTGCGTTGCTCTTTTAAGACTTCTGGAAAGCATGCTCCACACTTCATCCCTCTCAGACTTTGGAAGGCACTTCCAATTTTTAAACCTTGGGTTGAGTGCTGTAGCTATCTTTAGAAATTTCACATTGGTATCTTCTTTGCATTTTGTCAGATTTGCAGCGAAAGTGTTCTTAAAATGAACAACATATGCTGGGTCATCATCCGAGACTGCTATAAAATGAAATATGTCAGAATGTGGGTAAAACAGAGCAGGAGACATACAATTCTCCCTCAAGGAGTTCAGTCACTAATTTAATTAATGCATTCTTTTTTAACAAGCGTCATCAGCTTGGAAGCATGTCTTCTGGAATGGTAGCCGAAGCATGAAGAGGCATATGAATCTTTAGCGCATCTAGCACGTAAATATGTTGCAACGCCAGCTACAACAGTGCCATTTGAATGCCTGTTCTCACTTTCAGGTGACATTGTAATTAAGAAGTGGGCAGCATTATCTCTCGTAAATGTAAACACACTTGTTTGTCTTAGTGATTGGCTGAACAAGAAGTAGGACTGAGTGGACTTGTAGACTCTAAAGTTTTACATTATGTTTTTGAGTGCAGTTAAATAACAGAATCTACGTTTATAAATTGCACTTTCATGATCGAGATTGCACTACAGTACTTGAATTAGGTGAATTAAATACTATCATCACTTTTACAGTGCAAATATTTGTAATAAAAATAATATAAAGTGAGCACTGTACACTTTGTATTGTGTTGTAATTGAAATCGATATATTTGAAAATGTAGAAAAACATCCACAAATATTCAATACATTTCAATTATATTCTATCGTTTCGCAGTGTGACTAAAACTGCGATTAATCGTGATTAATTTTTTTGAGTTAATCATGAGAGTTAACTGCGATTAATTGACCGCCCTAATTGGTAATCAGTCTCTTTGGCATGTGAGCCACTAAACAGTATGTTACAGTCTCAATAGTCAATTAAACACCTTTGCAAGCACACAAGCGAGGAAAGGGAAGCAAGAGAACTGTACTAGATTCAATTATTTGAGTCTAAGCCACTTCTCCAAAGAAAGTGTGTGGCTTTTATTCTGCCTTTCTAGGTATCAGAACAAGGGTTGATAGAAATACTTGAAAAAGTGAGCCAGCAAACAGAAAAGAAAACAACAGTAAAGGTAAGTTTTTTCCAAAGGCAGTGTAAACTTGGTTCAAACCTGTTTTCAGACAATGCAGAAAAATAAAAGGCTAGGGCCAACAATAGTTGCTGCATTTAATGCTATTTCAGGAGGATACACTATTTGTATGTTTAAGCTATATAACTGCTTAAATATACATTTAGATTATTAATTTTACATTTTTGTTAGAAAATAGTCCATGCATTTATTTACTAGATGATTTTTTACTCATGACTTGTCAGGTTGCATTTGTATGAAAAGTGGAATTCAATCAGTTGAACAAAAAACATTTTCAGATTTTTTTTTTAGTTAAATAAAACTACCTTGAATGCACAGAATACATAAGTTTATTAAAACATGTTTTGCATTTAAAAGTGATTCTTTAAACAAAGGAAGTATCTGTAGTTTATAGCTGGCCAGCATGCCTTCAAGATTTTAGAACTGGTAGATCTTCTCATACCTCAGTTTTCCTTTTCCAATCTATGAATAAAAATATCATTCCTCCACTTTCATTTCCTGGTTGGTTTTTCAACGCATTAGCTAGTCATTGAATTGAATTAGTGGAATAAACTGAAAGAAAATATTCTCTCTGCACCTGCAGAAGAGGCTACTGCTTTTAAAAGCTGATTCCGGATTTCAAACTTTGGTTCCACGTGCTTAGCCAGTGACCAGTTCAGATGATTGACTTTCTTTAAATCTTTGGCAGCAAACATGTACTGCTTGAATTATTTTTGTAATGATTAATAGGTAAGTTTAGCCCTTAATGTAGGTTAATTTCAAATTTAATTTTACTAGGGTTTTTTTAGAGTATTAAATTAAGTCTAATTTTTATTTATATCATAGAATTTTATCCACTCTGAATCGTACTAAAGTAACTGCGTACTCAACTATGGAAGTAGCTTTTGACCACAGAAGTTGGACAATATTTTAGTGCTAGCTATTTTTCCTATTGTCTACGCCCTTGGTGATGCTCACTGTGAATCTGCATTACTTCTGCAGTAATAAGAGGTTCTGGAAGGTTGTGACAGACTATTTAATCACTTAGATAAAAATTCCCTCTTCTAAATGTGTAGCAAGGCCAAAACTCAGCAGAACCATAATAATTCTATAGGATAGGGAATTCAGGCTTTAGAAATACTGTATTGGGACTGTAGCCTTGTGCCTTAGAGCTGAGTTTCAGGGGGAAGGTTTGTGGGCTGGGGTTGTAGGGCCTGCAAACCACATAGGTCCACTGGTCACAAATATTTTTACAGGGAGCAACGGGCTGTAGCGGCTACAATTCTATAAGTTACCATAGACTGGTTGCCCACTGCCCTTTCTCCATGTTGCCATGCTGGGGAGGGGAAGGATTCTAGATTCCATCCACACACTACCCATGTGGACTACTAACTTGGATGAGCATTGAGAACTTTTGCCCTTAGTGATTAACTTGAGTCTTGAATCTTTGAAGCTGGAAGGAGTTGCTGTAAACTGAATTTATTGTGTTTGTTTCTAGTTCAACAGAAGAAAAGTACTGGATTCTGATGAAGAGGATGATGATGATTAAATGCTACTGTAAACTTGCTTAACTGTCTGGAAAAAGGCAAAGAAAACATACGGTATAGGCAAATTGAAAGTTCTGACAAAACATTTACATGTATTTGCTTTCTGCATTTTTTTTTTTATAAAGGTCAATAAATAAACGAACTCATGTTCTGTAAAACAAAATTTGAGAAGGGTTTTTATAGTTTAACTTTTTGTAGTATTAAAGAGGCCTGTGTGGTATGAATTTTCCCACCACGTTCTTAGCATGAACTTTCCTTTGTCCTACTCAGCAGGTAAGCTATGCTATCAGCACCTGCCACTCCGTAAGTTGTTGCTACCATAAGAGAGGTCTTGGGAGGGCAGTAAAAGTGTCTTAGGTTGCAAACAGCCAGAGCCTGTGGGAGTTGAAAGAATGACAACTCTCTGTGTCACAACATTTGATGTAGAAACAAGATATCCTTTAGTTGAGGGGTTATCCAATACCTCACTGGTTCTCAAACTATGGCCGGTGGAACCTTTTGTTGGAGTCTGCAGAATAGAACAGCTGATGAACGAGTTGGTGAGAAGAGAGGTGGTTCTTTGAGAGGACATCTTACCATGTAGTCTGCTGGATGAAACTGTACATAGCATATAGTTTGATTGAACCAGTTTCTTCTGGAAACTGTCAAGTTGTCTCTGCAGAATGAGGTTAAAAAGTTGAGTAGAGTGGATATTCAGTTGTGGTTGAAACTCAATTGGATAACTAATGTAATACAACTCTATTCAGATAGTTGGTAACACATGTTCTTTATTCTCCTATTTATTAAATGGTTGGTTGGAGTTTATTTTTGTCAAAAAAGGAAAGGCACCTGCTCTAAATTCCATGTGACTTGCATGCATAAAGTAAAACTGACCCTGTGTTGTCGTCTTATTTGAAAATACAGTTTGAAAATTTGTGGTACAAATACTGTTACATCTTGCGTGATAAGATGGAAGTGAAAAGGAGAGAGACTTCACTACCAGAGGAGCTGTTTTCTGCTTTCATTTAAGAGCAACAGTGTACACTATTCCAACTGTAACGGTTTGGAACTGATTAAAATTTTGTTTAAAAAAGTATGAGCAGTAGTGACTGTTTTTCCATCTGTGACTATTGTAAAAACTTTGATTACTACAGCTAGTGTTTGTCAATTTTGTATTTTTAACTTGCAGTCTACATTACCAACTTCCTTATTTAAAATGGCACTCAATTGTAGGCTATATTGCTTAGCTTCTACAAAGGTGATACCTCTGTGCAACTCTTCATGTTAATAAAAACCCAACCATTTAATTTTAGTGCAGTGAGAAGTTAATAGAAAAGCCTATTTGTTTAAAAAAACGATTTGACTCCTTTCAGAGAGCAAATTGGCTTTTGTAGTAATGTTGTTTACTTTTTCATTGTAAATAAGTCAAAGACGTGAAAACCCAGTACAATTTGAATCTCATGTGATAGGGCTTTAGTCTGCAGTTGTAGGGTATATTGGTAAACTGTTTAAAGTGCTATTTAAGTCTGCTCCCCATCTTTCTCAACATTAACCATCTCATTATTACTAAAGGAGGATCTTCCATTAGATGGGTTTAAGGCCCCGTCTACACTACCCGCCGAAATCGGCGGGTAGCCATCGAAGTATCGGGGATCGAATTATCGCGTCTTGTCTGGACGCGATAAGTCGATCCCCAAACGCGCTACTTCGAACTCCGGTACTCCTGCAGGGCGAGCGGAGTTACCGGAGTCGACGTGGGAGCCGCGAACTTCGATCGCGGCGCCGCGCGGACGCGAGGTAAGCGCGCCAAATTCGAACTAAGCTACTTCGACTTCAGCTACGCGAATAGCGTAGCTGAAGTCGAAGTAGCTTAGTTCGATCCCGCCCCTAGTGTGGACCAGCCCTAAGATGCTACTGAATTTACTTAAATTTAGTTTAGGCCATTTCCTTACATATCAGAAGAGTGAAACTGCTTAGTGTGGTGAGATGTTGTTAGATGTTTGGCTGCATGTGTGTTTTCTCTGTGTGCTGTCCCAGCTCTGCACAGACAGTTGGTACAGCAGACCTCGATCGCACTGCACAATAACCACAGACCCGTTTATAGCGAAGGAACTCTGTCAGGTTTATTGTAACTGAAGCATGGTCCTAGTGTACCGGTACACTAATACATGTATGCCCGTTTCAATGGACTAGCTCAGTTAATGGCAGGACTTTCCATTATCCCCTAGACCAGCCCAAGACTCCCTCAGACTTCATTTTATACATCAATACAAACAAGTTATATATTGCCCCTCTGATGTGATTCGTTACTGCCCCCTGACATGGGTTGTTACCATCCATTACCTTGTACATGTTGATTTGATCAAAACATCTAACCATCATATTGTCATCCTGACCTTATCTTTAGGAGGGGTCAATGTGCTCTCGTTATCTTTGCAGGGAGGTGTCTGTACCATACTTGGTATGAGGTGTTCTCGTACCATCCTTCTGGAATGTGTTTGCGTGTGTGTTCTTGTGCCTAGCACTGCTTAGGAATATGTGTTTCTGCAATATCAGTCCTGTTCTTGCCAGATTCTGTGAGCAGGCCCTGCCTTTTGCTTACAACTTAAGTTTGCTTCATAGCAGCAAAGCTTTGAGTCATTTTGGGACTGAAGCAGTCATGTTTCTCATACTGGGTTATAAAGAGTGGGAGATATGTTTCACTAGATGTTTGACACTTATCAAACAGAGTTGTTATAGTGCAGACCTGTCCATTTCAGCTGAAAAAAATAGGTGGGTTTTATATAAAAAATAAAGTGCCCTAAATGTCCTGCCCCTTCTCTGTCCCATGTATTATCATAGTAACAGCAATGAAGGAACTGCTGAGGTGAGGGGCTTCTCCCTCAAGTAGAACAGTCTGACTTTAGAATTCACACATGCTGTTTCAGAGCAAGAAGAACTTGACCACATGCAGACTATACTGTAAATCCATTGTTTTGAAGAGGTATTTGGGGGAGAGCTGTGGTGAGGGGAGTCTTGGTTTGCTGTATGTATTGCACTATATTAATGGATGGATGACCTAGAATTTAGCATAGGTGTCGTCTTGGTTTTTAAAAAACTACACCCCAACCAATCAGCGGTTGGGCAGTTCTAGTCAAACATCAAAAACTTTGTTCAATGTGCCACATCATTTTAGTGTCTCCCTGTTTTGATAACTGAAGTGCTCTAGTAGTTTTGAACCATCCATCTATGTTACCCATGCTCAGGACTACTTATTATTGTAAGTATCTGAGATACTTTCATTTCTACAGGGGAGAGTTAGGATTACTGAAACTTTTGAGAAGCTTTCAGGGGGGCAATCACAATAGTATCCCAACAGACAAGGCTGAAGATGCAAGCAGTGTCCTCCAAATGAAAAGTTATACAGTGATTGGGAAATAGCTCAGACTCAGTTTTCTGGCCTATCAATGCTGAAGCTTATTACAAACACTATTACGGGAGCTGTTTTATTAATTGCATAGAAATAGGTTTGAAGTATTTTGCAGTAAATATTGTACCGTATTGAAATTTTTGTTAGGAGTTATATCTAGTTTGCTACTAGCAAAATTTAAAAAGCTTTAACTAGTTAATTTCAGATCTACTTACATTTATCTCTAGTTTCTTCCCAAAAGGAGTAAAAGAGCAGGATTAGAAGTGTATTTTCCAAAGGAGAGGTTACTGAATAAACAGCATGACAAATCTTGTTGCCAAGGCTAGTCCGCATAATAGGTTTATAATAATAATAATATATGGAGATATACCTATCTCATAGACCTGGAAGGGACCCCGAAGGGTCATCGAGTCCAGCCCCCTGCCTTCACTAGCAGGACCAATTTTGCCCCAGATCCCTAAGTGGCCCCCTCAAGGATTGAACTCACAACCCTCGGTTTAGCAGGCCAATGCTCAAACCACTGAGCTATCCCTCCCCCCTTGGACTGTTCGAATATGTTGCATTGAATTCTTACTTCCATATCTCTTTTTATACTTGATAGTAATATACTATTGCAACTATTAAAAGCATCTAATTAACTGAATCTCTCATTATCCAACTTCATTTTTTACTGAAGCAGGCAGATGGGCAATCTTTTGTTTAAGAGAATGCTGTAATTAAAAACTGAAGTTAATCCCCACAAATCAATTGTAAAAATGTGCTCAAGCTTTCTCTTTAAATAAGTTTACCCATATTTTAATCTTAAATTCACAAATGATACCTTGCACCTTCCAGCTAAACATGTCCAGGCACTTTATAGAAAGTAAATTTGGCCATGAAACAACCCTATGTTAAGTAGGTAATTAACCCAATTTTACATAGAGTAACAATAAGGGATTTGCCATAGGTCACATTCAAAGTCTGTTTTGAGGACCAAAAGTACAGTCCATGTCTCCTGCTGTAATTTAAGCACAAGATCATCGTTTTTCTCAAGTTGTTTATAAATAGAATGTTTAGTATGGGGCAGAAAGGGAAGGACATACATAGAAGTCATCTAGAAATAGGAAATATGCCATTTAAATCCAACTGCTTCTGTAACTTTTTCCCTTTTATATGCAGGCCTTTATATTAGGTTAAAGAATAAAGCTCAAAGGGGGAGAAGCATGTTCATTTGTTCAGTGGTAATATGAAGGTGTGGGGAAGGGGAAGCCATCCAAACTTAATGTAACTATTCCTAAAGATCAATTAAACCATCCTTAGGCTTAAAGTAAAATAGTCAAACATTAAGTTACAACAACAGTGAGAAGAAAGTGCTAAGGGAGTCAGTTTTTAAATAAGTAGTCAAAGTTAAGAACATTTTCAAGAATCATTACTTTTACTATTTTTCTTTTCCAACATTTGGCACAAATCCAAGGCAAGTTAGAAAATTAAATGAACCCAAATTATTTAGAAAAATATACATGCAACCTTAATCTTAGAGTTTTTTTCATTGGTGTGCATAGGCTGCACCTTTTACTTCTCTCATTAAAAATCTATTTGAAAACAATCACATGGGAAGTCCTCCAATTTCACAGTGCCCTAAGCATGTTATCAATACCACCATAAAAAATCAAAATGGTCTATATTACTATTTTATAAAGGAAACAAAATGTTAATTGGATGTGACCACCTGTAAACCAAAACGATCATTAAGAACCTGAATTGTGCTATTTAAGTCTTTTTCTTTTTAATTCACACTTAAAAAAAAAATTTTAAACTGAAAACATGTTAAGAAACAAGTTCCACATCTAAGCTTCCATCTAGTTATCTATGAGCATCCTTTAAAATATCACCTTTTAAAATAGGATAACATGCAGGCAGTTTCCACAAACTCTTACTTTTCCTGCCAGATCACTTACCTAGTAGCTGTAGGCTTCCTGCAGAGGTGTGAATGTGTGTGGCTTTGTCTGATTTGTTCAGGGGGAAAAGCCAACTGTGTGTTAAGAATGCTTGTTTCTGCACAGAAATGAATATTTTAATTGGAATCTGAACATTCTTCAGTCCAAAGCTGTTCTGCGTTGAGAGCATTTTACTTTATTCCATCCCCAGTAATACATGATCCTAGAGACCCTATGCAGGTAAATGTTCCACTGAAATCAGTGGGTGCTTTGTCTATATAGGGACTGCAGGATACTACCGTTCATGTTCATCTCATTTAAAGGTCTTTACGTCATGCTGTAGATTTTTATGGACTGTTTGCGCAGCCAGTTGCAACATACAGAAATTACATTAATTTCTAAAATGCTATTAAATAAACACTATAATGGTTCATAGCATTATAATAAAAATAGAGACTTTTGAATTCCTTCTGGCAATAAATATAATATAACCAATTTAGTGACAAAAACTGAAAAGAAAAAAATAATTCAATGCCTTTTAAAAAACAGGAGTGGGTAGCTAGAAAGTACCATATAGCCTTTCTCCTCTACTGTTATAAGTAATTTCTTAATAAGTGCTTTGAAAGTGGAATGGGAAACAAATCACTTCTTTCTGTCTAAATACTTTGACATTTCAATATGTCTCAGTTTCCTGAAATCAGTCACAAATTGGCTGGGGAGGGGTTTCCACGATAAACAGAGGATTCAGTCTTCAAAAGTGCAAGCCATACGGGAACATTCTGCCTCTGCTAAAGATTCATCTTTATGATCCATTTTTGAAAGCAGTTTCTAAGCTTCATTTAATTCTTTAATGCCCAGCAGGAGGATCTTGAAACTGGCACCACCTGGTTCTTTAGTTTTTGGCAGCAAATTCACACTTCCTTGTTAGTGTTTTGATAGCAAATCACCAGAACAGTCTTTTGACAGTGAAATACTTGGATCTCTTGTGTTGGATAAATCACTGTCGTCACTGACATTCTCTGCTGAAAGTGCCACACTAACTGTATGTCTTCGGTGCATTAGTTTACTTCTAAGAGGAGCATCTATCACATCATCCTGTTTCACAGGTTCACCATTGCTTTCTGCGTCAATAATCTTAACTTTGCTCTGGTCAATAGGTTTTAACTTGGTCTTATCAAAGCTCTTAATAGCTAACTGTGGGAAAGAAAAAATGGTACATGTTAAAGGCACTGTATATTTTTCTGGCCATAAAAAGGTCAAAAGACTACATTTTAAATATAAGCCTACAGATTCATTCCAAGGTCTACTTTTATTATACAGTATTATCAAAAAGTACTTAAGGCATATAGCCAAGGATTAAAAGTGCTTTACAAAGAAGCATAATCATTACATTTTACATATGGGGACACAAGTACAGAGATGTTAAGTAATTTGCCTAGGCTATACAAAAAGTCACCAGCAGAGCTAGGAATAAAACTCAAGCTGTCTCATTTTCAGTGCTCTCTCTAAATCAAAGACTCAAGTACCTAAGCAACCACCATTTCTACCCTCCAAGACTACTGAGATCACCCAAATTGTCACTGCTCTCAGTTGAGACTTCCAGGCGTAATTGGACTGGATGCAGGATCCTTGTCTGCCATAGCATCTCTGTAGATGTCCTCAATGCCTCTCCCTTTCATTCACTGCATCTTTAACTATTTTAATTCCCCCTTTCACACCTACTCCTCCCCATCTTGATTATTTTTTGCTTGGCAAAGGGGTGGTTCTCCTGGAACATTGGATACTTTACAGGAGTTACTTTAGTATTTTTAGTTACTTTAACTAAAAATAAAGTCCAGGTATATTAATGATAGATGGTCTATAAATAAGAATAACCAAAAATAGTCATTACCAAAAGCTTTTCGTGAAACAAGATCTTCCAAAAGTTTCAGAATGGGCATCTCCAAAAATCAAACTAATGTAATAATTTAGAACTCAAAGCTCTAGTAAAATCATAGTGCTAACAGCCACCCATGGCAGAAGTCCTGTATATTCTTTTTGCACATCAACTTTTTGGAAACCACCATCTTGGTATGACCTACTGCCTGATCCACAACCAAACGTCCGAAATCCCACTGTTAACTAAACCGTTGATGTATTATGGTTAGTATTGGTTAGAAGTAATAACGTATTGAGCATCTTCATTTGAAGATCTCAAAGTGCTTTACAAAGCCTCATAACTTTATTCCATTTTACAGGTGGGGAAACAGAGGCGGACTGATTAAGTGACTTGTCCAAAGTCACAAAAGAAATCTGTTGCAGAGCTGGGAATGGAACTCAGGAGTTCCAACACCCAGTTTGCTGCCTTAATTACTTGCAAACAATCCCTCCCTAACAATGGGCACATTAGCGCTTATAACGTAAGAGCCATCTTGAATCTCAACACCAAGGTCTCCCACCTTAATGGTCTCTTCTAGGATTCTTGCTCAACCTACTTAAAAAACCCCAATAATGTCAGTTTCATCTCCACTTGACTACAGCTCTTTTCTCATATGCTCTGGCCCTCTAAGGCTTGATATATATCCCAGATTGCTCTGGGCAGGACACAGACAACACACAGATGGAGCCTGCAATGAGTGACTAAACAGAGGAGATGTAAGAACTGACATGAGGACTCCATAAGTGTAGAAGCAAATAAAATTGCTACATAAAGAACTCAAGCAAACATTTTCTCCTACCTGATGCAATAATTCGTCATCAAAATTAGGGACACTTTTATCTCTTGTTATTGTTCTCCGTAAATATTTTGATCTAAAAATATATTTTAAAAGGATTAGAACTAACTAAAAAGCAACATGTCTTTAGTGACAGTCTCTCTGCAACATAATCTTGTGGACTCATCAGCCACAAGATGGCAACATTTCAATAACATACAAAGATCGGGTACCTGAATTGTGTGTTCATATTAAAAACAAAAACAGAAAAAAATCTAGTATTTTCTGTGGATAAACAACTATTGAACATAGAATATACTTTGGATTTTACTACAGACCACCTAACTAGGAAGAAGAGGTGAATGAGGCTTTTTTTAAACAGCTAACAAAATCATCCAAAGCACAGGACTTGGTGATGGGAGACTTCAACTACCCAGACATCTGGTGGGAAAATAACACAGCAGGGCACAGATTATCCAATAAGTTCTTGGAATGTATTGGAGACAATTTTTTATTTCAGAAGGTGCAGACAGCTACTAGGGGAGAGGCTGTTCTAGATTTGATTTTGACAAATAGAAAGGAATTGTTGAGAATTTGAAAGTGGAAGGCAGCATGGGTGAAAGTGATCATGAAATGATCGAGTTCATGATTCTAAGAAATGGCAGGAGGGAGAACAGCAAAATAAAGACAATGGATTTCAAGAAGGCAGACTTTAGCAAACTCATGAAGTTGGTAGGTAAGATTCCGTGGGAAGCAAGTCTTAGGGGAAAAACAATAGAAGACAGTTGGCAGTTTTTCAAAGAGACATTATTAAGGGCACAAGAGCAAACTATCCCACTGCATAGGAAAGATAGGAAGTATGGCAAGAGATCACCATGGCTTAACCAGGAGATCTTCAATGATCTAAAAATCAAAAAAGAGTCCTACAAAAAGTGGAAACTAGGTCAAATTACAAACGATGAATATAAACAAACACAAGTATATAGTACAAAATTAGAAAGGCCAAGGCACAAAACGAGATCAAACTAGCCAGAGACATAAAGGGTAATAAGAAAACATTCTACAAATACATTAGAAGCAAGAGGAAGACCCAGGGTAGGCCCGTTACTCAATGACAAGGGGAAATAATAACAGAAAATGTGGAAATGGCAGAGGTGCTTAATGACTTCTTTGTTTCAGATTTTACCAAGAAGGTTGGTGGTGATGGGACATCTACCATAGTGAATGCCAGTGAAAATGAGGTAGGATCAGAAGAGGCTAAAATAGGGAAAGAAGAAGTTAAAAATTACTTGGACAAGTTAGATGTCTTGAAGTCACCAGGGCCTGATGAAATGCATCCTAGAATACTCAAGGAGCTGACAGAGGAGATATCTGAGCCATTAGCAATTAATTTTGAAAAGTCAAGGAAGACGGGAGAGATTCCAGAAGACTGGAAAATGGCAAATATAGTGCCAATCTATAAAAAGGGAAATAAGGACAACCCAGGGAATTATAGACCAGTCAGCTTAACTTCTGTACCCAGAAAGATAGTGGAGCAAATAATTAAGCAGTCAGTTTGCAAACACCTAGTAGATAATAAGGTGATAAGTAACAGTCAGCATCGATTTGTCAAAAACAAATCATGTCAAACCAATCTGACAGGGTTTCTTTGACAGGGTAACAAGTCTTGTGGATTTGAGGGGGGAGGCGAGGAAGTGGTAGATGTGGTATATCTTGACTTTTCTGTCCTGTTCTGTTCAATATCTTCATCAATGATTTAGATAATGGCATACAGAGTACACTTATAAAGTTTGTGGACGATACCAAGCTGGGAGGGGTTGAAAGTGCTTCGGAGGATAGGATTATAATTCAAAATGATCTGGACAAACGGGAGAAATGGTCTGAAGTAAATAGGATGAAATTCAATAAGGACAAATGCAAAGTACTCCATTTAGGAAGGAACAATCTGTTGCACACATACGAAATGGGAAATGACTGCCTAAGAGGGAGTACTGCGCAAAGGGATCTGGGGATCATAGTGGACCACAAGCTAAATATGAGTCAACAATGTAACGCTGTTGCAAAAAAAGCGAACATGATTCTGTGATTTATTAGCAGGAGTGTTGTAAGCAAAACACGAGAAGTAATTCTTCCGCTCTACTCCACGCTGATTAGGCCTGACTGGAGTATTGTGTCCAGTTCTGGGCACCACATTTCAGGAAGGATGTGGACAAATTGGAGAAAGTCCAGAGAAGAGCAACAAAAATGATTAAAAGTCTAAAAACATGACCTATGAGGCAAGATTGAAAAAACTGGGTTTGTTTAGACTGGAGAAGAGAAGACTGAGAGGGGACATGAGAACAGTTTTCAAGTATGTAAAAGGTGGTTACAAGAAGGAGGAAGAAAAATTGTTTTTCTTGACCTCTGAGGCTAGGACAAGAAGCATTGGGCTTAAATTGCACCAAGGGAGGTTTAGGTTAGACATTAGGAAAAACTTTTTAACTGTCAGGGTGGTTAAGCACTAGAATAAATTGCCTAGGGAGGTTGTGGAGTCTCCATCATTGGAGATTTTTAAGAGCAGGTTAGACAAACACCTGTCAGGGATGGTCTAGATCAGTGGTTCTCAAACTAGGGCTGCTGCTTGTTCAGGGAAAACCCCTGGTGGGCCGGGCTGTTTTGTTTACCTGCCGCATCCGCAGGTTCGGCCGATCGCGGCTCCCACTGGCCGCAGTTCGCTGCTGCAGGAAGGGCGGCCAGCACGTCCCTCGACCTGCGCTGCTTCCTGCCTAGAAGGGAGTACTGGCCTGGAGCGTTGGCCTGGAGCAGCAAACCCATTGGCATGGAGCAGCGAACTGCGGCCAGTGGGAGCTGCGATCGGCTGAACCTGCGGATGTGGCAGGTAAACAAACCGGCCTGGCCTGCCAGGGGCTTTCCCTGAACAAGCGGCGGTCCTAGTTTGAGAACCACTGGTCTAGATAATACTTAGTCCTGCCATGAGTGCAGGGGACTGGACTAGATGACCTCTCGAGGTCCCTTCCAGTCCTATGATTTTATGTATAAGAGCTTAAATACAAGTATCTGCAATTATCAAGAGTCATCATCATCATCACAGTTTTCAAATATCTCAGTGAAGCAGTGCTTGGAGGAGATTTTCAAAGCAGTCTAGATGATTTTGCCACATATTAAAATGAATGAGAAATGTGTAGTAAAATCCCTTAGACTGCTTTGAAAACGCCAGCCAAAGCTTATCTGGAGTGTGATATATGCTTCGCCCATTTTCTTCTTTATTTAAAAAGTTAGGTTTCTTACTTGTTGGGAAATGACGTCAGTGGTATTTCAAGGAGGTTTCTATGCTTACTTGTTAAATCTGTTGATTGATTGGACCAGTTGAAGTCGTCTGCTGATGGGATCATCTGCTGTCTCAGGTAACTTAACATTTACTACAAATTCAAAAAAACAGGAGTGAGGATGGAGATGGGGGGTGAGAAATTAAATTTCAATCATATTTTAGAATCAAGTTAGAACAGTTTTGAATAGAAAAGTGGTATCTGCTGAACTTAATTTTTAAAATCACATTAAAAACTATAATAGAAGTCATCTGAACCAGTCACATTTTCTTCTTCTTGGACGTTTTAAGCCATTTTAAGTTGCAAAAAGAAAGAAACATAGCCCTGATCAGATGAGCATGACTGTCCCAGCTTCACAAGGGCATTTTGTTAAACTATGTAAAAATAGTTCCCGAGTTCAGGGACGTCAGAATCAGTTGACGAACAACCACCACATAATCCCAGTGTTATTCAGATTTATTATGTCATGGCTATCTTACTGTTCTATGAAACTGCCACCATCATTCCTGAAAGTAGCATTTCTGCCTCTCGCATCAGGATACTTCTGTAACTCTCATGTTAAACTACAAAGCATTTATCATCTTTCTTAAGAAAAATTATGTCAGAAAATGACCATAATCATTTGTAAAAGCTCACCTAAATGATTGGGTGAGCCAAAGTTTTTAAAGCAGTGACTCAACTTCATTTAATTATCAACATCATCATTCACAATACTAAGACCTACTGCCTGATCCACAACCAAAATCTGAAATCCCTCTGTTAACTAAAGCCTTGATGTATTATGTTTAAACTGATCACATGTTAAGGGCCCAGAGGCTGCTCTTAGTATCACATTCTATCTTCAAAAACCTGCTGTGGAGCTTGTGACCACTGTCACAGCAACAAACTTCCCAAGATAGGCAAGCATGGGCATTGTGTACTGTGGATTCTAATTAGCTCCCAACATTATTTTAAACTACTACTAAAACTCTGATTTTTTTTAAATGTATTTCTCATGAAAAGATGTGATTAGTCCTGTAGCAGGAATAGCATTATAATTTTGAAAACAGTAGCAACACTGAAAACCAAACTGCATTCATGCATTTGGACATCATTATAAATCAATTATTTTAAGAGATACACATTATATTTTGTTTCAACCTTATTAATGCCTGTCCAAAAGTGTCTGATGTCATAGTTATGGTAACAATGTTACATACGTTTGTAGAGAGACTGAAAAACTGGTCCTCAAAAAATCAATACTGAAATTTATCTATTAAATAAGTTAACTAATTTTGGTAGAAATAAGATTTTTTTCCCTGTAGTGAACGTTATTGAGCTTTTGAAGCATAGGCAAGTAGGGCAATACATCCATATGGGTACAAGCTAATTAGAAAGAATGCTGGACTTAGTCCATCACTGTTCCTTAGGGCAAAACAAACAAAAGGATATGTCTGACTCCAAACATCTGGGTGCTACTAAAAAAAGTAAAAATAAAGTTCCATTCATCCTGGAGGAGGTTATAACATCACATAAAAAAAATTAACATATAAAAATAAATGAAGTTACGGGCTGTAATCATAGTTCCCTGCAGAAGACTGAAAGGCACTTCGCTTCTCCAGGTCTTCCTGGGTATGTCTACACTGCAATTAAACACCCCCAGGTGGCCAGTGTCAGCTGACTTGGGCTTGAGCTAAGGGCTGTTTAATTTTGGTATGGATGTCCAGGCTCAGGCTGAAGCCCAAGCTCTGGGATGCTCCCCTCTCGCAGGGTCCCCAAGCTTGGGCGCCAGCCTAAGACCGAATGGCTACACCGTAATTGAACAGCCTCTTAGCCAGAGCCCGCAAGCCTGAGTCAGCTGACATGGGCCCGCTGTGGGTTTTAATTGCAGTGTAGACATACCCCCTGATGCTAAGTGCTAACACAAAATACATTACATAACATATGTATGTATTAGGTAGGCAAGGAGTGTGTGCCTCAGTGTGTTGGTTTGGATTGCACCAGGTGTAAGGATATTTCAGGACCACCAACCAGACCCGCAGGTTACCTTATGAACCTAGCAAAGCAAAAACCACTGCTTGCTGTAGCAGACAAAAACCACTGCTATCCCTGAGTTCAGATTCAAGGAACGTGTGTATTTCAGCATAGGTACAGAATGCTATCGCCCAGTGATCAACTGGGATGTAACAAGTCGATGAACTGGCTGCATGTACACAAACAAAAGCAGAGACTTAAGTCTTCCTTACACCAGGTGCTGCCCTTTTCTGATGCTAAGCACGAATGCAAAATGCCACTTATCTTTCCTGTTGTATTGCTCCCCCTCATATCAGCTCATCTGAGAAACTGAAGAGCTGCAGGTGGATTTTAAGGCAAGACTGGCACTTTGCCATAGCTTAGTGCAGAGTTAGTAGCACTGATTGTATTTGTTTCCAAACATGAGCAGCTAGTTAGCACAACTACTGAGAGTACTTCCTTCACTCAGTTTTCAAGGCAGCTTAGATTCTGCCCATTTACTTGACTATTTGAACATATTTTTTTCAGATGAAATAGGTCTTCGGTGAAGTAACATAGATCCTAACCCTCTCTTCTTTCCACACACCTCTCTTAAAAAATTATCCTTACATATATTAAGAAAAGACCACAAAGCAAACACACAGGAATACCGAATTAACAAATTCTCTTCTCCCTTTGTATAAACACAAATGGACCCCTGTACATTACAGATTCCATACTGTGTAAAAGGAACAGCCAACCTGAAATCTAGTCACAATTTTAAAAAGTAAACTAAAAGCAGTGTCAGGTACCACCCTCTCCTCAATTCCCCAGCAGCTGTGATGGTTTTACTGCCACATTTTCCCCACTGTTAAATGTCTCTCTTCTGTTGGTACGTGTGATAGAGACTCACAAGCAAAAAGAGAAAACTGACTACTCAGAAGAGACTATGAAAGTTGCGCAAAGTAACATCAAATGCACAAGGTAAATTTAACAGCCAAATTACTTTCCCTCCTCCAATCTTTTTCAGTTACAGTAAATTTAGGTGTTACTTGTAATAAACAGTATGTAAAGCAGCTGACTGTTCCTTAAAGCTATATTATGTATAAAATAAATACTACAGAATATCTGATCTAGCACATATTCATCCCCAAATCTCTTCTTTCTATTTATACTAATAAAAATGTGACACATACCTTTTTTCCTGATCTTGATAGTAACATGCTGCTCATAGTCTGTTTCTCCTCCCTCCGCTGATGTTGGTGCATAGCTTGGTGCTGTTTGTAGCAACTTCATGATATTTGAATTCTTAATAACAAGAGTTTCATTTTTCACCATTATTAAAACAAAGAAAACATCAGTATACATTAGGGTTCCAGTAGTCAATGTCGAATGTGCTGGTTAATCATTTTCAGCCAAAATCATTGCAACAAACAGCATGATATACACCTTTATAAATACAAACCTACAATTACATGAATATTTTAATCTCAAGTTTAAATGGAAGCAGAAATTCGTCTAATGTTCCACAAGCTCTGCCGTTCCAAACTGGTGAGCTAAAGGTTGTATTCTTCACAGATGTTCTACCATTAAAATATTCCAGATTTGGAAAAGATGAAAGTTACCAGTTCTACAAATTGCTCTTTTAAACCAGGTAATTTATGGGTTGATCTAATTTATGAATAAATAATAGAAGTAATAAGATCCAGGCAGCAGTGCACTTTAGGGCCACTATCACATGCCTTAGGGGCTGTTATAGAGCACAAAGCTGAAAGCAGAGTGACTGTAATCACCCAAGCAGTGCAATAATCCCGTCTAATTTAATATTGTGGAGCGTTTATTGCTATTTCTAAATGGGGAAGTTAGATCTGTGCATTTAACTAAACATTATTTAGGTGGGAATCCCATCACTCACAGCCAATTAGAATATCCCAATTTTGTCTTGAGTTCTAAAGCATTACTAAAGCAATAAATAGGGGAGCAGCCATAGTAGATTCCCAGAGTGCTCTTCCCTCAGAGTATGACTGTACACATGTGGCTATACCCATGTGGCTCAGAAAGGAGGATTTTGCTGTTTTATATTTTAAAATATAATCTTCCTCCCATTTTCTTCTTTAAAAAAAAAAAAATTACAGTCACTTTAAATTTCCCTGACTCACTGAACACAGTGTGTTACAAGAGGTAGGCACGCCCCAAAGGGCAAACAGACAATAATTCAGGTAAGGGAGAGTGTGAGGAGGTTACTAGAGAAGATGAGACTAGTGTAGGATGTATTCTTGGAAGAGAGGGCACCAGGCAGGCAAGGAGTGGGAAACTGTTCCAAGCATAAGGTAGCAGCCTGAAAAAGGACAATTAAAAGGAGTGGTAAAGAGGCTGGATTAGGAAGAGAGTAGGGAGTAAGAAAAGGCAATAGGCTGAAGCAAGAAGACTTGGAGGCAAGATCATGCATGACCTCTCTGAAGGGGAGGCTGAGAAGGGCTTGAGTTTGACATGGTAAGAAACAGCAAAAGGGAGTGAAGGGAAAATGTGGAGATAGCTGGAGTGAGGAATACAACTAGCAGTGGGGCTGATAGCAAATTTGAGGGGGGAGACTAGAAAATGGAGGACTGGAAAAAAGGGTTTCTGTAATCAAGGTGAGACATCAATCAGGGAGTGAGCAAGGTTTGCATCAGAAGAGAGGTACATATGGATGTGGAGAATGAGAGGGAAGCTGTATTATTTTGTATGAATTTTATATGTACCCCAGTTTATTTGCTTGATATTAATTCTGTCTGACTACACAGAGTTAAATCAAAGGGGCAGTTAGGGAAAAAAAACAAGCAGGAAATGAAAAAAGAAATAGAAACCTCCAAAGAGAATACTAGGAGTCCTTAACAGAAAGTGAGGAGAGGGGGAAGAGATACACTATTGAATCAGGAAATGCCTACCCACCTGGTTCCTGATTTATTCCCCCAAGGCCAGTACCTAGGATCAAAGGGATACTAAACCATTAAAACCCTCACCTAGAGAGGAAGTCGGGGCTGGGCAGCAGCTGCTCAGGGGAAACAGAGAGAGAAGCTTCAGCAGGGCGATGTTGCTCCCAGCACAGAAATGGATATAATTGAGCTAAGTGGTGCTTACCAAAATTTGTAAGGAAAGTTTAGATTAGACCAGATTCATATAGACTTTTGGTGTTTTAACCCTTTTCTCTTTGCTTGCGAGGTTATGCACCTGGGTGAATAAACAATACATTTGTTCTGAAGAAGTTGTATTGAGGTCACTATAATTAGCCACTGGTCACAGGCTCCCAAAGGAAAGTTTCTTGCAGGTGCCTAATACAGTTAGGCCTGTCGTATTTACAGGCACTGTAACACAGGGCACTGCAACCCAGAGATCAAAGTGATTGGAACACAGTGAAGAGAAGGAAGCCAAGCCAGGCACCTAAGGGATGTACTCAAGAGGGACTGCAAATGGGTCTAAAACATTGCTTTCCCTGACAATGGATTTTGGAAATATATGATAGGAGAAAAACAAACAATCTGAAGAGCCCTTATTCCTTTGAACAATCTGCCTCACTATCATCTATGGTAGAAAGCATTCAGCTTCCCTCAATGGACTTCTTTCCTCCCCTTCTGCCATTCCCAGCTTGAATTTTAACTTAACGTTCACACATTTGTACATCTGTATGTGTTTATGCTGCTTCCAGACTAATTTTTTCTTCTGCATAGTATATGCTTAATTTCAGAAATAAAACAAGCAAGGATTCTCCTAAGGGAGAAAAAAGAATTCTAGTACTTAACAATATGGTCCTTCAGACTGTTCTGACTCCCCCAACCATGAAGCACATCCAGTGATAATTTGAGTCAGAGAATTACTTGGTCTGCATATACATAAAGCTTCCATCCTCTTTTACTAAAGTATGTTTTGTTTTGTCTTTTCCCTCCCTGGTGGCATATTTTGCTGTGGATTTCAATAAGTAACCAATGGCAGTTTTTCATTAAGAGTTAACAGAGATGGGTACCCCAATTCTATTTTGCTTTCACCAATATGTTTGCAACATAGTTCCTTGTGGTACATGCTGTTTTAACCCGACAGTTCTACTGAAGCTACATGGAATTAAAAGAACCAAAAGAAGTCAATTTCTAGTCCTCTGGAAACAGAGTTAGAATGCTACTGAAGAGCTCAAATGTGGCTGTTCAAACAAAAGGAAATTTTGTTTAGCTGGAAATTCTCAACAGACCTGTGATAAAACAAAACTGAAGGACAGAAATGATATTGTAAGATGTTAAACAAAGACAAGTTTTATCAAATTAGCACTAGAGCATCATTGTGCTTCAGGATTTCCTGCCTATCATTTTAAATTAACAGTATTCCTGACAATCTTCGCTTATGTTTGGCTGGAAATGGTTATGTGACAAGCCTGTACGATTCCATTTTCCTCCTAAGAGATCAATACTGGGGTTTAGAACAAGCTAAAATGGGACAACTAATACTAGAAGTGGACTTCTTCACCTACCAGCTCAGCACAGTCAAGAGGTGTACACTGCCTTTTGTTCCTAATGTGGTTCGAAGCACCATTCTGAAGTAACAGCTCTACCAAGACTTCATGTTTTCCTGTCACAGCCTCATGCAGTGCTGTATTTCCCTTGCTGTTAGAAAGGTTAACAGAGGCCCCATGCTGGAAGGAAAAGTAAAAAATTGAATTAAATGTTATAAGAAAAAATAGCATCAACTGGAGGCTCTTTGTCTCCTGTAAAAAAGCACATAGAGTACTATACCAAAACAATCAATTAGAAACATTACAGCTACATACAGAAAGTGTAGATTGCCACAGTGAGTTCAACAGCAATAAACCCTACAACAATGATCCTTCTCCCCTTAATTTCATGAATCAACTTATCTAATTTTGCATACAACTGCTACGTATCCCAGCTCATGTTGGTGAGGCCTGAGAGAGATTTTTAAGAAGAAAATGCTTTTGGTATATCATCAACTTTTGGTACCAGTTATCTGGAATTCTGATGACATACACCAGGATCAGAAAAGCTAGACACCAGGCACTAAGTTGTTAAATAATAAGTGTTACTTGCAATAACATTACAGAAGTATTTATCTAAACAAAACACCATAGGGGATGGAGTTAATGGGGGAGGGATGCAGAACTGTTCTCAATTTTCCTTCCAGAAGTTTTAAAAGAGAAATGCATTACTAGTATTAATACTAATGTTTTGTATTCTGTACATGTAATATTAAAGGTTCCATCTTAAATATCACAAGAGAATGGATATTTTAAACAACCTTTTCTGTGAAGAAGTCTTACCTCTACCAACAAGGCAGCAATCTCATGTTGGCCATTCAAGCAAGCATAAATTAAGGGAGTATTTCCATGTACATCCTTTTTATTTGGTTTAGCATTGTAATCCACTAGACACTTTACTATCTATGGGAAGAGAGATATTAAAATGCCAGTTTAAAATACTTTAACTTATCAGAATCATAGAGTTAAAATACCATTGTAGTTACTGCATCACCATTAATGACACTTCTAATGGAATACATTTTCTGATACTGTAAATCAAGACTGAAGTGTTTCAGATACTCAGAACCAGGTTTAATTTAAGAGTCCCACTGATGCAGAGAACACTGGTTCAAACTAGGAAAAAATCAGAATCTGGGTTCTTGAACCTTGTGTACCCCTTGCTCTGTGTTCCTATATTGTGCCAACTTGTTATAATGCCAATAAGGAGCATCTTATGCAGACAATCTAAAGGCTGATTTGTTACCTATGCCCATCAGATTTATATGGGCCTACATTTTCAAATGTGACTACTGATTTTGGGTGCTCAGCACTTTTTGAAAACCAGGCTTGTTCAAAGTGGGGCTGCCAAAAATGGAGGCACCCAAATTTACCAGTCAACTTTTGGAAGTTAAGTTCCTGGAGAATGAACACAGATAGATGGAAAAAGCAGTAATTTCAGTATATGTTTCCACTGGTCATGATAGGAAGGTTTAGTTATTTTAAGCACCTAATCTAGGAATGCTACATGCAATTTACTTTCCTTTAAAATAAACAGGCTGGAGGAGATCCTTAAAGGATCCAATATAAATTTAACATTCAAAGAAAATCCAGACAATGAAAAGATTTTTCCTCTGTCTGAAGTCTGGATGCTTTGCTTGGTAACTGTCTGGATGACACAGCGATCATCATGGCTGACAAGCAGCAGAAGGATGCTTCTCTCCAGGTCAACTGCTGACCATCTGGCACAGTTTTCTACCTACTTTGTTTTAATCTTTTGCTCCTTAGAGGTTAAAAAAAGTTAATTTGAAACTTTCCCCACCAGTCCCTTATAGTCAGGAAAATAAATAACCTGGTTCTGGGACACGTGAATTATATGCGTGCACACACACACGGCCAATGACCTTATAAAGGATGAATGCTCCACAGCAACGCCATCCTGGCATCCCTCATCCTAGTAGATTAGGGAGTTATAGGATAATTGGCAGGGAAGTACTATACAGTCTAACACCAGAGAACTAACATTCATTGACCTAGGAGTTGTGGACATCTTTTCCTCCTTTATCTTCTTGTTTACATTTTCTTTACTATTTTCTCTCTCTCTCTTTAAAGTTCTCTTCATTTCAATTCATTGTACTGCCTTTTCCTCTCTCCTTTCCACACTCCTGATTTTCCATTTTTCTTCCATTTCTCTCTGATTTCTCATCCCCTTCTCCATTTCTGTCCTTTCCACCTGCTTTCTCACATCCAATATTATCCCCTTCCATTTACTGTCTCCCCTACATCAGTCTCTTCATCCACTTTCTCTCCCCCACTCCCCCTCAACTAGCTTATTTTTGTCCTTCAGTACTTCCCATGTCCGCAGCTCAGCCTAGAAACAAACAGGGAACTGAACACCACTCACAGAGCTTCAAGTGGCACGTCTCCCTGCTCTGGCTGTGTGTTTAGAGAGCAGAAGCACGTAGCACTCCCACCACAACAGTAAGGACACCGATGTGTGCGTGCATACAAACACACGTACCCTTGAACTCTGAAGGGAGAGACTATTTTCTTCCTCTGTGAAGTTCTCAAAAGAAACTGAACAAACCCTTTGAAAAGCCCAGGAGATGAACATGCCACTGGATCATAGAATCATAGAATCTCAGGGTTGGAAGGGACCTCAGGAGGTCATCTAGTCCAACCCCCTGCTCAAAGCAGGACCAAACCCAACTAATGAGACGGATCCACCTGACTACAGTTTTGTGAAGGGGAGAAGGAAGTTTCAATCCCTGGATCAGCATTACGCTAAAACTAAACTCAGGTGTGTCCAACACTGACCACATTCCATCTAAAAATGCAGCAGCAAGTGCATGTAAAAGGAACTCAATGACTTCACGTCCTCAGAGAAGAACGGAGCACAACACAAAGAAAAAAATGACCCAAAGTATATGAATACATAGCCATAAGGGAGCCTAAGCCAGGCAATGAAATGGAGACGGCAGGGTGGGTGCAAGGATGTTTCGTGCCCTAGGCGAAACTTCCACCTTGCGCCCCCCCTCCCCCCCCGGCAGCTCTCCGCCCCCCCCTTCCGCCCTGAGGCACCACCACCCCCGCGGCAGCTCCCCCCCTCCGCCCTAAGGTGCCCCCCCCCGCAGCAGCTCCCCACCCCCCCTCTGCCCTGAGGCGCCTCCCCCGTGGCAACTCCGCCCTGAGGCACCACCCGGGGAGCCGTACGGCAGGTCCCCGCCCCAGCTCACCTCTGCTCCGCCTCCTCCCAGAGCACGCCGTCGCCGCGCCACTTCTCCTGCCTCCCAGGCTTGCGGCGCCAATCAGCTGTTTGGTGCCGCAAGCCTGGGAGGGAGGGAAGCAGAGCGGGGTGGCGTGCTCAGGGGAGGAGGCGGAGCAGAGGTGAGCTGGGGCAGGGAGCGGTTCCCCTGCGTGCCGCCCCCCCCCCCCTTACTTGCTGCAGGCGGCCCTCCCCGCACCCCTCTGCTCCCTCTGCCTAAATGCCGACGACGACCGGGGTGGCCGAAGATCCGACCGCCGTGGTTGCCGCTGAAGGACCCGAAATGCCGCCCCCCAAATGCTAGTGCCCTAGGCGACCACCTAGGTCGCCTAATGGGTTGCACCGGCCCTGGGAGAGGGGATGAAATCTTGTGAAAATCTACTTAAAACAGCGTCACTCCCAGTCTCAGCAAGGCTAATTTCATGAGTTCTGTTAGCAGAAATTCTGCTGCTAGCAGATAGCTATTAAATTAATTTATTTTTAAATCTTTAAACATGAGGCAGAAGTTTTTAAACATGGGTTGAAATCAGTCTAAAAATGAATAAAAATATGTATGAAAAGCCGGTTGCACAAGACATTTATTATAACGTCTTTGATATGAAATGGTTCCATTTGAGCCAACACTTACATTATACAGTAATTTCAGGCCATTAAGAAGGAGAAAGCTCACACAAGCAATTTCAGTATTGAGGGAGTGGTTACTGCAGCATGGGAGGGATCTTCTCTCTCTTTCTCAGGGGAGTTTTCTGGACAGGAGGTTTTTTTAAAGACATAAAAACCTTTAACTTCCTTTTTGCTCTACATCAGGCTTACCACTTAGTTATTTTGGAACGTGAAATATTAGCAGACAGCACTGCTGATGCAAACTGCTTTGCTTGTTTGGCCACAAAGTTCAGACCACCAACAAGGAAGTTGTTTTTTGTTTTGTTTTGAAGTGAAAAGAATTCTTTCACATAAAAAATGTTTGACTGACCCATAGTTCATAGAGTGTGTTACTGGGTGTATACGTTTTTCTAAGCATACGTATGATGAAGAGACCGCTAGAGGTGATATCCTGTAGAATATACACCTCTACCCCGATATAACGTGACCCGATATAACACAAATTCTGATATAACCCGGTAAAGCAGTGCTCCGGGGGGCTGGGGCTGCGCATTCCGGTGGATCAAAGCAAGTTCGATATAACGTGGTTTCACCTATAACGCGGTAAGATTTTTTTGGCTCATGAGAACAGCATTATATCGAGGTAGAAGTGTATAACTTTTGTGGAGACTAGAACTATTACTCTGAAAGCTCAATTTGTCATTCTTGGCACATCCATGCCAAATACAATATAAAAAGCATAGGGGAAACAACAATGTAAACCGTGACAATTCTTTGGGATACAGACCAGGGTCAAGGCCTTCTATTCCAGAACAAAACAAATCTATTCTAGTAAGTGATGTTACAAATACACACTCTGGCTGAGAATGTTATCCGTAATATTGCTGGAGGGCCCAACCCCTCCCCCCCAAAAGAGGACTGGATTCCTGCTGTGCTAGGTGCTGTACTAACACACATGAAGACACAACCCCTGCCCCAAGGAGTTAATAATCTGATTAAATCAACTTCAACCACAAAAATGTACATGGAAACCACATTAAAAGTCTACTCCACAGCATAGGTATCAGAGAGGTGTCTGAGCTTGGGAGGCTAAAGTAATCACAAAACTAAAATCTTTTCAGTCTAGAAGCCCTCTTTAAATGGTTAATGTGGGATAAGTCATTCTACCTTGTAATGAGAAGTGTCCAGCTGCCTGTATATGGAAGCTTTAAACTGCTGAAGCTCAAATAATTTTTGATACACCCAGATGTGCCTCACTTGAATGTAAAGATATTTCTCACTGTTAATACACTACACAAGGTGAGTTGTAAGGAGTCAGTGTCAAAGTAGTTTGCGGATTGAAGAAATGTATATGGCAGATTAGTGTAGCAGGCTAATGGGTTAGTTCTTTCACTCCAGGAGGCCTAATTTTCACTGCATGTTGACGACTGCTGCCAAGTGACAAGTCAAGACAGTCTCTTGGACCTGATTATGCTTCCAACTGAAGTCATGGCAAAACTCCCACGATCTCCAATGGAAGTAGGACTGGGATCCCAGTGAGTTAATGAGAACCATCAAGGCCTCACCTATTCAGATCACAGATTCCCTTGAAATACCTTTAGTTTCTATGTTTGTACCATATAGAAAAGCTCACTAAGAGAATACAATGGATGCAGAGGACACATACATGCCTTTATGACAGACTGCCTGTAACCAAGTGTTTTGAAATTATATATATATTCTGATATCTGCATGTGTGCGCTCACTAATATAAAGAAGATACATACAAACTGGGAACTACTATTGATTTTCAGGAGTGTGGGGTGACCTCAGGTCTCTCAGGTTGTGCAGTAAAGCAGAGCTATAACCCACTTGCATTTGACTGCTGCAAAGTGACAATAGCTTGCCTTCCTAGCTTGGTACCTGAAAAGCATGACAGGTTTGTTGGAAAAACTGCTGGATGCTGCAGTGTCCTGCAAGTCCCATCACCATTTTGGATTCGGGAGGGAGTCCCTGAGGCAGCATATAAGTTTAACATTTAGAAGGAATACATTCATCCTCACTAGAACTACACAGAGTATATTCATCCTGTGTCCCCTCTCCAACACAAGGGGCCAGACCCGTCTGGTCTAGTTTACTCACTTCTCCCTTCAAAACAAAATCCTCAGGCTAGCTCTGCACAGTCCATGCTGAGGCTACTGAAAGAGGCTTTCTCCCTTGCCCAAGCAGACAGAGAGTCTCACTGTACCCAGTCTGCTTCTTCAGCATAAAGCAGCACTAGGAACAATACAATGAAGTCCCCTTTATACTCTGGCCTCTGCTACCCTGAACCAACCCTCCCACTTCCTGGAATGAAGAGAGGGGATAGGAGTTTACTTATTTGTCCCCTTTCCTCCCCGTTCTAGTCTCCTCCCTCCAAGGACACACACTTACTCAGCTACCACCCACGCCCCAATAAAATCTACCTGCTGTGCTTATAGCTATGAAGAGAACCAGTTACCTGAAAGTGACCTTTCTGACAAGCGAGGTGAAGAGGTACGGCATGGTTAATATTCCTTGCACTGATATTGGCACCGTGTTTCAACAAAAGGTAGACTAACTCAGCGTGCCCATGCAGTGCAGCCACATGGAGTGGTGTAAAGCCATCCTGGTTTGTAATATTTACTCCAAGTCCATTAGCAGGGATTCTTGCAAGCTTCTGTTGGGAAAAAGAATAAAAACCACAGAAAACTGATCACAACACTTTCTATTGAGTAAAGAGCAGTTAAATACCTGCATAGTATATATGAAACAGGCAGATAGACATTACAAACACTATTGTCCAGGGAGTCTTATTTAAGACCTTCAGTGATATACCTGGTAAAGCCAAGCAGTTGGGTGGCACTGGCACCAGCAGCCCGAGCCAAGCCCCCACACAGTCAGCCAATCAGACGGGAGCAAAAAAAGGCAAGTGGCACAGCAGCATAGTGCCCTGAAACCTGGCACCTGGGGAATTACTGCCCTGCTGCCCCACCCCTAGAACTGGCCCCAAGCACTGGTGATGGATAATTGTCTTATTTTTCCCTTCCTTAAACAAGATAGGTTACTATAGAGAAATTTCACAGAAAGATTTTTATTATTAGCAGGGACTGAAAACTGCTCAGTTTGACATGTGATTTAAGAGATCCAGACTTGCATTAGTTGTTAGCTCTAGTGGGATACAGTACGGTATGACTGGTAGGAGTTAATGTTACACCTCACATTTGTTTTACACACTTGATTATAGAACTGAACACAGTCTGCATTCTTAGAGACAGAGATTACTTACTCTACTTCCCTGCTATGAGAAGGTCCAGCTTTTGAGGGCTACAACTACAGCTAAAATTAATTCCAGTCCTAGGGAAACAATCCATGGCACCAATATAGTGTATACTAATAACTGCTATAGTCTTTGGGAAATCACAAAATTTGAGGAAATGGAATTCTGCAGATCTGCTAAACCTTATTGATCTGCATTCATATGACAGCCCTTTAGGAAACAGTACCCTGACTGAGATAGAACAGTAAGAGGGGCTATATGGCATGAATTCCTTGGAGGCCATCTGGAAAAAGTCGCTTAAGATCCAACTGGGATATGGCCTACAGACTACTCAGAGAATGTCCTGTTCTACTGCTCTCTCAGACTGCATGGAAGCCAAAGTTTCACAATGGTAGCGAACCTTTCCCATTCTTCCCAACTGCAGTGTGTAGTTGCAAGACTACTTAACAAATGCCTTCTTATTTTTATTCAAGAGCCAGGTGGTCATTCCACTGTTACCAGTTAGCTAAACTAAAATGTCTCAAAGCCCTTGTTTCGGTAAGCAAGAGATTCCATCACTCAGTCACAATAATCCTTTTTCCTTCTGAGTTGCAGATAATCAGCTTTCTATTTTCTTTAAATTATGAGCGTTCCTTATTTCCACAAATGAGACCCAAAACATGTGTTCTAAGGAAACAGTTATCAGTATTTATGCATTCAATACTATTACTCATTGGAAGGCATGGCAGTGGCTTCCAACAAGGAACATGATTAATCCCATATCATAGCCCGTTTCTCTCTCCGCTGTATGATAAATAATGGGTAAGGGAGACAACAATTCTCCATAATTGTATTTAGCTCTTTAGTTTTTTAGATACAGTCTGAATTAAAGATATGATAAACAATAAAGTGGTCTTATTAGTATTGTATTGATATTTATGAGGACAGGAAATTTCCTGCTAAGATATTACCAAAGAATAAAATGTTCAATGGGCCGAGAGGGCAAGTTATCAAGGGCCCAGATCAGCAGAGAAATTGGGGAGGCCTAGAGCAGATAAGGGGGTAAAGGAAACAACTGGGAGGCCTAGAGCAGAGCCCGGGGCGGCTCTATGTTTTTTGCCGCCCCAAGCACGGCAGTCAGGCGGCCTTCGGCGGTCCGCTGGTCACGCGGATTCAGCAGCGTTTCTGCGGGTGATCTGCCGGTCCCGCGCCTTCGGCGTACCCGCCACCGAATTCCCGCCGAAGCTGCGGGACTGGCGGACCTCCCGCAGGCAAGCCACCGAAGGCTGCCTGACCGCTCACGGCGACTGGCACGCCGCCCCCCGCGGCTTGCCGCCCCAGGCACGCGCTTGCTGCAGAGCTTCTCTTGACCCTCACGTTTACAAAGTTACTCAGAACTTACTGAAAGCATGGACTACAAATCCTGGACCAAAACAATACAAAAAGGGGGTGAAGAAGAAAATCCAAACACACAAGTTTTCCACTCCTCCATCAAAAAGCAAAATGAGTTTCTGAACACTGCTTCTCTATTCCAATCCTTTCCACAGCCTGATTTTCAAGTACAGCAACTTCATCTCATAAGGTGATGAACTCTATTAAGATCTGTGCACATTTAATCACAGGCCTCTTGTGAGCAGAGACGCAGCTGTGCAGAAGAATAGGAATATTATTTCCCTGGGCTAAAAAAACTAACTACAGGAATGCAAAAGTTATTCTGTCTACAGAACAGAAAAAAATTCCAACCTTTTGTATTGGCTCACATTTTGAGCACTGGCATAATGGGTGACAGAGCTCTGGCTTCACTGTATCGTCAGCTTCGTCTGCTTCTTCTACGTCTTCCTCCATCCATTCCAAAAGATAGCGAACCTGGCATAAAAACAAAGTCCCACTTTATATTGCCCAAAATCTCTATCTCCTGATAATTACAAACATGTACATGTTAATTTCATAAACACAGAATAAGTTGGAGAGCCTGAACGAGCCAACTCCCAACCTTGGCTCCCCTGCAGACCAAATTTAAAAAAATTAACGTTACAGTTGAAAAGGCAGCCAGCAGCAGTTCACCAAGTAACAATGAAGTAAATTATAAATGACTTCCTACTGCCTAATCAAGACTTCAGTGTTCACCTCTGCTCAAACCCTTCAAATCCTTTTAGCTCGGATTGCTGAAGATTAGGCCAAAGTTTGTGCCAGTTCATGTCAACGTGATTCTTTGTTCATCATCTGCTTTTAAAAGTATAAAAGTGACAAGGATGACGATGTTTAACCAGCATATAAACTGTGCAGGTGCAATACATTTTCTCCTCAGAGCTGTAACTTCTCATGAGCAGGATGCATTTCCTAAGCCTGGAAGGGAGGCCTAAGTTTGTGTCTAAATAACATGATTCCTTCATCTGTAAGACACACTTCCACTGAAGATAATCTACACCAGGGGTCGGCAACCTTTCAGAAGTGGTGTGCCGAGTCTTCATTTATTCACTCTAATTTAAGGTTTCGCATGCCAGTAATACATTTTAACGTTTTTAGAAGGTCTCTTTCTATAAGTCTATAATATATAACTAAACTATTGTTGTATGTAAAGTAAATAAGGTTTTTAAAATGTTTAAGAAGCTTCATTTAAAATTAAATTAAAATGCAGAGCCCCCCGGACTGGTGGCCAGGACCCGGGCAGTGTGAGTGCCACTGAAAAGCAGCTCACGTGCCACCTTCGGCACGCGTGCCATAGGTTGCCTACCCCTGGTCTACAGATTAATGCTGCACATAGTGAATATTCACTGAATGTTAATGTCACATGTGGTTGTAAATAACAAAAACACTATTAAGTAGTTTTTTGTTTTTGTTTGTTTACAGAGAACCTCATTAACCTATTGTAGACCAATGAGATTTTGGGAGTACAAAGTAATTGTATCTGTCTTAGGTACTTATATGGAGCCCATTATTGTAGTATCTGACTTCCTCAGGCAGAGCATCATGTTATCCTTGGCCTCACCCCCACACTCAAGAACAGCCTGAAACAAGGGTAAGGGCATTATTTGGTGCTGGTGCTCTTCCTCTCCAACCGGTGCATGGTGTAAGGGCTTCCAGGGCTCACGTAGCTCTTCTGGGGCTGCCACAGGAATGGAGAGGAACCCGTCCAGTAGCTGCAGGATTACAGTAGCATGGAGAGTGCAAAGCTTTAACATGTGCCATCTTATTCCTCTCCTCTTAGGCAACACTAAAAGCCCCTGCAGGAGCATGTGAAAATGGAGGTTATCGCCTTATTGCTGAGGGGGAGAGTCTCTCCCAGATCTGCCCTGTGCCTTCCAACGAGCAGTGGCATAGGGGAAAGATGGGGGGCAATGCACTACAACTGAAGACAGAAATAAGAGCATCTTTACTGGATTCCATAGTGGGGCTTGATGCTGCAGGAGTGCACAGGCAGTGGATCTCCAAGCTGCTGCTGAAGAGGAAGGGAGAGGGGCAGCTTTTCTACAGGCTTCTTCCATTTCACCCACTCATTTCAATCCTGCAGGTGCCAGCAAGGTCTCCTCCTTATCCCCATGGTGGTTCAGCAAGCCACAAGAGCATAAATAGCCTGACCTTGCCCCCAGGCAGAAGCAGCTGGAAGGAGCACCAGGAGAAACAGTGAGGGCCTTAAGCCTGTTTCAGGGTATTAAGTGCTGGGGGATAGAGATAGAAAAGGGATATGTTGTCCTCCCTACCGTCCCATGGAGAGTATGACTGCACCTGTATTCCCCTCCTTCTTCACAAGTAAGGTCTCACCTCTCTGAAGTGCAGTAAACTGCAAAGCTGAGAACTTCTCTTGGGTAGGTATGCAGTTGTAGAAGAGCAGATTAGTGAGGTTTTACTGTCCAGTGTATCTGTGCATGTCCAGCAACAGCTAAAAAGGGCAGTGTTTTGTCACTGCAGCACCCTGACCGCAGGAAAACAATTTTCAGTACCCTAAATAGTTTCAGAATCTGCAAGGCCCTCACACTGCAGACCGTACTCTCCAACTCTGTATTGTCACAGAGTAACATAATCACAATCACAAACATAAGCGCCTCCCCACCCCAACCCCGCCCATTAAAGCTTTCAAAATGCTAATGATGAGATTTGAATTTGTGTCTCACCAAAACTTTAAAACATGCTACCCAAGCATATCTGTTTCCAATAATGGATTAACCAAGGATTTTGGTCAAAAGGTTAAATGCACTTTTAAATATACACACACATTAAGTATCTCATGAAGCTGTTATAATCTAATCTTGCTAACTAATGTATGTCACTTCACAGCTTCTTTACATTTCTGAGTGAGATGCAACCCAGAAAAGCAACCAGTACCGCACTCCTGGACTAAAGAGCTCTGTTTTGCAAGACTGCTAGCTCCCTGGATACCCATAATATTTATTTATTCTGTAGCAGATTCTCTTTCTGAAGTATACTATAAAACACATTCTACTAGGACACACAAGAACAGGCAATGACAAGCAATACTACAATTTAATGTCAGGAGTAATTACACATTATGTGTTTCAAAGAATCAACTGACTTTACCATAGTGTGGCCTGAATAAGCCTGCCTTTGGCAGGCAAAACTCCCACTGACTTCATTTCCTATTTGCCTAAGTAAAGAGCTAGCCCTATATGCATAAACACACCAACATCCCCCACCCAGATAATCACCCCTGTAAAATATTTGCCACATTTTAAGCAACAGAAATAATCTAAATTTATTTCAGAGATGTTCTTTAAGGTGATTTTTCAAATAGGCAGGCCCAAAGCCATTGAGGGTTTTATAGGTAAAACCAACAGCTTAAAGTCCACCTGGAAACCAGTAAGCACCAATACAGGTCCCCTAGCACTGGCTCTTAATGAAATATACCATTTAAGAAAGCAGGCTGCTGCATTTTGCACCAGCTTCAGTTTCCATATTGAATTGTTCTGTAACAGAGTCTGCATCAGAGAGAAAATGTTGTAATCCCCCTGGCCAGATGCTGATAGTGTGAAGCTATTATGGTCCCTACTAAACTAATTCTGTGAAGACTACTGAGGATCTAACACACTGTCCAAGTTGCCATTTAGGGCAACTGATAGCAGACAAATACCCTCAAAGGGGCCAGTGTTGTCTCTCCCATATCCTCTAACTCCTTCCCTCAACCTACTAGCACCAATTCAAACTCATCTGGACCGAATTTTAGCTGTCACACGTCAGTCTCAAAACAGACATAGTTAAGGCGCTCACCTGTGTCATCCAGGTTGGTCAAGGAAGATTTAAAACTGAGTGTAATCCACATACTGAAAACAGTGCACTCCGTGCCCTCTCCCTTATCCCCCAAACAGCCCCATCTATAAATTGAGTGAGAGGGATAAGGAAGTAGAACCTGCAGATACCACAATTGAGACTCCTTGGGGAAATAACAAGTGGGGTCCCACAGGGATCAGTTCTGGGTCTGGTTCTGTTCAGTATCTTCATCAGTGATGTAGATAATAACATACAGAGTACACTTATAAAGTTTGCGAACAATACCAAGCTGGGAGGGTTTTAAAGTGCTTTGGAGGACAGGATTATAATTCAAAATGATCTGGACAAATGGGAGAAATGGTCTGAAGTAAATAGGATGAAATTAAATAAGGACAAATGCAAAGTGCTCAACTTAGGATGGAACAATCAGTTGCACACATACAAAATGGGAAATGACTGCCTAGGAAGGAGTACTGCGGAAAGGGATCTGGGGGTCATAGTGGACCACAAGCTAAATATGAGTCAACAGTGTAACACTGATGCAAAAAAAGCAAACATGATTCTGTGATGTATTAACAGGAGTGTTGTAAGTAAAACACGAGAAGTAATTCTTCCGCTCTACTCCGCGCTGATTAGGCCTCAACTGGAGTATTGTGTCCTGTTCTGGGCACCACATTTCAGGAAAGATGTGGACAAATAGGAGAAAGTCCAGAGAAGAGCAATAAAAATGATTAAAGGTCTAGAAAACATGACCTATGACAGAAGATTGAAAAAACTGAGTTTGTTTAGTCTGGAAAAGAGAAGACTGAGAAGGGATATGATAACAGTTTTCAAGTACAAAAAAGGTTGTTACAAGGAGGAGGGAGAAAAATTGTTCTTCTTAAACTCTGAGGATAGGACAAGAAGCAATGGGCTTAAATTTCAGCAAGGTTGGACATTAGGAAAAACTTCCTAACTGTCAGGGTGGGTTAAGCACTGGAATAAATTGCCTTGGACAGGTTGTGGAATCTCCATCATTAGAGATTTTCAAGAGTAAGTTAGACAAACACCTGTCAGGGATGGTCTACTGCAGGGGTCTCAAACTCAAATGACCACGAGGGCCACATGAGGACTAGTGCATTGGCCCGAGGGCCGCATCACTGACACCCCCCCCTCTCGCTGGCCCCAGCCCCGCCCCCACTCCACCCCTTCCATGAGGCCCCGCCCCTTCCACATTTCTTCTCCACCTCCTCCCCTGAGCCTGCTCCTCCCCCATCCCTCCTGGAAAGTGCTAAGCGTTATACAGAGCATACAGATCAGTGCTGCTCCTACAACAAGTCATTTCCAAGCAGTTTTAATAAAATATATACACTCAGTAATGCACCTCACTCAAAGGACAAAACACGCACTTAGTTAGATTTACTTCAGTTAAAGCCCCCCCACTGCACTGGGCTGCACCACCACTCCACCCCTGCTTGGCCTCTTCCAGGGGTGGCAGGTTTGTAGAAATGTTGGTGGTGCCCAGAACCTGCCCCCCCCAACTCCGCCCCCACCTGCCTAAGGCTTTGGGTGGGGGGGGTGGGGGTCTGGGGTGCAGGCTCTGGGATGGAGTTTGGGTGCAGGCTCCGGGCTGGGGCAGGGGGTGGGGGTGCAGGCTCTGGGATGGAGTTTGGGGATAGGAGGGGGTGCAGGGGTGAGGGCTATGGGGCTGGGGATGAGGGGCTCAGGGCATTGGAGAAGCTCAGGACTAGGGCAGAAGGGCAGGGGAAGGGCAGCCTGCCCTGGCCTTGTGGTGGGGGGGCACTAGGACCCTGCAGCAGCAGGTGTTGCCAGAAGCCGGCAGAGCGGAGAAGAGTCAGCCTGAGCTGCAGGCTCAGGGGCGGTGAGGGGGCAGCAAGTGAGGCTGGGGGACCCTCGGGGGAGGCGGCAGGTGGGGCCGGGAGAGAGACCCGGCCCCAAACATTGGGGAGCAGCACGCGGGGAGTTTAGCTGCCACATAAAATAACTCGGGGGGGGGGGGAGTTTGGCAGCGACAGGAAGTAACTGGGGGGAGGGGAGGGGCGCAGGGAGCTTGGCGGGCCGCAGGCCACGTGTTTGAGACCCCTGGTCTACTGAGTCCTTCCGTGAGTCCAGGGGACTGGACTTCCCTTCCAGTTCTATGATTCTATGAAATGGGCAGTTGTTAGCTAACACCCATTGGGACCTCTCATAGAGAAAAGAACAAAGCTGTTGAAAAGCAGCATTTACTCCTAGTAAGGTTTGTGGAAAAACCAAACACCCTTCCATGATCAATAGAACTGAAGGCTTCTAATAGGTCTGAAAACTGACAGGTCTTCTAATATCAGCAGGAACACATGATCTTCATCCAAGTCAGTCAGACTCTGTACTAAAGTCAGGTCTGGTCCTAGAGCAGAGGAAGATCTGAAGTATCCACATATTGAGAGAATTATTTTACCACAAGCTTCTCAGCAGACTTACTCAGAAATGGAAGACTGATAATCATCGTTCACTGCAAGCAGTGGTTTCTTGAGCAAAAACCACATAAAAGTTTCCTTCAAAGCATTTGGTAGTAAGCATTCTCTAATACAACTCTTAGCAATCTACACCAATAATGGACACAGCCTTCATCCTCCAGGAAGGACATAAATATCTGATGTTTAATCAAAAGCATAGGTCATGGCATGAAGCTCTCCCCAACAACTCCAGTGCCTTGGAAAGCAACATTAGACATAAAACTAAGTCATTTCTGTGAGGGTTTTCTCCCAGCTACCTTCCCGCAAAAAAAACTGACCACCAAACAGCTTGCCAAAAATCAAATTACTTTTATCTGCAAAATAAGAAGTTTCCTTCCAAAGAACCAGACACTGAGCAAAGACACTCTGGATTAACCAGGCTATCTACAGCCCGAACAAATCTGCTGTCTAAGCTTTTCCAGATGCTATGATGGAGGCAAAGAACTGTTTATTTGTGGCTTCCTGCACAACCACAGCATAAGAATTTTTAAAATCTTTAGGTTCCTTAGGATTTGTTTAAAAATTTGCTCTTGCAAAGCTCAGCTAGCTGTCACAGCAGAAATCTACAACAGTGCTCATGACTCTACTGCTGCTTCTGTTCCTATGGAAACAGATTTCAGATTGTCAAGAACAAGATAAGGGCTTTAAAATAATCATATTTTTAACAGATACCCACAGCTGGAACCTGTGCCAGCCAGACAACTCCTTTCATAAAGAACAGTTTTACAAGAGGACATACAGCAATTCCATTCAGCAACTGTAGTAAGAGAAGCCACAGGTATAAACTCAAGAGATTTGTCATCAGAATGCAGAGATTGCACTACTCTGTACGCTGCATTTTCAAATTCTGGTTCATCAGTGTTGGAACTCAGTCTTTCCAGCTGAAACCTCAGTAATTTGTTTCATTTATCTTAAATATTTTTCTCATATGCTTTAGGCTTTGGCAAAACTGTGAAAAAAATCACTTGTGCAAATTAATGTGAAATTGTGCACGTTTACTTTATTCTTATATACAGACTTAACCATGAAGAAGGTAAATACCCCCATTTTATGGATGAGACACTGAGGGTCAAGCAACTCACTTGAGTTTCCCAAGACCACATAACATATCAGTGTCTGAACCACAGTAAGACCCAGGCTTCAGATTTCTAATGCACTAGACAACAGTGCTAAACCTTCTGCTTTACTGTTTAACTCCCTCAGGAACATCCAGTAGTTGTGAAGCAGTCAACACACACACACACTTTGTACAGTCTACCATCTTTATGATCTTTATATTCAGTGACAGCACAGCACAGGAGAGCAGAGCTCATACAAAACAATAAAACATTCTAAACACAACGTCCCTCACTAGCTTACTCTTCCCTTAGGAGTCCAAGAGGGATCATTTGTGTCCTGTCAATCAGGTAGGCAGGGTCCTCTGCCCCCTTGCCTACCCTGCCCCTGCAGCAGGGGATACTCTTAATCTGGTGCAAAATGGCTCTCCCCCAGTCCTTTCATAAGACTCCTGCTGGGGTCACCTGCTGCTTTTGGTCTCCGCCTGGTAAATTTCCATTACTTACAACCCCACCCTCCCTTCAGACCAGAGGAGGAAGTATCTTCTCTCAGCAAGAGCAAACCCTTTGTCCCAAGGTATTTGACTTTAAATAGAAAAACATTGAGTGTTGATCATTCACCATTGTCTCTGGCCTGGCAGAGAGACATGACAAAACCTTGCTAACTCAGAGTGGATCCACATACATATAAGCTTTCCATGGCACAGTAATTTCATGATACAATTTTGTAAAATCATCTCCGATTCAGAAGCAGTACAGACAAGACCCCTAAATCATCACAAGTGCCTCCCCGACAAGACACTTTGGCAGCATTTTCGAAAGTGGCCTCCTCTTATTACACATGGCTGAGTTTTTGAATGCCCAACTTGAGACACTTGGGGCCTGATTTTCAGCTTTGAGCAACCATAACTCCAACTGAAGCCAATGGGAACTGCAGGCACTCCACACCTTTGGGAAAAAAATCAGACTCACAGTGGTCTGAAGTTGGGCATCCAAAATAAAAGACCATTTTTATAAATATGGGACTCAGCCTCTCTGCGTCTCACGTTACCCATTTGTAAAACAGGGCAACAATATTTACTCTATGTGAGTCTGAAAATAAACAGGATATAAGATGTCCTCAGCCCCAGGCAAGTGGGTATTACTATCCCATTTTACAGATTAGGAAATAGTCTCACAAAGTTAAAATGTCTAACCATAGGAGGCAATAAGGACTAGACATAGCTCTAGCAATCAGCTAATCTGTGTTCTAATCTTACTTTTGACAATGACTTGCTGGGTGACCTTGAACTAATCAATGAAGTCAGGTGTGTAAATGTGGGGTTTACATGTTTACTTAACTAATGAGTGTACAGTATTACCGATGGTTCCTTCCTTTTCTTAATCAGCTAGTAGGTAAACTTATACCTACCATCTGATGGTATAGAAGACAGTAGAGAATCAACTACATAATATATATTATATTCAGACAGATGACTGTATGATGCCATATCAACATATCTGTTAATCCTGGTATGTGTTACCCTATGGGAATTTTTAGAAAGATTCATTATGTACATACTGTACATAAACCCAGTATACCTTACACTCTGTTACAGGGTTTTCACAATCTTCTGTTTTATGATGAGTATTAAAAAAAACAAACAAATATGTATACCCCCAAACTTAGAGCTCTAATTTTTTTTAAATGTCAGCTGCTATTTTTCAGTAAAATGTCTTCAAAAGTACCATAATTTTCAAGTATTTCAGAAGAAAAGAAGGAAATTGCTATAGTAGCTCAAATGTATCAACACAGACAGTAAGTAATGCAAATTATAGGATATAAATGTTCAAGTTCATGTTGCTGTAGATGACAGCTCTTTATTGGAAGTGAAGTACAAAAGTCAAAATATACCCAAATTGTGTATTATTTAAACCCATTTTTACTCTGTACTTGCTGATGACATAAAAATGCCAATTTAACTTTTAATTCATGGTCTCTGCTATTGCCATAAACACTAAATAAGAAAAGCCAACTTCCATCCTACAGTATATGCACATGCACAAATATATTATATATGTACTATGTATACACTGTGAACAAGGAGTGCTTAAAATCAACAAGTTGAAACTTTCTGTTTAGATTGATTTGGAGCTTTGATCAGTCTCTACTAAAGGTGCTGGCAACTTGGAGTTCAGGAAGTATTTGCCAACTTCAAACTTTCATAATTGCTATAACATATGAAGGGAAACGGAGTTGTGAACTTTCTTGAAGTCTGAGCTCTTTGCACATGCAAACTGGGGTAATGTGCACTTTTTTAAAGTGTTGGCTTTAATTCACAAGGAACAATAGTATATAAATTACCATGAATAAAAAAAAACAGAAGAGGGAATATAACAGAAAAAAAACCACAATATCCTAATAACGTGGCACCCAAAAGAACTCCAAAACCCATAAGCCTTATTCATAGAGATGGAGACAAAAACCTGTGGAGCAGCAAAAAGAACAAGGATTCAGAAAACACAGAAGAAAGGAAAACAGTAATACAGGAACAGTGACTTTCCCATATTCTCCTCTCACTGATACTGGAATAAAACTGAAGAAACTCTAGTGAAGTCCACAGAGATACACCAGACCAAAACTAGCATAAGCAAGAGGAGAATCAGACACCGTTTTTTTCTGGGATTCACTAGTGTCCCAATTTCACCAGTGATGAGCAACTCTAGGCCTGCCACCTAGATTATAGTTTGGTGCTACAAAAATAATTGGATCAAAGCAGTTTCTAATATGCATTTATATAGTGCCCTGAAAGTAGGTCTATCTGAGCTGGAAGACATTATGAACAATTCTTTCTTTGGGCTGGAGTGCTACTAAGCACATTTGAGGAACTCTGTTCTAGATGAAATAAGCATAGAATACATCAGCTTGGAGTTTGTTTTATTTTTAAAATCACAAGGGCACCAAATAAAAGAATAAAACTAATATATTTCAAATCAATGAATAAAGAGGAACACGTTTAAAAGAATTATATCCATAGTTTTCTCCTTTAACAGACAATATTTTATATTTGCTCAGATCTAAATTATTCTCTAGAGCACCAAGTAATTTCAAATTACTGACTTAAAAATATTGTTAGCTGAGTACTTTTGGAATGTGAAATGAATATTCACAGCAGCATAAGTTAATCAGCACTTGATTCATATTTTTTTTAAATGAAATTGACTATGCATTCTCCATTCAGTGTTATGTGTAAATAGCTTCCTCAAGTTCAGTAGGATAGCTGGGAATTCAGTACTCTACATCAAGTCATTCTAAGAACTTACCATTTCCAGATCTCCATCAGCAACTGCTCGTAAGAGTTTTTCTATCTGTATATAAAATCAGAAAAGGGAATTTTAGTTGCTTTGGTAATACTAGTATTAAACTGTACTCTGAAAATCCAGTGTCCTTTATTAACCTCCTAATCTGATGCTGTAGGATTACAGCTGGCCCATTTCAGATATGTTGATAAAGTTTTAAAGGAAACCAGTATTAACTTATGAAATACAAAAGCTGTATAAGGCCTATAGCCATTCGATGGTTTTTGAATTGCGCAGCAGAAGATAATCATTACTAATCTAAATATAGAACACATATGGTGCATATGTAAATAAGCCCATGCCAGTTAATACAGCAAATACATTTTTCGACTTCACCAGCAATTATGCGTGTACCTTTATTTAGGATCCAGCATTACAAGAGAAATAAAAGCTATTAAAGGCACGTAGCTGCCCATGGATGATGCTACTGTTTTGGGCTCTTGCTAGGCTGGTAATTGATGCCAAAAGGGGTCCCTTTTTTTTTCTTTTTTAAATAGTAGTTGAGTCAAAACGTGGTTTCTAGTTTTGCACTTCTACATCTGCATATTAGTGGTTTGTAGTAGTTGTAAGTTCTACTCTACTTCAGTGTTAAAATGAACGTTGTCAAATTGGTCCCAAAATCTAAATTTATTCTAAATATGGAGTTTGCTTTTTTTTTAAATGAAAAGAAAGAAAAGAAAAGAAAGAAAAGAAGAAAAGTAGTTAAAGTAAGAAGAAAAATAATTAAAACTTACTATGACATCACTGAAAAGGTATAAAAACATGCAGTATTTTTGCTGCACCTGCAAAAGCATGTTAAAAGCTCTTTGATGACCCTGTATATCAGCATTTTAACAAATATTCATAGGGCTGTGCTATCACCAGTGATACTAGTGTATAAAAAGATGTTTCAGCATAAGATACTGTGGCAGTTGACCTAATTTCTAAATTAGATTAACATTTCAGCTTCTGTCTAGAAATTTCTACCTTGCACATCACTGGTAGTATCTGAGCACATTCAAAAGACAGACAGACACATTCCTTTGCCAGATAGAAAGTGTATAATTGAAGGGTGAACAAAACATTTTCAATTTCCAAAGAACATACCGGGTACTTCAATTAATGGAGAGGTCTGCTTTAAAATTACTCACTCAAGTATTTTTGAAGGCACCTTAGCAGTCATATTATGAACACAAAATAAATAAATTAATCATTAAAAACAAGTCTCCTTGTCCCTGTTACCAATACCAACTTAGATGATTAAAACTGAATTTACTTTTCAACATTACACCACTTGGACCATGATGATAAACGTCTGAGATTTATGTTTTTTGTTTACATTTGTATTGCTTTCAGCTTCGACAAAGAAACAGACTAACTGGTTTTCACTTTTTGGTTCTCATGCACTAGCTCAGTATTTCCGTGCTGGAATTGCAAAAACCAAAAATCTATGTTTTGTAATTTTTAAAAAAATAATGAATATATAATTATATATTGCAACAAATTTATTACAAAACCTACATTTGGGGCATAAACTACTTAATATCGCTAAATAATTTCTAGATGAAAATACATAATTTATTGTTTTCTGTCGCGTACAAAATTAAAGATGACTTCTGGTTTGGATAAACAGAACTGCTACATAGGCCCAGATCCTACAATGGATCTGCATGAGTGGACCAAATAAATGGAGGAGCAAGTGAATTCAATGGGGACTCAAGAATCTCCCAGTAAGGATCAAAATGTAGGACTGGGGTCTTAGTTCTTTCTCTGACTTATTTTGGAAGCTTTAGTCTTAGGTTTCCTTTTTCTACAAATATAGTAAGAAAGAAATAATCAGTTGGAGAGAAAAATACTGTTCATTGGGATAATCTCTTTCTCCAGGCTTTTGGGGAGGAGATTGGGATAGGTGTTTGAGGGCAAGGGACTCTGAGGCTAGAGTGGTTCATGGGTTCCACTCCCCCCGTTTTCATCCTGGTTTTGGGGAGGTTACTAAAATTAATTTTGTTAGATTATCATATTTCTAATGTATGTTAAAAGCAATCCGGGGATAGGCAATATATGTTTGTATAAATCTACAATAAAACAAATCAAAACAAATCAGGGACTTTCCATAACGTTCCCCTTTCCCTATCTCTTCCCAATTCGGGTTGCCAACTTTCTACTCTCACAAAACCAAACACCCTTGCCCCTCCTCTGAGACACTGCCCCCCTGCTCATTCCATCCCCCGTCCCTCTGTTGCTCGCTCTCCCCACCCTCACTCACTCATTTTCACTGAGCTGGCTCAGGTGGTTGGGGGTGGGGAGGGGGTGAGGGCTCTGGCTGGGGGTGCGGGCTCTGGGGTGGAGCCAGGGATGAGGGGTTTGGGGTGCAGGAAGGGGCTCTGGGCTGGTGGGTGGAGCCGAGAGGTTTGGAGTATGGGACGGGGCTCTGGGCTGAGTCAGGAGGTTGGGGTGTGGGAGGGGTATGGGCTCTGGGCTGGGGGTGCAGGTTCCGAGGTGGTGCCAGAAATTAGGAGTTCAGGGTGCGGGAGGGGGCTCCAGGCTGAGGCAGTGGGTTGGGATGTGGAGTGTGAGGGCTCTGGCTANGGCAGCGACAGGAAGTAACTGGGGGGAGGGGAGGGGCGCAGGGAGCTTGGCGGGCCGCAGGCCACGTGTTTGAGACCCCTGGTCTACTGAGTCCTTCCGTGAGTCCAGGGGACTGGACTTCCCTTCCAGTTCTATGATTCTATGAAATGGGCAGTTGTTAGCTAACACCCATTGGGACCTCTCATAGAGAAAAGAACAAAGCTGTTGAAAAGCAGCATTTACTCCTAGTAAGGTTTGTGGAAAAACCAAACACCCTTCCATGATCAATAGAACTGAAGGCTTCTAATAGGTCTGAAAACTGACAGGTCTTCTAATATCAGCAGGAACACATGATCTTCATCCAAGTCAGTCAGACTCTGTACTAAAGTCAGGTCTGGTCCTAGAGCAGAGGAAGATCTGAAGTATCCACATATTGAGAGAATTATTTTACCACAAGCTTCTCAGCAGACTTACTCAGAAATGGAAGACTGATAATCATCGTTCACTGCAAGCAGTGGTTTCTTGAGCAAAAACCACATAAAAGTTTCCTTCAAAGCATTTGGTAGTAAGCATTCTCTAATACAACTCTTAGCAATCTACACCAATAATGGACACAGCCTTCATCCTCCAGGAAGGACATAAATATCTGATGTTTAATCAAAAGCATAGGTCATGGCATGAAGCTCTCCCCAACAACTCCAGTGCCTTGGAAAGCAACATTAGACATAAAACTAAGTCATTTCTGTGAGGGTTTTCTCCCAGCTACCTTCCCGCAAAAAAAACTGACCACCAAACAGCTTGCCAAAAATCAAATTACTTTTATCTGCAAAATAAGAAGTTTCCTTCCAAAGAACCAGACACTGAGCAAAGACACTCTGGATTAACCAGGCTATCTACAGCCCGAACAAATCTGCTGTCTAAGCTTTTCCAGATGCTATGATGGAGGCAAAGAACTGTTTATTTGTGGCTTCCTGCACAACCACAGCATAAGAATTTTTAAAATCTTTAGGTTCCTTAGGATTTGTTTAAAAATTTGCTCTTGCAAAGCTCAGCTAGCTGTCACAGCAGAAATCTACAACAGTGCTCATGACTCTACTGCTGCTTCTGTTCCTATGGAAACAGATTTCAGATTGTCAAGAACAAGATAAGGGCTTTAAAATAATCATATTTTTAACAGATACCCACAGCTGGAACCTGTGCCAGCCAGACAACTCCTTTCATAAAGAACAGTTTTACAAGAGGACATACAGCAATTCCATTCAGCAACTGTAGTAAGAGAAGCCACAGGTATAAACTCAAGAGATTTGTCATCAGAATGCAGAGATTGCACTACTCTGTACGCTGCATTTTCAAATTCTGGTTCATCAGTGTTGGAACTCAGTCTTTCCAGCTGAAACCTCAGTAATTTGTTTCATTTATCTTAAATATTTTTCTCATATGCTTTAGGCTTTGGCAAAACTGTGAAAAAAATCACTTGTGCAAATTAATGTGAAATTGTGCACGTTTACTTTATTCTTATATACAGACTTAACCATGAAGAAGGTAAATACCCCCATTTTATGGATGAGACACTGAGGGTCAAGCAACTCACTTGAGTTTCCCAAGACCACATAACATATCAGTGTCTGAACCACAGTAAGACCCAGGCTTCAGATTTCTAATGCACTAGACAACAGTGCTAAACCTTCTGCTTTACTGTTTAACTCCCTCAGGAACATCCAGTAGTTGTGAAGCAGTCAACACACACACACACTTTGTACAGTCTACCATCTTTATGATCTTTATATTCAGTGACAGCACAGCACAGGAGAGCAGAGCTCATACAAAACAATAAAACATTCTAAACACAACGTCCCTCACTAGCTTACTCTTCCCTTAGGAGTCCAAGAGGGATCATTTGTGTCCTGTCAATCAGGTAGGCAGGGTCCTCTGCCCCCTTGCCTACCCTGCCCCTGCAGCAGGGGATACTCTTAATCTGGTGCAAAATGGCTCTCCCCCAGTCCTTTCATAAGACTCCTGCTGGGGTCACCTGCTGCTTTTGGTCTCCGCCTGGTAAATTTCCATTACTTACAACCCCACCCTCCCTTCAGACCAGAGGAGGAAGTATCTTCTCTCAGCAAGAGCAAACCCTTTGTCCCAAGGTATTTGACTTTAAATAGAAAAACATTGAGTGTTGATCATTCACCATTGTCTCTGGCCTGGCAGAGAGACATGACAAAACCTTGCTAACTCAGAGTGGATCCACATACATATAAGCTTTCCATGGCACAGTAATTTCATGATACAATTTTGTAAAATCATCTCCGATTCAGAAGCAGTACAGACAAGACCCCTAAATCATCACAAGTGCCTCCCCGACAAGACACTTTGGCAGCATTTTCGAAAGTGGCCTCCTCTTATTACACATGGCTGAGTTTTTGAATGCCCAACTTGAGACACTTGGGGCCTGATTTTCAGCTTTGAGCAACCATAACTCCAACTGAAGCCAATGGGAACTGCAGGCACTCCACACCTTTGGGAAAAAAATCAGACTCACAGTGGTCTGAAGTTGGGCATCCAAAATAAAAGACCATTTTTATAAATATGGGACTCAGCCTCTCTGCGTCTCACGTTACCCATTTGTAAAACAGGGCAACAATATTTACTCTATGTGAGTCTGAAAATAAACAGGATATAAGATGTCCTCAGCCCCAGGCAAGTGGGTATTACTATCCCATTTTACAGATTAGGAAATAGTCTCACAAAGTTAAAATGTCTAACCATAGGAGGCAATAAGGACTAGACATAGCTCTAGCAATCAGCTAATCTGTGTTCTAATCTTACTTTTGACAATGACTTGCTGGGTGACCTTGAACTAATCAATGAAGTCAGGTGTGTAAATGTGGGGTTTACATGTTTACTTAACTAATGAGTGTACAGTATTACCGATGGTTCCTTCCTTTTCTTAATCAGCTAGTAGGTAAACTTATACCTACCATCTGATGGTATAGAAGACAGTAGAGAATCAACTACATAATATATATTATATTCAGACAGATGACTGTATGATGCCATATCAACATATCTGTTAATCCTGGTATGTGTTACCCTATGGGAATTTTTAGAAAGATTCATTATGTACATACTGTACATAAACCCAGTATACCTTACACTCTGTTACAGGGTTTTCACAATCTTCTGTTTTATGATGAGTATTAAAAAAAACAAACAAATATGTATACCCCCAAACTTAGAGCTCTAATTTTTTTTAAATGTCAGCTGCTATTTTTCAGTAAAATGTCTTCAAAAGTACCATAATTTTCAAGTATTTCAGAAGAAAAGAAGGAAATTGCTATAGTAGCTCAAATGTATCAACACAGACAGTAAGTAATGCAAATTATAGGATATAAATGTTCAAGTTCATGTTGCTGTAGATGACAGCTCTTTATTGGAAGTGAAGTACAAAAGTCAAAATATACCCAAATTGTGTATTATTTAAACCCATTTTTACTCTGTACTTGCTGATGACATAAAAATGCCAATTTAACTTTTAATTCATGGTCTCTGCTATTGCCATAAACACTAAATAAGAAAAGCCAACTTCCATCCTACAGTATATGCACATGCACAAATATATTATATATGTACTATGTATACACTGTGAACAAGGAGTGCTTAAAATCAACAAGTTGAAACTTTCTGTTTAGATTGATTTGGAGCTTTGATCAGTCTCTACTAAAGGTGCTGGCAACTTGGAGTTCAGGAAGTATTTGCCAACTTCAAACTTTCATAATTGCTATAACATATGAAGGGAAACGGAGTTGTGAACTTTCTTGAAGTCTGAGCTCTTTGCACATGCAAACTGGGGTAATGTGCACTTTTTTAAAGTGTTGGCTTTAATTCACAAGGAACAATAGTATATAAATTACCATGAATAAAAAAAAACAGAAGAGGGAATATAACAGAAAAAAAACCACAATATCCTAATAACGTGGCACCCAAAAGAACTCCAAAACCCATAAGCCTTATTCATAGAGATGGAGACAAAAACCTGTGGAGCAGCAAAAAGAACAAGGATTCAGAAAACACAGAAGAAAGGAAAACAGTAATACAGGAACAGTGACTTTCCCATATTCTCCTCTCACTGATACTGGAATAAAACTGAAGAAACTCTAGTGAAGTCCACAGAGATACACCAGACCAAAACTAGCATAAGCAAGAGGAGAATCAGACACCGTTTTTTTCTGGGATTCACTAGTGTCCCAATTTCACCAGTGATGAGCAACTCTAGGCCTGCCACCTAGATTATAGTTTGGTGCTACAAAAATAATTGGATCAAAGCAGTTTCTAATATGCATTTATATAGTGCCCTGAAAGTAGGTCTATCTGAGCTGGAAGACATTATGAACAATTCTTTCTTTGGGCTGGAGTGCTACTAAGCACATTTGAGGAACTCTGTTCTAGATGAAATAAGCATAGAATACATCAGCTTGGAGTTTGTTTTATTTTTAAAATCACAAGGGCACCAAATAAAAGAATAAAACTAATATATTTCAAATCAATGAATAAAGAGGAACACGTTTAAAAGAATTATATCCATAGTTTTCTCCTTTAACAGACAATATTTTATATTTGCTCAGATCTAAATTATTCTCTAGAGCACCAAGTAATTTCAAATTACTGACTTAAAAATATTGTTAGCTGAGTACTTTTGGAATGTGAAATGAATATTCACAGCAGCATAAGTTAATCAGCACTTGATTCATATTTTTTTTAAATGAAATTGACTATGCATTCTCCATTCAGTGTTATGTGTAAATAGCTTCCTCAAGTTCAGTAGGATAGCTGGGAATTCAGTACTCTACATCAAGTCATTCTAAGAACTTACCATTTCCAGATCTCCATCAGCAACTGCTCGTAAGAGTTTTTCTATCTGTATATAAAATCAGAAAAGGGAATTTTAGTTGCTTTGGTAATACTAGTATTAAACTGTACTCTGAAAATCCAGTGTCCTTTATTAACCTCCTAATCTGATGCTGTAGGATTACAGCTGGCCCATTTCAGATATGTTGATAAAGTTTTAAAGGAAACCAGTATTAACTTATGAAATACAAAAGCTGTATAAGGCCTATAGCCATTCGATGGTTTTTGAATTGCGCAGCAGAAGATAATCATTACTAATCTAAATATAGAACACATATGGTGCATATGTAAATAAGCCCATGCCAGTTAATACAGCAAATACATTTTTCGACTTCACCAGCAATTATGCGTGTACCTTTATTTAGGATCCAGCATTACAAGAGAAATAAAAGCTATTAAAGGCACGTAGCTGCCCATGGATGATGCTACTGTTTTGGGCTCTTGCTAGGCTGGTAATTGATGCCAAAAGGGGTCCCTTTTTTTTTCTTTTTTAAATAGTAGTTGAGTCAAAACGTGGTTTCTAGTTTTGCACTTCTACATCTGCATATTAGTGGTTTGTAGTAGTTGTAAGTTCTACTCTACTTCAGTGTTAAAATGAACGTTGTCAAATTGGTCCCAAAATCTAAATTTATTCTAAATATGGAGTTTGCTTTTTTTTTAAATGAAAAGAAAGAAAAGAAAAGAAAGAAAAGAAGAAAAGTAGTTAAAGTAAGAAGAAAAATAATTAAAACTTACTATGACATCACTGAAAAGGTATAAAAACATGCAGTATTTTTGCTGCACCTGCAAAAGCATGTTAAAAGCTCTTTGATGACCCTGTATATCAGCATTTTAACAAATATTCATAGGGCTGTGCTATCACCAGTGATACTAGTGTATAAAAAGATGTTTCAGCATAAGATACTGTGGCAGTTGACCTAATTTCTAAATTAGATTAACATTTCAGCTTCTGTCTAGAAATTTCTACCTTGCACATCACTGGTAGTATCTGAGCACATTCAAAAGACAGACAGACACATTCCTTTGCCAGATAGAAAGTGTATAATTGAAGGGTGAACAAAACATTTTCAATTTCCAAAGAACATACCGGGTACTTCAATTAATGGAGAGGTCTGCTTTAAAATTACTCACTCAAGTATTTTTGAAGGCACCTTAGCAGTCATATTATGAACACAAAATAAATAAATTAATCATTAAAAACAAGTCTCCTTGTCCCTGTTACCAATACCAACTTAGATGATTAAAACTGAATTTACTTTTCAACATTACACCACTTGGACCATGATGATAAACGTCTGAGATTTATGTTTTTTGTTTACATTTGTATTGCTTTCAGCTTCGACAAAGAAACAGACTAACTGGTTTTCACTTTTTGGTTCTCATGCACTAGCTCAGTATTTCCGTGCTGGAATTGCAAAAACCAAAAATCTATGTTTTGTAATTTTTAAAAAAATAATGAATATATAATTATATATTGCAACAAATTTATTACAAAACCTACATTTGGGGCATAAACTACTTAATATCGCTAAATAATTTCTAGATGAAAATACATAATTTATTGTTTTCTGTCGCGTACAAAATTAAAGATGACTTCTGGTTTGGATAAACAGAACTGCTACATAGGCCCAGATCCTACAATGGATCTGCATGAGTGGACCAAATAAATGGAGGAGCAAGTGAATTCAATGGGGACTCAAGAATCTCCCAGTAAGGATCAAAATGTAGGACTGGGGTCTTAGTTCTTTCTCTGACTTATTTTGGAAGCTTTAGTCTTAGGTTTCCTTTTTCTACAAATATAGTAAGAAAGAAATAATCAGTTGGAGAGAAAAATACTGTTCATTGGGATAATCTCTTTCTCCAGGCTTTTGGGGAGGAGATTGGGATAGGTGTTTGAGGGCAAGGGACTCTGAGGCTAGAGTGGTTCATGGGTTCCACTCCCCCCGTTTTCATCCTGGTTTTGGGGAGGTTACTAAAATTAATTTTGTTAGATTATCATATTTCTAATGTATGTTAAAAGCAATCCGGGGATAGGCAATATATGTTTGTATAAATCTACAATAAAACAAATCAAAACAAATCAGGGACTTTCCATAACGTTCCCCTTTCCCTATCTCTTCCCAATTCGGGTTGCCAACTTTCTACTCTCACAAAACCAAACACCCTTGCCCCTCCTCTGAGACACTGCCCCCCTGCTCATTCCATCCCCCGTCCCTCTGTTGCTCGCTCTCCCCACCCTCACTCACTCATTTTCACTGAGCTGGCTCAGGTGGTTGGGGGTGGGGAGGGGGTGAGGGCTCTGGCTGGGGGTGCGGGCTCTGGGGTGGAGCCAGGGATGAGGGGTTTGGGGTGCAGGAAGGGGCTCTGGGCTGGTGGGTGGAGCCGAGAGGTTTGGAGTATGGGACGGGGCTCTGGGCTGAGTCAGGAGGTTGGGGTGTGGGAGGGGTATGGGCTCTGGGCTGGGGGTGCAGGTTCCGAGGTGGTGCCAGAAATTAGGAGTTCAGGGTGCGGGAGGGGGCTCCAGGCTGAGGCAGTGGGTTGGGATGTGGAGTGTGAGGGCTCTGGCTAGGGGTGCGGGCTCTGGGGTGGAGCCAGGGATGAGGGGTTTGGGGTGCAGGAGGGGGCTCTGGGCTGGGGGATGGAGCCGTGGGGTTCGGAGTATGGGAGGGGGCTCTGGGCTGAGGCAGGAGGTTGGGGTATGGGAGGGGGTACGGGTGCAGGCTCTGCAGTGGGACTCTAGATGAGGGGTTTAGGGTGCAGGAGGGTGCTCTGGGCTGGGACTGAGGTTGTTTGGAGGGGTGGGAGGGGGATCAGGGCTGGGGCAGGGGGTTGGGGTGGGGGGGACTGTGAGGGCTCTGGAAATGAGGGGTTTGGGGTGCAGGAAGGTGCTCTGGGCTGGGACTGAGGGGTTCAGAGGACGGGAGGGGGATCAGGGCTGTGGCAGTGGGTTGGCGGGCGGGCGGGCAGGCTCTGGGGTGGGGCTGGGGATGAAGGATTTGGGATGTAGGAGTGTGCTCCGGGCTGGAACCAAGGGTTTCGGAGTGCGGGAGGGGCTCCAGGCTGGGGCAAGGGTTGGGATTGGGGTGGGGGGTGTGAGAGCTCTGGCTGGGGGTGTGGACTCTGGGGATGAGGGGTTTGGGGTGCAGGAGGGTGTTCCGGGCTGGGACCAAGGGGTTTGGGAGGTGAGGGGGGAGGATCAGGGCTGGGGCAGGGGGTCGTGGCATGGGAGGGGGTCAGAGGTGCAGGCTCCAGACGGCGCTTACCTCAAGCAGCTCCCGGAAGCAGCGGCATGTCCCCCCTCTGGCTCTTATGCAGAGGCACAGCCAGGCGGCTCTGTGTGCTGCCTTGTCCGCAGGTGCCCCGCCCCCACCCACAGCTCCCATTGGCCGCGGTTCCTGGCCAATGGGAATTGCAGAGCGGTGCTTGGGGCAGGGGCTGCCCCTATGCGTAGGAGCCAGAGGGAGGACATGCCACTGCTTCCAGGAGCTGTAGGGAGCCTGCCTTAGCCCCACTGCGCTGCCGACTGGACTATTAACGGCCAGGTCAGCAGGGCCCCTTTTCGACTGGGCGTTCCGGTCTAAAACCGGACACCTGGCAACCCTATTCCCAATCCACCAATCGGGTGCTGCTGTTTGGGAAATGGAACAGACTGCAACTTTACTATAGGAAATTGACACTTGAGAGCAGTAGAGATATTATGCCCATTGAAGCAGTGCAACTGCACAGGGCTCTTCCAGAAGCTCCCACAGCAGTCGCCCACAGCATAGCTTGAATGCCTTAAGGCAGCAGCTACATTAGCAAACTTTTCAGCCATCATTCAATACCAGTGTGGTTCCACCAGTTGTAGCAACTGTGGAAGTCATAGAGTAGACAGGGCTCTGCCATTTTGCCATCATATTGCCTAACACTGTAAGCTAGGACAATGGTTCTCAATCTTTCCAGACTACCCCTTTCAGGAGTCTGATTTGTCTTGAGTGCCCCCAGTTTCACCTCATTTAAAAACTACTTGCTTACAAAATCAGACATAAAAATACACTGTTACTGAAAAATTGCTCACTTTCTAATTTTTACCATATCATTATAAAATAAATCGATTGGAATATAAATATTGTACTTATATTTCAGTGCGATACTTGAGCCAGTTTTTCACTTGTGAGCCTTGTCTGAATCCCAAGCCCTGCCACCCAGGGCTGAATCAGGTAACTTAACTTCACAGGAGGCCCCTATGGCATGGAGCGCTGGGCAATTGCCCTGCATGACACCTCCTAATGTCGTCCCTACACTTGTGACCACCCCCGCAAACCCATCCCATGACCACCGTGGGGGATGCATCCCCCAGGTCGAGAAACACTTATCTAGATGAGTTGAGTACCCCCTGGAAGATATCTGAGTAATCCCAGGGGTACACGTACCCCTGGTTGAGAACCACTGGGCTAGGAGACTTACTATAGTGTAGAAAAGGCTTTTCTGTTCCTCCCTGCTCCCCATTTAGAATGCTATGCTTTGCCTTCACTCCCTTGGTGCCCCGGACTATGTGTGCGGGGTGGTGTCACCTGAGGCTGTAAAACCTCAATTGTCAAGGGAGGTTTACCACAATCTTGGGATTGTCACAGTCAGCAGGGATGTCCTGGGCATGCAGAAATGCGGCATCTACTCAAAGATGAAGAGAGACTTGGATGGGGACTTGTACAGGTTACTTTGCATATTGTTACATTAAACTTGTGTCCAACTCTGCCAGAGAGATCAAAATAAGGTCATGACTATTGTCAGAGTCTGATCTTATAGTTTACAGCCTTACAGTAATGGAATGGGATAGTAGGGATACACAGCTCTATGGTCATCTCTCTGTTAAAACACTCACATCCTTATGCATCCAAGAACGCACAGGAGTTTATCATCAGCAACCTAGTCAGAGGAACACTGCCATTTGTTGTGTAGCTTATGCATGATTCATTAATGGTTATAAAAAAGTCTGGCACCCCTCCAGGTTCTTCTCTCCTCAATGGAAGAACGTACCTTCCTTTGCATGCAAGCTCACAAGATGCAGAATTCCACCTGACAAAGTCTGCTTCACTTCACCCACTTACTTGCTATTTTGTTCCATTGCCAGAGGGTAATGCAGTTATTGCAAGATCCTCAGGCGAGAAATTTCCAAAATTATTTGCCCATCTCTTTACTAATGGTTCTTTTCCATGGTGCCAGTAAGTCATGGCAAGTCATTTGTGTAGGACACCAAATAGGTCTCTCCTTGTATTGAACTGTTTGGACAAATAGTTATTTAACAGCCAGCAACGTGGATGGATAAAGACTGCATTGACCCCTGAGCCCATGGTCTAATCCTACAGTCTGTAGAGCCAATCCTGCCAGTCTCCTATTAATTCCAGTGGCAATTCCCTACATGGAGAATTTGCAGAATTAGACTCTGGTCTTCTTGCTTAGCGGGAGTAATAGCAGTGAGCCCATGTGAAACTTGGCTAACAGTAATGAACTACAGTTGGATTACAGAAAGGCCATTAACCTCAACAGACTAAGGTATAAGCTGCTAGTAATCTTTTCTCCTGGTTTGAACTACAGACTCAGTCTTTGGAGTGTGATAAGTTTGTCCCTTTAAGAAAAAACAAATCCTCAATCTGTTATTGGGTGAGATTTTGTGTGCATTATACCTTATTTATGGAGCAACATTACTGGGCTTGGCTCTGTACACACAGACATGGACCTGTTATAAGGATATTACAGTGTAAATTACACACTGGAAAAAGTTTACACACAAATAAACACGGTATCCAAGAAGAGACTGATAATACCACAGTGTGAATTCACATTTTCCACTCATGCTCCTTCATGCTTTTTGGAGTAATTATCTAAGAGCCTCCTAGAATAAATGTTTTAAGAAGAGATTTGAATGAAGAGAGGAGGGATGTGTCCTTTTTATTGTAAAAGGAAGGAAAGAGAATTCTAAGCAAGAGGTAGTATGGAAGGAGACAAAGGTATTTAAGAGGGTGGTTTGGAAGGAACAGGAAGAGGAAGAAGAAATTAAACCTGAGAGGTCAGGGTGGAGTTGAGCGGGGCTTGGGAAGGGAAGATGAGAAGTATGGGTTTGAGGTGGAAGGTGAGAGGAAGTGAGTGTGGAAATTCAAAGAGGAGTGACCTGGTAAGAGTGGATTTTATCAGCCACATTTTGGATATATTGGAACTGGACAAGTGACATGCAGGCACGGCAGCAGATGAGATATATTCCTTACAATGGTCTGAAAATTGACTTCTGTGGTTTATTACAAAAGCTAGTCGTTTGCACTTCATCACGTTCCTTGTCAACTCCCTGTCTAGAATCATCTCTTTTCTATTATTAATTTTAAAACATACCATAAGATGTTATTTGATTCTGATGCTGACTTTTATAGACAGAATAGAAGAGTGAAAGCCCCCAGGAGCTTACAAACCCACAGAGCACCCAGTTAACCACATTGTGATATTAACAGCTGCAAGGTACACTTTAAAAAAAAATACAGTTCCATCATTAACACTTCCTAAGAGTCAAGCAAAAATGTATGCTTAGATACCAAGGTGACAGCCAATACCTCAGAATAGCAGTGCTTCACCATCTGCCCTAACACCAGTAGTGTGCCTCCTCCACACCCAGATATATATAGTGCCAGGTATCTTCAGAGGTTTTCCTCACACTTGGGGAATGAGTCTTTACTTGGCACATTTCTGATTCACACACAAAGCAGCAGCTTGTTATTCACAGTATTCCAACCCAATGGGTGCTCCACTCGGTGCTCCTGTACAGAGAAGATTCCTACCTAGTGCAACAGTACTGAAAGACCTCATTGTTCGTGGAGCCATCTCTGACTACTTACTTATGCTTAGTGAAGTGCTGAGAAAGTATAATACACGAGCTTTCTTTCCATGGAACCCTTCTCAGAGCAGGAAAGTCATAGTGTGTTTAAAGGAGACACAAGTGAGGATTTTTCCCTTGGGCTGAAGTGAAAAAACTTCCATTGCCCTTTCCTGGAGCTCTCCCTTAGTTTACTATCAGTGCTGGACTAGCTTATGCTTATTGATTACTGTTAATTAGCTACCCCAGATAGTAATTTAAAATGACACTGTAGAATTGGCACTCAAGGCTACCTTTGCACTGCTAAATACCAAGCTTTTATTACTCTTACCTCTTTGTAATTATTTTTAACTTCCTCTTGTCTGGCATCTGCTGACACTGATGACAAGCTGGAGACAGATGACCCTCTGCTGAAGGTGTCTGCTGAATGCTGAGGAGACCTAACTGGAGACTTTAATCAGGTCAACAAAAACAAAACAAATAAGAGGGTTTACATCCTCATATTAAACAGCTAAAATGTATGCAAAAGATTAGCAACTCACACTGTTACCTCAGAAGCACTCTGTCCCCTTTCAAATGTTAGGTAGTTTAATTCCATCAATGATAAAATCTGCAGAAAAAATATTAATGAAGAGATACAATGTAACTAAATTGTAAGAGGAATTTACTGATGGAAACACAAATTAGCCAACCACTTAATATCAGCAAAAGAGATTATGACAGATCAGATTAAAGCAACAATTTGCACTGTTTACGTTCCATATTAAAAAAAAACCACTGCCATGCATTTTAAGATGTAAAATATGAGCTTCCTTTCTTAAAAGTGAATGGAAATTATTTTTAATTGTAAGAGTATATGCCCACATATCCTATTCACAACTAAGCTTCAAATACAGCTAAATCACTGTGGAAATGCATTTTAAAAACCTCCCTGCTAGCAGATTGGGAAGAATACCTTGGAATTTAATGCACACTGCAAGGAAGTCTCTTTCATCCGGTTTTGAATATCTGGGTTGGCTCCATTCTGCAGCAGCACTTCTATTATTCCTTGATAGCCCCAACGAGCAGCTATATGGAGGGGAGTATCTCCTTTTTCGTTACCAGTATCTAGTCTACAAGAGTGTACATCATAATAGACTAAAGCTTTGACACACTGGAGAGAAAAGAAAAGCCACCAATGAATTATATCACTGGTCCCCAATCCACATAACATGTTTAATCTGAACAGTAATGCTGGTTTTATTGCAGATCCTAGAATCTACTCTCTGGGGTAGGTTTTTGAGGTCCTATCAAATATATATCATTTTTTAAAAGGCCACAATAAATAAACAATGAATACAAGGGACCCAAACAACTAGGCTTTCTAGCAGCTACACCAATGTAAATGGATACCTACATTAAACAAATACTATGATATAATAAGGTGCCAGTTTGTAATATGAATTAAAGAGTCATCCTGCAAAACTGTGTTTTATTTACTTTTTTAAATAAATAAATGTAATCCAAATTGGCATCACAATTTCATTGCATGCAGTAATCCTATTAGGATGTCTATTAAGTTTGTTACAAAACAATTACTTACATCCTCATGACCATAAGTGCAGGCTAAATGAAGTGGAGTATTGCCATTATTGTCTTGAACATCTGTACTTGCCTTATAGTGCAACAAGAGAAGCTAAAAAGAAATTCAACATCTAAGTAACAGAAAATTAATGGACAAACAATTGTTACTGCTGTAGCACCCTTTAGGTTTCTAGGATGATGAATTACTATAGTACAAATAGAACCACATCTCTTCCGCTTTAAACCAGTAAGTAAAGATGGCTGTCCTTGGCTTCGTGCCACTATTTTGCTCCAGTTCTTGTCACACACTATTTAAAAACCACAGAATATATCTGCAAACTGACTCTAAATCATCCACTGTAGCGAGGTACTGCAGCACAGATCAGTTTTCTAAGAGCGCTGTAAAGGCAAAGGCACAATGGGTTTAATTAAGTGCATAATTTCATCTCTCTCTCTGAATTTCTTAGTTTTGAACATCTGAGTTGCTGTAATATTATATAAAACATTTGTTAAAAAATTAGTCTACAACAACTGACTGAACTGTATGATTAGTCTATTTTCAAAACAATGTTTAAAGCATTGTATTTACTTGACTGATCATAATAGCTCTTTTGCATCAATCCAGAGCAGAGATTCCACCATTCTATCAGTCTGTGCTAAACATTAGACATGAATTAAAAAACATATTGAAAAATACTCTGAATGCATAATGACTAACAACTGAGTTATTCAGAAATAAGCAAAGCCATACAAATCCTACTCTGGACTAATGGACTTACAAAAGGTAACTGGAGATAATAAGGCTACTTTGAATTATGGTAATGCAGAAAAGCATATACATTTGGCAAACCTCTCAAAATCTAGTTTTCAAACTAATTTAGAAAATGTTAAATAGAATTTAAAAAAAAATACTTTAACCAAGAAGACAGAGGGGACAAGAATTTATTCCCAACATGAGATCTTGTAGATCAGAGAAAATTTTGACATCTGGATTATAAACCTATAAAGTTTAGCATTTAATTAAAATGCTTAAAGGCCCTGAATTGTGATAGCACACAATTATAATGAAGCTTTTGCATCCCTGAACAATGGTATCAGTAGAACAGCAATAGTTAGATTTGTTTTTTCTTCAACTTATATAGGTGTTAAAAAAATTCATTGGCTAAGCCTTTCAGTGCTTACTGTAACGTTCTGATATCCTTTCTGACAGGCAAGGTGAAGAGGTGTTGAACCGTGGTAATCTGTAGCATTGACTACAGCTCCTTTGGAAACTAACAGGTCAATTAATGACGCTTGCCCTATGGAAAATATGTGGTCATTAAAACTGAGAAGTAAACATCTCACAGGAAAAGTTACTTTTCAAACTAAAATAAGAACTTCAAATCTTAACACTCTTCATTCTTGTGCACACTGCATATTCGCTTTTTTAGTACTTGCTCTTTGTAATGAACAGTCAATTTACTACAGATTATTCAAGGACACAGCTCAGAAAGAGGGCCACTCACTGCAACTAAACTGCACTTATATCTTGGGGGTGAACAGGGAATGGAAAGTAAACTGATGTCACACAAAGTGCTCTGCCCTTGGCATATGTACTGTGCAAGTCAAAGGTAATAAAAGCAAGAACAACAGATAAAAAAATCTCCAGAGTAGATTAATGTGTCTACTTACAAGTCTGAGGTCAGGACCATAACCCACATTCAAGGAGTGGGGAGGGATAGCGTATATCATGACACATATACTAGGTCACAGGATGTATATAAGACTTGCCACATATGCCGTCAGTTTGTAATAGGATATCTCCTTTCTGAGGATATCTCCTAATCTACCCATCTGGCTGAAAGAAATGCCATCATGGCAGCCACCAAGGCAAAAACAAATAAGAAGCCAAAAGAAAATGCAGACAAGAGCCCCTGGGCTAAAGGGAAGAGTTTCATTCTGGGCCAGGATTTATGTTCGTCTAACCCATAAGTAAAATACAGTTCATGCAAAATTCAGCACAGAATGTAAGGTGAAAAATAAGCTAATGTGTCCCCTCTTTGGGGAAGAGTATGAAGAGTAATGAAGAGTACACAGAAGGTAAATATTACACAGTCATGGAAAGACAGCAATACTCACCACAAATAGCAGCTATATGAAGTGGTGTGTATCCCCTGTCATCTCTGGAAAATGGAGTGACAATGGAGGGATCATTCATCTTCCTATAAAACAGGGTAGTTTTCAAGAACATAAGTTAGCTGTATACCAGGTACTGGAGAAAGTTTACAATCACACACACACACACACTCTACATAGTTTTTAAACCTATTGAAGTTTTCAAACCTATTTACCCTCTACCATTTCTCATTAACAGATTATTCCATATGGGTTTTTTACGAAGCCAAAAGAAAAAAAAAATCCAGACATCTATTCTTTTGGCTGTAAAATCCAAATTCAGAGAGAAGAGTCACTCTTTAACATGTCCAAAGGACGTCACACTATCTCCCCTCTATGGGAAACTGAGCTCCCAGCTTTTCAATACTTTCCTATTCAAATCTGCATGCATAATTCTGAGACACCTACAATTTCTTCTGTCCCTCTCAACCTAGATATATACACACACAATCCTAAAATGCAGCCAATATCCTCTCCAACCAGAAGCATTTTCTGGACACTGCACATTCCAGTATAAATCCTAGAACACAGACCTTTAGAAAGCTTTTCATATGGAGATGAAGAATCCTTACCCAGAAACCAGTTTCTCACAATTGTCACAGAAACAGAGTGGGTGGCACATTTTCTGTACAGTATCTTTATCATTGTCACCTTGACTTAGTAATCGTTCCACTTCCTCCTGGTTACCTGAAGCAATATACTACAAAAAGCCAAGAGGAGAAAGAGTGAGGTATTGATGTGAAGAAGCTTAAAATAAAACCTACTTCCTCCACTGAAGCACAAAACCAAAGCAACCAATTATGAATGAAGCACTAGAAGCACTGGTGCAAGGCTGGATAGGGCTGCTGCACATAATCCCCAATGAGTTTTCAGTATAAATAGCCCTTAGATCTGATCTTGGTTTGCTTTCCATAAAAAAAAAAAAAAAATTAAACAAAATTCACATTGTTGTCTTCCAGACTGTTACAACAATGACCTCCCTCTGTTCAGACACATTATTACTAGCAGTCTCTAGCCATAGCTGTAAATATGTATAATTAGTAGCTCTGCTTTGCCTTTGCACAGGTGAAATTCTCTTTTGATAATTACATTATGAGATTGATTAACACAATATGTAGGAGATGGGAGGTGACTGCACTTTAGATTTTTTTTTTCAGCAAAACTTCCTGGTTTTAGGCACCAAAGTCTCTAGAGACTAACAGCCATTGGCATTGCATCTCTGTTTTAATGGGCTATTGACTATTACAGCAGCACTATTCCAACTCCATTTGTTTCTGTGATAGAATCTGTAAGAACACATTGCCAACTTGCAGAAGCTTTGGCACAGAACTGCAATGCACTGATTACCCAAGCACCTCTTTATAGTCTAACATATGGCTTTCTTGGCACTCCAAAGTACAAGCAGCATGGTGAAGTCATTATGAAGTGTGTGTTATAGTCTAGAAAACTGTGTGTAAGAGATTATATATGTACAATGTTCTGCAATGCAGATTTTTCACCTTGAACAAGCAATCTATAGGGGTCGTGGACATCTGGGACAGCAAGTTCATTCTTTGTCTCAAGAACTTGTCACTAAACCTCTGAGATTCCTGAAAAGAAACAAGCCATGTCAACCAATATTCCCTTTATTAGTAAAAAGAAAGTTTTATAAAAAGTTTTTTTTAAATATGCAGTACATATATTTACCAGCTCTTAGCTTATGTAACAGGTTAAAGTCTAAAAGTTTGATTTAATGCTTAAAATTCTGTATCAATGACTTTGTACATTTGTATAAGAGCATTCCCTGTCACCTAACTGGATGTTAGTCCATAAAATAATCCCAGGGCACACCTTAGACATTTTAGTACTAAAACGTCTGAGTTTCATTAACAAAATAAAAATAAGTTTTTCTATAAGAAAAACCAAAGTAAAGGCAGCTTTTGAAGTGGCCAAGTTAGTGAGAGGTGTGCTTCATAGAAAACACAGACTAAAGGGGGTGTGCCAAAGAGCAAGATGGACAGTCACAAAGCTACTGCCTAAAAACAGGCCCAGGGCAGATACTATCTGCTGCCAGCCATGTAGCAGAGTCAAGCTGAAGCCCCAGAATCAGAAAGCCCCTCAGAATCATGCTGGATTCGGCTGAAGGCTTCTCTACCTAACATGGACACAAAATCTGCAAAGTTAGTGCCGGTGTTAATAGTCGAGAAGAAATGGATTTGACAGAGACCCATTCTTCAGCACTTGAGATTAAATCTCAAAATAACAATTACTGTATTTGCATGTAACAAATACTCAGCCAGTGCCCTGTGTGCGAAGGTAATAAGGCAGCATATCAAACTGAAGCATTAGAAAAATCAATTCAGAGCAAATGAACACAAGATCATTCAGGTTTCCTGGTGGTACTGGAATGTGGAGTCCAGCAGCTTTTCTGGAAACTTGGATCCCTGAGGTTTTAATGTTAAGATCCAGTAGGTGATTTTATGGAGAAAGCCTCTCAAAACTATTTATAAAGCCACCATCACCACTAGAACGACTCTTTTAAGAATTTAATAGAAACAGAAATCTGTTCTGGTGCTTCTAGATAATTTGGCTATAATTAGGGTTTCTTTCAATAGTTAAACATGTTTGATATAGAGAAATTTTAGGATGAAAACTTGCAAAGGATTATGGGTGTATGTGCTATTGTACTATTTTTCATAAGCCTCACATGAGCTGTGCTCTCCTTACAGCAATTAGTCACTAAATTTACACAGTTGTACGATGAATAAAAGGAACTCAATTTGCTCACGCGTATATGAGCTGTTCTCTCCCAAAGCGTGTACAATTAACATTGCTTGTTTTCTTCTTTGAATTTTCCACACAAAATTTTAAAACACGAACTATTCTAAGAACTTGTTTGGTTTTGATCACTAGTAGCCCCCGTATTTAGTTATGCATGCTAAACCATGGAATAGTTTTTAAACTATGCATAGGACTGACCTACAATGGAAAACTCAATACAGAGATTTAAAAACTCAATACTGTGATGTGAGACTAGAGAACATGTATATCCTCTAAATTGGTTTGGTTTGGTTTGTGTTTTAGTTACACACAAGATAACAGGACAGACACCAGCATTTCAAACCTGGGTGCCTAGCCTTCTGCTACCTAAATAGGTAGGCAGGTTTTTCAGAGGTTTTGGTGAAGTAGCACCTGCTGCTCCCACTGGATGAGTTGACAGGTAGGTGTCAAAATGTGGATTTTAGTGCCTAATTAGAGGCACCCAGGTTTGAAAATGTTGGCCTGAGTGCGTAGTGCAATTGGTCAGAGATTGTAATTACCTGCAGTATTAAACTATCTATGGAATTAATGAACACCAGAAATCCTAGGCAAGTAGTTCAGCACTATTTCCCCCTCCCCCAAATGATAGCAATCCTCATGCTCCAGAGCACAAGCTTGTCACGTGAAATATCAGGAAAGATTTTGCCCTGTTACATAATTGGCACATATTCCCGCATGGGAATAAAGAGATATAATGAATGGGTAACCTTCTGAATCATTGAGTATTGACCATTTCTACAAGCAAGATAATTAATTGAAAGGATAAATTGCATGTTCCGGTTTAGCTACTATGTTCTACACTTCAGAGAGTGAGAATGAGAGTTTCATTTGTTTGAGAGTAGAGCATTGTCCCCTGGATGGATTGTTTTGATTGGAATACTCTAGATAATTACTAAAAACATTGCTTGTGTTGCAGTAGGACAAGATAGATTGCAGTCCCAGAACTTTTAAGCACATATCATCCCTTATCTACAGGACAAAAGAGATAGTGAAATATATTAGAACCTGCCTTCAATCCCCTGCCAAAATCCTCAGACAATAACTGAGTCCAGAACAGTAAATACCTCCATTTCCATCAGTGCTGATGTGGGTCACTAGTTAGAGGGGATTTTATTATAATGAACAACACTTTAGACCTTCTGAGGATGTGCAGAACGCTTGGATGGTTGAGGACATGTACTGTCCATGTATTTCAATGTGAAAGTCTTCTCTTCCCACTCTCTTTCCCTCCCCCCCCCCCAAAAAGGGGGTAGGTGTTGGGTTTCAGAATCTCTGAACTAGAACTTGTTGCTACATTCTGGCCCATTAAATGAAAGCCCTTTGTTACTGCCCCCTGCCGCTGGGGCATAATAGTTATGAAGCCCCACTATCCACAGGCACAAATTCAAAGAGGGGCCTTCGTAACTCACACGCTCCTCCAGTCCCTATCCATTTTCCCCACACACAACAGGTCCATCCAGCTACAGGCTCTTTTCAACTCCTCAATCTCTTCTAGTTTTCTCCATTGTGCCTTTGGTCTTTTCCTCATTTGCTTTTTCAAAGTGCTAAGAGACAAATGCTGTCAACAGGCCAGTCCTGCTGCCTGCTATTGCCTTGGATAGGCTGATTACTCCCTATGTGTTTTGCCCACAGTTGGGTGCTCTAGGAACTGGTGGAGGGAAGGGCTAAGGAGCAGGCTGACTGCTAGCAGCTCCTTCAGAAGCTATCTGTCCCCACTGCAAGCAGCATCAGGAGTTGTCACAGCAGAACTGGAGATTCATCATCTTTCCTTACCATTTAACTCCTCTGTTTCCCCCACCAGTACTGGATACCTTGGAATGGAGTGAAGGATTCAGCAGGATCCTATGGCAAGCAAAGAGCCTGAAACTTGGCCTAGTGACTAGTGCCCCAGCCAGGAAACTGAAGACCAATTGATTTATTCTTTGCCGGGGCAGAACTAAATAGGAGATTAGGGATCAACACACTCAAATGTGTTCCGTTGCTGAGGGCTGGTGAGACCAGCAGAGACTACACTACTACCTTGAGTTTTTACCCCTTTTTCCTGTATACACTGCCCTCCTCCCACCCCACCCCATCCTTCCCCCTTCACCTCAGGGAATTTTGCTCTTTTCTGTTCAGTAGCTGCTGGGTGACTCGTACTAGTTCCTGGCTCTACTCCTCACCCCACGTGGCTCACAGTGCACTGTATAGAAGCAGTGCCTGTTCTCAGATCTCTTTATATTGGGGTAATCCAGAAGATTCAGACTGGCCCGGCACCCAGCAGAGAAGGGGAGTTTTGGTGAATGATGGCCCCAATTTCATTCTCCCACCCCATGTGGATCCTGTCCTTTTCAGGCTTCCCTTCTTTCTTAGAATAAACTTTATTGCTGACACCCTAAGCCCCAGTGCTGTAGCTGCTAAAGGAGCACTATATGATTCTCTGGTTTACACATCCCTAGGAATGGAACTAATTAAGGGGCTACCATGGAGTCACAGCTTTCAATCCCCGATGTGGACAGTGGGAGGAAGAGGGCTCCTGCTGCAGGCTTCCCACACAGACACTGAAGGTGAGGGGAAAGAGAAAATGGGGGGGGGGGGGGCACGGCAGAGAAGAATGGGATTCCCTAGATGCCTGAAGCTGTTCTTGTTGCTCCCTGGTGTTGCAGGCTTTCCTTAGAAGTCAACATAGGACCATTCACCAGCTAGGTAACAACGGAATTGGAAGTTGGATGTAGGAAGGAAGCCCAGAGGGAGAGAGGAAAACTAGGAACCACCAGCACATTCAGTCTGCACTGTCCTCAGTCATTTGAAAGGCTTATGAACCCTGCAGGCTGGAATCACTACTCTGCATATACTCTGGCTTCAGATTTCAAATGCAACAAATTGGTACCAGGGAGATACTCTAAGGCACTGCTCAGGTCTCTGGTTCTCCTATTTGGAGCTCTGGAAGAATCAATTAGTGTTCATTCTCAGAACAGACATCTAAGATTGGCAGCAATGTCAGAAAATTGGAACAACCTTTATTATATAGTGAGATCTCCTGTTATGTAAAGAATTGCTCTATTCAGTTATGTGAAGACAGATGGGACCAGACTTAGAGGAAGGCAATTTTTTTCTTTTTTGTCCCTTCTTTTTAAATGGGCAACTTGTTTTATATAAAACTAATTTTGTCTTTTGAAAAAGACCACAATCCACCAAATACAGTTTTTTACTGGCATCCTCAATGTTAGTTCACGCGCTGTTTTACAAAGGGAATTTAAAAATGTAAATATTTCTGGACAGAGTGAGCTGGAACTATTGCTATTCATATATTACTGAGAATTACAAGAATTTTGAGATAGCTGCATGATGGCTGAAATTAAAAAGGAAAAATTGCAAACTGTTTTTAACATTAACACTTTATTATGTTTTCTTAACAGGATTCAATATAGCAATATAACAAGAGATACTAAATACAAAATGTCATGTTCTTTTCTAAATGTTCAATAGTTCAGAGTGCCATAGATTTGTGGAAAGATCACCACAGAAAAGCAAAATAGCATATTACCATAAAAGTATTTCTTTAAATAAAATGTTGAAGTTACTCCAAGAGGTTTTGCTTTGTTAAGATTGTGCCCTGGAATTGTCCCACCCCAAGCCCTGTACATTGAGCCAATCAATCAAGCCACAGTAATCCAGATTCCAGTGCTATGCAGTTGACAGATAATTCAACAAGTCTCAGTCCCTCTGGTCCCATGTTCACATCCTTTGGTTTCCAGGTCACACCGGGAACACCTATTTTTGCAAGAGCAGAAACTCTAGAGTGTTTTGACAGCTTAACAACCAAAATAGATTACAAAACAGAGTAAACAGACTACAGTACACTTTTTAAAAGCTACGGAGAAGGACTTTGTTAAAAAAAAAACCAACCAACCAACCCTAGGTAGGTGTCTTTTTAGGCTTTCCTCATTTGGCACAAGAAACAAGCATGATCTAAATTCAGGACCTAGTCTGTTTTCCATATGTAAGAGGCTGGCTCCCTACCCTAAATAAGCCACAGGGGCTCTCCTTTGACCATGGCAGCTTTTAAAGTCACATCAGCACTATCCCTTGATTGGCCTGCAGGGACCGGAGCTGATTGACAGAAGGCAGGCTCACCCACCAAGAAATTAATTCACTGCATCTGCAGCATTTCTGACCCCTGCTAGGTTAGAGACCCAAGAGCAAACCTGGGCTTCAAACTCTGCTGTCCAGCATCACAGAGCTTTGTGTTACCACTGGGCTATCATGCTGGTGCCACAAAGTTCATTATTTGCATTGCATAAATCATTTGTTAATGTCATCAGCTTCACAAGAGGGAAATCCAAAGCTGGTGCCCACTATTTGGAAAGTATAAATGGAATACATTTAGAAGCTGCACTATGTGGTCAAGGCTCGCTGAATAATTCTATTTTGATCTATAGTGCAACCTTTTTTCCCCCACTCCCACTGCTACTATATAGGTTTTAGCCAGGGTTTTTAAAATAAACATTAAAGAAAAAGGCTGCACAGCATTCTAAGAGAAAGCATGGCACTGAGTTCTGCAAGACTGTATTGAGGTTAAAACCATGCTGCTATCTAATAAGACAACTGATCTAGATAAAAAAAAGATTAGCATTTTTAAAAAAGTTACTAAAACCATTATGTGATACTACCATTTTAACGTGTTTCCTTAGTAAATATTTTTAAGAATACAGTTTTAAAGTTCAGGTTTTGTATAGTGTTGTACAACCAGCCACAGCAGTTCATTATGTCATGTAGCCTGAAGCATACAACATCTTGCTAAGTACTGTGCAATGTGTATGTGTGATATTTTCACCCAAGGTATTGTCTTTAGTTAAATTTGATTACTCAGTACACATTCCTTTTCATATCTAACTGTTGCCAGTTACAGAATTCCATTCATTTTCTAGACCCAAAACTAGAGATAATAATGCTGAAACAGAAACAGATAGAATGGAAGATCAATTGTTAATTTATCCTCAGACTACTGAAAGCCTTTGATCCACATAACAGGCTAGAGTAAGAATTTGGAATTAGATGGCACCTTTAACATGCTATGTTTCCCAACTTGCTTTATAAGCAACTAGGGGATGGTAAGGTAGTCCAGTGATTTGTCAAGTAAAGCAGCAGATGTTATGTGCTCACCAGTGAAACTCACATTTCCCCCACCCACACTTGAGAAAGATCATTAGCTAGGACACCAGCTCACTACTCTTTTCAAAGAAGTGAGGTGGGATCTTTTGCCTCCCTCCTGGCTGTGCAGGTAGAAGATGGAGACCCTGGGTTTGAGATTTTCCCTCAAAGGATGGAACCTCGCTCTCCTAAGTAGCCTGTTGTTGGATCACCATTAAGTGTATGAGGCCAAAACTTCATTGAGAGACTGAACACAACCACAGAAGAGAATGCTTTCTGCAGAATTATATTAAACCAGCACAGACAGATGCACAGACAGTCATTGCAAGACTGGAGACATGGAAATCCCAAGGTCTGACAACTGGCTGACACTTCCTTCTTTTTGCTAATGTGGAAGCTGTGGTCACTCAGCTTCCCCCTCCCCACTTCTGTTGGAAAGAGAAGGAAAATACCTACCTCTAAAAAGGTATTAGAAGGAGCAGTTAATACTTGTAAGGTGCTAAATATTGTCATAAAATTATCTTACTGTTGGTCTGTCGGAGAGGTTTCCTTGTCGGATATATTCTATAGCAGCCTCAACAGAGGTCAGGCAGTATCCCAGTTCATCCTTTGCTGAACTGCAAAACCTGAAGTTTTTGATGTAACTCAAATTTGCCATCCTAAAAGTAAAGATGAAACACTTATCCTTAAGGATTCATGAAGGTGTGGGGGAGAGGGGCTTATTTTAATATTGCTACTCAGTCTACTCAGAGAGGGGAGAGAAGTGGATGGAACTAGAAGCCAATTCACATTCTCTTATCACAAGGAGCTAGCAGCTATATTTACAGACCCCTGAGCTTGTTGAGAGCCCTGTGAAGGAAAACAAAGGAAACTTATGCCAAGAACCCCATGAGGGATGTGACCCACAGTGAGAATCTCTTATGTGAAAAGGAAGTGAAATATTAAATTACATTATGTTTTGGGTTATTTTAGTATTTGTTTGAAACTGAGAAGAAAGGAGATAATGGAAGAGGCTGAACCAATTGTCCAGCGAGGGGAGATAAGAGCTTACATACAAAATGCCCTTAAACTGCTGGATGAAAGAATGAAGAGTTATGCAAAATATGGATACATTTAGCATTCAGTATGGACACACTTTCCAGGATTATGAGGTGGTGCTAAATTCTATGGTACTTGAAAATGTAAGCACTTCATTAATTTTAGATGCCTTTTTACAAAGGCAAAAAAAAAAATCTGTTAAAAGCCACATCCAGGATTGCAATGCTAATGCAACTGTTACATTGCAAGTACATCTAAATGTACGATTCATACTATTAATCTCTAACCCAGTATTCATAAAAGGTACGTTAGATATTAGCAGTAAATAGTTAAGTTAATTTCAGCAACATTCTAGTTACATTATCCCTCTGGATATTGATTAATCTCCAGGTGTTCCACGCCTTTGAATGTCAAGTTCCCCAGGAACCAAGCTGGGAATTGAGGATTGGTTCCTGGCTGCTTTGAGACAGATGAAGTCAGGAATTTTGGTATGAAATAGGTCCAAAGGTGAAGATGGGTCACATCAAGAAGTCCAGAAGGGGCAAAAAAACAAGCAACATTTGATGTGTGATGGAAGAGCTATAAAAAGGGGAGGGAAATGGAAGCAAGGTTTACAGCTCTTTCCCTAGGGACTGGAGACAAGCAAGTTCCTTTTTATTGCTGAGGTTAAAGATCCCTTCAAACCTATTTGAGAAATTGTTATAAAACAAACAAAACAAACAAAACAAACAAAACAAACAAAACAAACAAAACAAACAAACCAAACAAACCAAACAAACCAAACAAACCAAACAAAACAAACAAAAACAAACAAAAACAAACAAAAACAAACAAAAACAACCCAGCAAGCCTGTCCTTGTAGAGCTAGCTGTTTCTAGAAGCATCTATATTTATTTATGCAGCAACATTATGTACAAGTTACAGATATGTTTGTACAGTAAAAAGAACCAGTTACATACCAGTTAGGAATCTCTGTTTTTACAAGCAGATACAGTAACACAGAGAGAAGATCATCTGCACACATGGTCTCCATGTTAACTGAAGGAAATAAGAGTTTGTAATAGGAAAAACTTTAACATAAGCCACAATAGGCCAAAGATAAGAGCCAGGACTGAACGCGGATTTTAATATTTAAGCTTTTTTAAACTGATTTCAGATAGAAAGGTTACTTATTCAGTATTTTCTACTGATACCCTCAATAGGACCCAGACCCACCCTACAGATCATGCACCTTCTAGGTGACCCATGTAGGCCAGCCTATTCAAGAAGTGTCAGCCTATGGTAGAGTGCAAAAAATACCCTGGAGTCACCTCTTGAGGGAAGAGTTTGACAGAAGTAAAGGAGTTTCTATGACTCTAGGATTTGAATAATTACTCTCCCCCCCCCCGCCCCCAAAACCATGCATAGCCCTACAACAGACAGCCTCACAGCCAATGAGCCTTCCTTTAAAATAGTCAAATAATAAATAACTTTGTGATGGGGAGGAGAGGAGAGACATGGACTGTAGAGAGCTACTGCCCCCTGTTCACTTGGGGGGGAGTTTCTTACTTCAGTCCCATTAAATAGTTTGGTGTGACTATACCAACACTCAATATCTGACTTCAAGAGGGTCATGTTTCATTAGAGGGAACTTAATTTTACATCTTCAATGGATTAACAAAAGGCATCATGCAATAGTGGGAATAAACATTTATCTTCCAGGATTATTGTTCCACAGTTTTATTCTATTTTTAAGTTTTGTAAATAAAGTCTCAATCAACTTAACATCCTTTGCGGGTCAGTGTATTTACAAGATTATGGTGGACTGTAAGGCAGATGTCAGAGCTCAACAGCCAGCGCTGGCTCCAGGGTTTTTGCCGCCCCAGGCAGCCAAAAACCAAAAAAAAAAAAAAGCCGCGATCACAATCTGCGGCGGCAATTCGGCGGGAGGTCCTTCACTCCNGGGGGGGGGGGGGGGGCTCGGCCCCCCGGGGCCGCGGCGACGCCATGAGTTTTTCCACCCCAGAAACAAAAAAAAAAACAAAAAAAAAAAAAAGCCGCGATCACAATCTGCGGCGGCAATTCGGCGGGAGGTCCTTCACTCCGAGCGGGAGTGAGGGACCCTCCGCCGAATTGCCGCCAAATTCCTGGACATGCCGCCCCTCTCCCGAGTGGCCACCCCAAGCACCTGCTTGTTAAGCTGGTGCCTGGAGCCGGCCCTGTCAACAGCGCTACAATGAATCACTCAACTCCTTGAAGAAAAATATTCCTCTGCAGCAGAAAGAAATCAACATTAGGCTTTTTCTCTGCTGAGGTATCAATGCAAGTCAAGTGTTTTTCCCCCACAGGATGTTTATGCCCAAGTTAAGTATACTACTTCAAGGGTCTGTTTTGCCCAGTGTGACCAGATAGCAAGTGTGAAAAAAATCGGGGGAGAGAGTGTAATAGGCATCTATATAAGACAAAGCCCCAAATATCAGGACTGTCCCTATAAAATTGGGATATCTGGTCACCCTAGTTTTGCCTGTTGTACTTAATATTCTGCAAGCCAGACCCTTAGTATTCTATTTGAACATGAATTCTTCCATATATAAAAATAATGCAAATAAAGTTAGAGAGTGTATGTAAAGTGCTTTCAAGATGGAGAGTGCCACATTAAAATTAATTACCAGTTCATTGCTTTGAATACCAACCTCTTTGGCTAGGAGACTGCATAATAATTTGCACCACTTTTCGAAGACAGATCAGCTTCTGTTGTGGGGAGGTGCATTTATTCAGCTGACCCAATTCTCGCTTTGCACGTGGAATATTAAAGCTATAAAATATTTTTGAAAGATAAAAGCCTTAGTATACAACCCAGATTTATGAGATGTACTAATTAAGTATGCTTGTGCAATTGTTCAAATTTCAGGCAATACCATGAATTAAAGCCCAAGAGGCAGAGCACACTTCTGCAAACCCATGGAATCAGAGAGATTTGCGTTTGAACAAAAGGTGGGACTTGTTCCAAATGTTGTTGAGCATATAAGTGCTGACTCCATGGGTGCTCCAGGGCTGGAGCACCCACAGGGAGAAAAAGAAAAAAGGGTGGATACTCAGCACCCTCCAGCAGCCCCCCGATCAGCTCCCCCTGCTTCCCCAGCACCTCCCACGCGCCAGCAGCCCCGCCAATCAGTGCCTTCCCCTCCCCCCAGCTCCTCCCACCCGCTGGCAGCCCTGCCCATCACTGCCTCTGGGTGATCAGCTGTTCAGTGGCGTGCAGGAGGTGCTGGGGAGGGAGGAGCGAGGGTGGGGGGTGCTCGGGGGTTGAGCAGAGATCGAGCACCCCCTGGCACATTAGAAAGTCAGCGCCTCTGAAAGCAAAATAAAAAAAGGAGAGAAGTTTTAAGATACTAGAGGCAATGAGGAATTAAGACATCAATGGGGCAGCTAACCCAAGCTGGTGCCCTCAAACCCTTTACTTTTTTATCTTTTGGAGAAGTGAGACCATCGCAGGGGCTAGCGCAGAAATAAATGGACTTCCCTCCCCTGGAGTAGTGAGTAGACTTGGGGGAGAGCTGCTTTTTGGCTGACCTGAGACCTACTTAACTTTAAACCATTCCTGATGAAAATTCATTTAGAAGTCCATCATGCAACTCTCACCTGAATTCAGGCTTAACTCCAATATCTTTTTGCTGGAGATCTTGGAGGCTTCTTGTAATTTTGTTAAAGGCTGCATCCTAAGCAGTGAATAAAAAACAGTATGTTTAGAATCTGTACAAAAGTCTGTCCATCAGTCTTGCATAGATTAATTATATTAAGAAAAACTTACCTCACTTGCCTCAATAGTTCCCACATATTTAAAGATCAGATCATAAATATCATGATGTACATACATCTGGGGAACAAACACCACAGTTTAGGAAGGAAAAGGAAAGATAAAAATAACCCATTGATGTTTTTGCCCAGCCTCAGAGACTTACTTCAACTGCTTGTTTCATCAGATTCATCTGAGGTTCCTGCTTTGCAAGCATCCTCTAAAAGATATGGGAATTTATGCACTGAGTTAAATACATTGTCTAAGCAATAGGCAGCTATTTTCACAGTACAGATTTACTGAAGTAGCGCTTACCAAGTGAGAATCCCTCAATAAATGCTGGAGGCATTTGGTGTAAAGTGCATTAACAGAATCCTGAAAAATCAAGACATGAGATTTTAAAGAGTCACTGTTATTTAAATATGAGCAATGCAATGCTGGAACTCAGACAAATCCTGATTATCTAAGCCAGGCAAGTAGTCCCATTCAATTAGTAGGATGTACTGAAGTGCGGAGATAAGCAGGATTTGATTTATTTTTTTTAATTTACAAAAAAATGCAAACCACCATAATCCTTTACGACTAAATACCCCACATTTTCACAATTCTATTTACAAAATATTTTGTGACATGAAACGCTTTAATAAAATAAATTCAAATAGTGAATTACCTAGGTACAAACGTTAGGTCAAAATTCTAGGTTATCAAAGCTTAAAAGTGAGATACTGACTATGTAATGTCGTAGGCTTTTTCTTTCATGTTCTTTAAAAGTTCTATGGAAAGATGCAATGTGTTTGTCAAATCTTTCAGAATGTCTTCCCAAAAATTCTCTCACATCCTCAATATTTTTCAGGGAATAAGAATTTGATGGGGTTTTAAATTCTTCTGTAATGAAAGTTAGGAGTTAATGCACCACAAAGCATCCAGGTTCTTTTTTCATCTATATTGCAGAATCTGCTCCCATTTATCTAGGCAACTTAACCATCACCTACAGCCAAAGCAAGCTCGGCTCTCATTCCCTCCAAACCAGACTTTAACCTTGTAGTCTTCTACTGCTCTTCTGAAGGTGTAGTAAATAACCGGACAAAAAAACAGCACTCCTTTAAAAAGAGAAGTTATTTTCCGAAGCCAGATTAAGGTTTATGGTTTGATTTCATATAGGAGTAAATCAGACTCATTTAAACTTATTGTTCAAATGCAGTTTTCACACTTCCCTGCCAGTTATTACTCCACTTTCCCTAATGTGGGTTTCATTTATACAGTTTACCAGACCCTCTGCATGACAAAATGTGAAAGTAAAGTATGTTTAGCCTTTTAGGGACAGTATTCGTTTTTAGAAGTTTCCGTTTTGCTTTTTAATTTTATTTTACCCTCTGTAAGAAGCAACGACTTGCCAAAATTCTGCAAAAAAACTACATATACTGCTTTAAAGCAGTTACTCTGGCAATATTTCCCTAATCTTACCTACAGTATCTCCAATCCAGAGCAGGAAAGTGTTCTTACTCAGATCCATGTCAAATGCAGCCAGTTTAAGAAGCAAGAATTAAAAATTTTGATACTAAAGTCAGGCATCACCAAAAGAAAACTTGCTACAAAACCCAGTTATCAGACAACTTCTAAAGACGGCAACTGAACATGTCAAAGAGTTTACTCTAATCTCAAGATCTCAGTAGAAAGGGGCAACACCATTAATAAAGTGATACAAGTACTAGTTTTAAACAGTCAAGACAATAAGCTGTCCGATAATGACCTACCTGAAATTCTAATTCCATGTTGCATTAAAAACAAGTATTTCACAGAGCTGACTTTCAATTCAAATTGAGGCCATTAAAAAATATAATTTTATTAAGTCTTATACTATATAAACCTTGGCTGGTTTTTTTTTTTTTTTTTTTTTTTTTTTTTATTTTTTTTTTTTTTTTTTTTTTTTTTTTATTTTTTTTTTTTTTTTTTTTTTTTTTTATTTTTTTTTTTTTTTTTTTTTTTTTTTATTTTTTTTTTTTTTTTTTTTTTTTTTTTTTTAAAGTTTGCTTCTTTCCTAGCTTCACTATCAATAGTGATAGCATGCCAATTAAAAAAAAAATCCTGAGTTTTCAATCCAAAGTACTGCTTTGTAAGACAAACCTAAAATTATACTGAACCATATAAAATAGAGGACTGCCTTGTTTCACACCAAAGACCAACTGTTGGTGTTCTCCTGGTATTTCTGTACGCACCTAAGATTTCAGATTCTTCCAGGGGATGAGCTATACACAATAAGCTAAAACTTTCTTCTTTTTCATTGTAGAATGTTTCCTCAAAGAGAATAGGTACTGAGAGATGATGATTAAAACCAGTTCCTAAAATAATCAAGTTTCCCTGGATAAAGATTTCCTGAAATTAAATAAATAAAATAAATCAAATCATAATATTGAGCAGAAAAAACAGGAAGTTGACAATTGTAATACATAGTTCTGTATACTAGGAAAAGAAGGGGGTATTTGTAAGACCAAAAAGANGGGGGGGGGGTCAGAGACCCTTTCACATTCTCCTTGCTTCAATAAGTCAGTGCTGCAGGGAGTGATTTTTTTTTTTTTTTTTAATCCACATTAGTAATCTTGGATGATTTTGTGTGTCCCCCACACAAGTTTGTTCTCCACTGCATCATTTGTTCAAGGAAAATTCAGACACATTTGTTCAAGTTTCAGAAGTGGGTAGGTGCCCAAGTTTTTAGTTACTCAACTTGAGACACCTTAAAAGGGCCAATTTTTAGAAAATGCCTACTACCCGTCTTCTGATAAAGTCATGCCCCTTTAAAAGGTGCCTTGAGTTGGGCACCCAAAAGTCACTAGCCACATTTAAAAAAAAAAACAACAAACAAAACAAGCTTTTCCACATTCACCTTTAGCATTTTTTTTTAAAAAGAACTTTTGAAATGCTTTAAGTGCACTGAAACTTATTTTATGGGTATTAGGGACGAAGAACACCCATTTAAATAAGAATTCTGAACTTCTTTATTTCAAACTGCACTGGAAAAACACAATGCCACTAACTAGCACACCACATGGCAGGACTCCTCATGTATAGCAATTAGCATGACTGTCCAGTTTGTTTTAATACATCTTTAACTTTGTAAGATTAAGTCACCAGAACGTTTCTGAATCAGTTTGTGCAGAGTGTGTGTGCGCAATTTATAACTTAAGAAAAAAAGTCTGAGACTCTGTGCCATCCTCTTCTGGACAAACTTCCCCTTTACTGTCTATACAAGTATAGCTAGAGTACAAGCACAGAACTCAACCCAAAGTTCTCATGGACAGAAAAAACAGCCCATCTAAGTTTGTCCTACTAATTAGCTCTACAAATAAATACAAATACTTTGCACAAATGCAGTGATGTTAATTTGAAGCTGTATCTCCATTTCCCCTTGTGTAAAATGGGTTTGGAGTTACACTCCCAGTAGCAGAATCAGGAACAGAGACCAGACCTCCAGTTACCTGCTCTAACCATTAGATAGCACTGTCTCAAACACTGCCTACCCTAGGATCACTTGAAGTTTGGTCTCTCCCCTTTCACTCTTGTCTATCATGTTCCCATGCAGGACCCCTCCACCAGATTAACAAGAGAATACCTTTCCATTTAAGGTCTGAAATTTTTCTTCCACTGGTTTTAAAACATAGGAATCAAACTGGCAGGTAGGGAGACTGCTGCTTGAAAGGCTCCCTTTGCACGGTACTAATATCTGGAGAAAGAATAAAATTAGTCAATCGCATGCCTTTGTAGGAGGAAATGCAGTGTAACAACTGCTTCCAAATCAAACAACCTTTGTTCTGTGTTCCTCATCAAGCACTCTTCATATCAGACCTGTAGCATCATTTGACAGTGTCTATAATTTACTTATTTTTTTAAAGGAACAGAGCCCATAACCAAGATTCCTGCTCAACATCTCAGATAACAGAATAAAAAAAAAAATTGGTTTTCTAATTAGCTGCAAGAGACAGGAGATTATCAGAGTATAGATTCTAAGTATAGCAAGCTGGGGACAATCAGAGCACTTTGTACCCAAAAGGAAAGGCAGATGGAATTTGATGCAAAAAGCAACATCTCTAGCAAGACCCCCAGTCATCTAAATACAGATCTTATATTGCTGACATTTTTACATTAAATTAAAAACCCGAGACTAAGCAGCTTAAAGTGTTCATTAAGGTATTTTCCTAGACCAAGTGAAAGACCACCAGAAAAGGGAAAAAAAAACATGCCTGGTGTGGCCTCCTCCCATTAACAGGTTAGTGAAGCTTTTAGAGCAGTGGTTCTAAGCCAGGGATATGGGCCTCTGGGTAGGCCACGAGCAGGTTTCAGGGGGTCTGCCAAAATAAACCAAAGAGCTGGGCTGGCATTAGATTAGCTGGCACCCAGGGCAGAAAGCCAAAGCCCGTGCCCCACCACCTGGGGCAGAAGCCTGAGTAACTTAGCTTCGTGGGGTCCCCGGGAAATTGTCCTGCTTGCTACCCTTAACCCTGGCCCTGGTTTTTAATCTACAGGACACGCAGAAAAACAGTTGTTGTGGTACACATGGGCTGTGGGGGGAGCGCTCAGAGAAAAAGGTTGAGAACCCCTGGTCTAGAGTGAATTATGGAATCAATAGAAGAACATTAATAGTACTGAACTATACAATCATTTGAAATGAAATGCAGTCTGTTTTCAGCTTGTGAGAGAACTTAGTGCTCATGGAAGGTGCTGGATTGATGTTCATACACAGGACACAGCACAGTGATACTCCAAGCTTCCCTCCCTCATGCTGCCCATCCATTGTGCCTCAACCCTGACCTGGAAGAAATATCTTTTAAAAACCATCCTCTTATCCATCACCGTGCTAATTCAATCCTCTACATCTCTGCCAGTTTGTACTGGGGGGAGGGATAGCTTTGTACTGGGGGGAGGGATAGCTCAGTGGTTTGAGCATTGGCCTTCTAAACCCAGGGTTGTGAGTTCAATCCTTGAGGGGACCACTTAGGGATCTGGGGCAAAAATTGGTCTTGCTAGTGAAGGCAGGGGGCTGGACTCGATGACCCTTCCCTTCTAGCTCTAGGAGATAGGTATATCTCCATATATTATTATTATTACTCTCCGTGGTGGATTCACAATGCAAACGTACAGTGACAGTGCTAGCCCTGAAGCAGGAATATTCCCCCTCCCAATCCCTAATACTAAAACAGGCCAAGTTCTTACAATAAAAAAGTGAATGGGAGGCCCTCTTGAGCTGCTTGGGGCACTAAGCAATTGCTTAGTCTGCTTATGCAGAACACTGGCTCTGCCAACATAACCACTGGGAGTGGACTGAGGCCACTAAACTGCAGTGTGGTGAAGTGTTAAGAGCAGTGACTTGCAGTTGCTACTATCCTCACCAGGATTTGAGCTGTCTGAAAAGCTTTTAAAAGGAAGAAAGTCTGCCCCCTTTGCAATCAGAGTTTTCTTCATTATAACAGACTTGCTCACTGTTTCACTTTCATTAGTTTCATTTCAAGTCTCAGTTTCATTAACACCACTTATCTAGGACATAATGGCATCCACAACTAATTTAAGAAACAATCTTGTAAGAGACAGTTGGTTTTTAGGAAAGAAAGCAGAATTTTCTTCCCTATGTGGAGAATGAAGCATTACATGTTAGTTTATCAAATACATAAATTATTCCATTCAGGGCTATTTGAGCAGAAGTTGAATTTAAAAACAACCCAAAACTTAGGCTATGTCTACACTACCGCAGTAAGTTAACCTACGCCATGTGAATAATGTAGTTGGAGTCGACGTACCTTAGGTCGAGTTACTGCGGGGTCTACGCTGTGGGAGGTCGACAGGAGAAAGTCTCCCGTCGACTTTACCCCACAACGAGAAGAGTAAGGTGAGTACAAGGGTCGACTGGAGAGCGATTTGCTGTCGATTTGGCGGGTCTTCACTACACCTGCTAAATCGACTGCCGGTGGATTGATTTCAGAGCATTGATCTGAGCTGTAGTGTAGACATAGCCTTAGAGAACTCTTCCTACACAAGACTTTGTTTTTGATATCCACCCTGCCCCACCTCCCACTCCTGCTGCCGACCACCTCAATAGCAAGAAGGAAGTTATATATCCTCACCTCAAAATTTGCTTAGTTACAGCAACTCAGATGAGTCAGTCACACAGAAAGAAGCCAATTTGCTCAGTCATACAGAAAAAAAGAGAATTCAGTATTTCAACAACTACTTCAAACAGCTAGACTTTAAAACAGAAATAGCCCAGCAGGATTCTGAACAGCCCTAGAACTAAAAGTTGAAAAAAGATATATTCAGAGAAGAATAGGAAGTGGGACTGTGACTACCTCTAAGAACTAGTCTGCATAGCTCTTAAAGCAAAGCCTTTCACAAATCTAATACACCTTTCTAAAACATTTTCACTCTTCTCTGTATCAGCTATGCATTTAAAAAAAAAACCCGCACACAATGGAGGGACAACTTAAATACTGGGATCACACCAGTTTCTACATTTAAAGCAGCACTTCAACAAACTAGCTACATGCTAATCTGTGACAGGCCAATATTTCTCTCTGGTAGAACAGTTCTACTAATGAGGTAGCAGTACCATTGTTTCTTGCATTCCCAAGTCACTGCCATTTGGATGCTTGCCACAAAAAGGTCAAAACCACCAGAGAGAGAAGAAAGGTAGTCTTAAAAGGAACCAGGGCAAATGGCATATTAGTTCATACATACAAGTTTGCCTAGCTACCATTAAAACTACCTGGTGAATATTTTGAGCCCCTATTCTTCCATCAAGAAATTGATCTAAAACTGATAATATATATAACTAGTTTTCAAATGAAAAAAAAAAAAAAAAAAAAGATTGTCACAGAGTACAACGTTGTCTATTCCTGCTGTTCTCTTGAACAGTGCAAAATTTTACAATTTATCCTAACTAAAACCCTTTCAGTATTGAAAGATACTTTTTACAGAAGCACTTCTACTCTTCAGATAAGAGCACTCTCTCTGGAAATATTAACACTGCTCACAGAAACAAATGCTTTTATTCTGGAGGCATAAAAAGCAATACTATTATCAGCAGCAGAATCACCTCCACAAGGAGGTCAGACCTGAGATGAGCAAAGAAGCAGCAGGTACCAGGAATCTTGACAAATGTAAGTTCTGCAAATATTTACATTTCTAACAGCAGCACTGCAGTTTCAGACATTCACAAAGCCCTCTGTTTAGTCCCCTTCTCTCCATTCCTTTGGTACACAATTTAATTAAAAAAAAAAAAAAAGCATACCCTATTGCCTCTTACTTATTCTTCAACAAGCAGAAGATCTTATTACTGAATTAGAAGTACAGTAAACTTTAAAGAACAATAAAAAAAAAAGTGCCTTTTTGTTTTGTGCTGCCAACATTTAAAAGTTTAAATGGAGCAGTTTATAGAAACTTAACAGGCACAGTGTCAAAATAACATTTTACACTGAAAGCCTGTTCCAACAATACTGTGCAGTGTCCTCCTACACTAGTTATAGAAAAACTGGATACTCCACAGGCCCACTTGTGTATGTGGACAAGGTTAAATGTTAAATTATTAATACTGATTTAGGACAAAGCCTGTGTAAAAAAAATCAGAGTTCTGCCTCTCTCTCAATTCCCACAAGAAGAAAAAAAACCAAACAATTGTTTTCATACTCAACATTTCTGCTCAAATCCCATGAAAGTGGCAACCCCAATATTTCAGTTTTCTTAAAAAAAAAAAAAAGTAGGAAAAAAAGCTCTCCAAGATTTTAAGATAAATAGGCTGACTAATTTTTCCTGTGCCATTGCTAATGGATGATCAAAAGGCCCAAGAATAAGTGAGGTTATTTAACCTAATAAAAGATGTCCGTAGGCTTTGGAATTAGAGCTACCCTCTAAATAAGGTCCTATGTAGCTAATAAATAAAAATAGAAACCAAGACCATTTGGAAAGATTGGCCAGGTTGCTTTAGAGAGCAGTAAAATTATTGTAATCCTTGCTTGCAAGGCTTACTCACAAGCTGTGTTTATGCTAGGATGTTTCCCCTAAAAATTTCCCATGGCTAGTATAAGTGGCAACAGTGCTGGGAACGAGGACAGAGAAGCCCAGGAGCCAGTGGTTAGTTCCCCTCTCACCCTCAAATTAAGTGCTGTTTTGTCTAGACCTGCTTCAAGGAGGGTATAAACACCAAAGCACTTAAACACCTACAGCTGCTGGTGTTTCATTTACATCAGCACTCTCATCAATGGAACTGCACCACTGTTAGCAACACTTGGAAGTGATACAGAAAAAACAAAAACAAACTAGTATTGACACGGCCATGCAGAAGCTACCATGCAAGTACATTTGCATTCTCCAAAAGTGAATATAAGGTTTATATAGCATCCTTCATAGGAGTCATAGGTCAAAACCCCTCATTTATAAATATCTAATATTTACTAACACTTAAAAAGCAGGAATAAACCAGGTTTTTATTAGTTGATGTTTTAATGCCAGAACAGATTTGTGCATATTGATTTACAATATAAAAACAATTCCAAAATGCTTCGGTTCCCAGTCTCTCAAGGTCATAATTATGACAAACAGTACTAGATATACCAGTTATTCAGACCAGCAAGAACAACTAGAAGATAAGGCTTGATAAGAAGATTTCCGATAAGTAAAGATCCATCAAGTACAGACAGCCTTTCAGTAGTGCATTCAACAGTTACCTGGAGTCTATAAAACTGAACACAAACAATAGTGGCATGATATTTGTAGCCTCATGTCACATAAAATAAAGTAGCTTGTTGGTCAAAGGACCATTATTCACTTCCCTTACAAGCCAGGGACTTCAATATGTTCCTGAACACAAGAGTGCCAATCCCATATTTAAAATATGCATTTATATTTTGGGTCTTTCTATGAACCATAATTGTAAGAATCCCCCTAAAAGGTGGAATGTATGGTGGGGCTTCCATCTACTATCTCATGCATTCCCTCATGTATATATTAAAATAAAAAAAAATGTAATATACTTTATGTATCTCAGTTTTGATCTAGACTCAGACTTTAAGGTCAGAAGGGACCATTATGATCATCTAGTCTGACCTCCTGCACAACGCAGGCCACAGAATCTCACCCACCCACTCCTAGTTTGTTGGCTTGCTCTCACCATTTCCTAAACTTGTGAGAATCTGAGAGATTTTATTGCTTCTGTACGTAGTCAGTCAATTTAAAACAAGTTCTTGACTTACAATACCATGGAATTCTGCAACTTTCCTGCAAAGGTCAGGACGACGTTTCTGAATAGCCAAATAAAAAGGATTTTTCAAGAGATCTTCATCATACATAGCCATATGGACGTCAGAGATTCCAAAGATATTTTCTAGAAGAGATACAAGTGTTAATATTACAGAAGTTAAACATCTATTCTATTGTTTAGTTTTCATATTCAGATGTAATAACATTTGGGAATATAGAAGAGGATTTTTTTGGTATACTTCCTTTCATGTTTTAGAGAAGTATAAACTATCCTTCTTGTCTCACATCAAGATACAGAATATGTGGAGCTAACTCCAATATAAAGTGACTGATACAGAACCATGGAACTTCATGCAAAATTAGTCTTCATAACCAAACATTTTCTATTACTATTATCCCTCCCCAGTTCGTCCAACTGTTACACCCGCTTGTGTGTTAAGGTAGACTTTATGATACTGGGGGAGGGACCATCTCTTCTAATAAAATCTGCACAACACCTGTTTGGGGCCTGAGTGCTGCAATAACTATAAATAGATGATTTCAAACAACCCAATCTACTCAATTTCAAGCAGTATTATAAAGAATTACTGCAGTATGCTGGCTGGGGGAAAAAACCAAACAAACCACATTAACCTTTAAAACATTCATTACTGCAGTAACAACTTGTGTACGAAAAACAAACCCTGCAAAGATAACACAACCACTTCTACCATTATTCTTTGTACATACATTATAATCTGCCTGGTTATGTGACACTGACATTCTTGTTTATTTTAGAAACCTGGACATACATACAGGCAACATGAGTATTCTGTACACAGACACCAATGTAAATTGCACAACAGTCATACACAGGTATTTTCATTACACTATCCTCAGCTATCAAGGGGAAAAAGTTACTTAAGGAAAAACATTCATTATATGAAATAGTACATCTATTATGAACCAATGAATCCAATTTTCAAAGGAGGCACACAACCAAGAAGTTCTGAATATAGCTGTCTATGTCAGTGTTTCTCAAGCTTTTTGATATCAATGACCAGCTTGCTGCCCTTTCCTAAACTCTGTCAGGGAAATCTCAGGAACCCTCACTGGTCCATGGACTGGCTGTTGAGAAACACTGGTCTATGTCATCTCTTTTAGAAATTAGCCAAAAATGAATTCCTACTTTCAAGCCTGCCCTTCTCCCCATGAATATGGACTAATGGTGCTCTGAGACAGCCACCACTAACAATAGTTACAACTGAGTGTCCCATTCTACCACACTTACTCACTGTAAGGACTACCTTACCTCCAGAAGTAATCCCACTGATTCAAGGTGAAAGAATTAGGCTCAGAGTCTAAAAACATATTTTACCTGATCTGTCATTAATACATTTGTGAACCAATCCTAATTAATTCAGGTTTTATAACATTCAGTTTGTCTATGAGCTCATGTCTAATGGAAGAAGTCCAGAAATACAGTACGCTTTGTTAAAAATAAAAAGGTCTTTCTTATTATAACTAAACTAATGAATGAAATAAAATTCTTTGTTTCTAAAGATGCTAAAACCCCATGCGAGTTATGGCTTCCTAGGTTCTAATTCTCAACAGAAGTTCTACAGTACACGTTTCACAAACGTAAGGTTCAGTGACTCATAATGGGATGTCTCTGGAATGACTTCAGAATTTTTATTTTACTTAGAGGATGGAAAGGAGGTCAGTCAAGGTTACAAATGTCTGGGACATAAATTCCTAATGTATTAGATTGGAAAATCTGTTTCCTCCACCTTTATCCCTTAAACAGAACAACTACTGCAGAGGAAACTACGCTACAAGATACCCTTTTATCAATGCTCTCAACCAAAACTTGAAGACTTTACAAGTTATTCTATGGTATGATGTCTTGGCAAGTCTACACAATCCCCTTTGCAGAAGGTAACAGATGTTTGTAATGGGATCCCCAAGTTCAAAAGAGGCTAGACTTAAGACCAACAGTTCACTCAAAAGAGGAACTCAGCATGGAATCTGGGCGCTATCCACAACATTTAAAGGATATTTTTGTTTTAGATGAGCTTTCCTAACTTTAGCACATTTTTTAGGGAAATTAATAAGAGTGCAATTCACTCACGGTTTTCAATTTGACAGAGGTCATCTGGGGAAATGCATTTACATGCACCAGACAAACATCAGAACAGTTTGAAGAGCTGTGCCCATCTACAACAAATCTATATCAGATATCTTTAGAAGCTGTTCCAGCTCAGTTTCTATCACTGTTCACAAGGCCACAGAGAAAAATAGCAACATGCTCCGTGTTAAAATATAAGTTATGATGGCCAGAGCTTTTGAGTTGTGCAAACTGTCAGAGCATATAATGTGACAGTTACATTAGTCCTGTCACCACATTCCTTCCTATTGTTCATTACACACTTGTTTCTTCCCGTCTCAAGTTAGAACGCAAGCTCTTTGGTACAGAGACAATGTCTTAAGTGTTTGTACAGTCTGACTGGAGCCTATAAGCACTACTGGTTATAACACAGTAGGTCAGAGGCACTCTATAAAAAGGAAGTATATTTTACCACCTCTTTTGGAATCAGTTTTTCCTAATTCCAATTAAAAAACATAGTACATACTCATGAAAAAAATATTTTTGAGTACAGTACTGAATAGACCATGAAGAAAAAACAAAATGGCACTATTCACTTAGTGTACGAGGATAAAGGATAAGATATTTATTCTAATTATTATTCTAAGTTTTTCTATATGTACAGCATACAATAGGTCACTTATTGCTCCAGATATTCTTTCAAGAACCTTTAGAGTTGAATTAATGATGCTATCCCAATGTATCTACCCTCTTTCTCCCCCATTAAACATGTTCTTCATTATATGCAGTTGCAGTGTTGTGTTTTAATAAAATGCTAGATGTGCTCTTATTTCTCTCATACTTTCACACTGTTAATATTAGTGAGCTGTGAAATATTCCCCCACTGCATTTCTTGGTTGTATACCATGCTGACAGAAGGACAATGCCTCTTTCCTTTGAGGCTCCCTAGGGTCCAGGAAGTGCATGTGACAGCAAGATGTGAGTTTCCAAAACAGATCGTGTAACTGGAGGCTAAGAGGCAGCTACACTATGCATCAGATGTAGCCTTATGATCCTATACCAGACTGAGAGCTCCCCCTATTCTAGGAAGAGTTAGTAATGCAGCCTAAAGGTTGCCTGATAGTTGGCATTGCAAGACCCTGTTTTCAGTTGCTTATAACTTTGCCAAAGGATAACCATTCAGGCTGAATTTTTCCATGCTGGGTATCTGCCTTGGGCTGAACTTCTTCAAAAAGCTTCAGCTAAGATAGTTCAGCTGTTCCCAAAAATTAGATTAGGGAAAAGATTTTTTTTTTTTTTAAATGTCCTACAGCTGTTTCATGGAAAAGCTCTAGCAGCTCCATGGTTCAGACCACAGACTTAAAAACTGGCGTAGAATGGGAGGTCGGTCAGCTCTAGCATCAGGGATGTGCCTTTTGCTGATCCCAGAAAAAAATTGCCCAAAGGCTGATAGCATGGCCAGTCTCAGTTCATACATACTCAGCAGAGAATTATTAGAGTTAGGCAGCTAAATTCTCTGAAGAAATTTGCCTGCGCTGAGCATGCTTCAACAGCTCACCAGGATTTTTCCTGCAATTGCTTCTCCCATTACTGCAGGCCAGGGCCCTGGAACAGAGCAGAGAGAAGTTCTCTCCTGTGGTCTCAAGGCTCCCCCTGCTGGCACCCAGGAGGCAACGAAAAGGAAGACACGTGATTCAAATGCCACCTGGTGCATTCCCAGAGCACTATCCATCCTGTGCACTGAATGAGGCAGGGGACCTATGTGTGGGGGAGGGGAGGAAGCATGAGATCATGTAATTAGAAATTATAACAATGTATATACAGGAGGGGGATGAATTAAGGTTACATATGCAATCTTAATTCAGGTATTTCCTAAATTTGTAGTGCTTGACTTTGCATCCTTAACATTCATTTAATGTAGTTTTTGGTGTGTTATTTATAATTAAGATAAACTATAATGATCCTACCTGGGCTAGAACCTTCTTCTCTGATCCTGAGAAGTCTTACTCATGTAAATAATTGATATGTCTGATCCTCTTTAAAGCTGGAGTTACTCATGGGAGTAAAGTTTGCCAAGATTGATCATGTGGGGTTTTGCACGGACAGGATTAAAGGAGAAGAGATTCACATATATGGCTCAATCCAGAGAGTCAGATTTAAATTTATCCCAGCAGCAGCAACATTAAGATGCATGCAAAACTAAAAAAAGTTATCCTGATTTTGGTTCTCATATAAAAACAGTTTCTTGTCTAAGAGTCAAACTAAAAAAGTTACACGGATCTCAGCAGGAAACTAATTTGTGTCTATGTTCTGAGATCATGTATTTCCCAACATACTCTATTTTAACATTTGGCTTGCCAGGAACTATTCTTATTCATAAATAGTTGAACTGTTTAGTCATATGCTACTGCTAAATGATATTTCACAAGCTAAAGAAAAGCTCCAAGAGCATTAATATGTTAAGTCAAGAAGCTAGAATGCAGGGTTTAAGTTTCCTATACCACAGAGTGGGAAACAGAAAATAAAGATTGGGAACACACAGTGTCCTTAAGACGGTCACAGTTTTTACTTAGTTATTTTTTCAGAAAGATGACCAAAAAAAGTTCAACTTTCTTTCTACCATATATCCATGGAACATAATTCCAAGATTTCTTTCCATCTGGAAGGGAAGACTGAAAAAAGCTTTAGTTGTCCCTTTAACCGTGTGATAAAGCTGATCAGAAACACAAAAGAGAGGTGCGCGTGAGAAACCACGCCATCGCTAACCATCATATCCCAACTCATGGGCAAAATACTGAATTTAATTTATGAATATAGATAGCTTAGATAAATGTGCTGTTTGTAATCTACTGCCTGGACCTAAAAAGAACATAATACAAATCCAAGACAGACTAGAGTGATTTAAAATAATTTTGATTTGACAGATGGTCACAGGAAGAGAGTTCAGTGTGGTGATCTTACTTCAGTTCCCAACACATGAGATTACACATCACAAATAACTAGCTCTAAACCACTTAGTGGCAGCAGCCATAGGACAAGCAGACTACTGAGCATGGTTCAGTGTGATCTAGAGCGCCAACAAAATGAAATGATACAGAAGAACAAATCCACATTCAAAAATAAAAACCAGTTAAAACACTTCTGTAATTAAGATAGCAAATATATACCATGCCTTAATAAAGGAGTACAAAGCCCACAACATACCTTGGACTTCAGAATAGAATTTATCCTCTCTGCATGACACCCCAAACAAGATCATCATGGTTGAGAATTTAAACTTGGAATATCTTAGCGCATTAACAGTTTCCACAATTGTAACTCAGTCCCCTTGGGCTTGAATAGTGTTATATAGCTGCACAGGGGGTTAAATACTTGCAATACGGCCAAGTGACAGTTGCTCTGGGAGCCACAATTCTGAATTTCCTTCCCCTCATTACCTCCTTCCTCCCTTTAGCCCAGTGTTTGTGGGTTGGAGTCCTCAGCTATTATCAAATACTAAAACATCACCTTTTAAAGAAAAGAAAATAGTAAAGGAAAAAGGTGAGTTAGTACATTGAAATATTTATTACACCATGTGGAGATCAAGAGATTTGAATGTGTCTGTCTGAAATTCAGTACATAAAATGTAGTGTGGAAGAAAAGGGTGGAATTAACTGACTGCCTGTGCAGTTTTTTTAAACCAGGAACTGGGAAAGGTATTTTTTCTCATTAAAAGGCAAAGTTTTTAAAAGTTTTCATTTGAGTTCACTAAGACATGGTAATCATGGAGTCCTATGACAACTTTTTAGAGTCACTTATCAGAGCAGTACTGCACTTCAATACCAGTGTTTCTACCATCTTTTGTACTAAGACAAACAGTTTCACCATAGTTAATTTTTACTTACTAAAACATTTAGTGACATTTCAGCCAACACTGGCCTTTTAAAGCTACATAATACAGTGTACCAGAATAACTAACCTGTACACTTGTCACTGCAGTAGCTACAGACACACCAGCATCAGACTTGGCTGCTACTTTGCTTTGTGATAAACAAAATCAAGAACATTTTCACTATGGTCACATTTTCAAGCCACTCTTCAAAACACCTACATAGTAGGTACAGCTGAGACAGGTGGAGAACTATTCAAAGTATGTTCTTGCTTGTTATTTGAAGGAAACTGGTCTAATATTAGCACAGGCCTGAATAATGGCTGAGGCTTTTTGATTTTCAAAGTTTTCAAGCTCTCTCGATTCTCTATATCTAGATGAAAAAAACAAACACAATCCCTCCTCTGAAGAAAAAACAACAACAACAACAAAACACTTATTGTACCAAACTACAGGCAGAACTTTCTTAGATGATGTACTAACTTTTGGAGTAATCTCAAAAGTTAAGTACCATCTGAACCAAGGTTTGTTAATCTATATCATATAAAACAGAATTAACAAGGGTTTTCAATGATTCAATAAGATAATTTAGTTATCATAGGACAGGGAGCCCATTGGAAAACTAAAAGGGTATGGGATTTAGCAAGTAATTCTCTATAATGTCTTTCAAGAGCTACATTTTCCAAACATTCGCAAGAGTACTCTACCCTAAAAAAAGTATCACTCTTTGTCTTTGGATTTTAAGCATTTTCTACCTGTCATTTGACAATTCCTATAACAAAGCTGTGGCTGAATCTGCAGTAGAGGTACCGTCTGGGATTTGGTATTGGAAAACACAGTCATCAACTTAGGGAGCTATTCCAGAGAAGAACACTGTTCTTATTCTTCCATGTAATAATAAAGGTAAAGATCTGTTGTCAAGAAGTATCTGACTACAGGTATTATCTATTGCTGTCTCTAGTTGTAAATAATTAGTCAGAAGCTCCTGAAACATTACGTTTCCTCTTGACAAAGACATTCCTTCAACCAGTTAGTCTCCCATCTAGTTTCAGGCAAGTTTTCTAATGTAAAGGTCCGATGCACTGAAATAAGTAGTAACTTATTACTGAAATGCATCAGACTTTTGCATGTAACCCTTTCAAAGTATAAACAGATGCATAATTTGGATAGTCATAAGCTTATCACCATCAAGTCACATAAGACTTTAGATCCAGAGCTAGGGCTTATCCTTTTTCCACCTGACTAGGCCCATTATGCAATTACAAATCTTTGCTTACATGTAGTTCAAGTTCACCTAGTGTCATTGCATTCCCATGCAAGATCCCACATTCTTTGGCTCAATCTTCCTAGATTAACATTGCCTTCAAACTGGTAGACAGCTACTTAATTGATCGTGGGGCTTCCATGACAAATTTCAAGAAAGTTTCTGAAGCTAGATACCACTTATAACATATGGTATTTGTTTGTTCCACTATGATGGCATATGTTACATTTGCTCTTTTTTCATTCTTTATGGGGATATGAGAATGTATCTACTTCAGGTCACTTAAATCAGCAAATCATCTGGCTGTTCCTTGAGCCAGGGGTGAATGAGGTGTGGAGACTGTGGCAATTAAGTTTTCTGGCATTCCTCTTTGATAAATATGTACTGTATGTTGCAAAATAGCACAAATTACTGTACAGTGTAGTGGTCAGTACTCACTATTACCATTTAAGTGAGTCTGGAGCACCCATTACCAAAGTATATAGCTACCAAGAACATTTTAAAATTATAATATAGTCAGCACAGTATGAAATATTCACTACTCACCACTAGCAACTATTAAATTAGCATTTCTACAATATATTTGCAAAGCATTCAATTCACAATATTATTTTACTAATTTATAACAAGTGTTCAAGTTTGTCACATTAACTTACTGCTAATTTGCATGTACCATTATAAAAAGGCCAGGTGCAAGTAAATCCTCTTGGCTCAACAGCTACACTTGCTGCAAAGCTTCCTAAACACTTCATACTCACTTAAGTGATCTCAAAGAGAGAAACACAACCTTTTAGTTTACGTACTGTATCATAAGCTTTGGAAGGAAGCAAAACGTGTTACTACTAACCAACGAGTCTGATTCAGCTTCTGTACATATGCTAACATGCTAAACTCAATTTTGCATTATTAAAAAAAAAGTCTAAGATAGTATTATGATTAAAGCTGCAGAAAAGTATCAGTTCTCCTAGCCTGATAGAAACAGTATTTACTCATGAAAAAAAAAAAAGTTTGTACTGTCTGAGAAATAATCAGCAACAACTCTATTAACTTCAGCATCTAACACAAGTGGGACCACAAAAAAAGAAAAAAAACAATAACCCTGTGTTTAACTCAAAGACCCTTAACCCCATGTTTGTATTGCNAATGTAACCCCCCCCCCCCCCCCCATTCAAAAATATCTTTGGAGCTCTTTCCCCAACCCCACGGGACAATCAGAATGGAGACTTCCTGAGGGCTAATAAGTCACATGTTTGGACAGAAACCTAGAGTTTGGATCTGATATAGACAACAGAGTTGCTGTGTCAACATTTCAGAAGGTAAACAATCCTATCCAGAGTCCTGCACTGTGTTGAGGTTGGACAAAGTATTTGCATACTTCCCTTCTGAAACACGTTCACTCTCTGAAAACACACACACTCTTTGCAACAGTGTCTCCCTTGAAGCGTATAAAAAGGAAGCCAACCGAAGCGCTCTGTACAAGCCCCAAACGCCTGCATTACGCTGTAACTTAACTCCCACAGAGAAGCAACAGCACGGCCAGGACACAGAGATCTGGAACAAAACATGCTTCCCACACCCCATCCATCCTATCTCTTACGCTGGGGTAGAAGAGGAGGATGGAAGGTGGTTTTCGAAGCTTGAGTTCACAGGCCTTGGTAGGAAGACAATTTAAAATGAAAACCATGTGACAGCGACAAACCCTGTTTTCAGTCACCCCCCACTATTAATGATGAGCTGGGGGCACCGCAAAGACAGCTACAGCCCCCGAAAGTGCTACCCTCTGCCACAGGAAACGTCTCGGTCAGTGCTGACAAGGCCAGGAGAAGGGGCCCCACTTGCCCAGCAGTCCCCAAAGTCATTCTTTCCTCCCCTGGAGGGAGTGTAAGTTCCCACAGCCCCTGCAGCCTCATTTAGAGGCTCGGGAGTCAACAGATACCAGAAAATTTACTTACTTACAAAGGTAACATTGTCTCACTTCCTCCCCAGACACAGAGAACCACTAGCCGTCCAGTTCCCCCCCCTAACTGCTGTGTATTTCAACCAAGCCCTACCAGGATCCAAGGCGGGCGGTGCACCACAGCAGCCCAGCTAGCCAAGCCAATGAGCCCCGGCTTCTCCCGCGACTGAGGCAGCGTCCACTCAATCAGCAGCCTACGAAGGTGGAGCCTAGGCACGCCGAGCAGCACGGCAGCTGTATTTCGCTGGAAAGAGAAACCGCGGAGCTACTTCCTGCTCGGAACCACGTGACTCCTCCAGGTGCTCCAGCTGTGCAGTATTTAATGTCAATAGCCGAGGCGCCGGGTTGGTATTGGGCAGGCGAGTTCCCTTGGCGCTGCAGACCGGCCTCTGGTCACCTGACACACATGGAGGCAGCACTTGGGCTTAATTAAAGGCTGCCTTGTTTTTAGCTCTGGTATTCATTTCTTCCTGGCAATTCGGATTGGTGCATTTAAAAACAACGTGTATCTGATTTTCTCGTACTGGAGCCTCCTGCAGGAAACAGCAGCTGTTCTCCAGCTCGATGTGTCTGGAGTAGGGACTGGGGCAACCCTCCCTCGGATGCTGACTACTATGCGCAAAGCGATGCCACTCGCTCCCCAAACTCCTCTCCCGCTTGCATGGACCGTAGGAGGATTTGGAGCCGTGTGAGCGGTCGGAAGGGACTCGATCTAGGTATTTGCATGCAGGAGCCGAGCTCCGCTTGCCATGCGTGTTGATGACATCTGGCGCTGGCAGCTCCCTGGGTCCGATAGAGGGTAATCTGAACTGAGCCGCGGGAGGTAGACCAGCAGGGACACAAGTTCACCCAGCTAGCAGCCCAGCCCGCCTGTTGGAGTCTGCAGCCTGCCTGAGCCATGGTGAAGGAGGAATGCAAAGCGCTGCTCGATGCGCTCAGCAAGGTGACTGCCTGCTATCGGCACATGGTGCTGACCATCGGGGGCACCTCGGACTCGCAGAACCTGCGGGAGGAGCTGAAGAAGACTCGGCAGAAAGCCCAGGAGCTGGCGGTGGCTAACAGGAACAAGCTCACCGCGGTCCTGAAGGACAAGACGGTGAGTAAGGAGAACAAGGCTGAATTCGAGAGGCTCTGGGTGATCTTCTCCACTTGCATGGAGATCCTGGAGATTGACATGAGGAGAGCCCTGGAGTTGGGCCAGGAGTTCCCCCTTAACGTGCCCAAAAAGCACCTGATCCAGACGGGCATGAGCGGGGGAACCTCTGGGGTGGCCGCCAGGGCTATGAGTGTCCAGAACATGAAATACGAGGCTGAACACAACATAGATGTAGTGGATTTGAAAGACTTGGAGAACGAGATCAACCAAGTAGGAGAGATGATGTACGAGATGGAGATGAAGGTGAATGTCCCCCAGTGGACAGTAGAGGCTAAACAGGACCCTGGGGCTGAACTCAAATCCACCATTAGCGTGGGCGCCTCCTCCATTGGCATGATCTCCGTGGAGGAAAACAAATCCTTTTGCGATATCAGCAAAGTTCTAGCTGGGATAATTTTCTCCGCGGTGCTCATTATCGCTATTGTCTTGGCGGTGTGTGTGGTAAAACTCTCATAGGCTGGCTCAGTGTTCCTGCAAGACAGAGCCACTTCCTCTCTCAATCTCTCTCACAAGTATTTCATGCAGTATGGTTCGTTTCAAGATGGGTCACTTGGAAGAGCTGACAATTAACATATTGCATATAAAAACAAATCTTTGGATAGCATACAATCTGATCATGCCTCGAGCATCTGGATGTATGTGGTTTTGGTTGGTTTGTTTGAAAGCTCTAAATGGGGGTGGGGGGCAGAGGTACAGATCAGCCTACAATATAGGATGACTTTTGGCTTGTTTTGTAATGCTTAACTGTGTGCAAAGTATCAGGGTATTATCACTACAGGCTATAGCAGGGATTTGTCTGCTATTAATAGATGACTATTCTCAGTAGCCTGAAATTATTGTTCTTTAATAGGCTCTGATGTTCATTGCTGGTCCATGTTTACAAAGTAGTTGAGAATTGCACAGGATTTGGGGGTGGATAAGGTGGATGGCTGTGGCAAAACTAATGGACATGTGTGTGAGTTTTCCTCTCAAACACAGGACATTCTGCCCAGAAGAAAACGGAAAATCCCAGTAAGAAGATGTAAACAATGTCTATTTTATCTTAATCCTTGGAGTCTAAACCTAGGAGAGTGTGCAATCAATGTTTGATACCGAATGCACTGTTTGTACAGATCCTAATTGCACTTTTTGGCACAGCACACATTAATAATCACTAAAGGAAATCCAAATCTTCAAAAAAGATGGAGAATATCTTCTGTAGAACAGCTTTCGCAGAGAGGTATTAACAGTTTCCATCCCTCCCTTTTATATATCTCCTTTTATTTTCTCCAGCAGAAAAGCTAATTCTTGCTATGTGTCCAAATTCTTCTTTCCATGCAAGTGGTTGAACTTCACATCAGCTGCAAAATTAAATATTCTACATTTATCCAAAATCAGAAGTAGCAATTTTAAAAACAGGTTATGGCAAACTAACAAAATAATGTAAAGTGAAAACCGATGCTCTAGCTTGTCTGCCTCTATTTCTGCAGCACAAATAGAGGTCTAATCTCATGTTGACCTCTTACTGTTAATGAGATCTATATACATATCTGCAGGAATCCAGAGGAAACCAGAACTGCAGGGCTCAATCTTGTCATTTTTATTTGCCTGATTAGTCCAATTGAAATGACTGGAAATGCAGAATTGGGCCTATAGATGGTATCTTTGATCGGATGTTTGTGCAGTTTTGTAAGAACAGCATAAAGCTTAACTTTGACATTTTTTTCTTTTTGTTCGATTGTTTACATGCAGAAAGTTTAAACTTTTTTCCCTCCCCCAATAAAACTCTGAGCACTGACACAATACTGACTTTGAAGAGAATTTCTGTGATCTCTCACATAAAAATGCATGTATCAATTTTTAAAAATACAAATTATGTACATATGTTCTGTTTAAAGTAGACTTGCTCCTATGCACACAGATTCTTGAGTAACTATACAATGCCACAGGCATAGATTGTACTGTTCAGGCAAAGACAAGGCACTGCTTTATAGGGTTTAAAATGTAAAGTGATAAATTAGAGATGCCTCTGAATTGAGCATAAAGGACACATTACTAAAATTCATCATGAGATTTGTTGACAAGAAGTTACTGTGCATATGCAGTAGTGTGTATGTGTGTTTAAACAAAATCATGTCAGCTTTCTTAATAAAACAATTTTGTAATTCAAAAGAAGGCAAACATATTTTAAAATATTATTATTAATCATGTTTATTAGGGTCGTGCATAAGGGCCAACTACCATTATATGTGGTACCATACAAACACAGAGCAGTAGACAGTTCCTGCCCTGAAAAGCTTACAGTCTAAACAGACAAGATTGGAGGAAGATGCTCTGACATACAAGCAGAATGAACTATGTGATGGAGGCAAAAGTCATGGGGGTTTTTTTTGGGGGGGGGGGTGTACTTAGAGGGGATAAGCTAAATAGGAACAGAGTGAGAGGACAGGGCAGGGAAGAAGAAGGTAATGGGACAGGTGTGGAGTGAAGCTGAGGGAGGAGGGGGAGCAGGAAGTTTGGAGCACACAGCCAATCAACACAGGAGAGAGAAAGCACAGTCAAAACTGTAGGAAGTTCTCCAAAGGACCAAAAATCCCTGCTTTGGTTGCTTCTGCCCTTACTGACTTGAGTTTCTGGCTGGCTCCTCCACAGTTTTCTCCTAGTGCCCCCAGAGTTTACCCTTTAAAACTGAAGACTAGTAAAATTAAATTTTTGGAGAGCAAATAAAAGCTCTTGTATGTCACATTTGAACCTATACAGTATTGTAGCCATGTTGGTCCCAGGATATTAGAGAGACAAGGCGGGTGAGTTAATATCTTTTATTGGACCAACTTCTGTTGGTGAGAGAGAGAAGCTGACACAGAGCTCTTCAGGTCTGGAAAATATCCTCAGAGTGTCACAGCTAAATATAAGGTGGAACAGAATGTTTAACACATATTTCAAGGGACCATTCACGTTGAAGTGGTCAGTTAACACTCAGTGGAAACACTAATCCATGCTACTACAGTCTGAATTTAAGGCCATATATTGCCCTTGCTCAGCATGTGGAATTCTCATAGATGCTAATGTGAATTCTGCATATGGGTCCAGCTCAGGCTAAGTTTTTGTGTGTTGTGGGGATTCACAGCAAGGCTGTACATTTTTAACCAATACACTTCACTCATTTTACTGGGGTAATTTTGTATGTGGTTATTAATCTGATTGCAAACAGATTATTTTGAGAAGAGAGAGAAAGTTTGTATTTTTGGTGCTATTGTTCCAGTCTGTCTAGATAGAGACTCGCTGAAACTGCTGTGCGTTGATTTACAAGTGAAGGTCTCCTTCACAACCATAAGGGCTAGACACCTTTCTAAAAATACAAAAAAAAAAAAAAAAAAAGTTTGCTGGAAAACCTTAATACTATAGATTTAGATTGCCACCACCAATCACTAGATATTCATGTTCACTGTTTGCACTCTCCCATCATTCAGTTTACAAGGAACTGAATAAGAGCTAGGACCCTATCCTGTTTTCCTTGCATACCTTTTACTCCTATTGTGCTCAGTTAACTTTGGTAAGAGTTTTGGGTGTCCAAGGAATGCAGTTTTGGTATCTGGTGGATAATAAATGACAATATCCACAACATTAATTGTCTCGAAGTCCTGAACTGCGTATACGGTCTGTCTTCAGTTAGTTGTATAAGTGTTTTAACAGGAAACAATTTGACATTTTCAAAAATGAGCCTCAGGTTAATAAATTGTAAATCTGTAGTGTATACACGACATACAGACTCACCTACTCAAATCTTTATTTATGTGAGTAGCCCTTATTCATGTAAGTAGCTCCTCTTACTTCACGGTGATTACTCCCACAAATAAGCCTTTGAAGAACTGGACCCTGTATCATTCCAAAAAATTTAACTTTTCGATCTCAGCACAAACTGCAGATTTACACATCATTAACTTGTCCATGTCTCAACAACATCAGTATTATCAACTGAGCTTACATTAAGGTATGTGATATTAAAAGATAAATAGAAGTCTGACAGCAGGATTGGCACCACCTAATTGGCTAATACCCTACCATTAATCTCCTAAAAATACCCAGTACAACTGTATGTACAATGTGACATAGTTCAGGGAAACTTGCATGCATAAAATCCAAATGGTAATAAACAAAAACCCTTTGTGCAAGTCTGCATCAAGGAGCAGATCCCAGTTTCATCAAATAATCTGAAATTTTGCGTTAGACTTAAATGGGAGCAAGAGCAATTCCCCGCCCAAGTAAATGTTTTACACTTTGGTTCTTACTGCTATTAGAAAGCTTTCTGTATCATGTTAGAATATCTTATTATAAATAGAAACTTTACAAATAAGGATATGGGGGGGATGTTTTAACATCCCAATGAGCAACCTGAAAGACAATAATTAGCTATTACAATTTATTTATCCATCTAATACGTTTTTTAAAAAAAATCTGAATTAATGAAGTTTGGTTTCTTGTGAAACAAATTAATCCTTTTTTGCTGAAAATTCTGTTCAGTTTACAGATTTTCACTCTAAGAATGAACTTTATAATTGTAGTTTGAAGGGATTAGGAAGAATATTTTTGTAAATAAAGATTATTAAAATCAAGCTTTATAATATTGTACATGTTCAGTGTGTGACAAAAATAAAAATATTTTGACTATGATGCTAACCAGGCACCACAAATGTTACTCTGTGTATTCAGAAAGAAATTAAGCAATGTACATTTTTTTTCAAACTATCAGGTTTTATTTCAAAATACTTGTCTTATCGATATTGCATATCCATTTTAGTATGAGTCTGTGAAATATTAAAATCTTATAATTGAATTAACTTGCATCATTCCATCCTGTGCATGGTGGAATGACATTTTCTATACTTGCAGTAAAACTTGTTACTGTCACTATTATTTCTTCCATTTAAAATAAAGTATGTTCTGTTAACTATCTGGTTCACTTGCAGCAGTAATTAAATGTTAAAAAACACTTTAAAATAGGTCTATTGACAATTAGCTCAATAAACCAGATGATTCTATTTCATTCTAAATCATCTGACTGATATACCAAACTCTCAGATACAAACACCATAATTCTACATTCCTATTAAAGAAAAAACAAGTACCTTCTGACTACAGATATGAATCTTAAATTCTAATTTTAATGTACCATCTGTGACAGAAATCCCATTGTTTAGGACATATAAAACTAGAGTGGACAAAGTACTAGCATATAATGTACTGCAGAAGACAATGCTGCACTGATGGGGTTAAGGACTAGGGCTCAGATCCACAAAGGTATTTAAGCTCCAAAATTAGGAGCCTAAATACCTGTGTGGATCTGGGCCCTAGTCCGTAACCCCATCACTACAGCATTGTCTCCTGCCGTACATTATATACAAATACTTTGCCCACTCTAGTTTCATTGATTTCAATGGAAATAAGGAGCCTAAATACCATTAGAGTCTGCACCTAGATGATATAATAAATCTTTTCCATCTCTAATGTCTGGAACCTAAATTCTGTGGTCTTGAGTCAAGCAAAGGTCCTATTGACTGCAATAGAAGTTTTGCTCGACTGAAGGACCACAAAATGTGGCCCTGTGGCTCTCATAACAACAGTGGCAGCTAACCTGTTTCTGTGAAATGTTGCAATTGTTAAACTTGACAAGATTAATTCTGGGATCGTTCCCCATGCATAAAGTTAAGCGTATATGTAAGTCTGCAGGATCTGGGCCTTAGTTCATAAACTACCTGAACATTGGATTGTAACTAAATTGGTAATGCTCATGTTCTAAACTGACAGCACAATGTGAACCTCATGGCATCATGAATATGAGGTTGGATTAAAGTCTCAGCATTCAATATACAGAACTATGTAAAAATATTTTCTAATATGAATTAAATTATTCAAAGTAACAATACTGAACAAATTGCATGCTATCAAAGGAGCTTTTGAATTTAAAAATAAAACACATTTGTAACCTGAAAGATTGATTATAGCCTTTTTAAAAAAATTATACTGAGGAATGATCATATATACAGAAATGTTTAAATGTTTTCGATGCTTCTGATCAACATATTCACTCTTCACAGATTTTCATTATATAAAAAGTCTTTCAGGAAGACCATTGGATTATAGTTCTCTAAATGCTTTCTCGCAATACGATTATGTTAGTCTTTTAATGCAGGCTGAGTCTGGGCAGAATAGTAGGTCTACACGTGAGCAGTCATTTTCTGTTGTAAGCATACAGTAAAAGGGGGCTTAGTGAAGAAATTGTTTGTTATATCTGACGTACTTGAATAACAATGGAAAGATCTTACTGACAGCTCATTCACCTGTGCACGTTGGGGAGGGAGGAAAACAGGGTATGTGGGCAAATATGTACTTTTATAATTTTATGACAGTAAAGTATGACTCCTATCAATATGGTTATGCTATTATATAGTTTTAAACATGTGAAGGTAAAGTACATCTTGTTAAAGTCCTAAAAGGAAAATACAAATGAACTGCATAATGAAAGTGATTACAATTTTAAACTTTAAAATGCTGCATTTCAGAATGAGTTACTTTGGATTAATCATGTGGCATATCAGTCCATACTTGACCAAAGTTGAAGGATAGTTCAAAATATATTTTGCAGTTTTCGGAAAGGAAAAGAATGTAAGTGCTGAATTCTCAAGCGATTTTACTATACAGCTAGATCAGAAGATTAGGTATGGCTTCAATATATAATCTATCTGCTGAACAAGTAAAAAATCATATCAAGGAGTCTTGGAATTATGCCAGTGCTGAACCCTAGGTATCCAAAAAGAAGTTTTGTATCATTCTCCAGTCCAAGATGTGGCATCTAAAATGCAACACAACACTGATGATAACAACATTGCCTGAATCCATGTATTACTCTGAGTTAGATTAAACGGTCTTGTATATTATATAAACACACACATCTCTGTTTAATATCTTGTAAAATGTAGGTATGGTAGTTGAGAAAATAAATGGAACAATGACACATTTACAAAGAGTAATGTGAGCTATTCTTAGTTAGTGCTTACACATTGGTTCAGTTGTATGTGATTTGGAGCCCTGTTTTTTTACTTTTTGTTTTGTTTTTGGGGTGTGTTATTTGATAGCTTGCATTTTCAGTTTAAAATATTCAATCTGGGGGAGAGGATGTGTTACAAATATAGTTTATCAACAGCTTTAATTTTGTATGTATGAATTATATATGTCCTGGCTCTTGCCTATTCCTTCATATCAAGAGAGATACTATCAGACATAAAGGGTCTGACTCTTCTCTCACGTTACTGTAAATCAGGAGCAAATCCATTGAGCTCAATGGAGTGACATCAGTATGAAATTGGCATAAATGAAAGGAGAATCAGGCCCTTAGTGTTTATGCTGGTATTGTTAGCTCTATCAGCTGGATACAACATTTGCTTGACTTGCCTAAGGAGCCTTTTAGAGGGTTGGCACAAATCAGCACTGAGCGAAAGGAGCAGAGTTAAGTTAGTTACATTTGTATAATATTTAAGATAGTTTACAATTTGGCTGTAAATTTTATTTGTGGCTAAAACCTGCTGGAACATAAATGGTCCAAACCAGAAGCAAAACAATAAAATAAAATAAAACACATACATACACCCCTCTCTTCAATTATCTTCAAAAATTAGGAGAGTGTAATAGGCATTCCTATAATTCCCAAAACAGCTTCTTTCAAACTACAAGTTTAAAAGCTATTAGACTGGATTTAGTTTGCTCACACAATACAAATAAAAGCCAGATTTATTTTAAGATACACCTCTACCCCGATATATCCTCGGGAGCCAAAAAATCTTACCGCATTATAGGTGAAACCGCGTTATATTGAACTTGCTTTGATCCGCCAGAGCGCGCAGCCCCGCCCCCCCGGAGCGCTGCTTTACCGCGTTATATCCAAATTCGTGTTATATCGGGTTGCATTATATCGGGGTAGAGGTGTATTTCACAATATTTTTCCCAAACAAAAATTTCAGATTCAGAATAAAAGTGTAGTAAATCTTGAAAACAGATTCTGTTCCATGTCTATTCTTATACCTATCACTGTACTGAGTGCTTAAGTGAATATGAAAGCTATTCTAGCTGTATGTGTACTAAATTATATTCCAGCTAAATTAAAGCAGATTACAAAACTAGGGAATGTCCTGTATTTTACCAGCACTCCTGCACGTTACACCTTTGTGAAAGTTTGTGAGGTAAATACTTCTCACTCTACTGAGTGTCTTTGAAAGCATTTATTTCAAATGGATATTTCTCAGTCTGTTGCTGGTGGGTTCTCACAGAAGCCTGTGAAGATGGTGTCTTGCCTGTCTATTATTAACTATATCTTGTATTGTATTTAATATTAAATGTAATGATATGATTCTAGAAGTTATATCACCCTTTGCCTGCCAAGTCCGTTTGTGGTGCGACAGCACTGAATTCAGTGGGCTTTCATCAGTGATGAATTTGCCTGAGGGAATCTATTCCCATGCATGATAATGAAACAGTCTCCCAAAAGTGTGCTGAAGAAAAAGCACAGTGAAGAGTTTTTATGTATAACATCTAATGATTGGATTTAGTCGACATTAGGAAAACCTCTTATTAAATGCAAAATAACTAAATTAAGGAAAATATAAACACAGATAGACTTAACACTACAAAATTCATAGCTGGACATTAAGGTTAAGCTTAGATTACAAAGTATGGAAAGATGTCCTGTAATATAGCTGAACACCTCTGACCAAACTCAGACCTAAGCTAGGACTAACCTACAAAGTTTTGTGGGCATAGCTATGTCAGTCAGAGATGTGGAAAAAAACATACACCACCTAGCTACGCCAGCAAGACCCCAGTGTAGACACAGCTATGCCGACAGAAGAGTGCTTCAGTCAGCCTAGCTACTATCATTTAGGGAGGTGGTATAACTGTGCTGACAGAAAAACTCCTTCTGTTGGCACTCAACATATGGTACGACTACACTAGGGGGGTATGCCAATATAGCTACGCTGGTAAAGCTATACCACAAAGCCTTTGTAGTGTAGACAAAGGCTCTACTGTAATTATATGAAAAATCACATGGAAGTCTTTGAGACAAATTAAGTGGTGATGAAATGGAGGTGTTAGTTATGCATTTGGTTTGACTCACAAAAGTACTGTAACTTGCAATGATTTGTCATTCAGTGCGTGTGCAAAAGCAATGTAACTTGCACACCAATGGAGTAGAAAGGGATGTAGCAGGAAAAAGCAAGACCTGGCACGTAAGATGAAGAGGGTGGGTGGGTTAATTATCTGATATTAAAAAAGACAGAAAGCCAGTTGTACAGTCTTTCCTATACCCTCAATTTCTTTTTTGCCAGGAACTGATCTAATATTCTTCATCAGTCTGATAGGCAATAATTGAACTTGGGAAAAACTGCTGACAGAGTTTCCACATTCCTAAGCCATGATCAGACTGAAGATCGCCAATCAATACTGTATTGTTGTGATGTTTCATTTGATGTAATTGTTCACTGCCCCCAAATGTATAATTTTCAATGTGCTGCACAGTTTTGTATTGAAAATGCTTTACCACATTCTAGAAGTTGGCTGGGGGCAGATGGACAGAGACAGTTGGATCTGTTGGCACCTTTGAAGGCATAGGAGGCAGTTTGAGATTGTGATGTAGGCATGTTTCTGCTAAAATGATCAGTTATGAAATACAGTAGTTAACAAGGAAGCCTGGGTTATTTCCACCACTGATCTTGAAATCAGCAAGAAGCAGCTCATCCTTTATACAATGTGGAACTGGGACATGAGCAGTAAACAACACAAATATTAGTAGAGACTCCATGACTTGGGGAGGTCCTTTGCAGCTAGGAATTTGGCAATATTTTCTGAACTAGCTCTGCCACACTGTGTCCCCTAAAAATAAGGCATATTTAATTAATCACTAGAGGGGTGGGTGCCATCTATTAAACAGGCTATGTGTTCTTCAGAGTTCTGCTATCCAGTTACAGATCTGGAATGACCCTATTTAGCTTACAAGATCTGACAACATCACAGCCGGAGGTTGAAGATCTCTTTGTTAACTTATTAAACATAGTGGGCAACACAATATATATACACAATCCTGATTAAATAGGTTAGGGCTAGAGCTGAGTAGAAAACTGATAATTTTCAAGATTTCAAATTTTTTTCCAGTTATGAATTAGGATGAAATGTCAAAAATTGCCAACATTTTCATGAACCAAAATTACAAAAAAAAGAAGGTTCTGGTCAATTGAAACATTATGTTTCAATAATTTCAAAACATTGTTTCAACTTTTACTTTACAAATATTATAAATTAACTTAATTTTTTAAATAAAATTGTTTCAAACAAAACCAGAATTTTTCATTTAAAAAAATGCCAAATTGGAAAGTTATGACAATTTTTAATTTCTATTTTTTTTTGCAATAAATACTTTGAAATGAGAAATTAATTGAAAATGAACCTTTCCTGCAAAGTGTTTTGGTTGCATGAACTAGCATTTTCTGATGAAAAAAGGTGTAATCAAAAAATTCCTGATGATCTCTAGTTGTGGTGACTATGTTTAGTAAGTTACAGAACATTCATAACATCTCAGGCTCTGATTTTGCCAGGTGCACAAAGTAAAGAGGGATAAATATGAGTAGATTGGATAGCTATGGCCCATATCTGCAGCATGTGAAACTGATTCAGTAGCTATATTATAAAGGAGACAACTGAGCAGAGGAGTGTGCAGTTCCCTAATGAATGATCCAAAGGACTCAATGGGCAACAGGACAGAGCCAACACAGAGCACAATTTATGTGTTAAAATCAACTGATCATTTTAACAATCACCTTTATCTGACAGGCCTTACGTATGGAACCTTAACACTGGCCAGAAATGAGAAACTGGAATTACACAGGAAGAGTTAATTATCAGAGGGGTAGCCGTGTTAGTCTGGATCTGTAAAAGCAGCAAAGAATCCTGTGGCACCTTATAGACTAACAGAGGTTTTGCAGCATGAGCTTTCACCCACGAAAGCTCATGCTGCAAAACCTCTGTTAGTCTATAAGGTGCCACAGGATTCTTTGCTGCTTTTACAGGAAGAGTTGTTGTTTTTTAAAAACTTAAAATGAAATCCTTCCACAAAACTATGACTACTTGTTATATTTATTGTAAATAAGTTTGGACACTGAAAACAGACTAATCAATCTCACATTGTGCCTCTCATCCTGTAAGGATCTGTGGACTAGAACCCAGTACTACAGAGCTGGGGCCTAGATTCAGCTGACATGCCCACGGTGCCACTGAGAGGCCATCCAAAACAACACTCAGGGGAGCACTCTGGAGAGCAAGCACCACAGGGAGTACCACAAGTAATCCAGAGTGACAGTACCATATGGCCCTCTGATGGCCAAGCACCCTATTTGACCCTAGAGGGTGCACCAGAAAGTTGTGTGGGCAACCGCCCAGACTTTGGGCTTGCTGTGACTCCAGACTTCACCTCATCTCCTGATCTCTGTTTCCAGTCGGATTCTGGCCTCCTGATACTAGCTTCGTACTACCTCTGATTTCCAGCCTGACCCTTACTCCTCCTTACTGAACCTGGCTCTAGCGATTCCTCTGACTCCTGCTAACTACCATCCTTGATCACTAGGCAAGACTGTCTATGCCCCAGTCCCTTACACATATCCTAATACAATGCTTGTATATCTGGGATGCAGACACTGTTGTGTCCAAACAAAGTTTTTGGTAGCTCTTTTCTTTAATTAACAAAAAACACTCAGTTTTGTAAAATCTTCTTTTCACAAAACCTAAAACTTGGGGCTATATTATGTGATGGTGTACCTTTAATATGTTGTTAGTTCTCTTTTGGGGAACACTGAATGAGCCCCTGCTGACAGTTTGTCCTGATGCAAGTTCTGTTTGGGTTATGTGAGGAGGGAGAGATTGATAAGAGACACCAAATTGGAAAAGGATTATTTTTTTAAATCAAGGAGTTAATGTGATGAAATTTGAAAAAGGAAAAATAGGTTAAATAACAGGAAAAACTTTAAGACAGTGATATCTATGAGACTGGGATAATCTACCAGAAGTGCTGGAAGCTCTACAGGTCTGTCTCATCTTACACGCATTTAACATGCGCGATTTCGGCTTTGCGCGGTCGGAAAAAAAAAGGGAGAGAAAAATAGCAATACTGTTCCTGTAGTGCGGGTGATTCCACCCGCCATTAAACTCAATGGGATTTCGACTATACGCGGTTTTCGCTTTACGCGCTAACCGCGGAACGTAACCCCAACATAAGATGAGACAGACCTGTATAGCTTGAGAGATTTAAAATTAAACTGCCAAAAGCAGTTGAGAATATTGTGTGATCTGGATATGGCCACTAGACAAATATTGTTACTTCATCTGGTTCCATAAATTCCAGTTTATGCAATGTAAGTCATTCATGCCAGCACCTCAACTGCATAACTGCTGTGCATAGTTATTGAATTTGCATCACCGCTTATCACGCAAATTTAGATTTAACCATTTTTGTATAATTTATAAATACAATTAATTATTGCTATACATTTGTTTATTTTAGATTATTAATTAAAGATATTTGCATCTGATATGATTTACTTGGCTAAGCTACATTAACAAGTGGTCACATTTTATAAAAGTTAGTTTGGTATAGTGAAGTGGTTGTCTACTTTCTAAATAAAGTAGTTAACAAAAAATGCCATATTTAAGACCAATTCCTGTTTGCCAGACTCACATAAGTAGTCCCATTGAAGCCATTGGGACTGATTCTCAGCTAAGTCTGTGATCCAGTCAGTGCAGGATCTTGAGGTAAAGCAAAGGTGGCTTTATGCCTCTTCTATTCTGGGACTGTGCAGAGCCAGCTTAGCCCGTGGGACAGGTTAGAGTAGCCTTGGGTATGCCCTAACTAGCTGGCTGTGACACCAAAGGACCATTGCAGTGGCTGGGAATAGCCATGTGCAGTGGCTAGACTCTCTTGTCTCTGCCCATGACCCCTACATGCCACCTGTGCAGGGGACTGCAAGCAGGATTGTGCAGAGCTCCTGCTCCAGCTCTACAATACATAAGGACTTCCCCTATAATTAGAGAATTTCTAAGGGCTGAATCTGCCAGGTTTATGACCACTTTGCATCACTGGAGTCAGCATATAGGGCTGTATTACATTGATGAATTGGACCCAGTGTTTTTAATGGGATTACTTTTTTGAGAAACACTAAAAAGATTTGGCCTTTAGATTGTACTGAGATAAAAGGAGGTTACTGCTGGTAGAGCAGGTTAAAATCATAGTTTATAAGATGACAATATGATCTACACTGTTTTCCATTATCAGGATTTCCTCAGGGGATGTGTTATGAAAGAATGACCACCTGTTCCAGAAATTAATGTTGAATTTTTGCCAGAATAAGACAGCTGCCAATAAGAAATATGCTGGCATATTATATTGCAGATTTGGAAATGATGTTGTTCATTATCTATACATGAGTCCTCACTGCTTAAAAATGCTTTTACACTGGAATGATATAGCATAATTGAATCTGAATCTTTGATCAGCAGAATCTAGATCCACTGCACATTAAGTCTAGGAAGACCTCACTTGTTTATTAATATTTCACCATTTAAAACCAGCTCTTAAGCTGTAGCACATTTTCTAATACGATTTACAGTCAACAGAAAAATAGATAACTTTAATAAGAGTACAAAAGGCAAAGAAATTTCATCTGAACTCTGATTTTGGAAACAAAATGTCTTCCAGCAGTAATCAAAAACAGGGGTGTCCTCTAAACTCCCACTGCCTAGGATGCTAATCATTATCATTGATGAGAGAGTACAAATAAAGAGGCCAGGGTAACCAGATGTCCTGGTTTTGCATGTGTGTGTTTGGGGGTGGGGTGGGGAATGGCTTTGTGGCTTGGCCGATTATACTGAAGCTGGTGTTTTGTCCCAGTTTTAGTATAATCAGCCAGCTGGCTGGCCTTCTGTGCTCTGCAGTCTGCCACCCTAGCACCAAGATGAACTTGTAGCCCAGCTGTGTCTGTTACACCCAATTGCAGCTTGCAACATCTTACCATTGAATTGTTGTTGTGCACTCTGATGCACAATGGAGTCCAAATTCCTGTTTTGTGCACACTGGCATGCTGTGGAATTTAGAGTATTTCAGGTTTCAGAGTATACAACAATTCACTGAGGAAATATTTTCACCTCCCAGCTCAAAGAGCCGAGAAGCGGCACACAGCACAGACATAGCTACAAGTTCACCTAGAAAGGGAGTAAACTGGGTGGTCAGCAGCACCAGGCACAGGAATTTGGACAACTGACAGGCTAAAAAAACCAACAAAAACACACCAATGGGAAGATTCACAAATAGGCACCCACTCTCTATCACAAGCATACGTTGGCACCCCTCCCCACTTCTTACCCTTCACGACAATTTCCCCTCCCCAACCTGATCCCTTACAATTCCAGAAACCAAGTTGAGAAAGCCAGATCACTTTTCTTTTTCAAAAATGTGGTCACCTTAAAAGAGGTTAAAAGGTTTCCTAAAGTCAAATGGTTGTTTAAAACAGGTGCAGACAAGATTATGCCATCTTGAATGTATCAAGTCTATTTTTTCAAATATTAAGGTATAAAAAAACCCTCCAGTCAGAAAAGGCGTATGTTTATGAAAAACTAGCTAAAAATCTGTAAAGCCTTCTCCTCTGTAATTTGCAGCAAATTCAAACAATGTAGAGTGCAGAATGGTGTATCAAGATTATGTCATAATTCAGATCAATGAAACCATGTTTTCCATCACCTTCACTGGCTTCTTGTCTATCTCAGAATCAAATTCAAATTTGTCACCCTGGTTTTATAACATATCCACGTCTGCTGGAACAATTCTTATAGTGGGGGTGCTGAGTAGGGTTGCCAACTTTCTAATTGCACAAAACCCAACACCACTGCCCTGCCCCCGCTCACTCCATCCCCGCTCCCTCTGTTGCTCACTCTCACCCACCCTCCCTCACTTTCACTGGTCTGGGGCAGGGGATTGGGGTGTAGGAGGAGGGTGAGGGCCTCGGCTGGGGGTGCGGGCTCTGGGGTGGGGTCAGGGATGAGGGGTTTGGGATGCAGGAGAGGGGCCTGGGCTGGGTCAGGGGGTTGGGGTGCAGGGGGTGAGGGATCTGGCTGGGAGTGTGGGCTCTGAGGTGAGGCAAGGGAATAAGGGTTTGGGGTGCAGGAGGCGGCTCAGGGCTGGGGCAGGGGTGCGGGATGAGGTTTGGGATCCCAGCAGTGCTTATTGCGACTCCCAAGAAGCAGCCGCCAGGTCCCTGCATCCCTCAGCGCACGGGCAGCCAGCGAGGTTCCATGCTCTGTCCTTGTGCCTGCAGGCGTTGCCCCCACAGCTCCCATTGGTTGCGGTTCCCAACCAATGGGAGCTGCGGAGCCTCCTTGGCCTAGGGGCTGCAGGGAGCTGGCAGCTGCTTCTGGGAGCTGTGCAGAGCTAGGGCAGGCAGGCAGCCTGCCTTAACCCTGGGCCCCTGCTGCGCCGTTGATTGGACTTTTAACAGCCCAGTTGGTGGTGCTGACCGGAGCCGCCAGGGTCCCTTTTCAACTGGGTGTTCCGGTCAAAAACCGGACACCTGGTAACCCTTGTGCTGAGAGCTATTGAACCAAACTGTAAATCCTGTATATAATGGAAATCACTTCAAGCCAGGGGGTGCAGAGCACCCCTCGTTCCAGAACCTATCCATGAAATGGCCTCATCCTGTCTCCGGGACCTCATATTCACCTCTCCATTCCATTCCTCCATACTTGGCAATCTCTCTACAAATTAATAAAAAAGAACAAAAACATTTCCTCTTGTAGAGAAATCAGTTCAGGGTCATACAGTAGTAGCATTATGGATAGCTTCAGGTACTTGTTTAGCAGGACAGTCAACTTAAAAATCACATTTGCCTGACTTTTTTATTTTATCTACTATTGTTAGGCCATGATGTCAGTTGTGTTACTACAACTAAAAGGCATTGGAAAAAATAAATATTTTTTCTATTTATTCACCTGGTGAACTGGATACCACTGTATCTAGTCCATTTTCACTGGCTGCCCTGTTTGAGGGGGTCTTTCACAAAGAAACTGGGGAGAGAAAAACATGTTTAAAACGGAAAAAAGTGATTTTAAGACCACAAAACTGGCTGGAGAATGGTGAGGCGGAACAGAATCTGAAACTACTTTAAACTTTTTTTTTTTAATTGACTAGATTTCAAATTGATGTCCCTTTAATATTGAAAAAAAAAAAAAAACATAATAGAACAACTGGCCCATGGGGAAAGTATTCTAATTCCCCTGGGTCAGTGATTGGTTTATATACTCAAGAATGAGAGATTATATCCCCTATAAATTCTGTATAGTAGATAATGTTTTCACCTCCCAGCTCATGTTCTCACAAATAGAAAAATCTATTACAAATTTTTTTTAATCCAGCTAAGCTTTAGGCTTCAATGCTATAAGACATGTGGCTAGTGAGACAAAGGCAGCTGGAAGACAAAGTGAGTTAGCCAACTGAGTTTGCCAGCAGAAGAAGGCAGGGAGATAGTTTTTTCTTCAACTTGCTAGTACTCCACAAGGAAGAACCTGCTTATGTGAGGAAAACAGCATGTCAACAACACCACTGCTAGCTCTTCCTCTGCCTGCACCAGTGGGGATCTGGCCAGACAGGCATTCTGATCCTGGAGTCTTCTACCCAGAACCTGGTCTTGACTTGCTGGGAAGGTGGCCTGCATGTCAAAGAAAGCCAGGCAGGGGGAAACATCTGGCATGAGAGCTGTTGGTTGGTGTAGTCCCTCAGGAAGCAGGTAAGAGAGCTGCAGAAGGAGGTGGCTCATCTGTGTAGCATCTGGGAGCATGAGGACTTCATGGACAGGATGCACATGAGACATCCGGGACAGAGAATAGTAACCAACTAGAGAAGACTACAGTGGCACGAGAGGAAGGAGAACTGGCTGCTCTGCAGGGAGGAGACTGGCTGCCACTTCAGCCGGTAGATGGTGCTTCACCACCATCCGGTTGCCCATTGTGACAGATTTTTGTTACCAATTTGCCTGAAGGCGTCAGTTGATTAGGCTGATGCTTCAGGATCTTTTTAGGGAGGAGATGACGAAGCACACCAAGGGCCTAAGTTTTAAAGCTTTATTAATAAAATACAGGAGAGAGTGCTGGGAACGCTTCCACGTCACTCAGGGGAAGAAAGAAAGCATTAGAGCCCCAAGCCCTAACCCACTTTTATACTTACACATGCACTACCGAAGACTGGCCAGGCTTGGGTGTAATGTAAAAAGAAGAGGGGGAGGGGCGGATGGGAGTTCTTGCCCTGGGCCTAGGTCATCCAGGGAATCTGCTGTAATTTCCAAATTGCTCCAGCTCTGAGGAGGGTTTTTAAGTCCTGGTGTAATGGGGCGAGACTCACCCCTGAGGCACCTCCTGTCGGTCGTCCTGGGAATTAGCTCTTTTGACCCAGAGCACCCTCTGCAGACTGGTGCCTCGCTTCTGCTGGCCCCCGTGTCCCTTCCAGACCCGGTGCCCCTTGTCTTTGGGCGCTGCCCCCTGGCAGTACACCCGCTCTCTGGGTCTCTCCACCCAGGGGAACCTCCACCCACTATCCCCACCTTGCCTCAGTGGCTACTGCCAGTCACCATCTAGCCCTCTTTCACTGGGGCTGACTTCAGTCTGTATAAGCCAATCATCACAGGCAAGGGGGGTTGGGACTGGCTGCCTCTGCCTACTCTGGGCTACACCCTTGCACCCTAGTACCTTTCCAGCCTTTATCAAGGCCTGCAGCCTGGGGAGTTTCCAGGCTGGAGTTCCCCAGCTCCTCTAGCCTTTCCCCAGCCCTGCTCCACTCAGGTACCCTGTTCAGCTCCCAGCAGCCAGGCCCTCCTCTCTCATCAAGCTAGAGAGAGAGTCTTTAAGCTTCAGCCTAGCAGCCCCTTTATAGGGCCAGCTGCAGCCTGATTGGGGAGTGGCCCCAGGGCCGGCGCAACCCATTAGGCGACCTAGGCGATCGCCTAGGGTGCTACTATTTGGGGGGCGCCGGCGCCCCGGCTGTCCGTGGAATTTTGGGGGCGGGACCTTCCGCCGCCGCTGTTGGGGGCGGCATTTTGGGGGCGGGACCTTGCGCCGCCGCTGTTGGTGGCGGCATTTTGGGGGCGGGACCTTCTGCCGCCTAGGGCGCCGGAAAAGCTGGCGGCGTTCCTGAGTGGCCCAGCTGTGGCTGCTCCCTCAATCAGCCCAGGCTCGCTGCTTTGCCCTGCCACAGCCCTCTCCCAGGGCTATTTTCAGCCCTTCAGGGCAGGAGCGGGTGACCACCCCGCTACACCTGGGTTCCTTTGGGGGTGTCATTGTTCAGGGCCCTTTGTGCCTGGTGCTTTTTGTACCAGTCCAAATCGGCTTGCTGTGGCCTTCTTCGCTGCCCAAAACACACCGGCTTTGGAGAATTGGTTTTCCCTTCTGTTGGCCTTCACCGTCGCCGCCTCATTTGCTCTGTTTTCGCTGCTATTTTTGCAGCTCTGCTCCACTTAGTTCTTCTCTTCTCACAACTGGGCAGCTGTAAATTTCTTGTTTGTAAATTTCTTGTCGAGCCCATGACCTTGGGCCGGGGCCAGCATCTTATCTTTACAAGTTAACCCGTTCTCTACTTTTTTCTCCCCCCCCAGCCCTTGGCCTTTCGTACTCCTGCAAAGAAATTTTTCATTCCCCACTTACACACCTTTGACCCTCCCCAAAATGCTTTGCAATGCTTGCAACAGCATTAGCCACATACAGTGCTGATCTGCCTTCCCTGGGACTCCCTGAGGGAGGGGGCCATTGGGGTATGACACCATCCATTGAGGTCAACAACCAGAAATGCTGTACTGGCAACAGGAGGAGAAGTGCAGACCCCAATAACTGAGAAGCAGGAACCACCTGTCTCCAAGGGTCGGGGGCCACAACTTGCAAGAGGAGCAGATGTAGGGTAGTGGCAGTTGGGGACTCCCTTCTGAGAAGGATGGAACTTCCATCTGCTGACCTGACCAGATATCCTGGGAGGTTTGCTGTGAGCCTGCATCCAAGATGTTACGGAAAGATTGCTGAGGCTCATCCAGCCCTCTGACCACTACTGCTGCTCATCCATGTAGGCACTAATGATACTGCCAGCTATGACCCTAAGCATATCAGTAGTGACTACAGATCTCTCAGAGACAATGAAGTAGTCAGGGGTCTAGATGGTGTTTTTGTCCATCCTTCCAGTTGAGGGTAAGACCCATTCAGGGACATATATATCCTGGAGATAAATGCATGACTGTGCAGATAATGTCTGTGACGGGTTAGTTCACAGAAACCCCCTTGGGAGCTGCCAGCTGATGTGCAAAGGCCCCCTCTGTTTCTATTCTCCCCTGCCAGCTACAGGTAGTTCCAGCACTCAAAGTCTTGCTGATAGCCAGACACACCTATCTGCTCCAGACACAGACCAGAGTCTGAACCACCTATCCCAAAGCTGCAGGGTTACCTGAGAACAGCTCACAGAAGTCTGCTTGCCTTTAACACTCAGATGCCCAATTCCCAATGGGGTCTAAACCCAGATAAATCCGTTTTACCCTGTATAAGCTTTATACAGAGTAAACTCATAAATTGTTCGCCCTCTATAACACTGATAGAGAGATATGCACAGCTGTTTGCTCCCCCAGGTATTAATACATACTCTGAGTTAATTAATAAGTAGAAAGTGATTTTATTAAATACAGATAGTAGGATTTAAGTGATTTCAAGTAGTAACAGACAGAACAAAAGAAGTTACCAAGCAAAATAAAATAAAATACGCAAATCTATGTCTAATTGCACTAAATACAGATAAGATCCTCACCAGTTCCAAAATGTTCTCTTTTACAGGCTAATCTTCTTTTAGCCTGGGTCCAGCAATCACTCACACCCCCTGTAGTTTTCAGTTTCCTTCAAGTGTCCTGTGGGGGTGGAGAGGCTCCTTCTTTAGCCAGCTGAAGACAAAATGGAGGGGTCTCCCACAGGTTTAAATAGACTGTCTCTTGTGGGTGGAGACCCCCTCCTCTCCCTCTGTAGAATCCTGTCACAGAATGGAGATTCGAAAATCACATGGGCAGGTCACATGCCCATGCATGACTCAGGACTGCAGGTAGCAGCCATTACCCACATGCTGCCTTGAACGTCCTCAGGTAGACTTCTGATGTGGATTGGAATCTTCCAAGCTCTTTTGTCTGTTAAGTGCCCCCTGACTGAACACCTAATTTGCACATTCCTTTCCCCAGAAGTCACCAAATGTTCTAACTGAGGCCCCTTAGGAATCAAGCAATTACACAGCCCATGTTCATAACTTTGAACACACAAATGGTGCCTGCATACAACTAGGGTGAACATAACTAGTAGATCATAACCTTTACATAGATATGTACCTGGCACAGGCAGCACAAAACATATTCCAGTTATGTCATATTCCCACAAAGCCTTATGGGAGGTACCGTCACAATGTCAACAGGAGGTCTTTGGCTTCCTCAACCATAGGATGAAGGAGGACTGCTAGGAGGAGACAGAGTCCACCTAACAAAGAACGGGAAGAGCAACTTCATACACTGACTCAATGACCTAGTGAGGAGGACTTTAAACCAGGTTCAAAGGGGATAGGTGACAAAGGCCCACAGGTAGGTATAAAAGAGACTGACAGATGACTAAATGTTTGGGGGTGGGGGAAATGGTAAATTACAATAAGATATAGGAGCAACAAGTGAGAAATTAGTGGGGGAATCTTCTCAACTGCTTAGATATCTATGCACAAATGCAAGGAATATGGGGAATAAACAAGAAGAATTGGAAGTCTTAGTACACAAGCTAAATTATGACCTAACTGGCCTCACAGAGATTTGGTGGGATAAATTTAATGACTGGAATATTGATATAGAAGGATATAGCTTGTTCAGGAAGTCTGGGCAGGGAAAAAATTGAGGAGGTGTTGCATTGTACATAAAGAACATATACACTTGTTCTGAGATCCAAGAGGAGGTGAGAAGCAGATCAGCTGAAGGTCTCTGAGTGAAGATAACATGTGGGGAAAATGGGGACAATGTCATGGTAGGGATCTATACTAGACCACCAAATCAGGAGGAGGCGGTAGAAGAGGAATTTCTAGAACAAATAACAGAACTATCCCAAACACAAGACCTGGTAGTAACGGGGGACTTTAACTATCCAGACATCTGCTGGAAAAGTCATACAGCAAAATACAAAATTTCCAATAAATTATTGGAATGTGTTGGGGACAACTTCTTATTTCAGAGGGAGGAAGAACAAATCAGGGGGATACATGGAATAAATTTTTTCATTAATATGCCCAGTTATTTCTCCTGACTGAATACAGATTATTTTGTACTCAGTAACATTTCTGAGTAGTTTGACCATTATCCTCCAGTGTATGATATTTGAATTTCATCTGCCATCAGACTGACCATTCACCTAGCTCTGTTAATTCCTTTTTGAATATTTGGTTAATCTACATAATTTTGTGTCAATTGAAAAATTTGCTATCTCATTATTCACCCTTTTCCAGATCATTGATAATTATATTAACTATAATTTATAGTACTGATGTTTGGGGGTGCCTCTTGGTTAACTTTTTGCAATGTTGAAGATTGTCTATTCCTAGTACAGTATTTGTTTTATGGATTTTAATCACTTTTTAATTCATGACAGTATTTCACTCTCTGACTTCTTACTTTGCTTGATAACCTCGTGAGTGACTTTGTTAAAGGCTTTTGAAAAGTCTAAATAAGTCACATACAAAAATGCTAAAATAAAGTTATTTAGATTGCAAAGTCAAGCCTTTGAAAGAAATGCTAGAATTAAGATTGCATGCAATCTTAATTCTGCCCACTAGTGCATATGTATTATGATAGTCTTTCCATGACCATATATTATTTTTCCACAGAACCTGTCTCTCATTCAGTTGGAGGCAGTGTTCAGTGACTGAGTTAGGTGTTCAACATTCCCTTTTATCTTCATTGGTTAATATATAGCCTCACACCTTATTTACTGCACACCATCCAAATCCTACAATGAATTAATTTCCTCATGGTGCTCATTACTGTAATACAGTATCTGAATGCCTCATAAACATTAAAGAATTTATATTCACAACATCCGTGGGAGCCAAGAGATTATTGTTATCTTCATTTTACAGATGGAGAAACTGAGACTAAGAGTTGTGTCTGAGATCAGACAGAAAGTCAGTGTCAAGATGAGAATTCCGGATCTCCTGAATCCCAACCTTGTGCTCATTCCTCCAGATCTCATTGCCTTATTGCCTGTGGTACTAAGTAGCCCGAGCTCCCATTGACTTCAGTTATAGTTGTGAGTGCTCAGTAGCATTTCTGAAAGTTAAGCCCTACGTATCTCAAGCACCTAGAAACATTAGGAACACATTTAGTGGCCACCTGTCAAAATTTGGTTTAAGTAACTTGTCCAGCATCATAAAGGAAATTTGTGGCAGAAGCAGGGAGAGAACTCAGTTCTTCAGTGTGTGTCATTAAACCAACCTTAACCATAAATCCATCCTTTCTCTTCTTATCGTACCTTGCCTCATTCTTCACACACTTTCAACTTCTAGAGCAAATGTGGCAGGATTCCTACAAAGAACAACAATATGCAACCATCCTGATTCATCTCCTGAGCACACTGAAACAGTAGGTTAACAATGAATGAGTAGCCCCCTTTAACAGATAGCATACCTAAGGACAAACATACAGCAGGTTCTTTCTGAAAGGCAGCATGGCTATGTGGATGAGAGTCATTCCAACAATCTGCTATATTAGACATCTATATTCTACTCCCAGCTTCTGTGAATGCTCAGTGTGGCATAAGCCTACACTGGTCCACAGGCTGACTGAGGGGAATCAGACTTGACTCTCTCTCTCTCCCACTGCTACAAAGTTGCTCACAGCAGCTGGGTTGAATTTCTGCACCCTGGGGTTCCCAGTATGATGCAGCTATTGTAGCTGTAGTCTGGCCTTACAATGTTCAGGGTTTTTGGCATGCTGACAAAATGAAATTCTAAAAACATAAGACACAGTAAGGAAATAGTGATTTTCAACAGCTTATAACTGCCAAATCTGAATAGAATTTCATGAGATGAACAAAAAGCACCTCTCTGGTCCCTGGGCTTTTCCCTTGTCAAAGAGCAAAACCATGTTGCAAACAATGGACGTAGTAGAGCTTCTCAGAAAAAGGCATGTATCACCAAGGAAAAATGTTTGCTTGTCTAAATGTAGGCATCACTGTTAGTTCCTCCTATAATTATATTACATACAAAAATTGTGAAACGAATGTTAACGTTGTGAAGTCAAGCACTCAAAAGATAGGAAATGCCAGTAATTAAGTGAATGAACCAGGGTTCTAGAAAAATAGTCTGTGATCAAGTAATTAAAGATTATGCCATTATGCATATACACAAAGGGGCCAAATTAAAGTTCCATAGGCAACCTTAACTCTGCATTTCCTAACTTTTGAATGCTTGATTTTGGAAGCTTTACTTTCATTTAACCTCATTTAAAAAAACCCATAATTTCTTTGGGCTTGATGTACATTTTCTGTAGAGTATCTGATCCACTAAATAATCTCTTATATTTTACCATTTAAACTTTGTTTATCTTGCCTTACTTCTTCCATAGGTCTGCATGCTTTGTGGGTATCTAGTATGCTTCAGTAGCCTCCAAGCTAATGGTCTTAACTAGAGTCTTCTTTTTATTTTATTCCTCTGGCTCTCTCTTTTAGAGAGCTTAGTGTAACAAAGCTAGCGAAGAGGATACTGGAGAGGATGCTTGGAGTGCACTTTCACTTCTGCTGCTTCATGTATCTGGAACTCTCCTAACACCCTGGCTCAGAGCCAGGGAGCCACTTCTCTTTAAATCTCTTTTGAAAGCCTTACTCTTTTTTTAGCTGAGGACTGACTCCTCTCAACATGTTTTGTGTTAACGTATTAAGGAAGTTTTTTTTCACAAATAAAATGTATTGCATGGCCTGCAGCCATGTTACTTTGTGCTGTGCTCTTGTAAATAATAAACTCACAAGTTAGGCAGCGCTGGACTACTTCAGCACTTATGAAAAACCTACAAGGAACTCCAAGGTGCATCAGAAGGTAGCATTAGTAATTTAGTACTCTCTGAAACAGTATTGAACCAATATTCTAGCATTGTATATGGCACTCTTCAGATGAAATGTAAAACCTCAGTCCTGATCACTTCTGCTTATTAAAGATCCCACAGTATTATTTTTTGTGTGTGCAAAATTAGGAAACAGGATATTAACAATGGCTACATTTCAAATTGTGTAATTACATCCCATCTCTCTAAATCCTCCCTCCAGTTCTATAAATATTTTTCACTTTCTGTTAACAGATGCAGTTTCGTCCTTGAAAAGGCTGTATTTCAATGGTAGATGTGATTCCTGTGGATAGTTTATGTTTCACTGTGACATAGTGGAGAAAGTTTGTGTAACCTGACTTCCAGCTACTGGAGTTAGGGAGGTCAGGAGCAAATAATAATTAAGAAGAAATAGGGCTACCCAGAGCTCAAGGTCTTCACATCCACTTGTTATTGGGCTAGATTTTCTATTAAATCATTGGTTTTCTTACTGTAATCATGGTGGTTTAAAATCTCAAGAAATGCAGATTTTTTTTTAATTTCATTGCACCAACTAACCATACAAGCTTCACTGACATTGACTCTCATATACCACTGTACATTCCTAAGCTTCTGCACATGGAGACTAGACTACTCGCCTGCCTAAATGTTTGCCCTATCGGGTTCCTCATTGTCAGTTTCTGATATGCCTTCATCACGCTGATGGGTTTTCTCTTTGGGGATTATATTCGTGTGTGTTGGAATTTAATTGTTTTTAACACAGGCATTGTTACTGATCTACTCACTGTCCATTAAGCCAGGTTTCAGAGTGGTAGCCGTGTTAGTCTGTATCAACTGTTTGAAATGGGCCATCCTGGTTACCACTACAAAAGTGATTTTTCCTCCTGTTGATAATAGCCCACTTCCACTTTAATTGAACTGTCTCATTAGAACTGACCATCCACTTGGTAAGGCAACTCCCATCTTTTTTCATGTACTGTGTATAAATATATGGCTACTGTATTTTCCACTCCATGCAGCTGATGAAGTGGGCTGTAGCCCATGAAAGCTTATGCCCAAATAAATTTGTTAGTCTCTAAGGTGCCACAAGTACTTCTTCTTGTTTTTGTCCATTAAGCAGCATGCTTAAGCCTCACAGGTGCAGTGGCTCCTCCCAGGGGGCTGGGGGCGATGGAGCCGGGGTGGGGATACATGAGGAGAAGCAGCTAGGCCACCACGTTTCCTGTCCTTCATGCCGGTATGAACCCGCGACTGCGGCACTGGCGAGAGGCGGCTACGCTGCTGCTGGCGGCCGGGAGTGGGGCGCCGGCCCGGCCGGTGCGGTCCCCGCTAGGCCCCTTTGACTACGAGATGCTGCTGCTGCAGCGGAGCCCTCGGAGCGGCTTCCTGCCCAGCGCCCACGTCTTCCCGGGCGGCCTGCTGGAGGCAGCCGACTTCTCCGCTGACTGGCTGGGGCTGCTGCCCGCTTTACCCCGCTGCGGGCTGGGCTCCGTGCGGCCATCGCCGCCGGGCGGTAACCGAGCTCCGGTCTTCGCCACCGACCGGGCTGGCCTTGGCTCGCCGCTGCCGGGGGATGTGGCCTTCCGCATCTGCGCCATCCGGGAGACCTTCGAAGAGGCGGGCATCCTGCTGCTGGTGTCGGGCCCCGGCCCCGACTCTGATCCCGGCCCGGCCCGCTTGCTGCCTCAGCACCACCTGCCGCCGGGCCCGGAGCTCGCCGAGTGGCGGCGACGGGTGCAGCAGGACCCGGCCTGCTTCCTGCAGCTGTGCCGCTACCTGCGCTGCGTCCCCAACATTTGGGCGTTGCATGAGTGGGGCAACTGGCTGACTCCGGTGCCCAGGGCTGGCCGGGGCACCCGGCGCTACGACACCGCCTTCTACCTGTGCTGCCTTGAGGAGCGGCCTCCGCACACGTCGCAAGACGAGCAGGAGGTGACAGGCTTCCAGGTAGGTTTCATCACCACAGACACCTTATATCTTTCCCTATACTTCCCTTACATCCCATGGAAACTATAGGCAGGGCTCAGGAGGGGCCACGCCTATGCAACACTCATTTCCTTACCCCCCCACGCCTTCATACCTCCAACATAGTGCTGGTCAAGTAGGTGATTATGTAAATGTACTTCCTATAGACGTCCTTATACATCTTGTAACCTGCACCCTTGTGCAGCACCATTTGGCGTTGATCTGCCAGATTCCAGATGTCCATACACCTACTGACATTCTGAAACCTATTATATATTACATATTTTGTACAAGGTAGGAGGTGATTGGATTTTAGATGATTAACCCATATACACCCACATGCCATGTGACTAGCAGGAGATGTTAGACTTCCAGCGGATAAATACATCAACCACAGAAGACCATCAAAAGGTGACCCGCTTCTAGATCACTGTATACTGGTGGCCCTAGTCACTTGTTTGGGATAGACAGTCAGCCGTGTCCATGTTAGGTTTCTGTCCCTTTCTTCAGGGCTGTTTACTGACTCCACAAAGAGAGAAACTTTTTTGCATTCTTTTCTAACACAAATAACACTCTGATGGGCGTTCAGACTGGGGTCTTCTGCTCTCGGTAGCTACTGGGTAGGGCCCTTTCCAACCCCAGGGGGCTGAAGAACTGCCTGCCACCTCCTGCTCTGTTCACTGGATGGTTAGTTAATCCTACCCTTTTATGGAACTGAGTTCTTTATATTGTCCAGCTGAGAGTGTGGGCCAGTCATGAGGTGCTAATCAGCTGCTTCAGTTTCTTCCTAGAATCTGTCTCTGGATTTTCTCTGGGGTGGGAGGTTGGCTGCACCCTGAACTATTAAACTGGCAGATCTTCCTGTTACAATCACCCATCATACACCCACATTATGCAGTATTAGTGGGATGTGACCCTTGATAGTCTATATGCTTGGGGATACTCTGGGGTGGTCTCAAGACAGAGATGGTTGTCTAATGACTGCGGTCCCTTGTACAAGTTCACTACAATTTGTTGACACTACCGATGTTTCTTTGTGAGTATTTGTCTCTGATAGAAACTACATACCGTGAAACACAATCCAAAGTTTAAAACATCAGAGAACTTGTTTTGAACAAGTTAATATTTGATGATAAATATTTTACTTTTTACCAATATCATATCAGAAATTTATTGTGGATGTCATTCACAAGAACATGGAGGGAAAGGTGTGTCAGTAAAGCCCCACACACCATAGTCTTGATACATGAAACCAACATTTAGGTAATAATGGAAGAATTCCGTGCATATAGAAAATTCAACTGACATGAAGTTAACACTCTGTATCAGGTTTTTCTAATTTCTGAAAACTGCATGCTCTCCTTGGCTAAGAAGCAAGTGCTCCGAGGTAAATTTCCACTTAATTATGAAGGCATTTGTAGCAATTCTGTAGCTGAATTTGCTTTGAGTTTTGCATTATTCAATGGAAGTCTTTATCATGCCCTGAAAGCAGAGTTAATATCCCCTTTTAAAAACAACATTGAAGTCCAAATTTGGCACACCTACGTGCTGTCCTCAAGTGTCTTATGAATTTAAAAAAATCAACATTTTTGCAGAAGAAATATTTTAAAATGATAACATTTTGAAACTGTGTTATATGTGTGGGTTTTTTTGGTGTGTGTGTATAACTCACCAGTACAGTTCAATTTCACATTTATATTAGTTCAATCTAAATCTGCGGGCAACACACTGAAAATTGTACTTCTTTTTGGAATCCAGAACGCTAATAGGGTAAACTGTTCAGATAAGATGTTGTCCATCCCAGGGTTCACACAAAGCCTTCTTTGCCACTGCTAAGGGTTTCAGTAGAGTTTAAGCAATTGATAGAATTTCACCAAAAGAGCTCAAGAAGAAAATATTATTTCATGTTTATCTTCCTTTTACAGTGGTCAACCCCTCCAGAAGCTATTGAACTCTTTAAGTCTCAAGAAATATGGTTTGCTCCACCTCAGTTCTATGAATTATGTAGACTGTGCAACTTTTCTTCACTTTGTGACCTGCATAGGTTTGGTTCTGACCGTGATTTAGAAGGGTGTGAACGTTGGATGCCTGTTACTTTGGCTGCTTCGGATGGCTACATTCAGCTGTTACCAGGTAAATTTACCAAGTGAAAGAGCTTTTATTACCATAAAAGAACATTGGAAGGGATATAAACCCTCGAGCTTTGGGGCCAACTGACTACTAGGGATCCAGAAAAAAGTTTCCTTGAGAGTAGATTATCCCATAATTGCCTATTGCAGGGTTTCTTCCTCTGAAATAGTTGATATTGGCCTTTCTTAGGATACTGGACTAGACAGACCACTGGTCTGATCAGTATGGTAATTTCTACATTTAATCAGATTGTCAACAAGTGTTAGCTCTCATACAGGATATTGTGGGGGTCATTAATATTTTAATTTACATCATACTTTTCATGCTGAAGGATACGATTATTTTATTTGTTTTTCATTTTTGTCTGCAGGATGAGTTAGAGCCCCATTCTACTGGCCTTATTTGGGCAATGGATCTGATCCTGCACTCCTTGCTAAGCAAGAGTCCCAAACATTGCAGTATCCCGAGTGATTAATAGCTAGTCCATCTTTTTAATATCTTTATTTCTTGCTGCTACCTGCCTATTTAAACATTTTAGTTTTTACCTTCTTTCCTCTCCTGTTGCTTTTTTTCCTTTCTTCAAAAGGGCATAAATTGTATCTTTACGTTGCTATTTTCTGCTTCTTAATATCTTTTTGTTTTTTTCTGGTCATCTTCTCTCTAATTTTCTTATTTATTACAGTTTGTCTTTCTTCTGCCTCCTAATTTCCTTTCTATATTTTCATCATATTACACTTGCTCTCCATAAAAGGCTGGACAAGATCCTTCCACCAAGATCAGTTTTTAAACAAAACTGGGTAATCTGATCTGCTTTCTGTTCTTAGTCTGCTGCAACTTCTTGTGTAAAGTGGGAAAGTCACTTAATCTCTGCCTCATTTGTCCATCTATAATATCTAATTATAGGATCTAATCAAGTCACTTAATCTCTGCCTCATTTGTCCATCTATAATATCTAATCAAGGATGCACCGAGACCATATTTATTAGTGTACATGAGGTTCTTGGATATTTCTTTATTTGTATGTAATAAAAAAATAAATACATTTTAGTATCTGGAAAAGCTGCCTTTGAACTTGAATGTTCCATTAGATTCCAGATTTATTGCAACATTTGGAACCTGCAGTGTTGCATCCCTGGTGGCTATTATGGAATTTCATGGCCATCTTGAAATTTGGGAAAGATTGGAAGCAATTTTCTTTTAAATCTGATTGTACTTTGAACTCCATTCCCACACATTTTCAAATACTGATAATAAAGTAGCTTGTGTCCTAAAAATTGCTAGATCACTGAAAAATAAAATTATTGAATTAAAACTTAATATTTTTCAGGAGATGAGCTGTATCCGAAAGATCCAGATTATACAGGAGAAAAGAAACTTTTTTTGTCAACAGATAAGAAGGTTGAAGAGCTAATGAAAGAAGACAGTAAGCTTCACCGAGTTGTAATACAAAACCTTAACAATCTTACTGTCCATGTTAATATCCAACCAAAATATAAACACATCAATCCACTAAAGATGGACTCTAATATAGTAGGAAGTAATGCCGATTGCAATAGCAGACTATAATATGCCATCTCTTTTAAATTCAGTATGTATCAAATTTTATATATTTTTATTTTAGTGCAGTTAGTCCTTTGTGACAGTTGCTAAGTGGTTAGCCCTGGAGGCTGAAGTCTTCATTTGCCAAAGAACAGGTCAGGTATATCATGGGCATCAACAGTACAAGCTTCTTTATGTTGCTATGCCAGTGTATCTCAAACAAGATCAGGAGAGGCTACTTTGGGTAAGAGGAGGGTTCAGACTTCATATATATTTAATGCTTTGAAACTGAACAAATGTGCCAGTTGTAATGTGGACACATGCTCACTGAGAACTTGATGTAAACTACCAACTTAATTCATGTTGTTCACCAAAGAGCCATTATATGGTAATGATATTTGGCCATTGCCAATTTATGTAATAAAAGTGGACTAGTCTGTAACCCATGTCCCTTGAACAATTCAGTTCCCTTTTCTCATTGAGTACTGAAATAGTCTTGTCATGCTCAGAATTTAGCTAGCTCTTCTATTCTGCTTCCAAAAGATATCTTTTAGATCACACTATGTTAATGTGTCTAGAAATGTAATTGAAGGAGTTTTCCATTGTATGACTGCATTTCCTACTCTCATGTTTGGGAATCTCAACATGTGTTCATTAAGTTAACTTATTTGCCAACATTATTTTGTTTTTAATTGTTTAATAAATGTTTATTTTTCAGTAGTTTTATTTGTATTACTTAAGGTGTACTGAGGGTTGAGAGATTTATTCCCTTTAAAATGTAAGTTTATTTCCAAATTAAGAACTAACTATCAAAGGACTGGTTTGACAGCAGTCATTCCCTCTATTTAGTACCATATTTACTTTAAGTGAAAGATTTCAACAGCTTAAAAGATGAAAATACTGTTTACTGTATAGTTCTGAGAATACAGAAATTAATGTTACTGTATATATCAGTATGAACAACTGAAGAGGAAAATGAAGAGCCCTGAAAACATTACTGTCCTACCTCAAACATCCCATATTTGCTCCTTGACTATTATACTGGTGGTATCTTGCCTTGCTATCTTTGTCTCATGGTGTGGGAATACAGCTCACATAGCTCCCAAACTGTTGTTCATCTCTGCTACTTTTCTTTTACAAGTGGAGTTTTCAGAGCAAGACCCAGTGATATGAGATCTACGTAAAGGTGCTCCATGTTGTACATAAAAGGGAGAAGAGAGGATAATTAGGGGCTAGACCCTAGATAGTAGAGCTCGCCAGATAACAACAGTTCCATTTCATGACAACTTTTGAGGTTTCAAATTTTGGTTTTGTTCTGCATTGGAACAAAACCAAAACTTTTTGAACACTTTCACAAACAGAATTGTTGAAACATCCATTTTCAGATCAAAAAGCTCAGATTTCCAAATTGTAAGTGACTGGGGAGTCCACCCTGGGTCTCTGAGACCTTACCATCAAAATCAATAAATCTCTGTGAAACAGCATATTTTGACAAAAAAAGTTGAAACCACCTCTGCTAGACAAGAAGAAGAAGAAGAAGGAAAAAGTGGCAATTGGGAGATTTTGTGGGTTAGTGTCTCATGTTATTTCAGCTCTTAACCACTGCAGTATTAGGAGAATGAGGGGTACAACATGCTTCTGTTCTGTTGTTTGCGTACGTGGTCACTTAAATGCCCCAGCTTGAGCTTGTTTTTTAAACTTTTGTTTAGCCACTAAAAATGGCAAAAGTCTTTATAGCTAAATTTTCAGGCAGTGAACTAATAGCTGTTATGTTTTCAATGTAACTCTAGTAAAAACAATCTGTAAAATAATGCAAAAATGCTGAAATGGTTAATTTTTATTACTTAGTTATGTTACATATAGAATACAAATAAACCTAAGTAAATAGCAGATGTCCATCTATCTAGCTGGTATTGCCTGGCAGTTGGTCATATAGGCATTGCAGTAAAAGTGACTTTTAAGGATAGGGTAAGGGCTTTATGGACTAGTTTTGGGACTGAGATCTGTGCACATAGGTTGGCATGAAAGAAGCAGACTGTCAGACGGTGAAACTGGCTCTTTAAGAGGAAGCAGGACCAGTGCACCTCTATTGAGAGAGCTTAGGCCCTAGAGAGGGAGAGACCTTGTGGATGAGGGTTGTGTTAGAGCACAGACTGATTCAGTTAGGAAAAAGACAGGTGAGAGCTGCCAGAGACCAGGGGGACTATGGAAGGTCCTGGAAGGAAGCTGCGATTGATTCCTGGGAGAAGGCTGGAGAGCAGCAAGAGATTGTTGCTTGCTGCCATCAAAGCTGGAGACTCGAAGCTCAGGGCTGGAGAACAGTGGAGGGGCTTACCTGCTGCCACCTCCATATTGGAGCGCTGGACTCAGGGAAACAATGAGAGAGGCAGAAGGAGTGAGGGATGATCTCCCAGTAGAGAGGCTGTGGGCAGAGAGGTGTTCTTCTGTAGCTGGAAGAGCTCGGGTGGCTGTCCTGGCAGAGGGGTAGAAGAGAACTGAGAAGGAGCCTAGGAGTGGTGGAAGATACTGGAGAATGGTATGGGAAGGACTCTTAGCAGAGAGGCTGGTTGGGTGTGCCTGCTGGGAAGAGTGGGGTTTTAAGGACTATTCACTGTGTGGGGGAAGTGAACTATGTTTAATACATAAGAATGGCTATACTGGGTCAGACCAAAGGTCCATCCTGTCTACCAACAGTGGCCAATGCCAGGTGCCCCAGAGGGAGTGAACCTAACAGGTAATGATCAAGTGATCTCTCTCCTGCCATCCATCTCTACCCTCTGACAAACAGAGGCTAGGGACACCATTCCTTACCCATCCTGGCTAATAGCCATTAATGGACTTAACCTCCATGAATGTATCTAGTTCTCTTTTAAACCCTCTTATAGTCCTGGCCTTCCGAACCTCCTCAGGCAAGGAGTTCTACAGGGTGACTGTGCGCTGTGTGAAGAAGAACTTCCTTTTATTTGTTTTAAACCTGCTGCCCATTAATTTCATTTGGTGGCCCCTATTTCTTATATTATGGGAACAAGTAAATAACTTTTTCTCCACACCACTCATCATTTTATATACCTCTATCATATCCCCTCTTAGTCTCCTTTTTTCTAAGCTGAAATGTCCAAGCCTCTTTAATCTCTCCTCATATGGGACCTGTTGCAAACCCCTAATCATTTTAGTTGCCCTTCTCTGAACCTTTTCTAATGCCAGTATATCTTTTTTGAGATGGAGACCACGTCTGTATGCAGTATTCAAGATGTAGGCGTACCATGGATTTATATAAGGGCAATAAGATATTCTCTATCCCCTTTTTAATGATTCCTAACATCCTGTTAGCTTTTTTGACTGCTGCTGCACACTGCGTGAACGTCTTCAGAGAACTATCCATGATGACTCCAAGATCTCTTTCCTGATTAGTTGTAGCTAAATTAGCCCCCATCATATTGTATGTATAGTTGGGGTTATTTTTTCCACTGTGTATTATTTTACATTTATCCACATTAAATTTCATTTGCCATTTTGTTGCCCAATCACTTAGTTTTGTGAGATCTTTTTGAAGTTCTTCACAGTCTGCTTTGGTCTTAACTAACTTGAGCAGGTTAGTATCGTCTGCAAACTTTGCCACCTCACTGTTTACCCCTTTCTCCAGATCATTTATTAATAAGTTGAATAGGATTGGTCCTAGGACTGACCCTTGGCGAACACCACTAGTTACCCCTCTCCATTCTGAGAATTTACCATTTATTCCTACCCTTTGTTCCCTGTCTTTTAAGCAGTTCTCAATCCATGAAAGGATCTTCCCTCTTATCCCATGACAACTTAATTTACGTAGAAACCTTTGGTGAGGGACCTTGTCAAAGGCTTTCTGGAAATCTAAGTACACTATGTCCACCGGATCCCCCTTGTCCACATGTTTGTTGACCCCTTCAAAGAACTCTAATAGATTAGTAAGACATGATTTCCCTTTACAGAAACCATGTTGACTTTTGCCCAACAATTTATGTTCTTGTATGTGTCTGACAATTTTATTCTTTACTATTGTTTCAACTAATTTGCCCGGTACTGACGTTAGACTTACTGGTCTGTAATTTCCGGGATCACCTGTAGAGCCCTTTTTAAATAGTGGCGTTACATTAGCTATCTTCCAGTCATTGGGTATAGAAGCTTATTTAAAGGACCGGTTACAAACCACAGTTAATAGTTCTGCAATTTCACATTTGAGTTCTTTCAGAACTCTTGGGTGAATGCCATCTGGTCCTGGTGACTTGTTACTGTTAAGCGTATCAATTAATTCCAAAACCTCCTCTAGTGACACTTCAATCTGTGACAATTCCTCAGATTTGTCACCTACAAAGGATGGCTCAGGTTCGGGAATCTCCCTAACATCCTCAGCCGTGAAGACTGAAGCAAAGTATTAATTTAGTTTCTCCGCAATGACTTTATTGTCTTTAAGTGCTCCTTTTGTATCTCAATTGTCCAGGGGCCCCACTGGTTGTTTAGCAGGCTTCCTGCTTCTGATGTACTTAAAAAACATTTTATTACCCTTTGAGTTTTTGGCTAGCTGTTCTTCAAACTCCTTTTTGGCTTTTCTTATTACATTTTTACACTTAATTTGGCAGTGTTTATGCTCCTTTCTATTTACCTCACTAGGATTTGACTTCCACTTTTTGTTGGGGATTATATGAGCTATGTTTTGGTAATAAAATATCTTCAAGGAGGAGCATTATGAAGGCAAGAGAGCTGTCATGGAATTACTGGGGAGTCTGAAAGGGGAAAATAAGGAAGGTGTGCTAGATCTGTCACTGGTGGGGCCATGGTAGCATACATCCATACAAGTGATGGAGTCAGAGAGGAGGGTTAGGGGCTTAATGTAATAAGATTACAGAAGTAGGTTAATTGTAAAGGGCATTAGATAAGCACAAGAAGCTTGTATTTGAAGTGGAAGAGGGTGAAAGCAGTGAGGGACTCTGAGTTGGGGGGTTGACACTGAGAATGATGAACCAATAATTTAGCATTTGAGGGGAATTAGGTAAGTTCTAGGAAGATGAGAGAATTTAAAAATCTTTATACTACAACTGATCCGCTTCAGCATGAGACCTTCACCACTTCCATACTCTCTGGCTCCCTTTACTTCACTTATTGCAGTTCATCTGTATACTAAAATGAGCTGTGAGAAGAAATGCAGCAAAGATGACATGCAGGGGATTACCTCACTGATCGTGGAAGACAGTACAGCACTACATAATACTCCTTTACTCTTTTGCACTGCTACTGTCTCAAAATCTATTTTTTCAAGGTTTTTTTTGTATTAGTTTGTTACTGATGTCTCTTCCTTATCTGTTCTTCCAATTTACCTCTTTGGGTGAGGTATCTTTTTCTGTAAAACACTTTTGAAATCAAAAATTATTAAACAATTTTAAAGGGAAATTTAAAATCAAGTAAGGTTCATTTCCTTGGTAGAAAGATAAACTACAAACAAATTCTTATTACATGAGAGAGAGCATGTTCAGTTGAAAATATTCAAGAAATATCCTTTCCTTCTCATAAAAATGACACTGAGTTTTAAGAGAAGGGATCACCTGCCAGTAACATTTTAAATCTTAAGTGAGTAGTTTCCATCTTTACTCATGTCTGTATGATCTGATGTGTATGTTCTTGTTACCCACTAATATAAGCAAAAGCAATCCAGCAGGGGGAATCTTCCAGGCCAAAAAAGAGGAAAATTGTAAATAAAGCCAGAAAGCTTTAGGTATAAAAAATAAGGCAATGTCAGAAGGAAATATTATGTGAGTTACATACCATTTGCACACTATTTCTATGGGAGACTAAATTGTTATAAGATACTAATGACTGAATGAAAATCAGTGGTGGAAAAATGTGAGAGACTAGATTCTTGCTGTAGGGTGGAGCATGGAGATCAGAGTAAAATATCAATTCCTTTATATAAAAGAGGAAAAATGGTAAGAGTTCTTGTCTCCACCACCTAGCTCAGGGGCGGGCAAACTTTTTGGCCTGAGGGCCGCATTGGGTTTCGGAAATTGTATGGAGGGCCAGTTAGGGGAAGGAGGCGTGGGCTGCCCCCCACCCCTTATCCGCCCCCCCACTTCTCACCCTAACGGCCCTCCCTGCCCGGGACTCCTGTCCCATCCAACCCACCCTATTCCCTGATGGCCCCCTGGGACCCCTGCCCCATCCCCCCCCTTTTCCCTGTCCCCTGACTGCCCCTGGAACCCCCGTCCCTGACTGCCCCCCGCCGCCCCATCCAACCCCTCCCTCCTTCCTGACTCCCCCCCGGGACCCCTGCCCCCATCCAACCCCCCTGTTCCCCGCCCTCTGACCGCTCCGCCCCCTGAACTCCCCTTCCCTCTATCCAACCCCCCCTGCTCCCTGCCCCCTTACCGCGCTGCCTGGAGCACCGGTGGCTGGCGGTGCTACAGCCATGTTGCGCAGCACAGAGCACCGGGTCAGGCCAGGCTCTGCAGCTGCGCTGCTCCAGGAGCTCGCAGCCCGCCGCCCAGAGCATTGCGGCGGGGCGCACTGAGGCTGCAGGGGAGGGGGAACAGCAGGGGAGGGGCCGGGGGCTAGCCTCCCGGGGCAGGAGCTCAGGGGCCGGGCAGGAGGGTCCTGCGGGCCGGATGTGGCCCACGGTCCAGAGTTTGCCCACCTCTGACCTAGCTGCTCTGAGACTGATTTGTTTGTTGAGCCTCCAGACTTGTTGGAATTGGAAGAAATTAAGACAGTTTAATTAGAGTAAAACAAAATATAGATGTTTTTAAAAATAATCATGTTTGCCCCTCACACCCATACAAGGTTAATGTATGTGAACTAAATATACTATGCATTTAAACACAAATACAATTTGCAGAGTAAATATTGTAGTGTTATAAAGATTTAATCAGCCTGAGTGGAGAGGATGCTGATAAATGGGTTATCTCAAAGAAGCAGCAAGAAGACCACACCTTCCTGTATTGTGTAAGAGACATGTTATAAAAATGCAATTTTAGAAATGTTTTAGTGAATTGACAGGAATTTAATTGGTAATGCTTCTTCTATGCCTGCAGTGTAGCTGGAGCTGGCTTGGTTATGCCAGGTCAATTACATGTGCCTTAGAGCCAGCTGTAAAAAAACTAAATAAAAATTATCAGAGCAAGTTTTCTATACCAAAACTAAAATGTTCTTTTAAGCCTGGCCAGAGCTAAAAGCTCAGGTTCCTCTCAGTGGGAAAAGGGGATTCTCCTTCGCTATAGGACTCGGAGATCTCTTCTAGCCCCTGAGGCTGTGGAGACGGGTTGGTGTAGCTGGCGAAGCTACGCTGCCTGCGAACGATGAGGGCTTGTCTACACTACCGTGTGGGATTGATCTAAAATACGCAACTTCAGCTACGTGAATAGCCTAGCTGAAGTCGACATACTTAGATCTACTTACTGCGGTAAGTCGACAGCTGACGTACTCCCGTCGACTCCGCCTGTGCTTTTCGTTCTGGTGGAGTATCTGAGTCAACGGGAGAGCGCTCAGCAGACGATTTTTCACGTCTATACTAGACCCCTGCTGGATCAATCCCTGCAGGAGCAGGAATAATTGGGGCTGGGAAATGCAAGGAGGGGCCATTTTTGTGTCAGGTTCCTTTAGCATAGCAAGATTGTGGCAGCTGTTTGGAGCGTTAGACCAAGTCCCAAGGAACAAGTAACATTATCCTACACCAGGGGAAGGCAACCTATGGCACGTGTGCCGAAGGTGGCAGGCAAGCTGATTTTCAGTGGCACTTACACTGCCCGAGTCCTGGCCACTGGTCCAGGAGGCTCTGCATTTTAATTTAATTTTAAATGAAGCTTCTTAAACATTTTAAAAACCTTATTTACTTTACATACAACAATAGTTTAGTTATATATTATAGACTTAGAGAAAGAGACCTTCTAAAAACGTTAAAATGTATGACTGGCACGCAAAACCTTAAATTAGAGTGAATAAATGAAGACTCGGCACACCACTTCTGAAAGGTTGCCTACCCCTGTCCTACACCTTCCTCACATCGCCCCCTCTCCCGCCTTCTAACAGCGCCCTGGACCCTCCCGAGCTGCCAGGGAGAATACAGTTGGAATCCTGCGCGTGCATAGCACACCTAAGCAGAGACAATTTGGCGCCATTACAGTACGGGGAGGAGGGAACTGGGCTGGGGTGGATACTGTGCAGGCGCTTCAGACTGGCGTATCCGCGTGAGGTAGGGAGCTCAGGGGTTTTCATACGGTCGGCATAACGCAGCTAGCATGTGCTCGTGTAGCGCTCTCACTGCGCAAGCGCTGGGCGGGGAACGGGGCGGGAGGAAGAGCCTTACCAGTGTAGCTTCACTATGCGCAGGCGCAGTAGAGATGCGCATGGTTGGAGGTGCGCGGGCGCCGAAGGGAGGACTGCCCTCGGTGGTTAGCGCCTCTAGCCGTTCAGGCTGTGTAGGTGGCAAGGCTAAGCGTGGGAAGAGGCTCTTCTAGAAGCTTCTGAGAGGAAGTGTGAAGGCAGCTGTTAGTAGGTGCTCGGCCGACGGGCACCTTCGTGGAGTGGGGATTGTGACCGAGGGTGAGGGCTGTTAAGTGGGTGAGAGCTGGGGGGGGGGGGAAAGGATGCGGCTTCCCTCTGAGAAAACTCAAAAGAGCAACAGAGAAATAAAACCGGTCGGAAGGAGATTATGAAAGGGGGGGAGATAGTTTTCTTAATTTTCTTAAAGTAATTTTTTTTTCTATCCCCAGTGGGTTGTTAACACTAGAGCCCCCTTTATTTATTTCTCCTTTCTCCAGGGATCTGCGTTAACCCTGACAGAAGGGGCAGGAGAGTTGTACACGTGAGTCTCAAGCTAGGGATGTGTGAATGGCGGGTAGGGGCGTGCCGGGCGTAGGTCTTTCCCAGTCGTGTGTGTGTGTGGGGGGGTGTGTCATGGGGAAGTTGTACTCCCCCCCCCCATGTATATTTTTCATATATTGAGGTGAAAGTGGGATTTAGACAAACCCTCATGCTCCCAAACATTTTATCCCCAATATCAACAAGGGGATCAGTCCCACACATTTTAGCCATAACACTGATGAAGGGTTAGGAAGCCCCACATATTCCTTCTGTGTTTTATTTCTGATATGGAGGGGTGTGTGTGTGTTTTTTTTTTTTAGTGCTCTTGCACATTTATCGCTAAATTGAGAGATGATACGAAGTCACTTCCTTCCTAACATATGATCCCCCAAACTAGAGTGTGTATGATGGGAGCATTAGGCTGAAAGAGGGTTGTCATATTTCTTGTGATAATATAGACATAGAGATGGCATCACTTTGTAATTGTTGAAATATGCCCTTTCTGTCTAAATTTCTGGTTCAGGCTCTTTATTAAATTCAGCTTTTTTTTCTTTACCAGCTTTTTTTCTTTTGGCCTCATTTTCACTCTGAAATGTCAACTTTCAGCCTTCCATCCTCCTCTGCTTCCCCATGATTGGGCTCCCTTTAAAATATTTATAGGATTTTGTCAGCTTGATATTTATTTAAAGAGTTGAAAGTTGTTTCTGATATCACACCAGCCCTTACATATTTCCCTGCCACATTTTTTGGCTTTATAATCACATTTTCTTATTTTTAATTTTTTTCTCTCCCTGGTTGCTGTACGAAAGGAACGCTGAAACAAAAGAGAAAAATGACAGACTACATATAAAAAAATAACAAAAGTTACTAGACAAAAAGGCTGTTAGATGAACAAAAACTAGAAAAATAGTGTTTTAATGTAATATTTTAATTTATAGTATTCTTAGGTGTTAAGCAATTTTCAGACACTTGTGATTTTTAAGTTGATGGTATATCTTTAAACGTTGTGTGTCTCTGTAGCTGGAGTTAATGAACTTTGTAAATTTTCACTGTACCTTCAAAGATAAAACTCATCTTTCCCTGCCCATTGTTTTATTTTGATCAGAGATGTGGAGGAGAGGATCTTTCTTGTTTGTTTGTATCCATTTTTCATTCTTTTATATATATGAATCTTCACTAAGGGAGCTTTTGTTTCCTTTGTAAGACTGGAGTGAGAACTGTAGATCAGTGTCAGTCACTGGATCACGTAACTGAGCTCTGACCATTTTGCCCCAAATTTCTATTTCTAGGAAAGGCTATTAACTGAACTCTTTTGTTATTTCAGAGATCAGTTCATTAAGAGGAAATGTGAGTAACAAATATATCTTCATAAACACAAATACTAACTCTACTACAATACTTAAATTCCTTGTAAGATTTTTGGAAAATTCAGCGCTAGTAATTTGCTAACTTTACTAGTGCAGATACAGTACACATTTTTGTTTGAATATCTAGCGTGAGCAACTGTTCACTGAAAAAATACAAGTTTTGGGGTGAGGTAGGGGTGGAAAGTACAGTGATGGAAAAATGTGTTTATTTCAGTCCTGTGCATAATTTAAACCCCTAATAGGACTTTGAAGTATAAATTAAAACTGAATACAAACAGTTACAGCTTAATTATCTTGTTGTTCACCACGTGTAATCTATTTTTTCACCGATTGATCTCAAAATGATTTACAAAGTGGAGGAAACATCACTTTTTACAGATAGGTAACTTGAGGAAAAAAGGGTGATGGTATGCTTTTTTAAAATCTGTAGGCTCTTTAGATATGGTTAGTATCACTGCAATTTTAGCTTCAACATTTATAAAATTTCTATAAAATTGATAGCTAAACACTTAGATATCTTTTATGTCTCATTTCAGCATTGCAGAAGAGGACTTCAATAGATGAAAATGATTGAAGTCTTGATATTGAAGGTATATTGATTTTGTTTTAAAAGAAGTCTCAGTATTGTAAAGAACTTGTGCATATAGTAGAACACAAGAAACTTTAGGGACAGGAAAAAAATATCCAGAATAAAATTGTTCATTCATTTTTCTTTTTTTTTTTTTTTTTGTGGCCAGACCTTATAGGGATACAGTCAAATTGAAATCTAGTAAATCTTAAAAAAGTTAAAAGTAATTTCAGATATTTATCTGCTCCTGAATTTTCTCTGCCAGTTTTTATTTGCAGGGATACTTGAATATTCTTAACTTTTTCTCCCATTTTACTGCATGAAGCCCCATAGAAGCAACATGTGATACTGACCATACACATATATACAAAGTAAACAAAATGTAAAAATAGAGAAATACATATAGTAATTTTGGGTGTTATTACAATGAGTGAAAAACAAAAAGTGTGATTTTTGGGTGTGTGCGCAAATCTGCATTGTTCTTCCACTGCTTCTATGAAAAAGAGACGTTTCAGCAGATCCTGGGGGGAGTGGTGTGTAGAAAGCAGGGAGTTATGGCTCTGTAGTATTATGTTCTCTTTGCCCTGTCCACATGGAAGGCCTGCTGGGGAGACAGCATCATTCCTTGGAAATAAGTGAGGAAGCAACAGTTAAGATAATGCTGACCAAGCAGGTATTATCACTCACTGTCCTCTGTTATGGTGGGACCCTTTTGTACAAAACAGGGTATAACAAGAAGTTTGGGACTGATAGGAGCGTGCTTCTGCGGGAGCATGGCTACTATGAAGATGGTGAGAAGTGGGAATTATTAGGGAGGCGCTGGAATTCCACAGGTTACCTGTGATCCATGCAGATTTCAGAAGATCTGTATGCGTTAGTGATTGAATCCACTGCCTGTTCCCCAGGGTGGGAAAAGCCAACCCCCCTTGGTGGAAACTCTAAGAATAGGCACTCATGACATTTCCTGCTCCCTGTGTAAGGGAGGCCCATAATATTATAGACTGATTGTTTGTCTTTATGCATGGTTTAGGGCACTTGCAAAAATTTTACAAAGATTTACCAGCCCTGGCACAAAATCTGTTTGCCCAATTTACCTCAGTGATTCTCCACCTAGGTTAATATAATTTAGTAAGGCTGCTTTAGGTGGGAACTTCTGAATACCAGAAAAATCGAACTATGAATACAGAAAGAAAACAAGGGATAGAAGGAAAAAGTGGACAGAAATTTTGTGGTTCTGACAAAACTGAACATTTCCACTTGAAGAGCTCAGTTCCAATTGCCTGCTCTTTTTCTTCCATCTCCAAAATGTAGTAATTAGGATTCTCCATAAATTATTCTTGAGCTGAGGAGGGAACTAACACAAATTGTGGTTTGATTCAAGGAAGGGCAGGTGTGATGTGTTCTAGGTATGCCCTGTATGTAGGAGATTGTTGGAGGAGAATGTCTGTTGTGAAACCATGAAATGTGTCCTTACTCCCAGGACTCAAGGCTAATTTTTTTGTGTTGGGAGATAGTTGCTTCTAAACCCAAAATTGTAGTCTCCAGCTCCAAATCTTTGGTCACTACCTAGACAGTTTTTAACAGAACTCAGTAGTAATCTAGTGATTAATTTATGTCATTTAAAAATAATTAAACTGACAATATAGGGTTTTCTTATGCCCAGCATCAATATGACATACATTTTCTAAATATATTAAATGTACAATAGTGAACTAAAACTAACGTTTCCTTTTATTGTAAATACTCTGTTAAAAATCCATCCTGTGCTCCCTCACTAGACACAACTGTCCTTTTTCTTCACTGTTATTAGTCCTTCCCTCATCCTTCCCCACGTACATGGTGTTAACTTCCTCCTGCAGTGCAGTCAGCAAACCCTGTTCCCATCCTACTTTCTCAACCAGACCATCCCTGGTGTTTACCAAGTATTTCTCTGCTTGATGTCCAACAGATTTCAGTGAGTTTCTTTTATCTTGCTTGTACCCTTCTTGGTGGTAAACAAGAACTTGCTGCTGGGCTGGGACCTTTGATCCCCTTATTTAGTTGAACCTTTTAACTTAATTAGCCTTCTCTGGAAACAGGCAGAGCATAGGCAACACTTCTGCCTATCTTTGCTCCCAGTGGAAAGATGGATAAAGAAAAGAGAAGCAAGCACAGAAAAAGATGTGCCAGTTATTCTACCATGCTTCAGTTCTGCATAGAAGGGCAGAACAGTTAAGCTTGCTTTTCTAGCTGCAGGAGCAGGATAAATCTTCATGCTCACGAGGGAGGCAAGAAACAGCGTAAAAGGGACTTGACTCATATTTATCATCTGGCCCTGTGTCTTTATTAGAATTGTCTCTAGATGATTCTAATCATGCAGAAAGAAATCTTCTGTTTTCTGCATTTATAAAACATACTTAAATTCTGATTTCCCAGGCCATAGAACATTCTAAAAATAATTCCTAGCAGATATCTTTTAGAATAACTTCTCGTCTTGATTTTAAAATTGTCAGTGATGGAGAATCCACCGTGACCTTTGATAATTTGTTCCAAAGGTTAATTACTCACTGTTAAAAGTTTACACCGTATTTCCTGTCTGAGTTTGTCTAGCTTCAACTTCCAGTCATTAGATTGTGTTATACCTTTCTTTCCTAGAGTAAAGAGCCAATTATTAAATATTTGTTTCCCATATAGCAATTTATAGATTGTAATCAGTCACCCCTTAACCTTGTCTTTGTTAAGGTAAACAGACTCAAGGAGCTCAATCTGTCACTAAAGCAGATTTTCTAATCTTGTAATCATTCTTGTGACTCTTCTCTGAACTCTCTCTAATTTTTCAACATCCATCTTGAATTGTGGGCACCAGTACTCCAGTACCAGTATTCCAGCCGCAGTGGCACGAGTACTAAATATAGAGGTAAAATAACATCTCTACTCCTGCTTGAGATTTCCTCTGTTTATGCATGCTGGGATCACATTAGTCTTCTTGGCCATAGTGTTGCACTGGGAGTTCACATTCAGCTGATTAACCATCACAACCCCTAAATCTTTTGAAGAAGCTTATAAAGCATTCCTGTAAACTGCTCACTCCACAAGAGATGCCACATAATGGTCAGATAAAGGTAATTTTGTGAGGAAACATGCTGAGTGAATCCTTTGGTCCTGTATCCCCGTATTTTCCAACCACTATAAAATAGACATACTTATGATCCCATGGGATTTGACAGGAATGTGTTACAAAATATGGTGTGTCAGTAACCTTTCTTGACCCCCAATTTTTGTATCTCTGTACAGTTTAAACAGTCCAATAATCTTCCTGGGATTTTTTTTTTTTTACTCCTTGCTCAAAGTGTCTTATTTTGAAGATGTTGGATGTGAAGGCAGTAGGCAGAGGAAAAAATATTTCTTAAGTTTAGATGATTGAACTCTCCATATTCAACCGTCTTGGCTTCCTTCAGAGAAATTATTTTTGGTAAACATGTGCCACAGAGAAGGAATGGATTATTTTAATTAAAAGTCTGTTACAGATCTTGGGTTAAATATGTTAAGGAAACATGAAGTTGAGTGTATTACAGCTTTGGAAGTTACCAGCATTTCTTAAGCTATTGAGTTCATCCAAAACTGTGGAAAATTATGGGTTAAAAAAATTGGGGAAGCCAGCTTGCCTTGGTGGACTTTGGAAAAACCTGTATGTCAGTGCTTAAGCCCAAAGCACAGTGGAGAGGTGAAAACATGTTCCAAAGAAGCTGTGCTCCAGATCCCCAAGATCAGAGTGTGGATGAAAGACCAGGTGTCTTCAATATGCTTCTGGATTGGAGGCCCTAGAATGCAGCCTTTTTAAAGACAGGCAAAATTGTTCCTGGCAACACAACTGGTGAACTGGACTTTGTTATGCTAAGAGTATAGTATGTGATACTTTAAATGTGTAAATGCTGTTGTTTGGAATGTTAAACAGATTATTCTAATTATTTTTTTACAGAAGCCCTTCCATTCACCTTTTAATGACAAAGTATAAATGTCAGAAGATTTGACTTTTTTTAAGCCACTAGAAGCTCTGACTTTTTTTAAACCTTTTTCATGTTACAGTGCCAGTTATGTGATTTGAACATTAGTGACCATTTTGTCATTGAAAGTTTGTGTATGTATGTTGCTAAGATGTTCTTGGAAATATGTGGCTTTTAGTTTTTGTTTTTTAAATCTCAGCACCTGATATTGCTCATTGTTCTTGTCATCTTTTTTTGTGGTTTTAATTATGCTTCACTTTTTGATTAGATTGAAGACCCAGGTTGCTTTTGGGTCACTGTAAAAGGATGCGGGACTTTTGTAGACAGTGAAATGGAATATAAAAAACTGCATGCTGAAATGAATCAGTTCTATAACAGAGATGTGGAGGAAGTAAAGCCATTAACATTAGAAGAAGGGCAGGTAACATTTTCAGTCATTTTGCTACATAAAGATTGTGAGGGAAGTAGAAAATTCTGGTATTTTATTGGGTTGTTAGAGGTTTATATATTTGTTAGAATCATAGCTTATAAGTATTTCTTATGCTGAAAGTATTTCCATTGCAGTACATTAAAATGTAACTACACTATCTTTTTCTTGGGCTTTTGAGAAAAGTGTGTGGTGTGGGTTTAGAAGTATTTTGGATGTTTGGGCAGTCCTTTTTAATATTTTGTTGTGTAATTTAAGTTAGAGGATGAGCACATATACAGTAAAAGTTTTATCTGGCATGTTGGCAGAATGGGGGGTGCCAGTAAGTCAAAAATTCCGGTTAACTAAGAGGGAGGGAGTTGGGGCACGGGAGCGGTTTCAGGGTAACGGATCTGGGCGGCGCTCACCTTGGGAGGCTCCTTGCAAGTGGTGACTTGTCCCTGCTGCTCCTAGGCGAAAGCGCGGCCAGGTGGCTCTGCACACTGCCTCCGCCCGCAGGTGCTGCCCCCGCATCTCCCATTGGCTGGTGACTGCGGCCAATGGGAGCTGCAGAGCCAGTGCTCGGGGCGGGAGCAGCGCACGAAGCCCCCGTGGCTGTTCCTCCGCTTAGGAGCAGTAGGGACATGTCGCCGCTTGCGGGGAGCTGCCCGAGGTGAGCTCCGCCCAGATCCGGCACCACAAGCCCCCTCCTGCATCCGAACTCCCTGCCCCGAGCCCCCTCTCGCACCCAAACTTCCTCCCAGAGCCTACGCCCCGCATCCCCCTCCTGAAATGCTAGGTTTTCGAGTTTTCCGGTTGGCAAAGTGCCGGATAATACATTTTTTACCGTACATATTTTATACATTTGTAGAAATAATATATAATCACATAAGCTGCAAAATACTTTTTTTGAAGACATCACTGGAAATAAAACTGTATTTTCTTCTCTCTTCATAAATGACTTTGTGTTGTAGCTATTTCTGTATTCAAGAAGTGAATATATAACTTGTACAAATATAGGTCCATGTACAGAAATATATGTATCTTTTATTTCCCCAGGTTTGTGTGGTTTTTTGTCAGGAACTGAAATGCTGGTGTAGAGCAGTTGTTAAGTCAATCCTGTTCTGTGCTGATCATTACCTGGCAGAGTGTTTCCTTGTGGATTATGCCAAGTATACTCCTGTTAAAACAAAAAAGTATGTATTATTGTGATTTACAAAGTTATTGCTGAAGGCTTTTTTTTTCAAATTAATGCACTTGAATATTTTTAATCTTTATTTATATTGACTAAAACTAGAGAGCCATGGTAGTTTAAATTGTGAAGACTGTGGGTCAGGTCCTGCAAACACTACTAGGCATATAATGGGATCATTCTCAGTATTAAGCACTACCTGATGTTATTTGCAGTATCAAGTGCTATATTTGTCACTACAGAGGCTAGATACCTCTAGGGCAGCGTTTGTCAAACTGGGGTCTGTGAGGGTACTCCAAGGGGTCTGCTGGCCCCACTGATCAACTTCTACCCCTCCCTCCCAGTGCCTCCTGCATGCCAGGGAACAGCTGTTTAGCGGCTTGCAAGAGGCTCTGGGAGGGAGGGGTAGGAGTGGGGTTGGGGCATGCTCTGGGGAGGTGGCGGAATCATGTCTGGGGCTGCCGGCCCTGCGGATCAACTCCCCCCCCCCCCCCCAGTGCCTCCTGCACACCGTGGAACAGTTGGGAGGGAGGGGGAGGAGTGGGGACGGGGTGTGCTCGGGAGCGGAAAGAGGTGGGGCCTTGGGGGAAGGGGTGGAGTGGGGCGGGGCCTGGGGCTGAGTGGGGAAGTTTGGGGGTCCATGAAAAAAATGTAAATCAAAATGGGGGTCCTCGGGTTGCTAAAGTTTGAGAACTGCTGCTCTAGGGGTATGTCTACACTGCACACTCCTTATGGCAGTGTGTTGAATACATACTCTGCATGACCCTGGAGCATAGGTATAAATAGCAGTGTAGATGGTGAGGCACTGCTGAGGTGAGTAAAGACATGTTTTAACCCTTAGGATATGTACCCTACAGGGCTCTCTACACACTCAAACAGTGCCTCCCCCGTCTACATTACTATTTTTAGCAGGGTAGCGTCCCACTGAAAGTCTTTTCCTTCCACAGGGAGCTACCAGAGCCTTTCCCTGCCACTGGGAAAGACTGGCAGCAGGCTGGAGCCTTTCCCCACTGCCCCTTTCACCTGGCCAGAGCCTTTCCTCATGCAGTGAAAGACTTGGGCAGTCAGGAAAGGCTCCACAAGCAGCTCCCAGCTGCTGGAGCCTTTCCCCTCTGCCAGTCCCTCCCATGCCCTCAGGCTAGAGCCTTTCCTCATTGCAGTGAAAGGCAAGGGAGTTGCTAGAGTCTTTTCCACTGCTTTCCCCCACCAGAGCCTTTCACTGATGTGTGTAGCTACGCTAGACACTCCAGTGTGGATGCAGTGTGTGGCGACGCATATCCTATGCGCTGCCAGTGGTGTGCCGTGTAGACATAGCCTAAAAATGCACCAGTATTCACGAAAAGAACCTTCTTTGGTGCAGAAGGGATTAAACTGGGCCAAAAAGCCTCCAAATACCAAGGAAGCGAGCAACATCTCTGTAGTATGCTCCCTTTGGCCTCAGAAACTGGAGGAAGTATTAAAACTGTAGTTTTTTTTGGTGAGGGGGAGGGCTGTTCAATGTCTTTGGATTGGTTGGGTGGAGGTGGAACTAGGGTACAGCTACTTTCCTTAACATGTGCACTTTAGTGATACTGATTTCAGAAATAAATCTGTTCTGTGCTTATGGCTGGTGGAGCTAGCAGTAACTGGCTTCCACATCTTCAACTTTCTATTGGAGAGAAAAATAAAACAAGATTGCCCGGTTAGCCAATGGCAATGTGTCTCCAAGAAAGGATTCATAAAATCAATGTTTAAAAAAAAAAAAAAAGGATTTTTTAAATTTAAATTAGAAAACAGGTTTATTTTTAAAAAACTTATTTAAAACTAAATTTGAAATTGACAATCTAAATGAAGGTGTAAACTTACCATAACCTATTACAATAATTTAAATAATAAAAATAAGCACTACATATTTACTGCTAAGTTTTAAGGAAAGTCAACTGAGATGGTAGAAGTCACTGACTAAGCACCTGGAAATGGGGTTTGGTAAGTGTTAAACCAGCTTTTGACAGCAGATACTTATGCAGGTGCAGAGAGAATATTTTCTTAATTTCAGTTTGTTCAGCTAGTTCAGTTCAATGACTTGTTCATTCCTCTAGGACGGGGTGGGCACACTATGGCCCATGGGCCGCATCCGGCCCGTCAGACATTTTAATCCGGCCCTTGAGCTCCCACTGGGGAGTGGGGTCTGGGGCTTGCCCTGCTCCAGCCGGGGAGCGGGGTTGGGGACTTGCCCCGCTCCGCACGTGCCATGGCTCCGCACGTGCCATGGCTCCGCACGGCTCCTGGAAGCAGCGGCATGTCCCCCCTCCGGGACCTACGTGTAGGGGCAGCCAGGGGGCTCCGAACCCTGCCCCCGCCCCAAGCGCCACCCCCTCAACTCCCATTGTCCGGGAACCTGCCTGCAGACAGGGCAGTGTGCAGTTGCCTGGCTGTGCCTCTGCGTAGGAGCTGGAGGGGGAACATGCTGTTTCCAGGAGCTGCGGGGGGCGGCCCCTGCGGATGGGGCAGCGCGCAGAGCTGCCTGTCCACGCCTCCACGTAGGAGCTAGAGCAGGGATATGCCACTGCTTCCAGGAGCTGCTTGAGGTAAGTGCCGCCCGGAGCCTGCACCCCTGAGTCCCATCCCCTGCGTCCCAACCCTGATCCCCCCCCCCTTGCCCTTTGAACCCCTCGGTCCCAGCCCAGAGCACCCTCCTGCACCCCAAACCCCTCATCCCCAGCCCCACCCCGGAGCCCGCACCCCCAGCTGGACCCCTCACCCCCCCGCCCCTCAACCCCCTACCCCAGCCTGGAGCCCCCTCCCGCACCTTGAACTCCTAATTTCTGGCCCCACCCCAGAGCCCAACCCTCAGCCGGAGCCCTCACCCCCCTCCTGCACCCCAACTCCAATTTCGTGAGCATTCATGGCCCGCCATACAATTTCCATACCCTTTTTGCCCTCAGGCCAAAAAGTTTGCCCACCCCGCTATAGGAGTATGTTGGATAGACTTAAATCAAAGCAACTGAAATCACCGATTTTAATCATGATTTAAATTTAAAAAAGCAGGAAGCATTGATTTAAATCATCAATCTAAACCAGAGGTGGGCAAACTGTGGTGGCCCGCAGGACCGTCCTGCCCGGCCCCTGAGCTTCTGGCCAGGGGGGCTAGCCCCCGGCCCCTCCCCCGCTGTCTCTCCCTTCCCCGCGGAGCCACACCGCTGCGCAGGCAGTGCTCTGGGTGGCAGAGCAGCACGCTCCTGCTGAGCAGAGCGGCAGCGTGTCTGGCTCCGGCGTGGCAGCCAGACTTAAGTGGTAAGTGGGCCGGGGCCGGGGGGTTGTATAAGGGGCGGGGGGCCCTAGGGGGCAGTCAGGGGACTGGGAGCAGGGGCGTTGGATAGGGGGTAGGGTCCCAGGCGGCAGTTAGGGGTGGGGGGTCCCGGGAGGGGGCAGTTAGGGGACAAGGAGCAAGGGGGGGTTGGATGGGTCGGGGGTTCTGAGGGGGGCGAGGAGTGGGAGGGGGTGGATGGGGGCGGGAGCCAGGCTGTTTGGGGAGGCACAGCCTTCCCTACCCGGCCCTCCATCCAGTTTTGCAACCCCATGTGGCCCTCGGGCCAAAAAGTTTGCCCACCCCTGATGTAAACCATGTTTTGCATTTGGACTTTTTAGTTATTTCCTAAAGAAAAACTGAGTCTCATTGCTTGCTAACCATTAAAACATATTGATTTGCAACTAAATATAGCCTTTATACTAAATTTGGTGCACCTTTTTCCTAACTAGATGGATACGTTACATGTATACACATTTATTTGAGCAATAATGTAGCTTAACTTACATGTATTCAGATTCTTAATTTTTACTTTATTATGTTAGAAAATGGTGAATGATGCATTTCCTATTTACTAGATAATTTTTTTATTTGTGATGTGTGTCAAGCTCTATTTGGAAGGAAATTCAATTAAAATGCACAAAAACATTGAATTTTTTTTAATGAATAAAACTACCATAAATGTGCTGGTACATACAGAAGGAAAAAATATTTACCAAAACATGTTTTGCATTTAAATTTAACTTATTTATTAATCAAAGGAAGTATTATTTGTAGGTTTGTAAACTGAACTGATTATTTTTGGTCACTATGTCCCTTCAAGATTTTAGAACTAAGATCTTATCCACTCACACACAGTTATTATTCTTAGACTGGAAGAAGAAAACAAGCTTTCCTGCTTTTTCAACTGCCAATTGGTTTCTTAACACTGTGTTGCCAACTGCAGTGGGGTGGGACATGGGAGCGCTACTGTGCCGTTGAATGTGTAGTGAATAGAGATTCGTATCCGGTTGCTACATCTAATTATGTTTAAAACTTTTTTTCACTGTTAAGCATTCGGGTTGCAGTGGAAGCATTTATGCAACTCCCATATAGAGCGAAAAAGTTTAGACTATACTGCACAAAGCCAGTCACGTTGCGTATAGATTTCTGTGAAGACGCTTCAGAAATAGTGTAAGTATGGCTTGAGAGAAATAGTGTACTATACGCAAAATTAGTAATAATACATTTTCTAGTTAAATGCACAGCTTAATTGTGGAAAAAAAGAAGAAATTAATTTTAATAATCCACCTTTTGATAGGTTTTTTTTCCTCCTTAGTAGGGTCTTTGGGATTGCTATTGGATTTTGGCATTGCTATATGTCTGTACCACTTGTGCAATGGCTGCTATTTTTTTCCGTTGCAAAGGACTGGATAGGATTCCTTTGTGAGAGAGCTTGTTGTTGAGTAGTAAAAACACTTCAGTTCCTGGTGGCCTTGGGCGTGATCATGTGCCCAAAGCTCTGAATGACTGAAGTAGCACAGGTTGAGGTCCCTGCTTAGCAAATGATCAACAGCAGGAAACCAACTATAAAGTACTAACACAAGGCTGACCCAAGTGGTTGGTTTGTTTGTTTATTTATTGGAAGTATTCTGTTTGGTTTGGTTTGGAAGAGGGAATATATGTAACTTAAGTTACATTATATGTGTATCAGGTGTTATAATCGTTATAAAGCGCCATCTGTATAGGAAGTGGGAGGTGATAAGGCATTCACGACTTAAATAAGGAGCTATTAAATGGTGTGCTTTTTTATTTTTTTGGACCCTTAAATATTTTAACAAGGATTCATGTTGCATTAAATTGTGGACTCTGTAGGAGACTTTTGTCATACCTGTTAAACATTATTTCACATGTTTATTTTATTAAAAGTAAGTAATGTGCTCTTACAATTTAATTGCCTGATCTATTTTTTGGAGACTAACTTTCCTTCACCTTCTTTGAGGGTATAGACCAACATGTTTTGTCTTTTACTAATATACAATCAATGGACCAAATTGTGTTCAGCAATTCTAAATCAGTAATGTGCAATTCCTCTTGATGGCAGAGCTGGAAAATGTAGCTGTGATCAACTAGACTGAACTCATGCATAGTGTAGTAAACTTCTTAAAGTATTCCTATTATATTGTATCTAATCTGTTCTTTGTTTTTTCCAGTGATGGTGCTTCAACTGCCATCCTTGGTAGTATGCTATAATGGATTTAGCTGTTAAAATATTTTTCATAATTTCATTCAAGTGTACTACCATATAAAATAGCGATGTGTGAAAAATCACCTGTGTAATGCTACAGTGAGATAATTGATCTTGTTTATATCTTTCTAGACCTGCAAAGAGATGGGACAGTGCTGCTATTCAGTACTTTCAAAACCTTCTAAAAGGTAAAGAAAAATACAGTTACAACCAAGAATGTTGTGGAAAAGACACAGAGAAATCAAAATGAATAGCTGGTTAACTTGTTATAGGAAGTGTTACAATCTTGTCCAGTCTGCCTCTCTAGTTGGGCATCAGTCTGTTATATAAGGACCCGAATCCTGGGCCCTGCATGCTTCTAAGCTCTGCTGGGTCTGGTTAGTGATTGGTTGCTGTTCCTAGGGGCCTCAGGCATACTCCTGGGTGTGATGCCCGTTTCAACCCCCTTCTTGCGAAGTAGGACCTCGTAGTCTGGCTGCCTTAGACCTCAGAACCAGTGCGACAGCCCTCCTGAGCCCCCAGACACTTAGGCACATATCCCTAGAGTCCAACTGGCTATGGGAGCTCTGGTTTCTCAGGGTATGGCTACACTTGCAGATGTACAGCGCTGTGAGTTAAACCTGCTTTCGTACAGCTGAGTAGGGAAAGCGCTGCAGTCTGTCCACACTGACAGCTGACAGCGCACTATCGTGGCCACATTTGCAGCACTTGCGGCGGAATTGGGAGCGGTGCATTATGGACAGCTATCCCACAGAGCACCTCTTCCCATTCTGGCGCTGTGAGTTGTGGGAAGGGGGCAGGGTGTGTGCGGGGCATTCTGGGTCATGTCCCAATGCCCCGTGATGCATCGCTTCACATCCCAGCAATCCCTGTGTTTCCGTCCACATTTGGCACCATCTTTCAACGGTTTCTGTGCAGCGCGATCTGTGTTCCGTTTCAGTGTGTGGGAAATGAAGCCCGAACTGCTGAGTATGCTGACGAGTCTCGCCAACACGTCACGTTTGGCAGTCGAGCTATTCCTTAAGATCCAAAGTGACAGTGAGGAGTCCGACGATGATAGCGAGTCGCGTAATGTGTACGACACGAAATTGCTTGTGGCATTCACGGACATGCTCAGCACCGTGGAACGCCGCTTTTGGGCTTGGGAAACAAGTACTGAGTGGTGGGATCGCATCGTCCTGCAAGTCTGGGATGACAAGCAGTGGCTGCAAAACTTTCGGATGAGAAAAGCCACTTTCCTGGGACTGTTTGAGGAGCTCACCCCCACCTTGCGGCGCAAGGACACGAGATTGAGAGCTGCCCTGCCGGAGGAGAATCGGGTGGCTATTGCAATCTGGAAGCTGGCAACTTCAGACAGCTACCGATCGGTTGCGAACCAGTTTGGAGTGGGAAAGTCGACCGTTGGAATCGTGTTCATGCAAGTTTGCAGGGCCATTAATCGCATCCTGCTCAGAAGAACCGTGACTCCAGGTAACGTGCAGGACATTGTGGATAGCTTTGCACAAATGGGTTTCCCTAACTGTGGAGGGGCGATAGATGGGACGCATATTCCTATTCTGGCACCACCCCACCTAGCATCCGAGTACGTTAATCGGAAGAGGTATTTCTCTATGGTTCTCCAGGCGCTTGTGGATCACCGTGGGCGTTTCATTGACATTAACACAGGCTGGCCCGGAAAAGTGCATGATGCACGCATCTTTCAGAACACTGGCCTGTTCAGGAAGCTGCAGGCCGGGACTTTTTTCCCAGAGCGGAAGATCACAGTAGGGGAAGTCGAAATGCCCATTGTGATCCTGGGAGACCCCGCTTACCCGTTAATGCCGTGGCTCATGAAACCCTACACAGGGAGCCTTGACAGTAGCAAGGAACGGTTCAACTACAGGCTGAGCCGGTGCCGAATGACTGTGGAGTGTGCTTTTGGCCATATAAAGGGCCGCTGGCGATCTCTGTATGGGAAGCTGGACTTGGCCGAAAACAGCATCCCCGCGGTTATATCCATGTGCTGTACCCTCCGTAATATTTGTGAAGGGAAGGGTGAAAGATTCAGTCAGGCATGGACCTCCGATGTTTAACACCTGGAGGCTGAATTTGCACAGCCAGAGAGCAGGGCTATTAGAGGGGCCCCGCACGGGGCGGCAAGGATTAGGGATGCCTTGAGGGAGCAATTTGAGGCTGAAAACCAGCAGTAATGTCTGGTGCCCTGTGGTTACAATGTTAGTAGGAATCGGTGTTTGCTAAGCTGATTTGCAGTGCCTGTTTCCTGGGCTAAGGTTTCTTTTACTTTATGCAATAATAAAGAATGTTTTCAAAACCAAAATATCCATTCATTGAAAAGAAAATTCATTTATTGAAAGAAACACAACTGTTTGGGAATCAGAAAGGGCAAGGGGCTGGGGTGGGGAACGGTACAATCACAGATTTACGTGCGTCCTGTCTGGAGTGCTGTGCAATGAGTGCTGCACTTCAGGATGACTATACTGCATGGTGATGGGGGTTGAGTGCAGAGGGTAAGGGTCGTAGTTCTCAGGGCTGGTTGGTGAAGATACAGGTGTTGGAGGCAGCTGGTGGCGGTAAGAACCCAGATGTTGGGGAAAGTGGGTTGGAGGTGACATGGGGGGCACAAGGGAAAGAGTTTTGGGACAAGGGCGGCAGGGGGGGCGGGCGCGGTAGTGCCTGGATAGAGTGCCTGGATAGAGTGCTGCTGGATAGAGTGCCTGGATAGAGTCTGGATAGAGTCTACGAGTGCCTGGATAGAGTCTGCTTGGCGCTCCATGATGCTTATCAGCCGATCCGTGCTTAGCTTCCGGTGCGCTGCGTTTTCCTTGCGGGTCCTGCTTTCGCTCTCCCTCTACTTCTGCGCTTTTTGATTCTCTGTAAGAGATTGATGCATCACTTCGTGCAGCATGTCGTCTTTGCTTTTCCGCTGTCTCTTCCAGAGTTTTTGCCGTCTCTGAGCCGGTGATAACACGGACTGCTGAGATCTCAAGGTTGCATCTGTAAAGGCAAAATGCAACACTTAACAGAGGCAGCATTGTTTATACCAGACAGAGTAATGATTCCCCTGCACTTAAGGAGGGCACACACAGTCTACACAATAGCATAATTTTCCCATCCCAAAGAGAGCGCACATAACCCACGGGAGCCTCAAAATGGTGAGTAAGGGGGGACTGATTGTTTCTGGGCTGTACTGTCCTCTGGGTTTCTGTGCCTTGGGGAGAGCCAACATCTGCAGGGGGCACCTGCACTGAACACTGTCCCAACATTTTCCACAGGAGTTCATCCTGGAAGATATCTCGCTGCTGAGGGTGACCTGGGAAGCAAGGGAGGGTCTTCTACTGCAATGCGGCTTCCGCCCTGGCCCATATGCAGCTTTCCTGTGTGCAGCCCCTCGTGGCACAGTGGCGCGGACACGCTAGCCTGACTGGGACAAGGACCACGGTGGCTCTTCCAAGAAACCTGCGCAAGCGCATTGCCCACGTTCTGGATGAGACTTTCGAAGAGATTACCGAGGCCGATTACCGCGATGTGATAGACCACATCAATGCACTATTCCGCATCTAGGCATGCAGCCCTAACCCTCCTCTCCCGAAAAATTTCCTTCCCCCCCAAAAAAGCCGCTTACTGGGAACCCGCTCTTCTGTTTGTCCTCCACCAGGTACCGGCCGCTGCGACTGGCTACCTTCCTCCTGGCTCGAGAAGAGCTCCTGGCTGCATGCCTCCAGGGATTCTGGGGTGTCTCCCCCCGCCCCAGCACCCTCACTCCTGCTTTCCTCCTCGTCGTCCTCCTCCTCCATCTCCTCCTCCCCCCGCTCTGAAGTGTCCATGGTGGTGCTCGGAGTGGAGGTGGGGTCACCCCCAAGTATCGCATCCAGCTCTTTGTAGAATCGGCAGGTCGCGGGGGGAGCACCCGAGCGGCCGTTTGCCTCACGGGCTTTGCGGTAGGCATTCCGCAGCTCCTTCACTTTAATCCTGCACTGCAGTGCGTCCCGGTCATGGCCCCTTTCCATCATGGCCCTTGATATCTGCCCGAAGGTATCGTAATTCCTATAGCTGGAGCGCAGCTGGGATTGGACAGCTACCTCCCCCCAAACACTGATGAGGTCCAGCAACTCGCCATTGCTCCATGCTGGGGCTCGCTTGGCACGTGGAGGCATGGTCACCTGGAAAGATTCGCTGATAGCACTCCACGCCTGGCTGAGCAAACAGGAAGGGGATTTTTAAAATTCCCGGGGAATATAAAGGGTGGATCTGACGGTTGGTCACCTGAGGCTAGGGCAGTAGAGTTCAAACTGATGACCAGAGTGGCTAGAACAGGCATTGTGGGATACTGCCGAATACTTCTGGAGGCCAATCAGAGCGCATTGGGCGGCCACACTGGCGCCGCAGTGCAATACTCTTTATTCCTCTCGGGGAGGTGGAGTACAAGCAGCGCTGTATCCGCGGAGATACAGCGCTGTACGTGCCTTGCCAGTGTGGACGGGGAGTGAGGTACAGCGCTGTGGGTGGCTTTATTGCGCTGTAACTCGCAAGTGTAGCCAAGGCCTCAGTTAATCCCTTCAGGGACAACGTGACAGGAAGGCAAGGAACACAGATTTAGCAAAGCAAGTTCTTAACACAGACACTTTACTCTCAACGAAGCACATGAATTACAGATCTCTGGAAAATTTAGACAGTCCTGAATGTAGTCCCGTAGTCTCTTCTCATCCCTACTGAGAGTCCTGAAGTCTGGTTTGTGTCCTTAGGTCTTGCAGCCCTGTTGGTCTTCCCTTTGTATAGCGTGGTCTGCTTGCATGTGGTGGTGGGCGGCCTCTTAGCAATGCAGCCATCTTTTTAAACTTGCCAATGTGCTCCTGCTGAGGAGCTGCAGCCCTTTTATTGAACTCATGGATAGGCTGGTAGTTGAGAGAGAGAGTTGATGGCCCTTAACGGTTCTCTTGTTAACCCTCTGCTAGGGTGTCCCACACCATAGCATGAGCACACGTTGACCAAACTAGGCTGGCCTTGTCAGGATTACACTAGTTTTCTGCACCACCTTGGTGTCATGTCATGACCCAGTTTGGAGATTACAATGCAAAGTGAAGGTCGCAGTGAAGGTTACAATCCAAAATGGTGTTCAGTGTGACGGACATATCCCCAGTCTGTCACTGGAAATAATACAAACCTAGTAATTGATGTTCCAGGAAAAAGGCAATAATAAATGCCTAAAACACTCAAAAGCCTATCAATGGAGATTTTGATATCTACTAGTATAAATTAGGGTTATCGATTAATCGCAGTTAACTCATGCGATTAACGCCAAAAAAAATCACAATTAAAAAAATGAATTGTGATTAATCACACTTTTAATCGCGCTGTTAAACAGTAGAATACCAATTGAAATTTATTAAATAGTTTTGGATGCTTTTCTACATTTTCAAATATATTGATTTCAATTACAACACAGAATACAAAGTGTAAAGTGCTCACTTTATATTATTTATTATTACAAATATTTGCATTGTAAAAATGATAAAGAAATAGTGTATTTTAATTCACCTCATACAAGTACCACAATGCAATATCTTTATCATGAAAGTGCAACTTACAAATGTAGATTTTTTTTGTTACATAACTGCACTCAAAAAAACCAAAACAATGTAAAACTTTAGCGCCTACAAGTCCACTCAGTCCTACTTCTTGTTCAGCCAATCGCTAAGACAAACAAGTTTGTTTACATTTAGAGGAGATAATGCTGCCTGCTTCTTATGTACAGTGTCACCTGAAAGTGAGACCAGGCATTTACATGGCACTTTTGTAGCTGGCATTACAAGGAATTTACTTGCCAGATAAGCTAAACATTCGTATGCCCCTTCATGCTTCCATGTCCCCTGGAATGGTGGTTGAAGCATGAAGGGACATATGAATCTTTAGCGCATCTGGCACGTAAATATCTTGCAATGCCAACTACAGCTGTGCCATGCAAACACCTAGTGTCACTTTCAGGTAACATTGTAAACAAGAAGCGGGCAGCATTATCTCCTGCAAATGTAAACAAACTTGTTTGTCTGAGCGATTGGCTGAAAAAGAAGTAGGATGGAGTGGACATGCAGGCTCTAAAATTTTACATTGTTTTATTTTTGAGTGCAGTTGTTATTTTGTACATAATTCTACATTTGTAAGTGCAACTTTCATGATAAAGAGATTGCACTACATTATTTGTATTAGGTGAATTGAAAAAACTATTTTTTTTTTACTGTGCAAATATTTGTAATAAAAATAATATAAAGTGAGCACTGTACACTTCGTATTCTGTGTTGTAATTGAAATCAATATACACTACCCCGATATAATGGGACCCGATAAAATACGAATTTGGATATAACGCAGTAAAGCAGTGCTCCGGGGGGAGAGGGGGACTGCGCACTCCGGCGGATCAAAGCAAGTTTGATATAACGCGGTTTCACCTATAATGCGGTAAGATTTTTTGGCTCCTGAGGACAGCGTTATATCGGGGTAGAGGTGTATTTGAAAATGTAGAAAACATCCAAAATATTTAAATAAATGGTATTCTATTCTTTAACAGTGCGATTAATTTTTTTAATTGCACGATTAATCGCGATTAATTTTTTAAATCGCTTGACAGCCCTAGTATAAATCATGGATTAGTTACAGTTGATGTACAGTATTGGGCGAAGACCACTCTGAAGTTATTCAGGCTCTGAAAGGAAGTAAATGACGTGCAACAGCATTCTTGTGGGAAGATGGTTGTGCGTATAATAGAGATGTCAGCTGTGACTCCATTTTTAAGGTTACATTGAGATTTGCCTTGAGGGACTAAAATTTCTCTGTTCTAAACTTTATAGTACAGATTGTGATCCATCAGTTATCTTATTTGGATACATGGACATATTTCTAATTAGTTTTAGTTTACAAAACTAGTATGAAACCAATTAATATATTGCAAAAACATGGCTGCAGTTAGGTATCAGTTGAAGTTTTTGACTCTGCTACGATATGGCAGTGCTTTGTCTTTAAATACACCTGTGTATACATCTTAATGAAATTGCTTTAATCCTAGTGTAGAAAGAAGCAATGAAGACATTGGAAGAAATCTATGATGGGGGATTAGTTAGGTATTAAAAATTTTTCCTCCTTTAATATTGTTTTTTGGTGTTTCTATTTTATTACACTTAGGAACCACCCAGATTGAGGCAAAGTTATGTGCTATAGAAGATGACAATTTTGATGTTTATCTTTACGTAACAATAAAAGATGAAAAGGTAAAGTATCTTACACTTACAAATCCATCCACCTGCAGATCTATGCTCATACAGTATTTTGCAAGTCACTGTGCTCACATTAGTGTGTGATTAATTTATTGAGAATCAAGTGTTTTTAATTCTGGATGAGCTACAGTAATATTAACTTCTGTCAGTTATTGTAAAAGCTAAAATTAAGGATTTAATGGGGCTTTTATTGTAAGTCCCTGGTGCTCATAGCTCCCTGAAGTTTTTCATTCTTTGTTCCAGTGCAAAAATCCTTCACCCATTTTTTGTTTATAGGAGAGTGAATTAAGTGCATTTTTCAGAACTGTAAGAAATATTTTGTTGATCAGTTATGCCAAAAATGGCTAACTGGGGAAAAACACTTACAGTTTTGCATGGAATAGTTTTGAACATGTAGCCCCTTTGTGGTTTTGTGTGTGTGGGGTGGGGAAGGGAATACTTAACTTTTAAATAATTGTTCAAATGAGCATCTGCCTCTTTATGAATCAGAATGCATAGTTTCTGACCTGGCTTGATAGTTCATGGGGCTACTGCTGAAACAGACTGCAGGAGGTAAAATTGTAAATGTGTGATTGATATACACACAGTGTTTCGATGTGATGTCTTTTTGGGAGGCCAAAAAGGTTCTTCTAAAATAAAACCTTGGCACTCTGACTGTTTGCCCATTTTTTAGAAATTAACTTTTTTTTTTAGGTGCCTTTTGTGCTGCCTTTAGTGCTGGTTATTTTTTTTTAAATCATGCTTATCATTTATAATGGGAGTGCATGATTTTCTTAGTGTGGACATTTGGCTGTTCAAGGACAGCAATTTAGAAGGAATCCAAAATTCTGTTCATTACTATTGTGCTACTCAGTAAACTACCTGAAACTCCAGCTTCTTAAAAAAAAAAATTCCCAAGAACAACAAAAAACATATGCTCAGAGAAGAGTTTACCTAGCTGAGAATACTTCTCTTATTAACTTCAATGGGAATTGAGAGTTGTCAGTAACTGAGAGAATCAGTCTGCTGCTGTTTCGGTGTCTAAATATGAATGTCAGTATCTGAATTAGGTACCCATGTTGGAAAATGTTGGCATTAAGTACTTTCCATGCTGTCTGTTTTCACTTATTTTAGACTGCTAACCTGTTAAAGCTATTGCAAGTTTGTGGCTTAACTTAAGTCCACTGCTTTGCAACAGTAACCCTCTATGTGATAAGAGAGGTGAGTTGGCTCTTTGGCAGATTCTCCTTAGTTTGCATATTCTTGTGTGTATTCATCATAATATTTGCTTACATTAGTGACCAAAATATATTTTTACTATTTTGGTTACCAAGGTAAAGCTGAATGAATGAACTGGATTACATTCCCTCTTGTGCACTTTCAAATAATTGCTTGCTAATTTCCAATTAGTTATACCTGTGCAATATCATTGAAGCCAATGGAGGCTGTAGTAGTCACTGGTGATGACATTTGAAGACAACAGGGTTGCACATACATAGTTTGGCCTGCCATTGCTATTAGTGATGTATGAGAAGGAAATAAATCAGCTTGACTTTACAGTCACAATGAGCTTTCAGGGCTCACAGAAGAAAACCATTGTATGTTGACTGAGCACATTTGCTGCAGAATTTAGTGAGTGACAGTAAGCATGAACCCCATAATGTTATTTTTGCAAAGTCACTTTTCAGAAAGTGCCAACTCTGAAGTGCCAACATGCTAACTACTAGAAATGAATTTCCCTTTTTGTTTTGCTGTTAAAAGGATATTCTGCTGAAAATGTCCACAAATAGACCTTTGCTCATTTTCATTGCTGTGCTATGGCATGCAAATCTTTAACTATATTCCAAATATACATTGTGAATTTTCAGTTGATTACCTTTTTGTACTTTATCTTCATGTTTAGGAAATGTGTTGTTTTGTAGGTATGTGTTAATGATGATCTCGTTGCAAAGAACTTTGCTCGTTATGTGACGATTAAAGAAAACACAGTTAATTCTGCCAAAAGTCAAAAGCCATGGTCCTCATTAAGTCTGAAGTCTTCTCCAGAGAAAGTGATCAGTCCTGCACTTGCTCTTTGGCCAATGTTAATGCAGGGGAAGGTACACAATCTTGAAACAAGTGAGTACAATGTATACTTACTCCTTCTGAAGCCCAGTATAGTTTCCAAAAAAGGGAGTGGGAGGTTAACTCTGCACTATATTGACATAAATTGTGTGTTGGTTGCACTGGATGACATAATTTCTATTCCAAAAGCCACTCTTTTCACCTGAACACAACTCAGTCCCCTTGTTAATTCTAGTGAAATAGTAGTAGTGTTCTAGGTTTAAAAGTTTGCTGGATCTTGTTCCTGAGATCAGGAAATAGGCACTTTGTATTTCTAGTATAATGTGAGGTGTTCAGGTCTCTTTTTAGGCTATATGTGTCTACAGTCCAGAGACACTGTAGAATCTTCAGGAGCACAAGTAATAGAATGTTATATGAAATACATGCAGGGCCATCTGCTTAAAAAATGTGGAAGCTTGATAATACACAAAGTTTACATAGCAAAAAATCCTTGGATAAGTGTCTTCAACAGTACCTGTTCTTCCAACTTCAGCTTTTTCTTTCTGTCTGTCCCATTTCTGTGTCTGCCTTACCAGTTTCCAGCTTTTGCTGTCCCTCCCCATGTCTTTGTTACTAGTTCCACTGATTACCTTTGGAGGAGGAAGTCCTGGGACCTTGCTGAATTATATCATAAGTTCGTTCATTCTTCTCTCTGCTCTCCTGAAACCATCAAACTGTTCTATAATCCTATCCTGTGCTTCTGTTTCTTGCAACTCTTCATCACTCTCAGCTTTCTGCGCAAACCTTCTTGTCTTCACTTTTAAGGCCCTTCGTGGCCTGTTGTTGCCAGAAACGGGGACTGGATGACAGGGAATGCATCACTAGATAAATTGCCTTGTTCTCTTCATTCCCTGTAAAGCATCTGGTACTAGCCACTGTCAGAAGATAGGATATTGGGCTAGATGTACCATTGGTCTGAGCCAGTACGGCCATTCTTATGTCCTACCTCATCTCTTATTCACAGTTGCAGTGTTGATTTCTGCTTCAGCTCTGCTAGGCTTGATTGTGCCTAACCATTGATTGCACTGAAATTGTTCACTACTAGTAGCAGCTAAATAACTTTAGAATTTTGTAATATTTTTAAAATAAAGGTTAATGTGTTCAAGTATTTATATTGTCAATATTACTATTGGCAGTTTAAATCAAGGGGAGCTGTGGGAGCTCAGCTCTGTAAATATCAGACCCTCTAGAGCAGGGGTCAGCAACCTTCGGCATGCAGCCCATCAGAGTAATCTGCTGGCCGGCTGTGAGATATTTTGTTTACATTGACCGTCCGCAGGCACGGCCCCCCGCAGCTCCCAGTGGCTGCGGTTTGCTGTTCCTGGCCAATGGGAGCTGTGGGAAGCGGCGCAGGCCGCAGGGACATGCTGGCCGCTGCTTTCAGCAACTCCCATTGGCGGGGAACAACAAACCGCGGCCACTGGGAGCTGCGGGGAGCCATACCTGCGGACGGTCAACGTAAATAAAATGTCTTGCAGCCCACCAGCGGATTACTCTGATGGGCCGCGTGCCGAAGGTTGCCGACCCCTGCTCTAGAGTATGTCTACACTACAATTAAAAACCTGCAGCTGGCCCGTGCCAGCTGACTTGGCTTCATGGGGCTCAGGCTAAGGGGCAGTTTAATTGCAGTGAAGAGATTTGGGCTTGGAATGGAGCCCAGGCTGTAGGACTCTGTGAGGTAGGAGGGTACTAAAGCTTGGGCTGCAGCCCAACCCTGGATGTCTACACTGCAATTATACAGCTCCTTAGCTTGAGCCCCGCGAGCCCAAGTAATCTGGCATGGGCCAGCCACAGGTTTTTAGTGGTCCAAACTTTTTTTAAAAGTGCATGCACTGCCCTGTGGATACTATACAAACTTTAGAAGTATGCGCACTCTTCATAAAAGTAGCTAAATGTCTTAAGATTTTATACAATTAATTAGGAAATTTTGCTTGTTGAATTTCTTTATAGCTTTATAGCCCTGTTATAGACCATATATGGTTCCATATACATATGGTGATTTTTAATAATAAAAACAAAAATATATTTTTGAGAGCTATTATAGTAGCTGTAGTTGTGGTTGTAAAGTATAATCATATGCGTCCTCTAGGTGGTGATGCTTCTAATTCTTTTCTTGAAAAGACATGCAGAAAAATTGCTGCACCTGCTCTTAATGGAAAAACTGAGTCTGTAAGTATTGCATACCATCTTTCAAAAATAACTTGAAATTAAAATTTGCATAAAATGTGTTGATGTTCAGAAGTGCTCTTTAATGTAAAGTTCATTTATTTCCTCTGCAGTTGCTTATATTAGTACTAAATTAAAACCATGCCAGATAAATTACATAAAATCATAGAAATGTAGGTCTGTAAAGGACCTCGAGTAGTCATCAAGTCCAGTCCCTTGCTCTGTTGACAACACCAAGTAAACTGAGACCATACCTGACAGGTGTTAGTCCAACCTGTTTTTAAAAAGCCTTCAATGATGGGGATTCCACAAACTCCCTTGGAAGCCTATTCCAGAGTTTAACTACTGCTATAGTTAGTTAGAAATTTTTTCCTAATATCTAACATAAATCTCCTTTGCTGCAGATTGAACCCGTTACTACTTATCCTACTTTCAATGGGCATGGAGAACAAGTGATCACTGTCCCCTTTGTAGCTTCCCTTAACATATCTGAAGATAGTCATCAGGTCCTTCTCAGTCTTCTTTTCTCAAGAGTAAACATGCCTAGTATTCTTAACATTTCCTTATAGGTCAGGTATTCTAAACCTTTTACCATTTTGTTGCTTTCCTCTGGACTCTCTCCAATTTGTCCATAGCTTTCCTAAAGTGTGGCACCCAGAATTATACACTGTTTTCTAGCTGAAGCCTCACCAGTGCTGAGTAGAGCGGGACAGTTACCTCCCTGGTCTTACATATAACTCTTGTTAATACCCTCCAGAATATTAGTCTTTTTCGCAGCTGCATCACATTGTTGACTCATATTCAATTTGTGATCTACTGTAACATCTAGATCCTTTTCAGTAGTACTACTCCCTAACCAGTTATTTCCCATTTTATAGTTATGCATTTGATTTTTCCCTTCTTACGTGAAATACTTTGCACTTGTCTTTATTGAATTTCCTCTTGTTGAATTCAAAGCCTTTCTCCAATTTGTCAAGGTTGTTTTGAATTCTAATCCTACCCTCCAAAGTGTTTGCAACCTCTTGCAGCTTGGTGTCATCTGCAAATTTTATAAGCATACTCTCCATTCCATTATACAAATCATTCAGTATTTTCATTAATGTAACACAGTGAAGAGTAGAACACCTAATACATTAATATATAGTAGTAGCTTGAATAATTGTATCTCAAACCAACATTCAAATTTTCCCCAAATCAGACTTCTTGGAGGGCTTGCTTCTTGAATCTTCAGCTGTTTTACACTTGTCAAGAGGGGGGTCTCTAGGCTCATAGACTGTCACTTGTACTTCTGTTTGTATGTACATACACAGTCTGTTTCTCTGTTGCATGTGCAGCCATGAAGTTGTAGCTCAAATTTGATGTGAAATGGCAGTCGGGTAAGGAACAGAGTTAAAATGACGCTAATTTATTTCAGTCAGAAAAACCTTTACACCTCTACCCCGAAATAATGTGACCCGATATAACACGAATTTGGATATAACATGGTAAAGCAGTGCTCCGAGGGGGCGGATCAAAGCAAGTTCGATATAATGCGGTTTCACCTATAACGCGGTAAGATTTTTTGGCTCCTGAGGACAGCGTTATATCGGGGTAGAGGTGTACTTGCTACCCCGATAGGTAGCATATTACAGCACTTCATGCGTAATCAGTTTCACTGTTTCTTTATATAGTCAGTCTGTTTCCCTTGTTCTTTTGTGTGGATCTTTCACACAGTATCATGGGAAAATACTTAAAAAATAGGATAATTTGATTTTAAAGCCACAAAAATACTCAGGGGATTTGAGGACAGGCATCCCATTTCGTGAAGCCAACTATACTTTGGGTGAGTATGTCCCTTTAAGATTGGTGATGGTTTGATAACTGATTAATTTCTAGATTTATTTGGTGTTTAAGCTTTTTTAACTGCAATAGTCTGAATGTCTAACTTCTTAAAATATCTTCAGTGTTCTGATAATGTTGGTGTGAATTATTAATCTGTTTGCATCTTCTCTTAATTCTGAAACAAAAATGATCTGTTTCTGTTGCTTTTTTAATCTATTGTTTGTTCTGTTCTATTCTTTCAAAAATGTGAAATTAACTGTCTTGTCTTACTGTGGCCGTTATTGGTGAATTGCAGCTTTTGTTTTTTTAGCTGGAAGTGGTTGTGGTCTTGCATTAGAAACAAAACCAATCTTCTTATGTGTAATTTTTCACACGGAATAATGATTTTCTAAAATGCTTTTCCTCAGGGCAGTGACAACATATGTATCTATTTTTTTTTGTCTTGTTTTGTTAGACTGTCAGAGCAACTGTGGGTTTCTCTTTTAAAGAAAATATAAATATTTCTGCGCAGCCTACTGTGCAGGTAAACAGGTATGATTCAAATATTCTTGTCTTTTTTTTTTTTTGGTAACAGTTTTTGTATGTAACAATAATACAAATCCCAAAGTGTTTTCAGCCAATGTTTTGAGGCCATTAAAAGAGAACTTAGCTTTTTGGGGGATTTGTTGATGGTGGTGGTTCATATTTGGAGTAAAACTAGTGGTTACATTTAAACAGAGAATTGGATGCAGTTTAGCTAGTCAAACATCAACTAAGTGTAAGTATTGGCATTTCTCATCTATTAGATGAATTTTCAGTATTTTGTAACAGTGTTTTTGTATACCTCTGTAAGTTCATGCAATAACTTTTATTCTAGTGCCTTAAATGAAAACATAATTAAAAAACAACTAAAGGAGATAAAGAACACAATGAAAAAAATGGCTCTGTGAAGTATATTTTCCCCCTTATTCCTTTTCCCTTTTAAATACATAGCAAGTGCATGAAAAGAAAGCAAAATGAGTGAATTCGGCAGTTGAAGCCAGACTCGGTCGGTTGTTTCCCTTTTTGAAATTTCAAAACCCCTTTTTCTTGGATTGTTTGATTTAGTTCTCTGTATCCTGAGAAATTAGCTATTGAGATTTGAGTGATGGTTCACTTAACTGATTGTTATAGGTCAAAGGCAAGTATTAAATTCTGAACATCTTGATTTATTAGTAACAACAATTTCTGTTTTCTTGTGAATTTCTGCAGCACTTTAAAGGGAATTTAAAGTCTTTGCATACATGCTAGACATTTGAAATATTTCACAGCATACTAATGTGTATATATAATTTTAAGTGAAGTTAAAAACTGGTTGTGATGGTGTTTGGAAAAGGACATCACTGTTTCATAAATGTTGGATTTAATACTTGAACACTTTTTCAGGCTCCTGCAGTTTTTGAATCCTGATCCTTTGAAAACTGATGATATTCATTATGAACAGCAGGTACTTCTAAAACTTAACTTCATATTTTTATTGTATAAACTTCACTACTAAGCTCTTTATGGCCTTGTAATTGTACATTGTTTGTTCTCAAACGAGTCCTATTTTAAAATATATTAAATACTTTCTTATAAAAAGTTTAATAGGACACAAGAATGGCATTATCATTAGACAAGATATGTATAATCATGCCCTCATATGCAGAACCCTAATTGTTAGCATTTATCCTGGCATTCATACTGTTTTTTGTGTAATTGAAATGTGATAATCTTTTATAATTGTGTAGATTTGCTCTAGGTAGATGTGATTCAGATAGATTTATGAGAGCAACTTCTGGAATTCACATATGCTTTTTTGGTTATTTTATATCTGAAAAAAAATTACATGTGCAGACACTTTACGTATATTCCAAATAGCATAATTTTTAGCCAAAGTTTGTTTTAAAAATTAATCTTAGTTCATCATTCTAAAATATACTGAATTTTTAGAGTTTTCTATTTGAATATCAACTTTTAATGACTAAGGATTGTTACTTTAGGAAGTTTCAGCAAAGAATACACTGGTGCTTACATGGAGACTGTATGGTAAAACTTTTGTATCAAAGTTCTTGTAAATCCCAAAAATGAGGTGGTTCCAGTTAAGAGGAAGAAATCTTCATTTTCATTAGGAAAACAAACAAGACTTTGTTACCCCAGATTTGTAATATGTTGACAGGTTTTTTTTCAGTTTATAATCTAACAAAAACAACCATGCAAGTGCACTGAGTCTGCATGGTTAAGGAAAGGTGTGCAGATTTTTGGCAAATTATTAAAAAAAATAAATAGGATTTTCAAAAATTGCCTCTGCACATACCCATTTTCATTATGCATGCCACTATCATCTCTCAGCTTTGAAACCATATAGAAATGCAAGGCCTATTGTGGTAATGCAACTATTCAGCAGAACATTTAAGTCTGAGCACATGAAAAAAGTATGCAGAGTCCCACTTTCTTTGGTGAGCTATACTAGTGTGAATATGCAGAAGCACTTAAACTGGCAAGTAGCCTTTCTTACTCGTAATTCCTTTCCTTAAAATGTAAATAAAATGTACTCTTTGGCCATTTTTGTGGGGTAGCATATGAAATAAAAACTTTTTATTACATATTTTTTTTGTTAGTGTTTTCTAAATGATGTGTGTACTTTCAGGAGTTTCAAAAGATCAATACAGCACAACCTCCCATTGTTCTCAGCAACAAAATAGAGCCACGTTCAGTTCTTGAAACAACACCACTTTTGGTAGATCTGAAAAAGGTAATATTAACTTTTATTGTTTGATACACTGAATATATTAAAGCATGGTTCTGATGCCCCACCACCTCCTCAAATATTAAAGGATTCCATTTTTTTTAAAGAGGGGCAGGAGTGGAACAGCAAGTGTGTTCATTTAAAAAAATAAAAAAACTTCTTTGAGACTCAGTTCTCAAATTTCCAGCCCCTGCCTCTATTTCTTGGTGGAGGTGGGAGCTAGGAGATTGCTTATTTTAAGGAACAGAGAATTGCTCAGACAATGAACTGGCAGAACCTCCCAGCCTCTTTGGGAACCTCTGTATGGGAAAAGGGTATTTGCCTATATGTGTCTCATTCAAGAGGCATAGAGCGGAATACATCTGTATGTATTCCCTGTGCTTAACATGGAGAGCCAGATTCCTGGGGAACTGTTTTGGGGGCCAAAGCCAGCAACAAGCAGGAGATAGACGGGGAAGGTGCTGATGACAGTAGTGTCTTTTTCTCAGAATTTAGAGTGGGAGAGGATGGAATCTTTTATTACCTGAGTGCCCTAGCTACTACTTTTAACACAGAGATCCTTCATTTCATGGCTTCCATTTTCACTTCATCCACTGATTACTTCAGGGTCATTTTGAATGTGTTCAGGTGAGATTCAGATCCCGTTATTGAGCATATTATCTCAACAAATCCTTCAATGACTGGATGTTAAGGGTCAGTTTGGTTTTTTTGTGAAGTGGACAAAAGCTTTTAAATACACCCAGTTTATTATTTCATTCAACGCCAACTATATCCAAGAGAAGTATATGGAGCTGGTCGAATTTTTCATAGCAGGTCAGTCTCCTCACTGATTTTACTTTGGCTTATTTGATCAAAAGGATCTCATTGATGGTAGCTGGCCTCAGAATGGTTCCTGAGCAGTGGTTCTTCAAGTAATGTCCCCATGGGTGCTACGCTTGCAGGTGTGGCAGCACCTGGGATCAAATATCTTCATCACCAGTGCCCATCGGACCCACACATGCGCACCTCTCCCTCTTGCGCTGTAAGCGGGACGTATATATAACACTGTATGGTCCAACTGGCATCAGTTCCTTCTCTGCCGCCTTTGGTCTGGGATGGAATCCAGAGCAGAGTCCGCTTCTCCTGTTCCCTCAGTAGCTAGTGCCTTACCTGTTAGTTGTAGTGTAGTTAGTGCTATTTCTCCTTCTCCTTTCTTCAATCTAAAAAAGCCATTTTTTTGTTTTAACTTTACCTTTACAACTATTTCAATAGCTTAGGTTTTCATTTTCCTGCCCTTCCAGACCAGGAAGCTTTGTTCCCTCACCCTTATGCCCAGATCCAGGGCCGGCGCTCCCATTAGGCGACCTAGGCGGTCGCCTAGGGCGCTGCTATTTTGGGGGCGCCTGCGCCCCCGCCGCCCGTAGAAATTTGGGGGCGGGGCCTGCCGCCGCCGCTGTTGGGGGCGGGATTTCGGGGGCGGGACCTGCCGCCGCCTAGGGCGCCGGCAAAGCTGGCGCCGCTACTGCCCAGATCCCCAGGGTATAAGAGGTATGCCCCTCTGGGACTGCTTTCTCTGTAATGGACAGCAACCCACAGTGTATTTGCTGTCTGGGAGAGGGACACATCCCACAAAAGTGTCCCAATGCCATGGCATAACAGCCAGAGCCAGAAAAGACTGAGACATTTGGTTAAAATTTCTCCTCATGGAGAAATCACTGTGACCTGCATCGGACCCGGGCCCGGACTCCGTTCCTGTGAGGCCCTCACGCTCTGCCGATCCTCATTCCCCGTGTCTCTTGAAGAGAAGTCATCTCTTTCTCGCTCTGACAAGAAGAAATGGCCTTCCTCCTCACACTCTGAGGCACAGTCTGCAAGAACACCATCCTCTGCAAGGTCAGTTGCCTCAGCATCCTCTGACAGGGGACATAGATCCAGGGCCTGTCAAGTACTTCCTGTACTGGAATGAAGAAATGGTCTAAAGACCCTAACCAAGCAGACTTACAGCCCTCGGCACTGTCTCAGCTCTGGAGACTGAGACAGGCCAGCTTCAGGAGCTATGGCACTGGCAAAACTGCTGGCACTGGCATCCTTTTCGACACTGATGAAGCCCTCAGTACCATTGAAACTGTTAGCACCTGCCAAGTCATTAGTGCTGGCCAAGTCTCTTGCTCCATCTACTGACTCTTCAGGGGAATACATTCCTCCTTCGGCACCAAGTCGTACACCGGCACCAATGATGTGTTTTTTCCCCTCCACAAGACTTCAGGTACCTAAAGACCTGCTGGTATCTGACACTCCTGAATCGCCTATCCTCAGACATGACTTCCTCCCACTTCCACTCTTCTCTCCAGACTGACGATACTCCTCCTTTTCTCCCCTGAGGACGGCACCTCCCTTCACCAGTGATAAGGAGGAAGAGGCGGGTTCCATCACACCCTTGTCTATCAGACAAGTTCCACCTCCTCATTCTCACTATGCACAATCTTGGTACAGACCACCATGGATGCATCCACGTGTTCCACTCCCCCCACACTGGCTATATTGGGACCCTGGGGCCATGTACAGGGCACAATTCGGGAAACCTCCCATGGAGCAAAGCTGGAGACCTACACCTCTCCCTTCTCCATCGATGTCTCGCCCTCCGGAGGCTGAACCTCTGCTGGTACCGACTGAGGAGAAGGGACAGGAGGAGAAAGCTCCACCAAAATTACATTTCTTTTCCTCTTCCCATCATGAGGCTACCATGCCTCCACTTCTTATAATTGCAGACGACTTCATACGTTTTCAGGAGTTAATCCACAGGATTGCAGATTCCTTTGGAGGAAGTCAAGGATCAACAGCATAAGCTGCTTGATATTCTGCACACATCCTCTTCTTCCAAGATCGCACTATCGATCAGTGAGGCTCTTCTCAACCCCACGAAAGTGCTCTTGTGGACCCCGGCATCCATTTCTCTGACTTGCAAACACTCCGACAAAAAATGCTGCATTCTGGCGAAAGATGCAGAATTTCTATTCTTGCACCCCACCCCAAGTTCTCTGGTGGTCAGTGCAGTGCAAGAGAGAGGCCTCAAAACCAAACCCATTCTAACCATCCGGACAGAGATTGGAAACACTTAGACTTATTTGGATGCAAGGCATGTTCATCAGTCACCCTCCAATTTCGAATTTCGAACTACAAGGCTCTGATGGCTAAATACAACTACTTAAACTACTCCAAGTTGGAGGAGCTTTGTCGTGGCCTTCCAAAGGCCAAGAAAGAGCAGTTTCAGACCCTAATACCGGAGGGACACCTCCTAACCTGTACAGCCCTACAGCCTTGTTAGACTCTGCAGATACCACCACCCACTCCATTGCAACTGCTGTGGTCATGAGATGTGCATCTTGGCTTTCCTAAGGAAGTACAAACCACTGTGGAAGACTTAGCCTTTGAGGGCCAAAAACTATTCTTGGAGCACACGGATGATTCCCTGCACTCCCTTGAAGATTCCTGAGCTACTCCCCGATTTCTCAGCATCTACACGTCAGCGCTAAAGAGATGCGCAGGGAAATATCCTCTCCCTCTGCAATCCCAACCACCGCAGTATACGCCTCAACAGCACTATGACATCCAGCGCTGAAAACAGAGGCCTCACTTCTAACGTAGACAGCCCACTCGTCCGGGGGCTACCTCTCACGGGTCCCCACCAAAGCAACAATTTTGAAGTTATGGTTGAGACCCCGAGAAGCCTCCCCTTCTTCCAGTCATTCCAACTATCTTTGACATCACACCAGTTTGGCAACTGACTAGCTCTGTTTTGCCATCATGGAGACTAGACCCCTCGGATAAGTGGGTTCTAGAGATAGTCAAGGAAGGGTACTCCATCCCCTTCCTATCTGTCCTGCCCCGCCATCCTCTTCCCCCTCCCTCTTTAGGGACCCCTTTCACAAACTCATTCTACAGGGAGAAATAAATCATCATCTACAACTGGGAGCCATAGACCTGGTCCCTTTCAAACACAGGAGACAGGGTTTCTACTCCCATTACTTTTAGTTCCAGAAGAAATCCGGTGGCTGATGACTCATCCTGGACCTTGGCAATTTAAGCAAATTTGTCAAACTGCAACATTTCAAGATGGTTACCCTCTCCACTATTATCCCAGAACTGGAACAGGGGGACTGGTTTTCGGCCTTCAACCTCCAAGACGCATTCTTTCGTATGACAGTACACCCCGCCCACAAGCGATTTCTCTGATCATCATAGACAATGACCACTACCAGTATAAGGTACTGCCTTTCGGACAGTTGACAGTCCCTTTGGTGTTCTCCAAGGTCCTTGTAGTAGTCGCTGCCTACCTAAGGAAACAAATCATTATGATCTTTACATATTTGGACGATTGTCTCCTCCAGGCCCTATACAAGACCGACGCTCTCCGAGCTGTCCGCATAACAATGGACCTGTTTATGAAACTAGGCCTCTTCGTGAACCTAAAAAAGTCCACTTCAATGCTGGTACAACATCTGGAATTCATCAGCGCACAATTGGATGCCATACAAGCCAGAATCATCCTACCACTCACAGATTCTCAGCTGTAGTAGAGATGGTGTCTTCCAGAATGTCTCTTCAACTTCTAGGCCACATGACACGCACAGTTGTTGGGAGGTTTTTCCCCTAGCAGCACCTGTCGGGTCGGCTGTGGAGCCTCCTGGAGTGGCGCCTTCCTGGCGGTGAATATAGGTCCCTGCCGACCCGCCACCACCTCAGTTCTTTCTTGCCGGTTACTCTGACAGAGTGGAAGGTGGGTGGGTTTGGAATGGACATGAGCAACACTTCTCGAAGAACAACAGTTACGAGAAGATGAGTAACCATTTTTTACTCCCACATCCAAGATTTTTACCCAAGATTCCATCATCTTTCCATCTCAATCAACCAATGCACCTTTCTTGCTTCTTCCTAAAGCTTCACAGTAACCAACAGGAGGCAACTCTACACACCCTAGACCTGAGACGAGCATTAGCAGTCTACTTAGACAGGACTAAACCTTTCTGAAAATCACCACGATTATTCCTCTCAACCACCAAAAGATCCAGAGGCAGATCTATCTCTAAACAATGCCTTTCCAAGTGGATCCTGCAATGTGTACATTTATATTACAAACTCCACAATAGCCTCCTACTGCAATTAGAGTACATTTCAGACATTCACGATCCCCCTCGATAGCTTTTCTCAATAATGTCTCCATTGCTGACATTTGCAAAGCTGCCACATGGGCATCAACAGACACTTTTGCCCATCCCTACACTATTACACATGATACCACAGCGGACACTCTCCTAGGACATACTGTCCTTTCATTGGCAGTAAATGTTGCTCTGAAGCCCTAGCCTTCCAGTTGGGGCACTGCTTTCTAGTCATCTACAGTGGAGCACCCGTAGGGACATCACTTGAAGAAGAAAAGGTTACTCCTCCTGTGCAGTAGCTGAGGTTCTTTGAGATGTGTGTCCCTATGAGTGTTCCACTACCTGCCCTCCTCCCCTCTGCTTTGGAGCTGAAAATGTATGCTCTGCGGCAGAGAAGGAATTGGGGGCAGTCAGACTGCACCGTGCTATATATATGCCTCGGTCATAATTCGAGAGCGACGTGGTGCACATGTGGTCCAATGGGCACTGCTGATGAAGATCTCTGATCCCAGATGCAGGGTGCGCTGCTGCACCCACAAGTCGAGTACCTATAGGGGGACACATCTCGAAGAACCTCAGTTACTGCATAGAGTGAGTAGCCTCTTTTTCAAATCAGCCCCATTGAGACTTCTATGTAAATTTAGAAAGCATAATTGCATTTAAAAATTGGTATGAAAGTAATTTAGTAATACTTCTGAACAGGCCTTAGGCCATTTAAAGCAAGTGCAAGCAATGTTTTTGGACATTTTGAAGCACTTCTAGATTGTACATATACCTTCTCATGTTTAGAAGAGACATGTCAGTCATTCCATCATGTGTAATGTGTTTGCTTGACATTTTATTTACATTATAGTTACCGTATATGTGGGTCTAAGAAATCATAATTGAAGGATCCTGCTGGTGTATTATTGGGGGCAATAAGTGACCCAAAAGTGGAGGTAAAATACAGTGAAACAAGCTTTCACCACAAAAGTTAAATATGTTGACCTAAGAAAAATACATGTTGCATTTGTTTCTTCCTTCCTTTCAAGATATTTCAGATATTTACATCTGTTTTTTTTTAAGAATACATTCAAAATTAAGCACTTAAATGCCCACAATGTTTTTGACATAACACTTTTCATTTTTTTTGTAGGAGCTTCTCCAAAATAAATTTCTAGGTCCTAATCTCACGGAATCTTACTGTTGGCCACCAATAGCTCGTGGATGTGACTCAGTTGTCATTTCTCATCATGGAAATGATCCTCTTTTGTATATTCCACCAGTTCTTACATTTTTACAATCAGGAGGCTGCTACAAGTCACTGCCAACTAGGAATGGAGTAAGTAAAACAAAAAATGTTTATTTTACAAGACAGTGCCATTTTTTCTAATTTAAAGTGTAAGTGACTTCATAGAGTTTCATTTGAAATTATGCTCACATTAGGAGTATAAAACCTAGGCAACTCAGGAATAATTTGTAATGCAAAGGCAGTTGAAATATGCCTCAAACTCTTATTTTTCAAAAAATTGGTAGATTACATCTATGTAACGGGTCTAGACACATCTATGAGAGAGATTAAACAAGATGTATAAGATGATATCCCTGTCCAGCTCATTAACAACTTTTATAAAATGTTTGTTTCTTTATATTTCATTACATATTACCGTATATACTCGTTCATAAGCCGAATTTTTTTAGTAAAAAAGGGAAGCACCAGAGAAGGGGGTCAGCTTATGAACAGGTATAGGGAGGAAGAGGTGGGACACAGCCCCTCCCCCCAACAGAGGGAGCAAGGAGAGGCAGCACAGCCAGAAGGGAAGAGGTGGGGCCAGAGTCTCTCCACTTCTGGCCACGCTGCTCTCCCCCGAGCCTCTGAAGTAGCTGCAGCTCCAGGGCTGGCAGGCTGCAGCTGTGCTGCTCGGCCCTGCCCCCCAGAGCAGGCTCTGGCCACGCCACTGGAGCACGCTGCAGCCGCGCCGCCTAGCCTGCTGGAACAGGCTGCGGCCGCGCCGCCTGGTCTGGCCCGCTGGAGCAGGCTGCGGCCGCGCTGCACAGCCTGCCGGAGCAGCTCCAGCCAGGTCAGAGACATCCTCCCCTGGCCCTCCCCAGATAAGGTGGGGTGGGATGGGATGGGTAGTGTGTGGGGATCCCGGGCTAGGGGTGGGGTCATGTGGGGGGTGGTCACAGGGGTTACTCCCCTGACTCCCAGCTTCTCCCCCCAAAAAAATTTCCCCACCAGTTACTGTCCCGGCCCATCAGGGTAAGCAGCTGGCGCGTCAGGACACTTTTTTACTTAGGTTTACCTCTGTGCTTGCGGACACTCGAGGTAAACAAACCATCTCAGCCCGCCAGCGGCTTATCCTGATGGCCTGGGAGCCAAAGTTTGCTGACCCCTGAATTATAGGGTCGTCATGAATGGGTTATAACATTTTTTCCATTTTTACTTATCCATCTGGGGGGGGGGAGGGGTCGGGTCGGCTTATAAACGAACCGGCTTATGATCGAGTATATACGGTAAGCAAAAAGGTGATAACCCTAATATCCTGGTGATATTCCTAGTTGGATAAAATATTTTAAGTATCTAAATTTCCCCTGCAGTTTCATTGGATAAGATATTCTTCTTTGAAGTAGTGTCCCTGTGGGTGCTCCATATCAGGTTTGGATGCGCTCCATGCACCTTTGGTTATGCACACCTAAAGTGGCGCATCCATAGGGAACACCTCTCAAGAATTCTAGTTACTGCACAAAGTAAGTAACTTCTTTCTTTCCCTGTGTTTACCTGTTGTGTAACTGTTGCTATATGCTGTTAAATGCTCCTAGATTTCACTCTAAAGGTAGCTGAATTTCAGTGGTAGATTATAAATGCTGTCTGTCTGTACTTAGGATATTTTGTATAGAGCACTTTGGGATCCTTCAAGAAAGGTTTTTATGATTACTGAAAGGTTCTGCATTGAAGTATTTAGATAGGTAATGTTGGTTCTCTGAGATGTACTGTGACTGTGCAGAAGAAAATATTTATTTCTGTTATGCCACTTCATTAATATGAAAAGGGCCAAAGTTTGTAATGGTGGCAGAAGTGGAGACACTATTATGGAGCCTCACTGGGTCTGGTACTCACTGTTTAGGAGTTAAATAGCGTATATGTAAAACGTAGATGGGGAAGAGATGGAAAGAAACCATCTGTGGGTAGCTCTTCTATATGGAGGTTTTCTATGAAGACTTCAGAGGGAGTGAGTTTCTGAATGAACTGTGTGGACGTGGACCCTCACAAGAAGGGTTAGTCCTCCATCACTTTCTTTTCATCTGATGGGAAATCTATATAAAAATATCACGGGGAATAAAGGGGAGCGAGGACCAACTGGGATCTCTTCTTTCTCCTTGCCTGTTGCTAATGTGGGGTTGTCTTCTACCTTTTCACATGAGGACTTCCTGAATGTTCAAGGTATGATTGGATGGGTGGCAGAATCTCTTGATCTGAAGATCACAGTGCTACAGTAGAAGTTCTCTAGAGTTGTTGAGTTTTGTACGTCCTGAATTCAGCCTTTCAAAAAGTCTGTGCCTTATTTGGGCCTTTGAAGCACCGAAGCTTGGATCTGAATTAACCACATTTATCACCACGTCAGTATGGACCTGTATGTGGAGCAAAGCCATTGCCTGGAGCCCACTATTCTTGGGCTCTGGACACATCTTTGGCCGACAAAGGCTAGGTGTTAGTAGAATAGCTTAGCAAGGCAACCAGTTTGGAAGTTCTTTCCCACATTCACTAATCACTGAAAACTGAGTTTCTGATTTTGCATGGTGATTGGTCATTTAGGGCCAAACTTCCAAAAAGTTGGGTACATGGAAACGTGTACGCACAATTCAAGCCCTATCACCTGCATGCACATGGGGGATAAGGGTTTTTTAATATCTAACTATTATGTACATGTACAGGGGATAGCATTTCTTAAGTGTTTGTACAGAAGTTTGTGTTTGTAGAAATGAAGGATGCATTTTGGCCCATTTGAAAATCTGAGCTATAATGTGTATAGTACAGTAGTCAAGTAACCATGACTTGACCATGCATATCTATTGCTTGTTGCTTATTCTATGGAATTGTGCTTTCTGTTCTGCTCTAGTTAGCCTTTCCGCTAATCCTCCATCCCTCTGGGACCTACACTATCTGCATGTAACAATTTGAGATAACCTACTCTACTGAAAAGCTTAATTTACAATTTTAGAAAAATCACTCATATTGCAAATTTTATTCTTGCCTTACAAGACTTACTCCTGATCTTATATCCTCTAGCATTCTAAACTTTTCTAGTCCTAAACTGGGAAATTGTGTGAACTAATGTGTCTCTTTTGTTGTGTGTGTATACAGCCAATAGCATTAATCATATGTCCTGGGTGGAGGAAAGCACAACTTGTTTTTGAATTATTGGAAAAATATGGCAGATGCTCCAGGCCACTTCATCCAATGTTGATATTATTAGGACTGAATAAAGAAGAAGCCAAAAATGTGAAACTTCAACGAGGATGTAAGAATTTTTTACTGCTTATTTATGCTGTGAAATGATAGGGGTTAGCTTAAATTTGCAAAGTGTTTTTACGCTTCATGTTATGTAAGGCTGTGATTTTAAATGACAGTAATGACAATTTTTGACAAAGCATGTGTGGCTTTGGAATTCCATGAAAGTGATGGACTAGCGACACTTGGTAGAGCTTAATACTGGTGCAGTGAAAAATCCTCATGCTGCTCTGCCAGTGCGTCTAAGTCCTTACCTAAAACGCCTCTGTTGTTTATGACCTCATTAAAGTGTATGGCACTACTTCATGTGCTTCAGAGTAGTAGGCAGGTGGTTTAAGTATCTTGCTGAATTGGGACATTAGTCCTACACCTCTCAATCTTAGGCCCCGTCTACACTACCCGCCGAAATCGGCGGGTAGCCATCGAAGTATCGGGGATCGAATTATCGCGTCTTGTCTGGACGCGATAAGTCGATCCCCGAACGCGCTACTTCGAACTCCGGTACTCCTGCAGGGCGAGCGGAGTTACCGGAGTCGACGTGGGAGCCGCGAACTTCGATCGCGGCGCCGCGCGGACGCGAGGTAAGCGCACCAAATTCGAACTAAGGTACTTCGACTTCAGCTACGCGAATAGCGTAGCTGAAGTCGAAGTACCTTAGTTCGATCCCGCCCCTAGTGTGGACCAGCCCTTAGAGATTAGCAGTTTTGTTGTTGTTGTTTTGTGAGGCATAAAGATGTCCACCGATGGAAAAAAATGAGGAGATGATTTACCAGGCTTCATGCTGGGGCTTCTCATTTTTTTCAACATAAAATGGGCAAGAGCTGTTAATGAATCCATGAACAGGCTACCTGCCCTAACTACTAATGTTAGACAATTTGCATTGGGTATTACAATGGAAGTATGTTTTAAGGATTTGAAGGCTGGAAAGGGCAGTAGGTGTGCAGATGGATATGAATAGGGCAGTCCATGCATTAGGGACAGCATGGGAGAAGGTGTGAAGGCGCTAGTTGCAGATGTGCACCCCTAAACTCATACTCATGACCTTTGTCACTTTGAACCAATATCTCTAGCTGTAGAAGGCTGTAGAAGTACCCACTTTACTACCTATCTCTTTATTCATTGTTGTTTGCATTCAGATTTAGTTATATTTTTTCTGGCTTTTTGTTGAGGGTTGTTAGCTGAATTTAAAAAAACGCTGGTGGCTTTTTTGCTAGAATGGAGAATAACAAACAGGAAACCAACTTTGAAATGGTTTTTTTAAATGGCCTGTTTAGGCTTTCTGCTCTCTTGTATCATGCATGCTATCTGAAGACCCTAATGAGTGAATTCAGGGGTTGATTGAGACAAACTTTTTGTTTCTCAACTGGTGGTAGGCTTGTTTGTTCAGTCTGAGTATTCTTTATATCATAAATGTTTGCATAACTATCAGTTTTGTTGAGTGATCATGATAATAGATTTGAATGGTATGTTTACTTAGTAATTATTTGCAAATCTCAGCCGGTCTCTAGACTCTAGTGTAATACAACTGTGATTCTCCCCCTCCCCCCCCATAAATGTTGTTTGTTTTAAAAAACTAGATTGACTAGAACCAGATATAGAACTACAGCTATGCAGCTACAACTGTTTACTTCATTCCTATTTTCCAAATCGTGAGACTTTCCTAAGCAGAGACTACTGTTTAGTCTGCATAATGTGGTGATAATTTGTAGAAGTTGTATATGTTTGGTTTTACATGTTGGCTGGATCCACATCTCTGCTTAGTGAAAGGGAGGGGCATATGACCCTAAGCCATCTTTTTACCTCCCTCCTATCCTAGGGCTGCTCGGGACAGAAATAGTTCCTCTTCAAGTGGTTGCAGATCTGTATTCCATTCTGGTGTGTGTGCACCCAGCTCATTGAAGCTAGAGACCTTTGCTTAGCAGTACACATAGGGGTGGTGCTCTGGCCCTCGTAGCCCCCTCCCAGGAATATATATAAGGGTGGCTCCAGCCCAAACCCCTTGCAGTTTATTTTTACCTCTCAGTTTCTGAGAGACAACAATGAAATTGTCTGTAAATAGTTAGCACTACCCTTGTAGTGGCTAGTATTTACTTTAGGAATTAACCTGTTGGTTGTAGGATTTTTTTTGCTAAGCCCTCACCAGGGTTTAAGCACTGTCCTTTGTGTGGGGTGGTTATTCCAAAGAGCCAGTGTGGTGGTGGTTGTGTGTAGGAGAGGGGCCTATAAAGAGAAGTGCTCCATTTGTTGCTCCATTAAGAAAAGGACTCAGATCACCCAGAGCTTGTGTTTAAAATAACACCTCATGGAGCAGGCTGTGAGGCCAGTTTTGCCTCAGGGCCTTCTGTGGATTGCCAGGCCCATGAGTCTCCATAGCTGGTGTGTACCTCAAATAGGCTGCCAGATTCAGACTCTTCTCCTTGGAAAAGAAGAGAGTGGTCCCCTTCTTCTGATCCCTCAAGAACGAAAACTCATAACACTAGTTGGGCCCATTCTAGGGCTCAAAGAGACTCTTCCTCCTCTTCCTCAGGAGGAGTGTGGGACACTGCTATCTTTTGCCTGGTGTCTCAGATAGAGCAGCGTTGTCTGCCTGGTCTCCAATACTGAGGCAAAACCAGACCTGCACCGTATTGTCAACTCCTGTGCTGTCTGCTGAATGGCCTTTGAGTCCAGTACCAATGTCACTTTCAGCACTGACCATCTCAACCCTGTTGGCCTACCAGGCAGCAGCTGACTTACTCTGTCTTTCCATTTGGACACTTCACTGATTCAGGAATCCTCTTCTGTAATGGTACTCCGATAGTCCTGACATACCCTGGGTGGTTGCTTCAGGGAGACTTGCTAGAGAGGTGAACCTGGTCCCATCATTGGCACTGAGACATCCCTCTTCAGTACTAATACCATCTTCAGTACCCACAACTTCACTAACCAGGATCTCGACATCTGCAGGACTGATTCCTGATCCAGCACCAACCCCCTCCTTGGTACCTGCTGTGACTCCAGCATCAGTCGTCTTCCGCTACCAGCTGTTGCTACAGCTTTGGGTTGCCAGTCAGTGATTGCGCTGGCTACAGTATTGCCTTGATGCATCACTGGATCTCAAACAGAGTCGCGACATTTGGTAGCCCCAGCAGATTTGGTCCCTCTGTTAACGGTAGGCTATTTGGGGTGTTCTTCATAGTCCAGCTTGAGATCAGCTGTTGCTTCTTTGTCTCCTTCCAGGATTTGGTCTTGCAAATCCTCTAGACCTCCTATGAAGGACTGTCACTGGTACCAAGATTGATCAGAAGCTAAGAGAGATTGGCTTGGTGCTTATTGGCCTCTGGTACAGTACTCATTTCCACATTGGCTGCCTTGGCATCCATGGACCGCTGCATGTTTTTAAAGATCTCAGTCTTATTCTAGACCGGGGTTCTCAATCTTTTTCTTTGAGCCCCTCCCCCACATGCTATAAAAACTCCAGGGCCCAGTGGGGGTGGGAGGGTCATTGTGGCAGGGACCTTGGGCATAGATGTAGTTTAACTTCTATTTTTGGGGTGGGGGCAGGGGCCAGCGGGGCTCAAGCCAGCTTCACAGGGCGGGGTCCAGGGAGGGAGTGCCACCTCCCCCCCCCTGACTCACCTCAGCAGGCCACCCAGCCTGTCTGGGTTGGGGGGTGGGGGAGTAAAACCAAAAAACCAAACTCAAAGAGGGGACTCAGCTCAAAAAGTTTGAAAACAGCTTAGGGTACAGGGAGGGGGTAGCTACGGGCTGTGTGCGGACAGAGGGGTAGCTCAGGATGCAGAGAGAGGGGTGTCTAGGGCTGTGTGAGGGCAGGGGGGTAGGTCAGGATGTAGGGAGGGGGTAGCTCAGGGTGTAAGGAGTGGAGTATTAGGGGCTGTGAGCTGGGAGGGCTCCTCTGCTGTCCCGATTCCCGGAGGGCTCTGCCAGCTACAGAGCCAGGTCCCCACACTTGGGCAGCTCTTACTGGCTGCCTCTGGGAGCAAAAGGGGCTGGGAGCTGAGGAGCAGCTTCAACCCCAGGCACCAGCAGCAGCAGGAGACGAGGGAATGCTGTGGCTGCCTGCTCCATAGCACCAGCCAGATCAGCAGCTGCCTCGCACTGGCCAGCTCCGGCTTTCCATCTCCGACCTGGCCAGGGGGCAGGGAGAGAAGGAGATTGGGTGGGGGGAGCTGACCCCTGGACACTGCGTTGTGTGAAAAAATACTTCCTTTTGTTTTAAACCTGCTGCCTATTAATCTCATTTAGTGACCCCTAGTTCTTGTGTCATGAGGAGTAAATAACACTTCCTTATTTACCTTCTCCACACCAGTCATGATTTTATAGACCTCTATCATATCCCCCCCCTTAGTCATCTCTTTTCCAAGCTGAAAAGTCCCAGTCTTATTAATCTCTCCTCATACAGATGCCGTTCCATACCCCTAATCATTTTTGTTACCCTTTTCTCAACCTTTTCCAATTCCAATGTTTTTTTTGAGATGGGGCGACCACATCTGCACGCAGTATTCAAGATGTGGGTGTACCATGGATTTATATAGAGGCAATATGATATTTTCTGATTTATTATTTATCCCTTTCTTAATGATTCCCAGTATTCTGTTGTTGGTTTTTTTTACTCTGCTGCCCATTAAGTGGATGTTTTCAGAGAACTATCTAAAGTGACTCCCAAGATCTTTCTTGAATGGTAACAGCTAATTTAGATCCCATCATTTTATATGTATAGTTGGGATTATGTTTTCCAATGTGCATTACTTTGCATTTATCAACATTGAATTTCATGTGCCGTTTTGTTGCCCAGTCACCCAGTTTTGTGAGATCCCTTTGTAACTCTTCACAGTCTGCTTTGGACTTAACTATCTTGAGTAGTTCAAGACAGGAGGTTCTAGCCAATATTGTCCTTCCTGAATTTCCAACGCTGTAAGAGGAACAACTTTTGCTTCAGGATGAGGTTCTTGTTCCACCACCTCTGTCATCCTCCTCACCAGATGACTCCACAGCCCCGGACTCATCCTTCCTGATTCTGTTTTGTGGGGAAAACATCACTGCAGTCAGTGTTCGCTGTGGCGGACACCTCATCCAGGGTTATGGCCTCAACTAAGACAATGAGGAGGGCTTCTTGACTGTAGAACTCAGGCATCTCTCTGCATGTGCAACTGACCATAGAGGACTTACCATTTGACAGGCGGTCTTTGTTTTCGGAAAAGACAGATGAGACATTACGTTCTTTTAAGGATTTCAGGGCCATGTCACATCCTTAGGGGTTTATACCCCAGCAGTAAAAATATATCATTATGGGCGTCTGCAACAAGAACACGTCCGTCCATGCTCAGAGCAGTATTTTAAACAGCCTTCTTAGCCTGAAGGCAACACGACTTCTCCAAGAGAAAACATAAGTTGACAGGAGAAGGCCTTTTGGTGTGGGCTTTAACCAGCCAGCTTGTCCTTCATCTGGCAAGCAGTCACATTGACTCTCCCTTCCCTGTGCTGTCCCCACATCCAAAGTGCTTGGGACTGAATAACCTCAGACAATTGGTCCTAAGCACTGTGTGATTGGGTTATGCCATTCAATTCCTATCCATCCATCCCAGCTCTTTTCTGGGACTCCTCTCATGAGTCACTGCTCCTTCAGCATGTTCAGACTGTGTTCATTGGGGGCTGTAGAGGAGGTCTCCCTGCAGCATCAGGGAAAGGGGCTCCCAGTACTTCCTGATCCCCACGTCTGTGAGAGGGGTGAGGCCTATTCTTGCTCTTTGTGGTCTCAACAAATTCATCAAATGCATGGTCATCTTGGGCCTTGAATCTTTGGGCCTTGAATCACAGCGACTGGTTTGGTGCCATCAATCTCCAGGACACCTTCTTCTAGGTGGCTATTCTCTTAAGCCACAGGAAGTGAACAGGAAGCCACAGGAAGTCAACATTATCAGTATACAGTTCTTCTCTTTGGCCTGTCATTGGCCATATGCATCTTTAACAAATACATGACAGTGGTACCAGCCTATCTCCAGGGGAAAGAGATTCATATCTTCCTGTACCTGCACAATTGGCTGGTGAGGGACAGATCTGAACAAGTAGTTCTTAGTCAGGTGTGTATCACACTGCGCCTCTTCAAACAGCTAGAGTTGATTTTGAACAAAACAAAGTCAACGTTGATTCCAGCTCAAAAAATGGAGTACATTGGGGCTCTTCTAGACTCTACAAATTTGAGGCCCTTTCTCCCACGCAAGTGATTCTAGATACAGGTCTGTCTCATCTTACGTGCATTTAACATGCGCGATTTCGGCTTTACGCGGTCGGGGAAAAAAAAGAGAAAAATAGCCATTTATGTACTGTTCCTGTATTGTGGGTGATTCCGCCCGCCATTACACTCAATGGGATTTCGACTATACACAGTTTTCGCTTTACGCGCTAACCGCGGAACGTAATGCCAGCGTAAGATGAGACAGACCTGTAGTTCGTTTTTTGTCTGGCTCTCAAATCTCATCCTTCGACCATGGTCCATGTGTACCTCAAGTTATGGCCACATGCACTTACATGGTTCAGCATGCAAGATTACATCTTTGTCCTCTGCAGTGATAGTTGAGGTGGTCTATCACTCAATTGCCAATCATTGGACAGGCTTGTCTGAGTACCTCCCGAGACACTGGATTCTCTACACCGGTGGGCAGAAAATAGCAATGATGTCAGGGCGTTCTCTTTGCCTGTCCTCTGCCAACCAGGAGTGTAGTCAATGATGCCACCACAATAGGCAGGGGAGCATATCTAGGGACATTAAAGATTCAGGGTTTGTGGTTGGAACAAGAGTTTCGCACTATTTTCAGTTCCTGCCGAGCCTGTCAGGATCAGATTGGGGAGCCAGCAGTACACATTTTTACCAACAATACCACTGCAATGTATAATGTGAACAAACAAGGAGGAGCTTTCTCCAGCCAGCTTTGGCAGGAATTAATGAAGCTTTGCTCTTTTTGCCTCAAAGAAGATACGCACAGCCTCTCACTTACCAGAGTCTCAGAACTAGTTGGTGGATGATCTGAGTAGGACCATGAGAGATTTCCGAAGAACAGTATGGTCAGGGAATGAGGCATCCTGTTGGTCAACTCATTTGCAACAATCAGAAGTATTGGCAGTTCAGTTCTCGAGCAGGATTCAGTCCAGAGGAGTTAACCATTGCTTTCCATCTGAATTGGGGATGTATGCTTGATATATGCTTTTCTTCCTATTCCCCCTCATCCCTCAGATTATCCTCAAAATGCAGCTGAACTATGCCAAACTGATTCTCATTGTGCTGGTTTGGTCAAAATAACATTAGTTCTCTGACCTTCTCAACCTGTCTGTTTTGACCTCCCATATCTCTTCCTATTCCTCCTGAACTACTGACTCAGCACCACAGCCGGATTGATCATCGTTGAATGTACAATCTTCACCTTATGTCATGGATGATATGTGGCTACACGATTAGAAAGGGCAATGCTAGGAAGCAGTTCAGAAGGTCCTGCTAAATAGTAGAAGATAATATACTAGGACTATCTATTTGGCCAAGTGGAAGCGTTTTCGGTCTAGTCAATATCTAAAAGAATTCAACTGATGTTAGCTCATGTTCAGGACATTGTGGATTATTTGTTAAATTTGAAGTCCTTGGGTTGACTCTTAGTGACTGTGATCTCAGTGTTCCAAGGGAGGCCAGTGTTCTCAAACTCCCATGGTAGTGAGATTTCTCAGGTAGATTGTCTACCTGTTTCTATCTATAAAGAAAGGGGTCCAATTGTGGGACCTTAATACTGTGCTGACTGACCTCAAAGGTCCTCCTTTTGAGCCAATACCAACTTGCTCATTGTCTCTGCTTTTCCAGCAAACTGCCTTTCTTATTGCTATAACTTTTGAAAGGAGAGTTAGCAAAATGTAAGCACTTCTGGCAGGGCCGCCATGTACGCAGTTCTTCAGAGGCAAAGTGACCTTGAGGCCACATCTGAAGTTTTTGTCCAAAGTACTTTCGTAGTTTCACCTTAACCAAATTATTACCTGTATTCTTTCCTAAGCCATACTTGAATGCAGATGAACAGCAGCTTCATATGTTGGATGTGAGAGGGTGCTTGGTGTTCTGTCTGGGAAGAACTATATCATTTAGTTTCTTACCTTGACTTTTGGTCTCTTACGAGGATCGGATGAAAGGTCAGACGGTGTCTGACATGATTTCCAGATGGATTACTTTCTGCGTTACTATGGCTTATGAAGTGGCTCAACCCACTCCCCCACAGACTTTATGGGCTCATTCCACAAGGGCTCAAGCAACATTGATAGCTTTCTTCAGCAATATTTCAATTTTGGACATTTGCAGGGCTGCTACATAATCTTCATGTATATGTTTGCCAAACATTATGTGATGACCATGGCATCTAGGTTGGATGCAAATCTGGGGAAGTCAGTTCTGCAGACATTGTTCAAATAGACGCTGAGCCCCACTTTCTATCACTACTGCTTGTGATTCACCTGAGTGGAATACACATCTGCAACCACTTAGAGGAAAAAACAGTTACTTACTGGTACTGTTACTGTTTTTTGAGATGTGGGTGCAGATGTGTATTTCACAACCCACTCTTTCTCCCTTCTGCATCAGAATTTCCAGCCTTGAGTTCCAATGTGAAGGTAGTGAGGAGAGTCGGGGCACCACCCCCTGTATATAGTCATGGGATGGGCTACTCAGGCCAGGGGGCATGAACATTGCTTTGATGGGTACTGCTAAGTAAAGTTATCTGGCTTTGATTCACTGGACACACCTAAGTGGAATATATGTCTGCATCCATGTCTCAAAGAACACTAACAGCTCAGGTATACGTAAATAACTCTTTTTCCTGGCATACTGCTCTTAGTTACTTTGGTTGTTGCATTCCCACCACATCCCTCCCATCACTCCATTCCTGACATGCACCTGAGGTGGGGAGAGGGAGTGGGTGGCATAGGGTCACCTATTGTAGCTTTACATCACCCAAGAATTGCCCTTCAACAGGGAGGGCGCAGGATCCTTTAGGACAATTTTTCAGCCATTTTGTCCTGCCAGACCAGGAGCCAAAGATTGAGGCCATGGACTATATAAAAATGGTTTGAAAAGATTAATAATTGCTATTAATCTCAAAATGGCCCAATTTTATGATTACAGTAATGTTTTAATTGTATTAATATAGTATTTTTGAAAATAGAAAACATTACAAATCAAAGATGAATGTTAACTCTTTTCTTCTAAAATATAGGTGAAGTGATTGTAACTACACCACACAGCCTTTTGAGACTGCTTGAACACCATAGCTTATTATTTCTTAGACTTTGTCATCTTGTTTTTGACGAGGTTGATAACTTGTTCTCTGAAGCTAGCAAACAAGTGAGTATGGTATACATTCAGATAATACACTACTTCAGTAATATATAACTTAAAAGCCTTTAAAGGGGGTGGAGGACAGTGTATAAATATGAAATTTGTATAAAAAGAAAAATTATAGCCCATGATGTAATGCCTAAGTGTGGCATGAATTTAAAAAAAAACAGCCCCTGGATGTGAAGACATATTACATGGTTTAAAAGAGAGAAACAAAACCCAAACTGCTTTTGCTGCTAAAGCTCCACCAATTTTGAACAATGGGTTTCTTTTTCAGATAAAGCAAACGCTGATGTGGGTTTCTCCCCACACCTCTCTCCCTTCCACCTTATTCTTGCTGTTCCTCACTACTCTCAGAAGAGTTATGGGAGACCTCCCACTCCTCCAAAGATCAGCTGCTTTTTCAGTGTGGTGGCTACTGCCTCTGAAGAGTAGAAAAGGAAATACCTAATTTATGGGACTAGCATGATGTCATCATCTTAAGTAGACTACTTTCACTCCTGCTACAAGGACCCCTCTCCAGTAATTGTTCCATTGAGGTCTTTTCTTTGGATTATGACTGGCAGGCCCCTCAGTTTTCATGGCATACAAGGCAGAAATGAGTTCAACCAGACGTTACCACATACCAAATTAAGTAGGTCCAAAATCTCTGTTAGGAAACCTAAACATTTGTTTGTCTTTTGAAAGACATGTAGAAGAGTCCCTGGCTTCTACTCCCTTTCAGAATTCCAGTTTCAGGGGGCTTAATTGTTGCGTCTTATACCTCTCAACTTTCTCCCACTCCAGTATCCTCCAAAAAAGTATGAGTCCCCTCTTCTGTCGGCTAAGGGTAGACAAAGGCTAGCTAGCTATCAAGAACTTAACGGTGCAAAACTCAAGAGTCTTCTAGCTTATTTATTTCCTAGAAACAGGCCCTTATACCNATGGTTCCCCCCCCCCCCCCCCCCCAGCTCTTTATAGGAGGGGAAGTGTTTTCCAGGCAGAGGAGCCTTTTTAACTTCCTATGAGCGGACTTAGCCTTAAAGTTTTTCTTTGGAACTGGCAATATTGGACATTGCTCTTGCTCAACAAAGCAGGATCCCCAGAAAGAGACTCTTGCAGGGTGTGAGCCTGTCTTCCTATCTTTGTATTGAGGGAATTATGCAGTTCGTAGTACCCAGATGCTAATCTCTCTTTAAGGATAGGTTACAGAAAGTGCTATGAGGCCAGGAGGTCATTTCCCTGCTTAGGCCCTGCGGTGACTGAGGCTTCTTTAGTCAGAAGTTTTCAATGGAAGTGGAAGGCAGTGTATCTTTAAAAGGTCTCTGTGACAGAAAGATGGTAGAGAGGTTCAAGAAAGAAAATAGCTTTAAGCGCATCTTAGCCAATTCTTGAGTTTTCTGCACATAGACTTTTTTGGTACCTAATTACAGATGTGCAAGCAAGGTATCCTTAGTGGGTTCCATGTATCAAAGACAATTGGGATTGCCTTTGCCTACTATTAAAATTGTTCTATATATTTCTAGACTTCATAAGTTTATGTCCTTTAAAAATACAATCACATAATTCCCACTTTTGGTTGGGATCTTAATGTGTGACATGTTAGAACTTTCTAGCCCTTAACTTTCTGGTCTTCTGAAGTACTGTCTGTTGGACATGAACTTTCCCTCATTTTCTATTCAAACTGCCACTGCTGGCAGTGGACTGACTTGGGCATCATTGTGGACAGCTCAGTCAATTGAATGTAGTTGAAGAAAGCAAAGAAAGTGTTAGGATCCATAGGGAAGTGGATGGAGAATATTAAAAGTTATAATGCCAGGTATGGCCTCAGAATATTGTGTGCAGTATTCGATACCTCTTCTCAAAAACGATATTGCCACAATATGTGGTGGGAAAAAGGTATGCCACCCTTGTATTTTCCTGATTCTGAGATGTCACCAGGGCTACATTATTGTTCTATACTGCCAGAGTGGAGGATAAACTTTTCCCCTGAGTATCTTTATTATTCTAATAAAATGTTGACAAACCTTTGCTACTCAGAAGCATTTTTTTCTACTCAAGGCAAGTCTTGATGGAAATTGGGAGTGGTAACACTTGGGGTATTTCACCTATTTTTTACACCATAGCATTATAAGTGTTTCATATAGTGAATTGTATTGAAATGTCTCTGCACCAGTTTAAATGTCAAAGTTAGTCAAGTGAAAGTGAAGGGTCCCAAGCTGTCCCTGCTCCCTAAAAAAGCACTGAATTATATGAACATGCTTTTTCCCTGTCTCAAATTCCAGGTTGGTTCAGCACTGGCCTGTTTTGTCTCCTGTGCGGGTTGTTTTCCTGTGGTAGCAGCATGCCACAAGCTCACCTTACTTCACCACTGATATTGCATATGCATTCTCTTGTCTAGCCTCCGGGTGGCTCCCTCCACCTTGCTAATTACTTGTACTTGTCCACTATTAACTACCGGTATCTCCCTACTAGAACTTCTGTGTTTGCTGACCCATGTCTTTGGGTTTTTCAGATCCTTCTGGAGTGGCACTTGCCACTCTGTCCTGGCCTCCACGTTCCCCAGATGCCAGTAGCTCCTTCTGTCAGGGTCATCCTCTTCTCAGTAGCTTTCTCTGTAGGAACCCTCTTATTGGTCCTTTTTTGTTCTTCATCTAAGGAGGACCCTATGAGATGCTGCCCTGGACAGCTCTTTATAACTTCTTCTGGAGACCATCAGAGACCCAGATTCCTACCATGGTGTAGATACTTACCACTGTTGCTAAACACTATCTGGTGGTCCTGGGGAAATGACATGAAGATTTTTCTTCAGTAAGCAATAGCTTTTTTATTAACAGGGTTTTAGAAGGTGTCTCAAGGATAGGCTGTTTAGCAGAGCCACACTGGTTCTTTCCCATTTTTGAAGCTATCATTTTTGTCCTATTTGAAGCAGACCTTTTATTGACAGTTGCTTCTTCAGTGGGATTTGTCTTAAGTTTGGATAAGCCATTCTTTTGAGTCCTTGGGAGAAGTATTGCTTAAATTTTAAAGGGACACCAACTTGAAGTCTAATCAGTTTCATCAGATGAATTTGGAATAATTTCACGTCTCTGATCCCCTTGCCAACTTTCATGACACTTGCATTTTTAAGATATTTTTCTAAGCCTTTTTTCATTGTGAAAGACCCATATAAACTTGAGGGGAAATGTTGAAGCTGGCTATCTATAAAGAGCTGTCAGATGTACAAATAAATTGGAGAGAAATGTTTTTCTTTAATCTTTCAGTTATGCTAATTTTTACTGGTAACAAAAGTAGGTAAGTTTTTCATGTAGAATTGTAATTTTTAAATTTTCAGTAACAACCTGTTCTTAAACACTAGTATCACCCCACCCCCACCCCCATAAATTAGACATTTTTAAGCATGCATACTTGTTAGTATTTTAGTCAATCCTTGTTCTTCCTATATTGTGCCCTGAACGGAGTAAATTTTTTCTTAGAATTTTTTTTTCATTCAATGGATATTAAATAAGCACTTGCTTTTGTCCTGATTCATATGAGAGTTTTTAGAAAGTGCAGTTGTATTTTTGGATGGATGCAACAAAGATAAAACAGCCCCTAAAACTTTAATTGCCCTTTGACTTAAACTGTATTCTATAGGTATGTGAGCAGGTTGTCTGTCTGCAGCCAAAAGTTCGTAAGGCGTTATTCAACTATAAAGGTGTCTTAGCTTTATGAACTTCACAGGCTAATACATGTGCACTAGAGACTTGCAAAGAGTAGATTCATCTCTCCCCACGGATTTTTGTGTGTTAGTAATAGTTTATCCTGTAATATCAAAGGATGCCTTTTTCTAACAAGATTCTCCAAGTGGCTCAAGTAAGCCTTCCACTTAGCTTACTGTTTGCTACATCTGTTACCTGTATTGATTATGGGCTTGTGTACACAGTGCATTAGTCTGCACCAGAGGAGTGTAAATTCGAGCGCTCACTAGCGTGTTGCACACTAACTGTTCCATGTGGACCCTGCTGGTGTACACTAAAAGTTCCCTGTAGTGAGTGCTAATGTAGTCTCAACACACACTAGGAAACTTTTTGTGTATGCCAGCAGGGTCCATATGGGACAGTTAATGCACGACATGCTCGTTGCGCACTAGAATTTACATCCCTCTGGTGTGGACTAAAGCATTGTGTAAACAAGCCCTATTCCTGTTTATAGGTTGAGAGAAGAGGGACTTATTACCAGGCAGAATTATTCACTGGTAATATTTTGTCTTTTTACTCAATTCTCACATACTAAATATCCACTTTCCCCTCTGTTTCAAGATGCTGCTTGACCCAGTATTTGTACTATAAAAAATAGCCCTTCTTGCTTTGGAAGTATCTAACAGGGAAGAGGTGTATGGGTGCTTATATATTAATAGCAATTATTTTGTTGCTGGATCAGTGCTGCTTCCACTGACTTTTTCTGATCATAGAACGGAACAAAAGAAAATTTGCCAAAAAGAAATTCATACTCCTGTTTTATAGATATTTACTATATTAGAGCACTACAAGAAAACAATTACTGTTGAAGAGCGGGAATCGGCACCACATCAAATTGTTGCTGTTGGAAGTCATTGGAGTAAACATATAGAACATTTAACAAAAGAGTTCATGAATGATCCTTACATTGTGATAACAGCTATGGAAGAAGCTTCCTTATATGGAAATGTACAACAGGTAAAAACCCAGAGATTATGCTGTTCTTCCAAGTTGAAGTTGTAGAGTGGGATTCTGTAATTTACATTTAATGGCAGTTTGCATTACATTGACAAGTTATGTGTGCACGTATCTATTTTTGTTTGATCAAAAATAGGAAAACATTCTATAGGATGTAGAAAAGATAAGGGAAGTTTATTTCAGAAATGGTAACAGAAGAAAACTTCAGAATATATGCAAAAATGTGTATGTTCAGTGTTTAATTTGAGATTTTAATAGTACAAAGTCTGTAGATGGATTGCTGAACATTTCTACAGCTGTGCTTTGTAGGGGCTACGCGCTACAGATAAGGTCTTTCATTATTATTTATGACTTATAAGTTTCAGTTAGGGTAACCTTATTCTGCTAGCCCAGGGGTGGCCAACCTGAGCCTGAGAAGGAGCCAGAATTTACCACTATATATTGCCAAAGAGCCACAGTTATGTCAGTAGCCCCCCATCAGCTCCTCCACCCCGCTCCCAGCGCCTTTCACCCACCGGCAGCACCGCCAATCAGCGCCAGCGCCTCCCCCTCCCTCCCCGCACCTCCCAATCAGCTGTTTCGTGGCGTGCAGGAGGCTCGGGGGGGGGGAAAGAGGGGGGAGAAGCAAGGGCACTGCAGGCTATGGGGAGGAGGCGGGAAGTGGTGGAGTGGGGGCAGGACCTGTGGCAGAGCCAGAGGCTGAGCAGTGAGCATGCCCCGGCACATTGGAAAGTTGGCGCCTGTAGCTCCAGCCCTGGAGTCGGTGCCTATACAAGGAGCCGCATATTAACTTCTGAAGAGCCGCATGTGGCTCCGGAGCCACAGGTTGGCCACCCCTGTTCTAGCCTAAATTCCCCCTGCACTTTCAGTTGTATGTAATGTTCACTTCCTATTTTCTAACTTTTGTTCAGTGTTCTGTTTTATTTATTTAGATATGACACATGGGGGAGGAAATGCCTATAGAGAGCGCTAGACACCCTTAACATAATTTTAAAAATACAATATCATAATACAATCAGCTTCCCCCAACACAAATAACCAACAGTGACATTAAATCAAACAGTATCTCAAGATATTTACTAGGGCTGTCAATTAATTGTGGTTAACTCACATGATTAACTCAAAAAAATTAATCGCGATTAATCGCAGTTTTAACCGCACAGTTAAACAAGAGAATACCAATTTAAATTTACTAAATATTTTGATGTTTTTCTACATTTTCATATATATTCTGTGGTAATTTAAATCAAAATGTATATTTTTTATTACAAATATTTGCACTGTAAAAACGATAAATAGTATTTTTCAGTTCACCTCATACAAGTACTGTAGTGCAATCTTTGTCTTGAAAGTGTAACTTACAAATGCAGATTTTTTTTGGTTTCATAACTGCACTCAAAAACAAAACAGTGTAAATCTTTAGAGCCTACAAGTCCACTCAGTCCTACTTCTTATTCTGCCAATCGCTAAGACAGACAAGTTAGTTTACATTTACAGGAGATAATGCTTTTTCTTGTTTACAATGTCACCAGAAAGTGAGAATAGGCATTTGCATGGCACTTTTATAGCCGGCATTACAAGGTATTTACGTGCCAGATATGCTAAACATTCGTATGCCCCTTCATGCTTTGGCCACCGTTCCAGAGGACATGCTTCCATGCTGATGACACTAGTAAAAAAAAAAAAAAAAAAATGCATTAATTAAATTTGTGACTTTACTCCTTGGGGGAGAATTGTATGTCCCCTGCTCTGTTTTACCCACTTTTTGCCATATATTTCATGTTATAGCAGTCTCGGATGATGACTCAGCACGTTTTTCATTTTAAGAACACTTTCACTGCAGATTTGACAAACGCAAAGAAGGTACCAATGTGAGATTTCTAAAGATAGCTACAGCACTCGACCCAAGGTTTAAGAATCAGAAGTGCCTTCCAGAGAGGGCCGAGGTGTGGAGCATGCTTTCAGAAGTCTTAAAAGAGCAACACTATGATGCAGAAACTACAGAACTTGAACCACCAAAAAAGAAAATCAGCCTTCTGCTGGTGGCATCTGACTCAGATAATGAAAATGAACATGCATCAGTCTGCACTGCTTTGGATTAGTATCGAGCAGAACCTGTCATCAGCATGGATGCATGTCCCCTGGAATGGTGGTTGAAGGATGAAGGGACATATGAATCTTTAGCACATCTGGCACGTAAATATCTTGCGATGCTGGCTGCAACAGTGTCATGAGAACACCTGTTCTCACTTTCAGGTGATATTGTAAACAAGAAGCAGGCAAATGTAATCTTGCAAATGTAATCAGACTTGTTTGTCTGAGTGATTGGGTGAACAAGAAGTAGGACTGAGTGGACTTGAAGACTCTTAAAATTTTACATTGTTTTATTTTTGAATGCAGGTTTCTTGTACATAATTCTACATTTATAAGTTCAACTTTCATGATAAAGAGATTGCACTACAGTACTTGTATTTGGTGAATTGAAAAATACTCTTCCTTTTGGTTTTTTTACTGTGCAAATACTTGTAATAAAAATAAATATAAAGTGAGCACTGTACACTTTGTATTCTGTGTTGTAATTGAAATTAATATATTTGAAAATGTAGTATACATTCAAAAATATTTAAAATAAATGGTATTCTATTGTTGTTTAACAGCGCGATTAATCGCGATTAATTTTTTTAATTGCTTGACAGCCCTAATATTTACAAATACCTGCAGTTATCCATACCCTGTTCCCCAAAACCTGGATGAAAAGATGGGCATTGCAGGGTTCCCTGAAGGTCAGCAAACCTGGGATTTTTTGGATCAAGGAGAACGTGAATTTTAAAGTTGAGGGCACCTTGTAGAGAATGTCTGCTAGTAGCTTCCTCTTTTATACTGAGGAGACTCCAGCTCCAGGGCCTCCACTGACTGTCACTGTATATTGTTATGAGTTATGCAAGGTGCAGTTCTGTCCCATATTTGGTTTCATTTCAGGGAAGGAGTTGGCATACTTAAAGTGCATTCTAGGTTTAGATGTATTACTAATTCCATTGATTTTAAATATAGGAAATGTCACTTGAATCAGTAATACCTCCAAAACCATAATGCATTCTAAGTGCACCTTCTGTATGTGAATAGAAGTGATGTTTGTACAGCCTGTGCACTGTTGCAAAAATTGGAATGAGCTGAGGTGTTACTTACTGTTTGTAGATATGAACATTTTGAGCATATCTAGCAACTATCGTATATCGTATAGATATGCCTTAATTGTGTGTAAAAGAATGCATTATCTGTATAGTTACATAAATAGTTATGATACAAAGGTTTTATTGGCATGAATTTTGGAGGTAAATTAATAGGGCAGGTACAGTGGTCAAAGGTGCATGATAAATCAATTTATCACATGCATATTGCCTTCATGTATGTGGGTGGGTGGGTGGTGGCTGTGTGTACCACATATTATGTATTTGTCATGGCAATATTGCTACCAGCTAAACCATCTTATTTACAACAACTCTGAAGTACAGCATCTAGGATTAGATAGGTGCAGCTTCATAACTAGTATTGATTTATGCTTTTTGTTTCAGGTAGTATTAGTGCAATATATACATGCGCAAAATGCTCTGAGAAACAACCATTTTGCTATATATCTGTTCTATGTTATGAGGCTTCTTTGTTCTAATTGACTTTGTCACTTTTATTAGGTGGTGCAACTTTGCTTGAACTGTGAGAGAACCTCTGTATTACTCCAGATACTGGATTTTACTCCCAGTAAAGCTCAAAAGACCCTGATTTTCACTAATTCTGTGGATGAAACAGAAATGGTCTATAAGGTAAGTATTAGAAATATTTAACTATTAACCTATAATGTATGTACTGATGTGGAATGTGTTTTAAGTAGCAAGGTACAATAAGCTATAGTAATATTGTCTTGGCTTCTGAGCAGAGAGGAAGAGTTTGGACTTCTGGAATGGGTTTTTCACTTTGGGAGAGAAATGATATTCTCTTCTCAATTCCTTTGCTCAAACTTTCCAAAGACCCTTTTTAGCCATTATATAGTACAGTTGAGGTTTCCTAGCACTGTCACATAATATCATGTTTTCAGTTGCAAAAGTTTGGCAAAGTTATAAGCCATTCAGGATGAAATTTTCCATGGTCGATCTCACTGAGATTGACACTTTTTTTAATGGCGGTAAGTTTTAGCAAAAGTTGTTTCCAAGAATGAATTCGGAGAAAGTGTTTGGTTCTGTTTTGCCCATGTTCCGTTCTTACAGCCATTTCACTAAGAGTCCACACAAAAAACCTTTGGCACGCAGCCCGCCAGGGTAAGTACCCTGGCAAGCCGGGCCAGTTTGTTTACCTGCCATGACCGGATACGTTAATACAATTTATGTTAATGACAAGAGGGAAGGAAATATTTAGATAAGTAAAAGGTATTCTAGTCAGCAGGGCCTGATGAAATACATCCTAGGGTCCTTAAGGAACTAGCTGAAACAATTGCTAACGGTTCTGAGAATCTCTTTGAGAACTTACGGAAGATGGTAGAGGTCCCAGAGGACTGGAGAAGGGCAAACGTAGTGCCTATCTTTAAAAAGCTGAACAAAGGGGACCCTGAGAATTAGCAACCAGTCAGCCTAACTTTGATACCTGGAAAGATACTGGTACAAATTCTTAAGCAAATATTTTGTTAGCACCTAGAGTATAATAGGGTTATAAGGAATAGCCAACATGAATTTGTCAAGAACAAATCATGCCAAACCAAGCTAATTTCCTCCTTTGACAGGGTTAGTGGATAGGGGGAAGCAGTAGATGGGATATATCTTTGTTTTAGTAAGGCTTTTGACACAGTCCCACATGACATTTTCATAAGCAAGCTAGGGAAATGTGGTCTAGATGAAATTACTGTAAGGTGGGTGCAAAACTGGTTGAAAGACCACACTCAGAGTAGTTATCCATGGGTTGCTGTCGAATTAGGGGAACATACTGGTGGGGTCCCATAGGGATATGTCCTGGCTCAGGTACTATTCAATATCTTCATTAGTGACTTGAATAATGGAATGGAGAATATGCTCATAAAATTTGTGGATAACACCAAGCTGGGAACAGTTGGCACTTTGGAGGACAGGGTTAGAATTCAAAATCATCTTGATAAATTAGAGAAGTGGTCTGAAATTAACAAGATGACTTTCAATAAAGACACATGCAAAGTACTACACTTAAGGAAAGATCAAAATCACAACTACAAGATGGGGAATAAGTGGCTAGACAGTAGTTCTGCTGAAAAGAATCTGGTGTTTATAGTGGATCACAAATTGAATACGAGTCAACGATGTGATGCAGTTATGAAAAAGGCTAATATAATTCTGGAGTGTATTAATGGGAGTGTTGTATGTATGACATGGGAGGTAATTGTTCTGCTGTACTTGGTACTAGTGAGTTCTTCGAGTGATGTCACTGTGGGTGCTCCACTTCAGGTGTTCATGCACCCCTGTGCTCGTAATTGGAGATTTGTGGTAGCTGTGCCCAGTTGAGTCTCTCATGTGTGGTCCCCCTAAAGGGGGACCAGACGTCCTGTTAAAATTGGGACCTTCCCGATTTTTAGCTGTTTGTCCCGCGTCCCGACCGATCTCTGGTTAGGACGCAATTTGTCCCGATATTTTGCTCCGCTGGCAGCACTCGGCTTTTTTTTTTTTTTTGGCCTCTTTTATCCTGCACAGACACAATATAAACAAACACCTCACAATGCCAAACAAGATAAAATACTCCCAACTCTGGTGGACACAACCAGACAACGTCTGCATGGGGTGCCTTTTGTACAGAGTCCCCCAACAATGACCATCACAACAGACACACCACTCCTAGGTTGGGGAGCACATCTGAACTCACATTTTATCCAGGGCTGTTGAGTCCCTTCTGCACATAAATATTTTAGAACTATTAGCCGTTCACAATGTGTACTCCCATTTCTTACCCATCACCAAAGACAAGACCATATACGTCCTCACAGACAACTTGGCATGCATCTTTTATGTAAACAGATAACGGGGGGAGCACTCTCACACTCCCTATGCATAGAAGCCATACAGTTCTGGCACTGGTGCATCACACACACTATCCACCTCACAGTATCATACCTACCTGGATGCCAAAACACCACAGCAGATGCACTAAGCAGGAATTTTTTCAGGACCATGAGTGGGACCTGGACACGTGTGCTACACAATGTATTCAATCATTGGGGGTTACCAACAGTAGACCTTTTTGCAACTGCACACAACGCTGAATGTCCGCAGTTTTGCTCCAGAGCAGGGCTGGGCCTTCGCTCATTAGGCGATGCCTTTCTTATAAAATGGGACGCTCCCCTCCTATATGCCTTTCCTCCCACCCCTCTGCTAGCACGGGTGCTTCACAAGATCAGACTGGAAAAGTCCAAAGTTATCCTGATAGCCCCCACGTGGCCTCGACAAACCTGGTTCCCTTACACAGGCAATCTTAATTTTGCCACATCTTCACTTTTGAGTGTTTGACTTTTAAACCTCAACACTCTTTTCCAAGTGAGTTTTTGTATGCAATTTCATTTACAGTATGCACATAGTTTCTATTTCAAAAGATGAGTAAAAATAGCAAAAGCACAAAGAACACTTAATCAGATATAGCATTCCTTTCTGAGCTCCAGCAAAACAGTTTTATCTTCATATTTCCAGCCAAGTAGCATTGGTTTGTCTCATTCCCCAAGAACATTAAAACCCTTGTTTAAGGTTTCAGTTTGACAGTCACTCAGTCAGAATTCTCAGGTATCAGTCAAAAATCATATCCCCTAAGCCAGTGCAGTCCACCTGTCATTGTGTGGCTTCACGGGTCTTATTACATTTGAAAATAACCTCTACATTTGAGACAAAACAACGGTGTGGCAACAGTAGTCCACTCAAGAATCTTAATCATGTAATCATAATCTCTATCGTAGTGAAATTGGGAGGTATAAAGTAGCTTTTAATGCTTTATGTAGTTGAGATAAGACATTTCAAATAGATAACCTCTCAGTTAATCGTTCTCCTATTTTTGCCACCTTAGTTTCACGTTCGACTGCTAGTGTTTTAAGTCCACGTGTGCCAAATCAGTTGAAAAATATTTTAAGTGAAATATTGTTAACAAAAATGTTGAAACAGAATTTTGTAGTACAGGTTGAAGTGAAATACTAATTCAAGAGGACACCTTTTAAAAATTGATTATTTTCCATTATTAAAAACGGGCTCTTTAAAGAGATCCATTTTCCTGATTCAATCATTTGGCCTCTGGCAGCTGGCACTATTAGTCATTTGTTTAATTAGTGCCTAGACAGAAAATTAATTGACATGCTACACATCTGTGCCTTGAGGTATCAAAAAGTAGCAGTGTGCTCCTTTTGACTCAGTAGAGTTTGAAAGGAAAAAAATCTGAATGTGTAATAAAAAATTGCAGATAAAAACAGTAGCTTTTATTTCATTATGTGATGCACCCCATGAGTGTTAATATATCTGGAAAATTGTTAAAATATTAGTAGCAGAAAATCCTGTACATGCACAGGATGCAATTTTTGAATACTTTTGATAATTTGAGAGATTTATTTTTCTAACTTTAATCAGAATGTCCACAGAAAGTTGATAGCTTCTGTAGAAGCTATTTTTAGGTTACCCATGCACTCAAAAAAATCAGACATTTTAGTTGGTAAGACAACCCATTTCTTCACAAAAACGTTTAAATAGAATTCTGATCATTTTTATATCAGGGGATTGACTTTAAATAAGAAAAACACCACATTTACTTTAATAAACAAAAAGTCTGTTTACCTAAAAATGTTAAACTAAAGAATGATTGAAGTTAAAGTTATAAAGCAGAATTATTTCTAAATAGAAGATTTTGTGTGTACCTCTGTCATATATGAGCCCAGGAGGTATGTATTGTACCAGTCGAACAAGAATACTTTGTTTCAGCTAGAGTAATAATTGGTAATCAGATTTCATTTGTGTAGTATACTTCTGGAAAAACTCATAACTCTTATGTTTCATCATTAGGCAGTGGAGAGTAGTTCCATATTCTGCTTGAAAGTACACAAAGAAATTGAATTTCATTTCAAATATGCTGTAGAGCAATGGAAAAAATTTTTTAGTTCTGGCACCCATGTTGTGTTAGGTAAGTACATTCCTTTTTGAGTTTGTCATTTAAATTTTTTTGGGGTCTTTGCTATAACATTGTTTTTAAAGAATATGTCTCTAGCCAGTGGTATTTCATAGTTGTTGAGTCTATATAAGAACTCATGGATAAATGTTTAATTTAGTTATGTTACTAAAATGAGAGAGCAGCTTAAGAATGCCACTAAAAGTTTCATTTGCCAATTCTTGGCTATATGTCACTTTTTGTGTGTGGATCATGCACCACTCTAAATACTCATTGCTAGGTTATGCCAGATTTTCTACAGGAGGCAACTGGCTCTGAATTTGGGCAGTCTGGTGTGGATTAGTAACTCAGATAAAAGCTGCCTCATTTTCAGTGAAGCTGAATCAAGCTAGGGAAGCTCTTTGGTAGAGTCACAATTTGGGGCCAGGAGGAACTTTTCTTCCCTTTGTCCCTTTTGTTTCACTGCTGGGCAACTTTTTATAGTATACTTATTCTTACTGTCTTAAAGTTGAAGTCTCTTCCCCTGCTTTTTTAGAGCAGTCTTCTTAGCCATTTATGTATTACAAAATTTTCATAGTGGTCTATGCTGAGCCTGGTTGCCAGTGCTCATATAAAAGCTTGTCCTTTGATCTCCTGGCTTGCACCTGGGCTTCAGCGGTTGTCTCCACACTTTATTTTAACAGGGGGAAAAATCAGTCATTTGGATATCAAGCAGTTTGACAGTCAGAATCCTATGCATTCTCAAAAGCACACCTTTGAAAATAAAGGATTACAAAGCTGTATTTTCATATACTCATTTGAGAAGATAATTTATGGCTTCATTACCAATTAATCTTTACTTGTCTTAGTGTCTTGTCAACTGTACCAGTAAAATGGGATGAATATCCTTGCTTTTCTTCTACTCTACTTCTACTCTGAAAATGGTCTCTTCCTTTTTAATCACAGTGAACAGTTCCAAAAAAAGAACAGGAGTACTTGTGGCACCTTAGAGACTAACAAATTTATTTGAGCATAAGCTTTCGTGGGCTACAGCCCACTTCATCGGATGCATGTAGTGGAAAATACAGTAGGAATACACACACACACACACACACACACACACACACACACACACACACACACACACACACACACACACACACACACACACACACACACACACCCACACACACACACACACACACACACACACACACACACACACACACACACACACACACACACACACACACACACACACACACACACACACACACACACACACACACACACACACACACACACACAACATGAAACAATGGGTGTTACCGTACACACTATAAGGAGAGTGATCAGTTAAGGTGAGCTATTATCAGCAGGCGAGAAAAAGAACTGTTTGTAGTGATAATGAAAATGGACCATTTCCAGCAATTGACAAGGAGATGGGAGGAACTGTAGGGGGCGGAAAATAAGCATGGGGAAATAGTTTTACTTTGTGTAATGGCCAAAAACATTCTCTTTCTGCTTAATGGTTCTGGAGTCCTGAAAGACAGAGAATGTTCTTATAAGAGATTTGTATTTGGCATTTGCTGGCTTCCAAGAACAATGTAGTATCTTCCAGGCTGATGCTGTCATGACTAAAATCTCGATATCAAAAGTCTTCTAAAAATCATTTAAGTATCTGATACTTGCTGCAGTGTGACTTGCTTTTCCCAATAAACCTTCGTCAGTAATGCACTGGCCAGATGCATTGGAACTGACTGCCATCTAGATTGACTCTTTCTCAAGTGCCTTTTATGGGACAGTTGAGGGATCTGTAGTAAAGACACTTGGAAACTCCTCATAGTTTGAGAGGATCTTGCCTCATAGCAACCAGGATATCAGAATTCAACAATCCAGGTTCAGATATTACGCTTATGATTATCAACCTTCAAATTCTTCATTTCTTTCAGATCTCTGGATTGAAAAGTACTATGCTTCTGCAGTACAGTCTCCCTGAGTGGAGAACCAGAATTCAGTGCCCACCAAAGAAAATGTGACTCTAACCCAGTAGCCTTTCCCATTAGGAGATGTCTAACATATTTCTTGATATTCTGGCCACCAAAACTCAAAACAGATGGGCACAGAAAGTAATTTTCACATAATATCTAATTGAGATGCAAGAGAATCACACCACTTTTTTTTTTTTTTTTTTTTTAAGCTCCTCGTCTCTGTCCTCCATTGCAAAGAAATGTTTTGCAATTTTCCAGGCCATTCAGAAGTTCCAAAATTTTTGAATATCATCTCCTGTGCCTTCAGAAGAATGTTTTTCTATTTACTCTGGATTATTTGTGGAAGCAAAGATGACCAGAGACTTTCATGCAGTCTTACGCTAGTCACTTTTCAGTTAGTATGCTATAGCTGAGCTATGTCCACAAAGTCACTCTGAGACCCTGGGGTAGTAACCACTGGTGCAGTTTATTCATGGGCTTGTTCCCACCACTGCTTCACCATCTACAGTTGATCTTTCACAGTCGCGGGGGGGAAGAGCTACCTCCCTGTCTTTTCCCTTTCTTTCTGCTCCCCCCTTGGCTTCCTTCCCTTGAGGCTTTTATACAGCCCCAGGCTAATTAAGCAACAGCTGTCTCTGCTTCCCCAATTAGGGCCAGGTTATCTCCAGCCAGCTCTAATTTATTCTCCTAAATGGGAGCAGGCATGACAGAGGGCTGAATCAGCAACCGTTTGCCCAGCACCCTGTCACACATGCCTAAAAGTGACCCAGATAATTACCTGTTGTCCATAGATCTGAAGTTGTTACATTCATTTTATTCTCTCCAAACAGTCTTGTATTTCTTCATTTTCTGATAGGTAACAAATGTTAACCTTGGGCTTCCTTGCAGTCCCAACATCTGTTTTCCAGGTTAACCTGTGATCATGCTCTTGTGACTGAGAAAAGGGTACCCAAATTTACCATTGCCTTGATATTCTCTATCTGGTCAAAACTTTCTTCGTTGAAATGGTCATGTACTTGTAGAAAAGGTCATGTTAGACATGTCAAGATCAAGTCAACCTGTAAGTGCAGGTTTTGGTTTGTTTGAGGTTATCTTTGTTTCTTAACTTTTTTGGGGAGGGAGTGGGGGAAAAGGGGAAACAAGAGAACTCGCATTCAAAAATAGCAGAAATACAGGAGTATGCCAGAGAGACTCCCATTTTGTCTACAAATTTCTAAAAGCACTAAAAGAGACAATTGCTACACCTCCTCATGATGACAGCTTTCTTTTAGGACACAGACACATAGGAACTTCCTCAAAGACTGCTGCAATTTTTTCTTCTTCAGAGCAGGAGTTTCTAGCACCAGAATCTGGATTTAGCATTCCCAAAGAACATTCATATTTCATCAAGCTTCCTGATTGCCCAGATGTTGTACCTAGATAGGAGTCCATCACAGAAAATATTCAAAAAAAGGAGTTTAAGCATTAACAGTCACACGCAAAGCAGCTGCCAAGATAAGAACTTGTTTCCAAAAAACTATTCCACAGTTGAACTGGAATGTAACAAAAACAGGCTGGGGTGAAGTACATCAAGCAGGTACAAAAAGCTAAGATCAGAAGCAATAAAATTTCATTCTTGAGTTAGCAAGAAAATGTTCATTCTAATGGAATGTTGAACCCTCATACTGATAGATTGTAGTTGCATCATGTCTCAAGATGAGTGGCAGATACATAAGTCACCCTTTCAAATTATAACATCTATGTGGGACATCTTTCAGGTGAATGTTTTTGCCTTTGAGTTCAACAAAAAGATTACCAACTCTTGTTTCAGGCGCTGAGAGAAACATATTACACAGATGCCCTTCTCCTTTTCATTGTAGTATCTTTTTCATAACTTCCCTCTTTACTCACTTCTTGCTTGAATTGTGAGGAAGATCTATGCTAACAAGGATGGATAATTGTCAATGCTGACTTTGGAAACCTTTGTTTCCATAATAGATAAAGATGTCTTTTAGGATCTGATAAATTGGAAAATCAATCATGAAAATTCCAGTTTTTCTCAACCTCCTTCAGGAGCTCCCTTTTCAATATTTGGGTGTCAAAAGATGGAGCCTAACTGCACAGTATTTGAGATGTTGTAGAATTTGGTTAATCACCAGAAGCTGACGCCATTCTTTTTAATACCTAGGAAGAAGTCTACTAACCTTATGTACCAACTGACTTGGGAAGCTTTCCTTCATTGGTGTATAGTAGACCTTACAGCATAAATAACCTATAGGTTTCCATATCTCCTGTCTGTTAATTCCCTCTGGCAGCATTTGAAAGGCCTCAATGCAAGCCACTTCCACATTCAGTTTTCACTTCATGGATATGAGTTTAGAGTTTAGTTTATTGTACTTTGTACATGTATGTTTCCTGAAGGCAGTTTCACTTTTGAGGTCCTCTTTGTGAACTCTCCTGGAACAATGGAACCTGTGGGTCTGTGCTTTATTTTGGGTTAAACTGTATTTGTAATTATTGTGCTGCAAATTTGGAGGAAATGTGTTGAAGTTCGTAAACATCAAGCTGAAAAACTGCTACTTCAGATTGATTGGTTGCAGTGTTGTTGTACCGTTGTTTGTCCCAGGATATTGGAAGGACAAGCTGGGTGGGTGAGGTAAAAGGTTGGTCCAATAAAAGTTATTACCTCACCATCTTGTTGCTTCTAATTGAGACACCTTTTCTGAGATGTAGAAGGGTTAAACCCTGGGCATTGTTCAGCACTCCTGGTATTGGATTACCTATTTTACTTTATCAAAGCTGTTCTGTAAATGTCTTTATGAAGATCTGTTTGTCATCCATTTTACTTTATATGATTTCTGTTCTTAGATCATTTGTTGCAAACAGCATGATACAGTGACCTCTTCCTCCTCCTCCTCCTCTTTACTATTCTTTTATATCAGTTCAGGGTAAGGAATTGTTCTGTTGAATGGAAAAGGAGAAGACACATCTTAACATACTAAAATTACCTGTGATAAAAATTTGTCGCCTCTTCCTCTAGTCTGTATTCTTATTTTTTGCTGTGTGTAAAGTTTCTTGACTGAGGGCAAAGGGGTTAAGTAATACCTGTTTTCCTGTCTTCCATAAACACTCTTACAACGTTTTACCTTTTAGAATCTTGAAAAATAGTCATAACATAGTTAGTAGAGGATGAGGAGGAGAGAACAGCTATAACAAACACAATTACCATTAAGTAATGTGCCTTTTTCTGTAATATTTTGTAGTACTTACACATGACGTGTATATTTCAAATTATTTTCTTTTACAGTTTTAACTGATGACTGCATGCCGTCCTTGGGAATTACTGATGCAACTTGTGTGGTTCATTATAGTTTTCCTGCTTCTCCAAGAGTCTTTGGTGTGCGCTTACACAGCATGTCTGATAACTTCCAGAATGTACTAGAAAAGGTTTGAGTAGCTTCTAATGAGCATTTTAGTTTTGCTGGCTAGCATTCATTTATTAATAGTAACATTTTGCCACGTGACTATTGAAGAACTTCTAAAGCCTAAAAATAAATTTCTTCCACTTTTGCTGAAGGGTTCCTCTGTAGATAAAGTATATACAAAGGCAAAATCAATCTTATTGCTGACAGAAAGAAATGGATGCCATGCAGTTGGTGTACTGCGTTATTTAGAACACACAGAAGCTAAAATTCCACCGGAACTGTGTGACTTTACAGCTGGGGTGCTTGAGGCTAAAGAAGATATGAAACTTGCAAGGCCTGTTTGTCAGTACCTTAAAAGATCTGGTGTTTGCAAGTAAGAAAATATCAAGTTTATGCTTACCAGTTTAATGTCTTCTGCTTTGAATGACTGTTACTAGTTATTTGATAAGAATTCCCTTTAGAGAATTGTATTCAGGTTAGATTTGCAGTCATGGTTCTTTTGCTTCCGTCTGGTGATAAGTATTCTATCATATTTAACAGTAAAAAGTGTTCATGTGCCTCCAGGGCAGCAGGTATCTTTGGACGTTATAACATTACTTCCCTGCCTGCCAGCTAGTTTTCCTCTGATAGTGAAGGGGCTGAGTGATAAATCTATTTTCCTTCTGGAAAATAACTGTTTAATGAGCTAACCACCAACATTTTAAGAGCAAAGAACTGATGGATTCTTTCATTACAGCTCTTTGTGATCTTTTTCTTGTAGTAATGATCAGTATTATTGATTTCTTAAAATAGTTAAGTCTGAGAGTACATTTGTGATGACTAATCAACACCAATAATTCTTCAGTATGTGCTAAAATGACCAAATTGAACTTTTGAAGATAATTTTTATCTTCTCTCTTGCTTTGGTGGATTGAGGAGAGGTTAAATGTGCACACACATTAATGGATTAATATGTAGTGCCTGTTGCAATTGGGTCATATCACAGATTAGATAGTAAAAATAAATAACCCTTAGTAGTGAATTTTCATTTTAGTGCTTGTTTTTTCTGCTGCTGCTGAGTTCCCCATCACATTTCTGAAATCTCTACTTGTCCCTCTTCTCCTCCCCACCCCAAGTTTGTTGTTCCTCATGTTTCTTGTTAAGCTTCTGTCTCAGTTATGGTAGAGTTTTTAAGCTTTCCTGAAACCATGGTCTAAACTATTTTAGTATACGATCTTTTGAGTTCTCCATCTTGTTCTTAAACTGTTTTTCTTCTTATGTGAATATGCAGGGATATGAGACTATGTCCAGATCGTCATCGAGTTCACTTACAAATAGACTTACCCCAAAAGATGTCAGATAACACTATACCAATGGCTGGATGTGTCACAGTAAGTTTTTAGAATTTATCTTGTTTAACTCTGCCAGTACTCAGGTTTGATGGCTAGTTGGCACTCTTATGTAACATGATTTGACAATTAACAGCATCAACAGAATAACACGTATATTTGGTCCTGTCAAAGTTAGAATCAGAACTCACAATTTGTCAGACCACTCTGTTTTATTAGCACAGCGCTCTGCTAATACAACCAGATAATGTGAGCACCATGTAAGACTCAAACTATCTTATTTATACAGATAAAAGGGGGGGCGAACTTAACAAGAAAACAAAGGAAGCAAAACTGATAAGTGTACCTGGGGCCAGACACACATCTTATTTCCTTACTAACTCTTACCAGTCTTCTGTTAATGTCCCACCATTAGCATAAGTGGACTCGTGTTATATCTTAATGTTTCTCTTCCTGACAACTATATTTCAACATTCTTCATTCCTGCTTGAAGGAACATACAGTATTTCTTTAATCCATTCTATTTTTACAATATAATTCATTCTACTTTCACAGTCCCTTGTGTGTTCTGTTCCCCCATAGCTCTCCTTTCTGTCCTAATTTCTTTCTTTAGCTCAGGGAAGTGAACAGGTGGTCTTGACTGCTGCTGTTCACAACAATATTCACAGAAGAAAAAGGCAAAAAATGCTCTCAATTCCAGTGACTGCTTAAGCCCACAGTAATAACCTTCATCTGTTTGTGGTGGATGGAGTGTCCTGCTCACCTGAAGGGTTTGCAGTAGAGGTAAACAGTGTGACAGCCTTAGGCCAGGTCTATGCCCAAAAGTTAAATTGATCCAGCTGTATTGCTCGGGTGTGTGAAGAATCCACCCCCCTCACTCCCCAAGCCATGTAGTTAAAACGACCTAACCCCCAGTGTAGACTGTGCAAAGTCGACGGAAGAATTCTTCTGTCAACCCTGCTACCGCATCTCAGTGAGGTGCACGAACCCCTCCCTTCACTGTAGTGAGTGTTGATACTGAAGCGGTACAGTAGCACAGCTGCTGTGCTGCAGCTGTAGCATTTCAAGTGTAGACAAGCCCTTAGTTTGAAGTGACGGTGGGTCTTGTGAGCATCCTCAAAGTTCACCTGTGGCTTTTATTAATGCATCAATGAAGGGTCTGCAATGAGACAAATAAAGGTTCAGGCCTCCTGTGTTGAGGCCATTCTATGTCAGGCCTTCTAGAAAATGAGGCCTCATTCCTAACCCATTGGATAAAGGAAACAGGAGTCCTATAAAGCAGTGGTCTCCAAAGTGGGGTGCGCAAGAGGATCCTTGGGGGTGCGCAGCAGGAGGTGCTTTTATTTTTTTTTTGCTTTCAGTTTGGGCAGGAGTCTGAGCGGCTTTTTTTTTTTTTGCTTTGGCAGTTCGGGCAGGAGTAACCAAGCGTTACTGTAGTGAGTGCATTTCACTTCCGTCCCCAGCTCCCTTCTGGGTCCTAACGCTAGACCCATTGCACTGCAGCCCCTTCCCCTGCCTGGGGCAGCCCGGCCCAGCACCCAGGGGGGGTTCAGACAATCACACACGTATAGGACTGGAAGGGACCTCGACTGAGCATCCTCCGTCCCTAGGAGCCCAGCAGCGAATTGCGCAGGGCCCGGTTTGTGTTACAGCCAGAGCCTGCCCATGCTCTGTTTACCTTCCCAGGTCAGATGCTGCTGCCTCCTCCATTGTGAGCCGGGAGCCCGGGCTGAGCTGCTGCTGCTCCCCGGCGGGGTCTGTGCGGGGAGAGACCGGCTTTGCCCGCACCAGCCCCTGAGCCGGAGCCTGCAGGTGATGGGGGGACCCGGGGAAAGGGCCGGGGCCGGGCAGGAAAGTGACTCTGCACAAGCGGCCCTGCAGCCTCAGATCTCACCGTCCCGGGAAGCTGCTCCCTGGCTGGGAAGTGCCTGGCGGAGGGACCGGAGCTGCGGCCCCAGCAGCGAGTCGCTGCCCGGGCTCTGCCCAGGGTCTGCTCCCGGGGCCAGCTGGGGGTTTAGGCAGGGGGGAGAGCGGCTGGGACGGGGCATGGACGGGCCCCGAGGGGGTTCCCTGTTGTGTCCCTGGAGCTGGGTTGTCAGGGAGGAGGGGAGGGGTGAGAAATGAGACTGAAATGGAGAGGAGTGGGGGAGGTGGTTATTCATCTGCAAATGTAACCACGTTACAAACCTCTGAGCCCTTCCCTCCCCTGAGACAGACCCCTTCGTGCCCCAGCGATGGGTGAATCTCCTCAGCACTGAACTGCTGCTGGGGGCCTGTTTGCTCCACCTCCATCCACCTGCTCTGAAAGGGGGCAGGATCCTGTTCTACTGAACAGCCCAGAGTGTGACCTGCTCAGACTGTATCCTAATGCAGTGGTCTCCAAAGTGGGGTGTGCAAGAGGATCCTTGGGGGGGTGCGGAGNGTTTTTTTTTTTTTTTTTTTTTTTTTTTTTTTTTTTTTTGCTTTGGCAAAAATGGTAGAGCCGGTGCGGCAGGGGGTACGTGCTCAAATTTTTTACTGATAGGGGTGCGCGATCAAAAAAGTTTGGAGACCACAGCTATAAAGGACTGCTGATGCTGTATTACTTTTTTTTTTTTTTTCAATTTCTGCCTCTTAGCCATTATTCAAACTACGGGCTTGGTGAAGCTGTTTATGCATCAGCATTCTTCTGAATAAGGAACTTAATTCTTCATTGCCATTGTCATATTAGTTTGTGCCAGAACCTGGGCCTCATTAAAATAGCTTCGGCTCTCCAAACCAGAAATTAAGTTCAGTGTGGGAGATTGTGCTTGTTGCTGGATGAAAAGAAGCTGTTGCTTCTATTGAAACAGTTAATGTGATTATTCATGGATACAAGATGGTCACTCCAAGTAAGCTAAGGAAATTGTACCACATCTCAGAGAAATAGAGAAGTTATGGGGTCATTCCCATTAGCTGGCCCCAGCACAGCATCTCTAAAGACCCATTAGACAGAAAGGTGGACCAGACTTCTAAAACCAGACTTCTGTGTTTTATTGTCCATCTTGCCATATATGTGGCCAGGACCATATCAGAGTAGAGGGCAGATATTCCCCCAGTAAAGTAGCTAGAAGTCCCCAAAAGGACTTAAAACGAGTAATTCTCCAAGGTTCTGACATTTGGAAGGTCTTTAAGTCAGATATGGTGACATGCTTCATCCCTAAAAATATGAGGTTCCTAGCCTTGCTTAGATGAGGCCCTGTGGGAGACTACTGAAAATAAAAATTATTCTTTGAATGTACACGAGCTCGGAATCTTTTCTGAGTAGCAGTCTATCTGAGCTGCACATATGCCCTGTGCCATCTCATGTTCCTGTGTGAGGGCATAAAGGGCAGAGCGGCTGTGCCCCTCTGTCAGGAAAAAGATGGGGAAGACCCTCTTTACAGTGGTGTGTGGCACTTGGCACCAAATGCCATCAGGATGGATATAAATCCCCAGGGTTTAAACCCTGTCCATCATGCAGTTGTCTTATGGCCTTAGATGATAGGTACAGCAAATGCCTATCCTGTCTCAGGGAAGGACAGTCCCTGATAAGTGCTCAATCTGCCATTGCTTTTTGCACCAGAAAATGGACATACATGAGTCTCAGATTATATCTACATGAGTGGTCCATAAAAGTCACATCCAAACCTGAAGAAGAGACATCCACTAAGCTGGAGTTGACTAGGCTGTTTATGGCAAGTGCCCAATAACCAGGGCACACCTGGCTTCAGTGGAGAGAAGAAACCATTTAAAGGTACCAAAACCACCATATCTGTAGGGTAGAATAGGGCACCGATACTGGTCCCAGCACTAGACTTGCAGCTAATGGCACTGATTTTCCTGGAGGTGAACTTCACCTTGCCAACTCCCAGTCACTCCTTCTTCCCTACATCAAGTCAGGAACCTTTTCCCATCAGTTTAGAGAGAAACCCTAGCAGTGTTTCTGGACAAATTCTGTACCAAATGCTGGTGTATGATTGGCAATGGATTGGTCAACCTCAATCTGGATGGTACCCTTATAACTTGCCACCTTAGCCCACTGGCCTTACTGGGACCTACCCTACCATATGTTCAGGAGTGGACTGCTGTAGCATGTGAATAAGAGGAGGCTCTAGTGGCCAAACCCCTATGTCAGAGATGGAGGAAGCCCCTTGTGGTGGTGCAAATGCACTCCAAATACCTTCTTTACCAAAAGAGTCTTTGTATTCTCCTGATGAAGCACTCACTTTGGCCCGGACATCAACCATATATGATTTTAAGACCTTGCAGGACTTGCTGACAAAGATAGACAAAACCTTGAACATACAGACAATGGTGAACCATGAGAAAATTTGACATCCTCAGTGCTATCAAGAATTATTCTCCAGTTAATGAGAGGTATAATGGACCTAGTGAAGGGGACTGTGGCACTCTCTAGCCTTACTCCCCTCCAGCCCACAGCCAGTAGAGAAACACTGCCAAGTATCCCGTATAGTCTTGAACAATTTTAGGCACATCTGACCTCAGGATCTTGAGTAGTATCCAGCAAAAGACCAGGTCCTGCAAGAGGATCAGAAAAACAAGGACTGCCAAAATTGGGCCTTTTCAGTCAAAAGACGTAGAACTAACTGGGTTATGGCTTTGTACTTTACAAGACAGATTTCCACATTGACATCCATCTGGTCCACAGGAAGTATCTGAGATTCTTTTTTGAATGGTTAAACACATTTTTTCCACTCAGGCTTATTTGTGCACCCCATGTGCTGGAGCTGAAGAGTTTTCGCAGCATTACCTGTCAGCGTCCTGACATCCTTGTGGCTCCTCCTGAGGTGTTATCGGGGTGGTGCCTCCCCGACTCTCCATTTTATTCTCATGGCCTGAGTCTGAGCTCCCCCTGCAGTTTTCCTCATGGGTTTTCTTGTGCGTAGTCTGTCAGTTTAGCACTCTATGTGCCTGGCAAATAGTTAGTACACTTTGGTTTTATTATTTTGTTTTTATTTTTTACTTTGTACTGTATGGTATTATATAGTTAATTTTGATGTTACGCACTGGTGGCATGCAGCACTTGCTGAGCTTTAAGTACTGAGCATTGTGTGGGGTGTCCCAGCATTGCAGATGGACGTTTCACCCAAATCCAAACAGCTGGCATCTTACGGTATGGCTGTTGAGTGGTTACATCAGGCAGAGAGAGACTGCTCAGTGGCAGTTTAGGAAATACTGCATAAGAGCACAAAATAATCCACTTATTTTGCTAAGTGGAAGCAATTTTTAATCTGGTCTACTCTCTCTGGAGTATACCTCCATCAGAAGCTAACCTTTTAGAGTACTTATTAAATTTCATCTCATCTCAGGCCTTTCTCTAAGATCCCTGAGAGTTCACCTAGCAGCAATTTCAGCTATTCACCCTCCCATTCAGGGAAGATTGGTTCCCCCTCCCTCAACTCCATAGTCTCCAGATTTTTTTTAAAGGGATTGTATGAGTTTTTCCCCTGTTCAGGATGTATTACCAGCATGGGACCATAATGCTGTGTTAGCTGTTTCGATGGGTACACCATTTAAGCCTATGGGTACCTGCTCTTTGCCTCACCTAAGTCAGAAGACATCCTTTCTTATTGGCATTATGTCAGCCAGAAGAGTGGGAGAGCTTTTCAGGTTCTCCTGGCAGGACAGCCATATATGGTATTGCTTAAAGCTAAAGTAGCTTTGAGGCCACATCTGCAGTTTTTAGCTGAAGTGATTTCGGCTTTTCATTTGAAACAGTCACTATACTTAATGATTTTTTTTCCCCAAACCACATTCATCTATTTTGGATGTCAGGTGATCATTAGCCTTCTATCTGGACAGGACCAAGACTTTCAAGCTATCTTCCTGCCTATTTGTTTCATATGATGACAGAATGAGAGATCTACCAGTGTCAGCACAATTTCCAGGTGGATTAGTTTCTGTATTACTTGGTAGCAAACACCCATCCTCCACAGAGACTGGCTACTTCGGTAGCTCTTTTAAAGGATGTCCCTTTACTGGATCTTGTAGGGCTGGTCCTTGGTGCATCCCTTCCCTTATCACTATGCAATCACAATTGCTTGGAGATCGTATACAAACTCTGGAAAGGCAGTGTTGCAGTGATTATTTAAATATACTCTGACACACACACCCCTGATGGTACTGTTTGTGAGCCACCTGTGTAGAATGCAAGTGTGCAGACACTCGAAGAAGAAAAAATGGTTACTTACCTGTGTTTTAACTGTTGCTTTTTGAGAAGTTGTTGCGCATGTATGTTCTGAATTCCACGACCCATGCTCCATCCCATCTGCATTGGAGTCCTGTTTTGCCATGTTTTGATGCAAAGGAACTGAGGGGGGTCAGGGCAGTGCCTCCCTTATATAGCTTTGGGAGAGGCCACAAGAATGCGCAGGGCTCATATGACACCCTTATGGGTAATGATGCAGAAAAATTTTGGTTCAGGTTTTCTGGATGCCCACACATCCTTGAGTAGAATACACATGTGCAACAACATCTTGAATAACAGTTACAGTACAGGTAAGTAACTGTTTCAGTGGAGCCAAATCACTAGAAGTACAAAGTAACTGCCTTTCAGACTCCATGTTTCCAAGAGCTTTTTGGAAAATGCCTTTCTGTGGCGGCTGCACACCTAAGAAAGAAGGAAAATCTATGTCTGGCTATATCTAGGCCAGTGACTGATCAGAGGCAGATCCCACAAGCAAAATCTGACAGTTCTCAACTGCTTGTTCCCTGCTTATCTGGGCCTCGTGGTGAATTGGAAGAAACCGACATTCATGCCATCACAGATGATGATAAACTTCATACGGCCCAGGTTAGATTCTGTGGTAGTGAGGGCTTACTTGTCAGAGGACACATTTCTCTCACTTAAGTTACTGCTGAACATAGGTGCCGACTCCAGCGCCAGAGCACCTACGGGGAAAAAATGATGGGTGCTTAGCACCCACCAGCAGCCCCCCCCCATCAGCTCCTCCCCCTCCCCAGTGCCTCCCACCCGCCAGCAGGCCCTATGGATCAGTGCCTTCCCCTCCCTCCCTGCGCCTCCCGCCCACTGCAAACAGCTGTTTTGCAGTGTGCAGGAGGCTGGGAGAGGGGGAGGAGTGAGGATGCAGTGCGCTCAGGGGAGGGGGCGGGACTGGGTGGGAAGAGGTGGGGTGGGGGTGGAAAGAGATGGGAAGGGGTGGAGTGGGGGCGGGGTCTGGGGCAGAGCTGGGGGGGTCGAGCACCCCCCCGGCACTTTGAAAAGTCAGCACCTGTGCTGCTGAACACGGTGAAATCACAACTGGCAGTGATGGAACTGAATTGCCTTGCATTATTAGTCCATATGTTTGTGTATACATACATGACTCTGCTTGCCAGACTTCACCTGAAGTCTCTACAGCTCTGGCTTAGGTCAGTCTACTCTCCTGCAAAGCAAGGAAATCCTATTACCACTTCATGTCCTCGCAGCGCTGGACTTGTGGCTGCATCCTGACAAGGCCCAAAAATGAGTACCATTCATGACCCTGTCCCAACAGGACATTAGTCATGGATGTGTCAGGGATTGGAGGGGAGCCCACCCAGACCATCTACAGAAACAAGGAGGACACAGGCCTGCATATAAACACTTTACAACACAGCGCTATATTAAAGTGTGTGGCTTTCCTCCCTGTTCTGTGACAGTAGTGCAGATACAGACAGTATATCTGCTATGGACTACATAAGCAAGCAAGGGGGCACCAATCTTGTTTCTCCTTTTCCCCCTGCCAGTCCCCAGGGTGACTGCCAGAGCTAGATGAGACCAGCTGCCTATTGACTGGGGAGGGATATTGCGGGGGAGGGATAGCTCAGTGGTTTGAGCATTGGCCTGATAAACCCAGGGTTGTGAGTTCAATCCTTGAAGGGGCCATTTTGGGATCTGGGGCAAAAATCTGTCTGGGGATTGGGCCTCCTTTGAGCAGGGAGTTGGACTAGATGACCTCCTAAGGTCCCTTCCAACCCTGATATTCTATGACTGAGGCAGTTTTGGCTGATAGACCTGTTACAGATGTCCGTGAAACCACTGGCCAGGCTTTCAGACCTGTCGTTGCAAGATCAGGGTCAGGTATTGCTAGACTCAAAAATGGTGCATGTGATGGCCTGGATGCTGACTGGTTGAGCACCATGGAAAAAAGAACTGCTCCTCACAAGATCAAGAAATCTTGGTACAGGATAAAAAAAGATGTCTGAGAAAGACTTCCTCCAAATAGAAAAGATTCTTGATATGGGCTTCCCTAAAAGGGAATGCCTGGTGCAGGCATCGTACCAAAGATTCTTGGTGGTGGGCTGCAGTTAAAACATTCTAGATTTTCTTTTAGTTTTGGCAGGGTTCATCTGGCAGCAATATTGGTACATAGTCCGCCAATACAATCACTCTTAGTCTTCTCTCTCTGGCAGTATCCAAGTTTTTCAAGGACCTAATGCAGAGGTGGGCAAACTACAGCCCGTGGGCCACATCCGGCCCCCGGGACCATCCTGCCCGGCTCTTGAGCTCCCGGCCAGGGAGGCTAGCCCCCGGCCCCTCCCCAGCTGTCCTCCCTTCCCCGCAGCCTCAGCTCGCCCTGCCGCCAGTGCTCTGGGCGGTGGGGCTGCGAGCTCCTTCCGGGCAGCGCGGCAGCATGGCTGGCTACAGCCAGGCTGCGTGGCTGCCAGTCCTGCTGCTTTGAGCGGCATGTTAAGGGGCTGAGGAGTGGGGGGGTTGGATGAGGGGCAGAGGGTCCTGGGGGGCAGTCGGGACAGGGAGAGGTTGGATGGGGCAGAGGTTCTGGGCGGGGCGGTCAGGGGACAGAGAACAGGGGGGGTTGGAAAGGCATGGGGGGATGGGGGTGTGGATAGGGGTCGGGGCAGTCGGGGGACAAGGAGCAGGGGGGGTTGGATGGGTCGGGAGTTCTGAGGGGGGCAGTCAGAGGGCGGGAAGTGGGAGGGGGCAGATAGGGGGCGGGGACCAGGCTGTTTGGGGAAGCACAGCCTTCCCTACCCGGCCCTCCATACAATTTCAGAACCGCAATGTGGCCCTCAGGCGAAAAAGTTTGCCCACCCCTCACGTAATGCATACTTACCAACCTGTCAGATAACCTACTCCAGCATGACACCTCAGCATAATCAATTGAAAGCTTTATGGACTGCTCCATCCACCATCTTATTCTCAAGGTGGTCTTTTTTTGGGGAGGTCATCTTCTTGGCCAGAAGAGTGAGTGAGTGTCAGGCACTCATGGCCGAGCCCCTGTATACCTCATTCCATAAGGACAAAGTGGTACTGAGACCTTATGCAAAATTTATTCTCCAGGTGGCTTCTGAGTTCAGCTTAAACCAGTGAATTAATTTAGCTGTGTTCTTCCCCAAAACATTTTTCACACAAAGAGAAAAAGGCTACAGGCTTTGGATGTATCCAGATCGCTTTGATATTACATTGGCAGGATCAAATCTTTCAGAACTGACCCCTTCCCACCCTCCCAGCCTGGTCTATTTGTGGCAATAGCTGGCTGCTTCAAGTGCCAACCTATTTCATCACAAGGACTGTCAAAATGGCTTACTCATTGCATCTCACTCCATCAGATGGCTGGTGCACCTCCCCTACCAACTACTAAGGCTCAGTCTGTTGTAGGAGCAGCAGTGATCTGTATGCTATGTATAACCTGTATGCTCAAAAGGTCTGTTACATTTCCCCCCACTTTTGTCTCCCCTCTCTCTTTGAATACCTGTTAAGTGGCTTTCCCCCTCACCCTTCCTCCTGGAATGCTTGTGGAATGAATGGGCTGCTTGAACAGCTGGAAGATCAGAAGAGCTCCCAGGTAGACAAGGTGTATGGGACTCTAATTAGGCAGCGATCACACACCCAATGTATGTACACTTCCCGAGGTGGAGTGTGACCAACCAGACGCAGCCAAGTCATCTCTAGTTGCAGGCCATGAGGAGCAGGTCCTTAAAAGGGGAAGGGGCCATGTGCTCAGGAGTGCACTCACAAGATTGTACCTCCTGTGAAGGCCCTTTGCCCGGACCACCTGGCCAGTGGTTCGCCGCGTTGCATTCAATCGTATCTCGGGAAGACTTACATTCATCGTACCATCCATCGCTGCGCTGTGGAACACTTACCTTGAAGGATCCTGACATCTCCAGTGCCGTGCCTGTCCTGGGAATGTGAGTGTGAATCCCCCCTTCTTTCAAGCTTAACTATCAGTATAATAAACGTGCTGCTTTCCGCCAAACTCTGGTGGATCATTAGTCCTCCCTAAGCTTACTAGCTGGCCCAATTTCGTGTAACACAGTCCACCAGGCAACATCCTTGGCCTGCTTCTGAAATGTGCCTGTATCTGAGATCTGCAAGGCAGCTATGTGGAGCAGTCACTCATGTTTGTCAGGCACTGTGCACTGGACTTAGCTACTAGATCAGAGGCCAAATTTTGGAGAGTAGTACTCCAATTTATAATTCACTAATGCAGCTGATACTCCTCATTTCCATCATCCTGAGAGGATATTTACTGCTTGCCAGTCACCTAGAGTTGGATCTACAGTGATGCAAATTCAACAAAGAAAAAAAGATTACTTACCCTATAGTAACTGTGGTTCTTAGAGGTATTGTAATCAATGAGAATCCTCCAAGCTGCTCTCAGTTCTTGCTTTTCTATGTCCTCAGCAGACACAGGCTTTGAATTGTGAGGGAGGGTCAAGGGCACTGCTACTCAGAAAAGATTCCATGTTTGGGCTCTTGAGGCATAAGTGCATCTACAGTGGAATCCGCATTGCCAGCATCTCAAAGAAGCATACTTACTGGAGGGTAAAGTAACTGTTCTTTAGCCTGCCTTCTTCATCATTAGTCTAAGTAATTCAGAATCCAAAATCAAGTTATTTGTGTTGTCCTTATAATATGGCATCTACTAAATGTGCAGACTAGAACTGAATCAGGAGGTATAGATAGTGCACTAATTTCTTTACTCCTCATTTGAAAAAGGAGGGCTAGAAATCAGCAATCAAGAATCTATATGACTTGTGTGGCCTTCGGCAGGTCACTTAATCTGTGTGTTTGGTTCCCTGTCTGTAAAATGGGGACAGTACTTACTTCTCTCTCATGGATGTTGTGATTGTTATTGCTTAGTAATTTGTAAATGTAAAATGCTATACAATTGCTAAGTAGTATTAAAATATTGGTTATCATTTTAAAGTGTATTTGTGCCAGATTGAAGGTCTTGCTCACCAGAACAAGTGCATCCTTGCCCAGATAATCCTGCCATTGACTCAACTCTGTGGGAAAGGAATCACTACTAGGATTAAGATGAACTGTCTGAATTGCCTGTTCAGTTTTTTAACACCTCAACCAACATGGGTGCAATTCAGTTCTTGGCCTCTGTACAAACATGAAATATGCTATGAACTGATAGTGTGGTGTTGGCTCTTGCAATATGAACACCTGTCTATTAGAAACTGAACTGATGCCCAGCTTGTAGTATTCCTTTCATGTAGGCTACTGTTATACTGATCTGTGCTGGAATGAAATCAGTGGATTTAGCTATAAAAGTCTGTGTAGCTCAGTAATTTAATCTTATGAGTTGTCTGTCCTTTTTTTTTTTAAAACACTTTCAGATAGTACCTCTCCACATTGTGGATGCAACAAACTACTTCGGTCGCATAATAGATAAAAAAAAGGATCAATATGCAATTCTTGTTGGAGAGATGATTGAGTATTTTAAGAAAGCCAGGAATAAAGTGTCCGTTGAAATGGTGGAGAAACTAGCACTGTATGGATTACATGAAGAAGGTCTTTTTCACAGGTAATATATTCAGATTGATTTGGAAAGAATGATTTTAAAGAATAAAATTTCTGGGTATTTTAAAGTAAGTACTTTGTATTGAAATATTTGTATATACCTAAAAAAAATCAATATTAGTATTCAAAGGACTGTAAGAGACCATTATTAACCAGAATTCCATGTAGCATAGTTGTTTAATATAGTTAATGCGCACAGAATGTCTCAATTAGATCGTATCTAGCATAGTTGTAGCTGTGTCAGTCTCAGGGTATTAGAGAGACCAGGTGAAGAGATTTGTATTTATCATTTCATTTTTTGTAACTCTGGTACTGTATTGTATTTAATTTGGAAAATGAAAATAATTTTTCACTTTTTTTTTCTCCCTTAAGGGTTCAAGTGTTGGAGAGACCCCCAAAAGAAGAAAATGGTTTCTTCTACAATGTTACTATCAGGTATATAGATGAAGGCAGAACTGGTCAAGTTCAGGTTCATCAGCTGTTTCACTTACCTACAAGATTTCAAATTTTGCCCCCGCAGGCTGTGGAAATTATTGTTTGTAGGGTGAAACCTATTGATAATGAAATCGAATGGAACCCTAAGGTAATCTTTCTTTAATATAGTATGTTTCTCTTTATCTCAAGTTCAGAAAACTTATTTCTGATTCACTTAAATGGAGCCAATATTTTTGGTAGTTTATGGTTCATAGTTAATCCTTAATTTTTAGAAATTGGTGTTGTAAGTAAATGTCATTAATTATTTTTAAAGATCTTCCATTACTGAGAGATTTAATATTCCTGTGCCTTTAGAAAGGACAAAAACAACCTGTTTCATAACTGCTACTTTAATCATAATTGCCCTCCAAATGGGTAAATGCTTGGTGCTGTTTCTTTGGGAAATAAGCTTCTGAGAGAGCCCTTCTCAGAATCCAGTACAATCCTTTATACCCCCCTTTCTCTTGAAAACTTTCCACCAGTCTTCCACCAATGCAGGAAGGCTAGTTGTGGCCTCTTCCAGCACCAGTCATCACTGCTCCTTGGGTCTGCCAGGAGCAATTGGAGATACAGTTTCTGATACCCTTGACCCATACTTGTATTTTCCCCATGTTGCAGTGGTAAAACATAATTCACTAGACTTCTAGGCCAGCCCCATTAATCATGCAATATTAATGTGATCTTAAATTTTGCAACGTACGTCTTTTATAGTTTATATGTGGTTTTCTCCAAAACTGTTGATACTATTTGATAAATGCCCTAATTTCATTGTTAATTATAATTTAGTAACCTTCTAAGCTTAAAATAGATACAAAATCTGTATTTGATTTAAGATGTACTTTAAATACTATCAGAGTTGTTTTTATTAGATTACTAGATATATTCATCACAAAATTAGAGGAAAACTTCATGAAGCAAAAATAGTGCTTGCCTTGGGAAATACAATTTGGGTTGATCCAATGGTAAGTATTAAATATAAATAGCACTATTAGAGAATATTTATCTAAATTCCTTATAAATGCCCAGTAAATGTTTTTCTCTTTGCTCTCTTTTTATTGGTATTTATGTGTATGTATATTTGTGAATGTGTATGTAAATATACTGAGATACACTATACCATCATGTATTTTCTAAGTTTTGGGATAACTGCATAATGCACTAGTGGCAAAGCTGCAGATAGCTTACACAGGTCATCCCAAATGTATGCCAATAAAATATTAATTCTATGTGCTGCTAAGCTCCCTGGGTTTGGGTAACAATTGATCGCTGTTCTAACTCTGGTTTATTCAGGCATACTCCTCAGTTGCAGACCCTGTGTCTGATACACGTCTTGGCTATATGACCCCGCAGTCCAGCTGACTTGACCCTGAACCCAGTGTCTCGGTTCTCTTGACCTTACCAGTTGCTTAGATCTGTTCCTTCCAGAGCTGGGTGAGCTCTGGTGTGCCTAGTTATAAACTTCAGGGACTATGTGACAGAGTAAGGAACAAACAGGCTTTGTAAAGAAACATTTTAAATACAGATTTACAAAAGCATACAAGAGTGATAGATGTATTTAAAAAAACAAAATACAAGTTTGTGTTTACCTCCCTCTTCTTCCTCACTGCTCCTAACAATCTGTTGGGTGCAAGGTCTGTCCATGTTCAGGTGTTCAAGTCCCTCTTGCTGCTCGCAGGGATTGGCTCCCTTTACACACAGAACCCCTACCATGCTGGGTTCATGTACACAGTTCCCATTATTTCAGAGGGAGTAGTAAAGCTCATAAGAGTTATTAGAAAGTCAGTAGTCCGTGGCAACCTTGGCTTACTCTTCCTGTGTGTTCTGCATAAGGTAAGACATACTCCCTCTTCTGGCCTTACTAAACATCTTCATGGGCTACATAATCTGGCTCTCAACACAGGACACAAAGTACAGTAATATGCAAAGTGGAGGTTCTAATCCACAAAGCAGGTTTGCAGTCTTAAATGATACAAAACAAAATTAAACGTATAAATGGACACAGACATTTTCCCAAAACTGTCAGACTATGCACACACAATGAAAATATGGTCCCTATCCCAAAGAGCGTGTGTGTGTAAAACACAAAATTACATTAAAAGAACATTGAGGTTTCAAAGTCAAGCACTGAGAAGGTAGGAAATCCTTTCTTTGTGAGTATGCATTATGATATATTCTTTAATTATGTGGTCACGTACTGTTTTTTTTCAGAGGACCCCCGGCCTTATTCAGTATACTCACTCTGGTATTTCGTTTTATTTTCATTGTTTAATGTATATGGCCCCATGCCTTACTTATTGCACACAATTTAAACCTTGCAAGGAAGACACAATTATCAATTTCCTGATGGGCTTTTCTGGTATTCATCACTATAGTATTTGAGTTTTTCATAAACATTAATCTTTACAACACCCTTTCTTCTCTGCGGTTCTGAAAGTTGCTCTAATTGATGGAAGTGTGTGGTACTGTAACACTGTTCATCATTACACTCTCATAGTAGAGAAGAAGAAATTACTGCAAAACATTACAAGTAGGTAATTCTTCCATTTAACTAGAGATAAACTAGTTGTGTGTATTCATCGGTATAGATACACGTGTGATGTGTATACACATGTGCCTAATGTTTTAGTTTTTAAGTTAATAGACAAGTTAGAAGTAGAATGAGTTTCTTATAAGAACAGTTGTATTTACATCATATATTTTCTTTAAGGTCCGGGTCACCAAGCTTTCAGAGTTGAAGACTTCTATCAATGAATACAATATTCGATCTGAGATTTTGTCTATGGGAATGGGAATTGACAATCCAGAACATATAAAACAACTTCAAAAGTTGTGTAAACATGCAAAAATGTTAGCTCCTGCGGAGAAAACCTTGCAAACTTTGTAAGTGATTACTTTTGATTTCAGTGCTTTATTTCTTCTTTTAATGAATGCTGGTTTTGGTCTGCAAAGAGTTTCTTAATTTGATAAACAGGATATTTATACAGTATGAATATTAGCTGACAACAGTCAACTTTTCACTTGGACATGGTATCTATTTGATTGGTACCTACAACATGCTTGCTTTCTCTGAGCGCATTCTCTGGACTCATTTCCAGCATTGCCAAATCACAGGATAAAAAATAAAAATTGTTACTGACCTTCAAATGACCTGTAATAGAATTGTCAGAATTCAAATTTGTTGTTTATTGTGATGTAGTTCTTAATGAGTAAGTACCAAATTTCAGTATCCTCCATCAAAAGGGCAGATGAACTGTTAAAATCTGAGTCATCCTTTCATCCCTGTCGTTCATTCCCAGCTTCTGGAAATACATTATGATTATGACACAATCATATCATAATATTACTGTGAAAAATACGGAAAACAGTGTCACAATCCTCCTGCTCTCCATTGCCTGACTAGCATTGAGTGCCGCTGATGGACCATTACTGGTACCAGGATTGGCACACATCTTGTGGTTGAGACAGGGGTCCCTTGCTGGGCACCTTCCGGCCACCAGTGACCTGTGGGATGCTCTTCAGTCACAGATGTCCCACCCTTCGTCGCACTCAAAGGCAAGATTGCCAGTCAGGTCTGTGGTGGTGATTGTTGATCCGTCGCAGCCCTGGACTTGGCAGTCGTCCTCCCTATGGAGCCTCCAGAGTCATCCTGCCTGGGTCCGTCAGCCGTGGAACAGGATCCGGCTTTGGCTCAGTAAAGGGCCTTGTCTTAGTCTCCGCACAGTGCTGTGTTGTCTGGCTTATCCTCCCCTTTGGTACTGGAGGATTTTAAAGTGTACCAAAATCTTTTTCTCCATGTAGCTGTGTCCCTTAGTATCCAAGCAGAATTCTTGCAAGAGAGCACCCACAAATTGGTGGATGTTCGACAGCCGTCTGCTCCTAGGGAAGTCACCCTCCCTGTCAATGATGCATTCCTTGAACCGGCTAAGGCCCTCTGGAACACGTCATCTTCGGTAACGCCCACAGCTGAGCACATGGAAAAGTGCTATTTCATTCCTGTTTAGGGATTTGAGGGTTTTACTCCCATCCAGCCCCAAATTCCCTAATCATAATTGCAGTGAACAACAGAACTTGGCAGGCAGGTTTAAGTCCACCCCCAAGGATGGGGACTCTAAATGATTGGACCTCATAGGCAGAAAGATTTACATCAAATTGCTAACCAGCAAGTCTTGCTGTCCAAGTACCCTTTTATTAACTGGAAAGCTATGTCAAAGTTCGCAGACCAGCTGCCCAAGACCTCACGTGAGGTATTTCTGGTTTTGTCACTGAGGGCTGCTTGGTGTCTAAGACATCCTCTCAGTCTGCGCTGGACATCTTGTTCAGGGTGATGGCCGCTGCGGTCACCCCTATGACAATGACTTCCTGGCTGCAGAATTTGGGTATTGCCCCTTATGTCTAGCAGACCAATGAGGATTTGCCCTTTGGTAGCCAAACGTTCTTCGACAAAACTGAGAAGACGCTGCACTCCTTCAAGGACTCCAGGGCTATCCTGCGGTCCTTGGGGGTCTATACACCGGCGGTGCAGAGGTACCACTACACCATCCAGCAGCATCATCCTCTGCAGCGCATCTTTGGCCAGCCTTCCCTCCTCCAAGGCAACAGATCTACCCCAGAAAGAGGGTTAAATACCACAGGAGAACCCAGTCGAGCCTGGAGTTTGGCCTGTCCACACACTCTCCATCAGCGCCTTCCAGGCACCCATTTTAACTCCTTGTTGACCTTGTTCACTCAGTCGTTGCTCCTCTGTCCTCATTTCCCCCCTTTGACAGGCTGACCTGCTTTCACAATGCTTGGGGTTTGATCACCACTGACAGCTGGATCCTAAGTACCATCAAATTGGGTTATGCCATCCAGTTCCTCTCCCCATATCCCCACATCCCTCTTCAGGGATTCTTTTCATGAGATACTGCTCCTTGAGGAGGTCCACTTGCTGCTGACTTTGGGAGAGGTGGAGGAAGTTCCACCAGGACACTAGGGTCATGGCTTAACTTCCTGGTACCCAAATCCAAGGGAGGAGTAAGACCCATCATCAACCTTCACAGCCTCACCAATTATATTGGGTACATGAGTTTCTGAATGATCACACTATAGACTATCCTCCCCGCATTGCCTCAGTACGACTGGTTTGTGGTTCTGGACTTTCAGGACATATACTTCCATGTGGAGATTTTACTGAGCCACAGAAAGTTCCTTCGGTTCGTCATGGTGGAATGCCACTTTCAGTACACAGTGCTTCCATTCAGCCTCTCTTTGGCTCCTGGGTTTTTACCAAATGAGTGGTCATTGTTACTATGTATCTCAGGAAGAAGGGAATTCATTTTCCTGTATCTGGACAATTGGTTACTGAGGGACCGATCCAGAGAGGAAGTTCTTGCTCACATCAGGACCACACTGCACTTGCTTAACCGTCTGGTTCTCATCCTCAACTTTGTAAAGTCAACCTTTGCTCCCACTCAAAAAATTGAGTTCATAGGGGCCCTGTTAAATTCCACAACGTTGAGAGCATATCTGCTGACTGTTTTTAGACAGGTATTCTTCCCTGAGTCCCTGAAAAATGAGTGGTCCCTGAAGCCCTGCAGAGATAGTCCATGAGATGATTCTGAACCTCAGGCAAGTGAACAGCTATTAGAGTAATGTTCTCAATGCAGAACTGCCATAGCCTGATGGCCTTTAGGCAAATCAAACTGGAGGGTGCTCCCCTTTGTTGCCAGCTACAGTGGAAAGTGTTTGACAGGGAGCCTGGTCTGACTTCTCCTCGAGAGCAGAACTGATATTTCCTGTTTTCCATTGTACCAAACAGGTTAGTCGTTGGGATCTCCAGCCATGGCGCAGACTGCCACCATCTGCTATAATTTGGACTCTTTTATATTAAAGCCAGCAATAGACCTAATACACTCTTAAGGGGTTTTTTTGTGTGGAACTTATAATAGCCAGATTTTTTTGGGACTCTGTTTACAGGCAGTCCGGGACAGAGCTGTTATGGCTCGTTTATAAGGTGCGCTGTATTAGGTGGGAAAGGTATGTGAGGCTATTAATTGTGGAGTCCCAACCCATGCTTTTAACTAGTGAGTAACTAGTAAAATTTTCATAACTGCTTGTTTTTCCTCTTTTCATAGTGTCCATTTTGAATCTGCTGTGGCATTAGATGGAAGGGGATTGTACTGGGTGAATGGTGTGGGTTCCACCCTGAACAGAAGCACACAAAAAATAACTTAATAGGCCCATGAGCTGGAAATTCCTCCCATCCATATATTTAATAGAAAAACATGGCTGCAGAAATTTACCAGGCTCCAGCTCTGGCTGTGGCTCCGGTGCTTGCTCAGATGCCGGTTCTGCAGCCAGAAGGAATAGCCCCTTAAGGGATCCAAAGTCCCTCCTCCTGTGCTCAAGATACTGAAGTGGGTCTCAGCTCTCTGGGGAAAGAAACAGGGCTCCTACTTTCTTCCCAAGATGAATTGGGGGATTCTTAAAAAGATATTTTTAAGTGGGACAAAACTTATCTAGGGGGCTCAAGGCTTTCAATAAAAAGGGCCACAAGAGACCCTGCCCTCTCCACAGTTGTGCGGGGACTCCTGCAAAGTAGGCACAAAGAGGCAAAAAACATAAGCCCACAAAGGGAAGGAAAAATAAAAAAGATGTAAGAGAACTTTATCCTCTGTCTCAAACTTCTCATCTGCTGAGGAGGGAGAGAGCTTTCTGATTGAGGCTCTAAGCAGGAAAGGTGTAAAAACACGAATGGTTTCCCCCTGTCTGACTTACTAATATGTGCAGGAAAATGACATCTACCATCTAGCCAGATGAGTTATTAATGACAAATCAAAGGGCAAATTAATATCTGCTGTCCCAAATCCCAGCCTGAGTCAGTGATTCCCCAGCACTCTTCCTTTTGTACAAGTAATCAGGAATTAATGGAATACCCTGACAAGGAAAAACACATCAGCAGACACAAGTTTAGCTTTTTTTTACTCTTGTATCTTATACTATCACAAAAATATCAAAGATTGATGCTATGGTGTGTGGAGAATGCCCAAATGGCAAAAACTCCCTCTTTTGTGGCCCCTATAACAGTAAAAGGCCTTAATAACCCTTGTAACAGCAACCCCCCTCTGTAAGCTCTGACCAGGGCCTACCCTGTAACCAACAGGTCAGAAGCCAGAACCATACTAAGCAACGCTGCCCCGGGGCGGGGCCGGGGGAGAGGGGAGGGGGAAGGCCAGGGAGAAGAGGAACTGGAATATTTGTAACAGCGTCCTTGGCCATGGTCCAGCCTACGTCTGCTTAAACTTCTGCTTTTGTAACAGCTTCTGCTCTAAGGCTACAAGACTGTACAACCTATAATTATTGCTGTATAAACAATTAAGGCACATTAATTGGGAACAGGTACTTCTGTAGGCACCCACCCCTTGTACCTATGCACTCACCCCCCATTGCCTCCCCTTCCTTCCTTTTCCCTTCCCTAACACTGTGCCTGCCCCTGCTATTGCAGGGCAACAATAGAAAGCAATAAGGCAAAGTTATAACCAATAACCTGTAACAAGTTAGCACAGCAATAATCCTAGTGGTCATACTAAAGGGCATCATGCCCCTTCTTTGTCCTACTACGTACCCCCTTGCCCAAACCCTACTAACACGTATAATTAAGGAAATGTTAACTCATTATAAAACAATATTATTGTTTGGCTCTGATATACAAGCATGTAACAAAGTATTCTTGTAACCTATGCAAAAACATATTTCTGCAAAATCTGTCTTTTGTAACCGGAATTCGTGCTAATGTTCTCGCTCATGGCATAAACAGTATAACCGCAGACTGCCCTTTTGTGGACCCCTGTGTACCCAGACTAGTTGTCACACTAGGCCCAAAATACCATATTGGGCCCTAACTCCTCCGGTCACGAAATGTGGGGCCTACGTGTCCAGGACATGTTAAAAGTTTCTATAGGGAAGTACCAATCACCCAACCCCTCTTGGCACGTCCAAAGGAGGATTGCTGACAACTCGGGAAAGCACTCCTCACCCTAATGCTTGGCAGTGACGCGTGTGCGGTTGCGGTTTAAGACTTTAAAAATGGCATGTAACCTTGTAAGCATGGTAGTTGATTTTGGTCTGCTACCCCTATGCATAGGTGTGTGTAAGCTCAATAAACGGGCCTCAGGCTTGAGACTATAATTCAAATTTTCTGCCTAGGAGTGTTTGTTCCTAACAGTTCAAATGACTGCCTAGGGGGTATTCGTTCTTGACAGGTGTCATAATTAGCAAAAGATATAATTAATCCCATCAGAAATGATTTTTTTCCCCAAAGACGCAACTGACAGGAAGGTGGAGGGCCACCCTTATGAGGGATTTTGAGGTCTCTCATTGGCTGCTCTCAGTGTCCCTGGACACTGCGAGAGCTACATTATCCTGGCTATTGGAACTTAAGCCCTAGATGACAAGGACCATACTGAGTTCAGGTCTACTCTTAAGAAAATATTCCTGGCAAAGTTTTCATCACAGATGCCTCAATAGACTCAACGAGATTCTCAGACAGGGCCATAGCACCCAGTTAAGCAGCCTGGCGCCACATCTGCGTACTCCCTGGGACAGAATGCCCACTTCAAACAAATCCTGTGATCATCTGAGTTCATAGGCTCTCATTTGAGTGATTGTTCATGTATACATTCCACTTTAGGCTCCAAGATGGCATCTTCTAGGTCCCCTGAATATAAATACTGCCCTTATGTGAGAAAGCAGTGCCCACAAACAGGCACCTAAAATGCCTATACTGCCTGGGGGAGTTACACATTTTCATGAAATGTGCATTTTGCAAGTCCTTTATATCCAGAACCTGAAAATACAGGGAGATATTCCTTGTGAGTAAAGCCATGAGACGGGCATTGAATCCCCTCTTGGATCTGAAGTGTGAGCACTCTCACTGACTCATAGGGCCTCCTCTTCAGTTCTGGTACTGAGACAGACCAAGCCTGACAAGACACTGTCATCTGAGAAGACACAGGGTGTGAAGAGTTCCAGAGGTAGATCCTTCTATCAAAGGGGCTGTTGGGAGATTCAAACTGACTCATGAATCCAGACCTACAATCCCTCCCACTTAGGAATCATTTAACCCTTTCAGGCATCCATGGTCCTTCATCACCATGGACCAGTGGTTGTGTCCATGAGCCATAGCAGGCTAGTCGGTGAAATTTCACATAGTGCCTACCTCCAAGCCCTTTCTTCATCCCTCTTCAGGGATCCTTCTCACAAGTATCTATTATGTCAAGAGATCCTACATCCCAGCCTGGGAATTCTTCACTTCAGGGCATGGCTCCTTCATGGTTCTAACACCTAGAAAGCTCCTGCTCGAAGGAGGTACAAGAGGTATTATTACACAGTAGAAAGTCCTCGACATGCCGTACTTACCTGCAAAAATGGTCCAGGTTCTGGATTTGGTTTACTTCCCAACAAATCTCCCTGACATCTGCCACTCTTCCACAAATCTTAGACTATGTACTAACCCTAAAAAGATTGGGACTATCTCTAAGCTCTCTGAGTCCACCTAGTGGCTATAACAGCCTTCCACCAACCACTAGATGGATACTCAGTGCTATCACACCCAGCCACTAAAGATTCCTCGGGGTATAGTAAACATGGGACCTAAACCTGGTACTGAAAGGACTGACTAGGCCTCCCTTCAAATCCATGGCCACCTGTTTGCTTATATACCTCTCAATGAAAATGGCCTTTCTGATAGCAATCATCTTGGCTAGGAGAATAGGTGAAATAGAGGCTCTGATGGCACAACCACCATCACGGTATTCTTTCAGGACAAGGTTATGCTCAGGCCTCACCCAAAATTGATCCCGAAGGCAACCTCCCCGTTTCACATGAACCAATTGATTCACCTTCCAACCTTCTGCCCCAAGCCTCACTGAAACAACAGGGCGGCTATATGACACACACTAGATGTCAGAAGAGCCCTAGCCTTCTACCTGGATAGGACAAAGGCTTTCAGGAAGTCTCTAGGCTTTTCTTTGCTGTTGCGGAAAGATCCAAGGACTCAGCAATATCAGCCCAGAGATTCTCCAAATGGGTCTCAAACTGCATTAGACCATGTTATCAAGTTCATAATATGACTCCTCCAGATGTTATTTGCATGCCCTCCACAAGGTTGATCTCATCTGTTGCCTTCCTTAAGAATGTTTCTATCTCAGAAATTTATAGAGCGGCGACATGGGCATCTGTCCAAACCTTCACAGAACATTGTGATCGCTGGGGACTCCACCTCTGATGCTCTCTTTGGCTCCACAGTATTGTTATCTGTAACTGATCTGACTCTGAAGTCATCTACAGTAGAGCACCCATAGGGACACTACTCGAAGAAGAATTTACTCATCTTGTGCAATCATGATGGTTCTTTGAGATGTGTATCCCTATGGATGCTCCACAACCCACCACGAGGGGAAGGCATGAGGAGAAACAGCCCATGTGTGGGCATTGCTATCGAAGTTCTCCGATCAGCAGCGCAGGAATGCAAACACACCTATAGTGGAGCACCCATAGGGGAACATATCTCGAAGAACCATTGTTACTGCACAGAGTAACTTCTTATGTAGTCTTCTATCCGGACAATGTGTCCTTAAGAATATATCCAAATTTCTTACCAAAGGTAGCCGCAGAGTTTCTTTTGACCAACAAATCCACCTTCCATAGTTCTTTCCTAAAATTCATGTCTCCAAGGTTGAAGCCACTCTGCACAATTGGGATGTTGGAAAGGCCTTGGGCATTCTATTTGCAGAGAACAAACAAAACCATTCATGTCTTTACCTGGACTGCTTCCATTGCAGAGAGGCTGGAAGGCAAAGCCATATCAACCCAGAAACTATTGAACTGGATTTTTGACTGCATGAGGACTTGCTGTGGAGTGGCCAATCTGACCAGATGTCCCGATTTTATAGGGACAGTCCCGATATTTGGGGCTTTGTCTTATATAGGCGCCTATTACCCTCCACCCCCTGTCCCATTTTTCACACTTGCTATCTGGTCACCCTAGGATCCCCGCCCCATCTGAGATCACTCCACCAGGACTCAAGCAGCCTCAGCAGTATTGTTAAGGAACACCTATATTTTTAAAGCAGAGGTGAGCAAACTACAGCCCGCAGGCCACATCCGGCCCGCAGGACCTTCCTGCCCGGCCCCTGAGCTCCTGGCCCTGGAGGCTAGCCCCCGGCCCCTCCCCTGCTGTTCCCCCTCCCCTGCAGCCTCAGCTCGCTCTGCCGCCGGCACAATGCTCTGGGCGGCAGGCTGCGAGCTTCTGGGGCAGCGCAGTTGCAGAGCCCAGCCTGACCTGGTGCTCTGTGTTGCGTGGTGGCGACGGCTTGGCTGGCTCCAGCCAGGCGGCGCAGCCGTAGTGCTGCCAGCCACCAGTGCTCCAGGCAGCGCGGTAAGGGGGCAGGGAGCGGGGGGGGGGGTTGGATAGAGGGCAGGGGAGTTGGGGGGTGGTGTCAGGGGGCGGGGGTGTGGATAGGGGGCGGTGCGGTCAGAGGGTGGGGAACGGGGGTTGAATGGGGGCAGGGGTCCCGGGGGGGGGCAGTCAGGAAGGAGGGGGGGTTGGATGGGCCGTCGGGGGGAAGGGGTTCCCAGGCAGTCAGGGGACAGGTAGAAGGGAGGGTTGGATGGGGCAGGGGTCCCAGGGTGGGCTGTCAGGAATGAGAGGAGGGGTTGGATGGGGTGGCGGAGGGCAGTCAGGGGCAGGGGTTCTGGGGGCGGTCAGGGGACAGGGAGGGGGGGGGAATGGGGCAGGAGTCCCGGGGGGGGGAGGCGGATAGGGGGGGGGGGACGGCCCACGACCCCCTCCCCTAACTGGCCCTCCATACAATTTTCGAAACCTGATGCGGCCCTCAGGCCAAAAAGTTTGCCTGCCCCTGTTCTAAAGCAAAGCAGCCACCTGAGGATCCATTCACATGTTCACAAAACAGTGCTATTACTGAAGACTGCAAGCTGAATGCTGTATTTGCAAGGCTGTGCTGCAGTATGTTCTCCTGAAGACTCTAAGCTTCCACATCCATTGCGTCCTTTCACTCGAAGGAGGATGAGACATTACATATCTACAATAACTGGAGGAGTTCAAGGTGTTTTGTCCGTATACTCACATTCCACAACTAGTCCTCCATTTCCTCAACCTCAGAGTCCTTTACTCAGGATTCTGCAGTTGGGGCAAAACTGAGAGGTGGTTGGCACGCTCTGCCCTTTTATGCCCTTGTCATGAAGCACAAAGATTCTCGGGGTAGATGAGCACCATACAGACACTGCTGTGCCAAAAGACTCCGAACTGAAGTGGATCCCATACACGCCATTAGTGAAATGTGCATGTGGGCAACACATCTGAAACTCCAGTTGCAGTACAGATGAGAAACCAGATGTTTCTGATTGGATAAGATACTAGTGCATCCATACCAAATCAGTCCTTCCTATTTCCACAAAGTGCCTTGAAAAGGCACAGGAAGTCTAACTGGCAGAAATGCTCCTTTTGTCCAGAAGTACTAGTCACAGATGTTCCAAAGTTAGGATGGCTGGTACATCACAGGAAAACCGTGGAACTGTAGCTCAGATAGCAAATCTAGAGGTGTCAGCAAAACCCCTAAGAGCACAGCATGACAGTCTAAGTCTAGGAGACCGAATATCCTACTTCTCAAGAGAATGATCTCTCTTAACCAGGGATAAATAGATGAAAGAAGTAGACACTGGCGCTAAGGGCTCCATCCCATCCCATCACTTCCCTTCTTAATCCAATCACCTATTCTGAGAAATCCTATCAAACACAAGCTCTGAAAAGATTTCACATCGTTTGGATATAAAAACAATACAATTGATTCCCTCAGACTAAAGGTTCTTAAGCGTATACTTTGTATTCTTCTTTGTCCAGAAAGGCACAGGAGGGATCAGAGCTGTCCTGGGTTTCAAGTCTTCAGTCCTAACTAACCCAAAAAATTTAGTGTCAACAAATTTGCTGTTCTCTGCTAAAGTCTTTTTTTCCTGATTATTAATATTTTACTACCAGTCCTAGTATAGGTTCTTGAGGGGCAATGCTATTAATCTCCTTTAGTATTGAAACTGATAATTTATTTCTGCACATGGTTTTGTTTTTTATGCAGTGTTTGTTTCATGACAGAATCCTACCTCTTACTCTGTGACTTAGTCTTTGTGACAAACATTAGCTTTTGTAAAATCTATTTTGTAAACAAAGTAAATTTTATCTGCCTATTTGTTATCCACTGCTCTGATTTTCTCAAAAACTGTAATAGGTTGGAGGGGCACAATTTTCTAGACTCTGAGCTAGTTTGTACTATCATAATATTTTCATAGGCTATTTTATGTCAGTATCTGTCAATTCATTAAAATTCTGTGGAAACACGGAATTCTGCCTGCCAGAAACCTGCTTGGTCACCTGCCAGCTTGCCCACCCGGCTCTTCGCCAGCATGTGCTTCCAGGGTCCCAGCTACTCATCCATTTGCCTGGTGGGCTGATGGTGAGCTCAGTCTGGAAGTCTTGGAAGTCCCAGGACCCTGAGCACTCTTTGCAAAGTAGTTGGGAGCCTATAATCTAGGGCTCTTGGCAGAAGTGGATGGAAAACTGTAATTCTATTTCATGGAGAATCCCAGAAGTTTTGATTTTCATTCCAAATTAGAACAAAACCAGATTTTGAAATCTCAGTCTTCTACAAATCAGACTTACCATTCTCCACCTAGCTCTATTGACTACCCTTCAGTCCTTTCATATATAAACTAATGTTAATGATAGGTATCATGGGTATGGTACAGAGTACAGAACAGTCACCGCCACCAAAATAAAAGCTCTTTAATTTTTTGTTTGCTTCAATTTCTGTGGAAAATTTTCCCTAAGTTCAGGAATCCTATGTTGATACTTACAGAATGTCAAAAGTCCATATTAACAAGCTTGTACTATGTTTTCAATATATATCAATCAGATATTACTTGGCAAGATATTCAAAGATACTTACGGTATACTATTAACTGCCACATAATAGTGAAGCTTTTCTTATTTTCAGAATGCTCTCTTCTACACCCAAAAGAAGTGTGCCGGAGCAGGATGCGGCCAGCCCGCAGTGTGTGCCGGAGCACGCTGCTGCCAGCCCGCAGTGTGTGCAGGAGCAGGATGCGGCCAGCCCGCAGTGTGTGCCGGAGCAGGATGTGGCCAGTCCACATAGCTTATTAATGGAAGAAAATTTCACAGACATTTGCAATAGCTCTCAAATGACTTTGGAAAATCATCAGCGTGGTAAGTATTTCAACCATTTTTTGGTAAATTGTGAAAACCTGAAAAACAAATTTCCATAAAAAGATAAAATATAGATGAAGGTTGAATCTTTAAATTATGGCATCTATTAATTTTCTCTTTACAAAATACATATTTCCCTACGCATGATGAAATGTATTCAACATGTAAACCTCTTCATTCTCAGTTTAAACTGCTTTTTACCGAAAAAAATCCCAGGTTTTAAAAAAAGTACCATTTCTGTTTTTCTGATTTTCACTGTGCTTTTGTATTATTCAAATATATTAAAAATAACTTGTTTTATTAGGAAAATACAATACATTTCATGAGATACATCTGTTATGATAATACATTAGTCTGTGTGTGTATGCAAAGCTGCCTGTTGAAGTAAGGCTATGTATTAGTCTAGAAGATACAGACACAATAAACAAACAGGTATGCATGCAAGCTCTGACGTACGTGCTCATCTGAATGTATTGATGAATCTCACGCCCACCACGTACACATTTCAAGCTGTTAGCAGATAATGGTTTAAAGATTTGATGCACTAAAATGGGAAGAAGATGAAAATCTGTATCAGAATACATTTCAGAACACAAGGCAATATTCAGAAGTTTAAAAAAAGCAAAAACAAGAGAAAAGGATGAAGTAGAGTGTATGCGCTGCAAATGGTGTGGCCCAGTTATTAAATGTAAATATTTATAGGCTAATAGTTCTAAGTCTACAACAGTAAACTGTTTATTCAAATGAAAAGTTTTATTTGGAGATTAGAGATATATTGTTCTTTTAAACTCAGAGGTGGCGTTGTGTTTTAAGTTCTGTTTTAGTTCTGCAGCAAACCACATTTAATTCCATTAATCGAAGTATTAATCTACTGAATACCTTTTCCCCATCCTTCCATCCACCAAAATAAATCCTGATACTTGCCCAGAAAAATTAAGGTTTTTTTTCCCACCGATCTTCACCAGTTTTTGTTGTTGTAGTAATAAACCAATAAATTTCCAGGAAAAATTAAATAAAATAAAACCTGAAAACAAAGGGCCTTAGCAATATGTTAGTAAACTGAACTGCTGTAGTGAAGCAATAGATGCAGTAGATACACTGTAAATTACTTGGTAACGTACACTAATGTGGGAGTCTGCCAATTTTGCTGCACAGCTGCTCTCCTTATTCAATATTAATTTGTAGTACCTCCCAACTGTGGATTTCAAAGGCATTCCAATGTTACTGGAGGCTCCAGGACAAAGTCCTGCCCTTCATCTCAGGCCACCAGATTTTTGCCTCCTGTGGCAGAACAAGTTGATGATTCCATTTCTCCTGATAATTTTGGTTTATAACTTTAATTTTTATTTGTTTTTCTTGCAGTAGAGACGTCATTTTAACTTCTAGCTCCTCTCTCCCTCTCTTGAGGTGAGGAATTACTGGAATATTGAGGCTCTAAATCTGGCTTCTCTGATACAGCACCCCTTGGGTGTGAGCGGGCTTCTTCTGCCCCTCACTTAGGCAGCAGTGAAACTCTGCAAGCATTGAGCCAAGTCCAAGAGGTGCTATAGGTGCCTTTCCAGGAGCCTTGGAGGGCAAGGTATGCCCTGCAGCCACAAGTCGTCAATCCTTGCTCTGCTAGGATACGGGCTTGAAAGGCAGAGTTATGTCCTGCAGCTGTAAGCCACCAACCCTTGCACTGGTAGGGCATAGAGTTTTGAATTGGAGAGAAATATAGGTCCTCAAAGCATGCATAAAGCTGCAGCTCCATTGTGGAAGGTTAGACCAGGAGCATGAGCATTCCCACAGAGGGGAGAAAGCTTGCTCAAGGATAAGTCTTGCAAACTCTAGAGAGTCCCAAAAAGGCAAAGGAAGCATCCCCTTAATAAGGTGTCAGTTCATTTTGTTGATTAGCAAGTGGTGTAAATATCAGTGTTTAAACCCTGACTTCCTTTGTTTTTCCACCCTGAGGGAAACGTTTGCTTGAACCGTTTATCCTCCATAGAGGCTCTTTCATAGTGCTCTGTATTAATCTTACTGCCCCTCCCCCATCTGATAGCATGTCTGGGCATGCTGAAAAGCCTGTTACTCCTGTGAAAATCTGCCTCAGGTTTGTTGATCAATATATGCAGGTTAACATATACATATACATGTAATAATTAGGGCTGTCAATCGCAGTTACTCACACGATTAACTAAAAAAAATTAATGGTCATTACAAAAATTAATCGCGATTAATTGCACTTATAACAATAGAATACCAATAGAAATTTATTAAATATTTTTGGATGTTTTTCTACATTTTCAATATTGATTTCAATTACAACACAGAATACGAAGTTCACAGTGCTCACTTTATATTATTATTTTTGATTACAAATATATGCACTGTAAAAATGATAAAAGAAATAGTATTTTTCAATTCACCTCATACAAGTATTGAAGTGCAATCTCTTTATTGTGAAAGTGTAACTTACAAATGCAGATTTTTTTGGTTACATAACTGCACTCAAAAACAAAACAGTGTAAAACTTAAGAACCTACAAGTTCACTCAGTCCTACTTCTTACTCTGCGAATTGCTAAGACAAACAAGTTTGTTTACATTGACAGGAGATACTGTTGCCTGCTTCTTATTTACAATGTCACCTGAAAGTGAGAACAGGTGTTCGCATGGCACTTTTGTAGCCGGCGTTGCAAGGTATTTACATGCCAGATATGCCCGTTCATGCTTCAGCCGCCATTCCAGAGGACGTGCTTCCATGCTGATGCTGCTCGTTTAAAAAAAAAGTCAATTAAATTTGTAACTGTACTCCTTGGGGGGAGAATTGTATGCCTCCTGCTCTGTTTTACCTGCATTTTGCCATATATTTCATGTTATAGCAGTCTCGGATGATGACCCAGCACATGTTCGTTTTAAGAACACTTTCACAGCAGATTTGACAAAATGCAAAGAAGGTACCAATGAGAGATTTCTAAAAATAGCTACAGCACTCGACCCAAGGTTTAAGAATCTGAAGTGCCGTCCAGAATCTGAGAGGGACGAGGTGTGGCGCATGCTTTTAGAAGTCTTAAAAGAGCAACACTCTGATGCGGCAACTACAGAACCAAACCACCAAAAAAGAAAATCAACCTTCTGCTGGTGGCATCTGACATGATGATGAAAATGAACATGCGTCAGTCTGCACAGCTTTGGATCTTTATCAAGCAGAACCCATCATCAGCATGGACGCATGTCCTCTGGAATGGTGGTTGAAGAATGAAGGGACATATGAATCTTTAGTGCATCTGGCACGAAAATATCTTGCAACACCAGCTACAACAGGGCCATGCGAATGCCTGTTCTCACTTTCTGGTGACATAAACAAGAAGCTGGCAGCATTGTTTCCTGCACATGTAAACAAACTTGTTTTCCTGAGTGATTGGCTGAAGTTTTACATTATTTTATTTTTGAATGCAGTTTTTTTGTACATAATTCTGCATTTGTAAGTTCAACTTTCATGATAAAGAGATTGCACGACAGTACTCGTGTGAGGTGAATTGAAAAATATTTTGTTTTTGTTTTTTACAGTGCAAATATTTGTATTCAAAAATAAAGTGAGCACTGTACACTTTGTATTCTGTGTTGTAATTGAAATTAATATATTTGAAAATGTTGTAAATATCCAAAAATATTTAAAATAAATGGTATTCTATTGTTGTTTAACAGCGCGATTAATTGCGATGAATTTTTTTAATCGCTTGACAGTCCTAGTAATAATCCTGTTCTCTTATGTAAGTATCCCATAACACCTTGCATCTGATGACGTAAGTTTTGGTTTAGGGAAACTGTCAAGATCAAGACATATGAATGTTCTACTCTGGTATAAACCTAGGAGGTGCCTTCACACTCTTGGTACCTGGAAAGGCATGTGTTCAGAACTAAAATAAGGGTTACATCATGGTACCAGAAAAACAAGATAGAAAGGTGATTGTTTAAATCTACTTTTAGATGATGTATACAGTACCTTTTACTTGTAAGCAGGAAGGGCATAAAAAGTTGGCTTTATGGGATATAAATCTGAGAGCACACCTTCTGTGTAAGGTGAATGTAACAACACTGCATGGGATGGCTTCCTGGATACTAGTGTTGTATTTAACCTTTTTCTTGTATTGTGGTGTTATTGGCTTATACCAATAAACCTGGCTGACATTGGTTATTTGGGCTCTTGAATATATTTCATAATGCACCAGTGTGGTCAAGCAATTAACTATACAATTTATCAACAGTTTGCAAAGTAGTGGGAATTGTGCCTGTCTGGGTTTCAGCTGAGAGACTCTCACTTTGCAAGGGAAAGGAGCTCAGAATCTGACGGGTGGGAAAAGGTCTCTCTTCACCCTTCCCTCTCTCAATAGACTGGCTCCACACTAAAGCATAAAGCAATGTGAGAGGCCGGGGCAGATACACATGACTCCATTCCCCACACAGCTGCACCATGATGGGATTACAGGGAGGTAAGATTGAAATCCCATCCCATGTTCAAAATGACTCATAGTGTACTGAGTAAAGCCTGTATCATACTAGATCTCTCCTGAAGTGCTTACATGGGTGCTAACCAGCCTTGGGAAGCAGGCAGGTGTCGGTTCAGGCTCCTGGGTCCATGTAACAAGTTATTCTCACAATCCTCAGTACCCTTCCTTAGTTTAGGGGTCCCTAGACCAGGATGCACAGCATACTAATCCTTCTTTTCTAAACAACTGGCCAGTTGTTAGAAAGGATTCATACCCAACAGTTCAAAATCAAGAAAGTTTTGAACCCAATGCAGAGAATTACTTTTACAGGGGTCAGAATAGTCCTGACTCTGGCCAGAATTTTACCATCATGATACAGATTTGAAAAGCTCTGAAACTTCATTGCGCCAGCCATTTCCTGGCAATGGTCATCTGTAGCAAATGATCTCCAGTGGGTGGGATTGCTAGTGCCATGCATGGACCTCCACCCACGAATGGATGTCTTAAAAAGCACCTGCAGGAATTCCTTCTGAGGACGTGGAACTGCACACCTGATCCAATGCAAAATTAGGTGTCATTTTTGGATCAAAGCAATGGTCCCTTAGTGGGCATGTAAGTACAAACAATGTGTTGACAACCAGCCCAATTTTTTATCTCTTGAACCTTACATACTCTCTTGGAAACAAGCCTCACAGGTGGGGAGCATACTTGGAAGACAGATTTCCAAAAATCTCAAAGTACACATCCTTTTAATTCACTTCAATAGCTCTATCAATGGAGTGTCTGAATAAAAACATAGGCATGTCCTTATTGGATCTGACCAGTTGTCTGTCAAGTCCAGTACCTTGTCTGTGACAGCGGCCATTATAACTGCATCGGTAGAAATGACATGAAATCACGTAGCGGGCAATTATGACACTCACAGGGGAAGTCTCCTATCTCCCATTTAGAGATTGGCTTGTGATTGAGGCATGAGTGTTTATAGTTCTTCCAAACCGAGGGTGTAACCACAGATGAACGCTTCCTTGGGGCTATGGAAATGAGGTCCTGAGCAAAGAAGAATCTGCTACCTTTGAAGACCATTCATATAAAGGATACAGAAAAGAGAGTGTTAAGTCCTCCTCCTGCTCCTCTGCTGGCCCAGAAGATACCGATGAGCCGATTATGGCCCCTAGTCCCGCAGGAGGATTCTAAGGCCCACCAGGAACTATTAAAAAGGGTGGCATCAAGCCACAACCTCCAGGCAGGGGAGGTGGAGGAGCCCTCCGACTCCCTGTTTAATGTACTGTCTGCCTCGGTACTGGGCAGGGTGGCCTTGCCTCTCCACGAAGGGGTGGCAAAAATTTCAAATGCCCTGTGGCAAACCCTGGTCTCATTGGCCCCCATCTCTGAGAGAGCGGAATGCAAGTATTTTGTGCCTGCCAAGGGGCATGAATACCTATACACCCACCCTGCCCCAACTCCCTGGTGGTCGAGTTGGTCAACCACAGGAAGCGGCAGGGCCAACCAGCCCCTATTTCAAAAAATAAAGATTCAAAGAGGCTGGACTCATTTGGAAGGAAAATGTATTTGTCCTCGAGCTTCCAGTTACGGGTGGCGAACGATCAGGCTCTCCTGGGCCGGTATGAGTTCAACCTGTGGGGCTTTTTGCCTACGTTCGAGGACTTCCTCCAGGAGCGTGACAGGAAGGAATTCAAAGCGCTCATGGACGAGGGTACAGCGGCTGCCAGGGCAACCCTGCAGGCAGCATCGGATGCGGTGGACATGGCCACATGGTCTATGGCCTCCGTGGTGTCCATGCAAAGGGCGTCGTGGCTCCTGCTCTCTGGGCTGCCCAGTGAGGTGCAGAGCTCCTTGCAAGACCTCCCGTTTGACGGCAAAGCTGTTTGTGGTACAAACGGATATAAAACTGCATGGCCTGAAAGACTCCAGCACAACGCTTCAGACTCTGGGGCCTCTATGTTCCGGCTCCAGCTAAACCTAAGTTCAAGCCACAGCAGGCTCCCATCCAGGCCACCCACTCCAAATACGAGCCCGCTTATAAAAAGTTGCAGGACTATAAGAAACGCCCGCAGAGGCAGTCTCTGCCTGCCCCCCAGCCTGGGTCCTCCAACGGCAAACAGGCAGGGAAATGGCGGTTTTGACGGGACACCTGGGGGCGCACTGCCAGTTCTCATCAGGGATCCACCCACAATAAAGCTTCCCTTCTCCAACCGGTTGTGTGCTTTCCTCCCAGAGTGGTCGCGGCTGACCTCGGACCGATGGGTCCTCAACACCATCTCCCGGGGTTACACCCTCCAGTTTACCTCCACCCCTGTCCCTCTTGGGGGACCCCGTCACAAGGCTCTGCTCAAGCAGGAGGTAGGGCGACTCCTTGGCCTAGGATCAGTGGAAGTGGTGCTAGTGGAGTTCAAACGCAAGGGGTACTACTCCCGCTATTTCCTTATCCCGAAGGCCAGAGGGGGGGCTCAGGCCCATCCTGGACCGGCGAGGCCCAAACCAGTACATGGTGAAGCTCAAGTTCCACATGGTCTCCCTGGCCTCCATCATTCCCTCCCTGGATCCCGGGGACTGGGTATGCTGCCCTCGATCTGCAGGACGCGTACTTCCACATCCATATATTCGAGGGGCACAGACGCTTCCTCCGTTTCCCAGTTGGACAGGAGCACTACCAATTTACGGTCCTCCCGTTTGGCCTGTCCACTGCCTCCAGGGTATTTACAAAGTGTATGTTGGTGGTGGCAGCCTACCTCAGGTGCCGTGGGGTCCAGATCTTCCCCTATCTGGACGACTGGCTGGTCAAGGGCAGCTCCTGGTCACAGGTGCAGGATCACGTGGTGCTCCTTCTGTCCACATGTGCCACTTTGGGCCTGTTGGTAAATTACACAAAGTCCACGTTAGTCCCAGTACAGCGCATAGAGTTTATCGGTTCTGGATGCCACGTTGGCCAGAGTCTCCCTCCCACGGGACATGTTCAAGACCCTGAAAGGGCTCATCGACACGGTCACAAGGTTTCCAGTGACAACAGCCAGAGCGTGCCTCCAGCTCTTGGGTCACATGTCGGCATGCACATGTGGTCCACCATGCCAGACTCAGGATGAAGCCCCTCCAGCTCTGGTTGGCCTCGGCATTCTTCCAGGCCAGAGACAGGATGGACACTCTGCCTGAACCGATGACCGCCTATGTAAGGATGTGGTGTAAGCATTGTTACATACATACATTTCCATAACTGTTTAGTGGATATCTTTTTATTTACCTATGATCGTGGCCCTCCCCAGGGAACATGCTCCACGGCGTCCCGTTCAGAGGCAGGCCCCCGTCGATGGAACTGGTGTCCGATGCATTGGACTTGGGGTGGGGAGCCCATGTGGAGGAAGTTCAGACCCAAGGTCTGTGGTCTGCGCAGGACCTGACCCTCCAAATAAACATCAAGGAGCTCAGGGCGGTGCGGCTGGCGTGCATGGCCTTCCGCTCGCACCTGGAGGGCCGGGTGGTCAGGGTTCTCACTACAACATGGCCTCGATGTTTTACATCAACAGGCAAGGCGGGGCCCGATCCTCTGCTCTCTGCCAGGAAGCCCTCAGGCTGTGGGACTTCTGTATAGCCCATGACATTTGCCTACAGACCTACCACTTACCGGACACCCGGAACTCGCAGGCGGATTGCTTGAGCAGGGACTTCTCCTCTCGGCACGAGTGGTCTCTTCACTCAGAGGTGGTGTACAGACTTTTCCAAGAGTGGGGAACTCCCCAGGTGGACCTGTTCATGACTCGGCAGAACTGTCGCTGTCCCCGGTTCTGCTCCGGGGGAGGGGGGCACTATCTCCAATGCCTTCTTCCTGTCCTCGTTGGGCCGGTTTCTCTATGCCTTCCCCCCGTTCCCACTGATAGGCAAGGTCCTGGAAAAGATAAAGACGGACAGGGCCTGGGTCCTACTGATTGCCCCGGCAAGGCCCAGGCAGCATTGGTACAGGACCCTCACGGGCCTGGCGGTCGTCTCGCCATTGCTGTCCCACCCGGACCTTCTCTCCCAGAACTAGGGCCGCCTTCTCTACCTCAACCTAGTGGCACTTCACGTAACGGTGTGGCTGCTCAGTGGTTAGGCCGGGAGGAGAGAACGTGCTTGGAAGGGGTCCAGCGTGTCCTCTTGGAAAGTGGGCAACCCTCCACGCGCCAAGCCTACTTGGCAAAGTGGTCTCGGTTCTCCTGATGGGCGGATGATCAGGGCATTTCCCCTGTGGTTGCCCCGATCCAGCTCATTTTGGACTACCTCCTTCACCTTGGAGCCCAGGGCCTGGCGCCCTCCGTCAAGGTGCACTTGGCGGCCATATCGGCCTTCCACCCGCTGGTGCAGGGCCACATGGTATTCTCCCATGCTATGACTGGCCGATTCCTTAAAGGGTTGGATCGTCTCTTCCCGTGTGTCAGGCCCCCAGTCCCAAAGTGGGACCTGAACCTGGTGCTGGCCTGCCTCACGGGCCCCCCATTTGAGCCGCTGGCTACGTGCTCCTGGTCGCACCTCTCGTGGAAGGTAGCCTTCCTGGTGGTGGTCATGTCGACTAGGTGGGTCTCGGAACTCAGGGCCCTGATCTCCGAGCCCTTGTACACGGTGTTCCATAAGGATAAGGTCCAGCTCCGCCCACATCCTTCGTTCCTCCCGAAGGTGGTCTCGGCCTACCACATGGGTCAGGACATTTTCCTGCCGGTCCTCTGCCCCAAGCCCCATGCGTCCAGTGAGGAGTGCCGCCTCCACACGCTGGATGTACAACAGGCTCTGGCTTTCTACCTGGAGCGGACAAAACCGTTCAGAAAGTCGTCGCAGCTGTTCATCACCTCGGCCAAACGCATGAAGGGTTGGCCGATCTCCACTCAGTGGCTCTCCAACTGCATCACTTTGTGCATCCGTACCTGTTATGACCTGGCGGGAATCCCCCCGCCGTCAATTGTGAGAGCACACCGACTAGGGCGCAGGCCTCGTTGGCTGCCTTTTTGGCCCATGTCCCCATCCAGGACATTTGTAGGGCTGCTATGTGGTCTTCAGTTCACACTTTCACCTCGCATTATGCGATCGTCTCTCAAACCAGGGAGGACAACGGGTTCGGCAGGGCTCTGTCCCGAGAATTTATGAACTCCTACTCACCTCCACCAGATATAGCTTGGAATCACCTATTGTGGAATACAGATGAGCAATCACTCGAAGAAGAAAAAACAGTTACCTTTTCCGTAACTGGTGCTCTTTGAGATGTGTTGCTCATGTCTATTCCACATCCCGCCCTCCTTTCCCTCTTTTAGAGTTGTCTAGCAAGAAGGAACTGAGGGTGGGGGGAGCGCGCAGCCATACCGCGCCATGGAGGCGCCAGTCCAGGGGTCGCTAGGGTCGCTCCCCTATGGGTACTGCTAGGGGAAAAACTTCCGACACCGGTGCACGTGGCAAGCACGCACACCTATTGTGGAATAGACATGAGCAACACATCTCGAAGAACACCAGTTACGGTAAAGGTAACTATCTTTTTCCTTAGTTTATAAAGCTCTTGCTTTATATAGGGGGAACTTCCATTTCTGTGTATTATGCTATTATAATAACTCTTCTCCTCCTCCCCCCACATCTGTGATTCACCACTCAGTACTTCCCATTAGTGATGAATGAAGAGAAGCTGTGCAACAGAGTGAGAAACTTCTTACTTTATAATTTTCTTAGCAGCTTCTATTTTTCTTTAACCAGCCCTGATAGCCTGGTAAATGACCAGAGTGCAGATTGATTTTTTTTTTCTAAAGGGATACTTAGACATATAATAATTACTTATACATTATATAAAGTTGTCTAAATGCTGCTAATAATTGGTTGCTGGAGTGTTTCTACAACTTTGGAAGAATTCTTCTGGTGGCCCCAGCTGAAGAGAAGGGCTTAGTCCTGGAGCTTCAAGCACCAACATTGGATGACTTCAGAATTCCATAGGTGGAGGGCGCTATCCCAGTACTGATGAATAAAGAGAGAAGCTGCTACCAGAAAATAATCAAGTAAGAGACTTTTCATTTGCTGGTCTGCCAGATTTAGTTTCTCTATAATTAGTTGCACTTGTTTATTAAGTTTTGTCAGTGGATTTGGAGCACTGTTTTGCACACATCCTTAATGAAGTTGGAAAGTATCATGACATTAAATGACATTCTATACCAGTGGCGGGCAACCTGCAGCACGCGGCCCTTCAGGATAATCTGTTGGTGGGCCGTGAGACTGTTTGTTTGTTTACATTGGCAGTCCGCCGGCACGGCTGCTCACAGCTCCCAGTGCCCGTGGTTCGCCGTTCCCAGCCAATGGGAGCTGCGGGAAGTGGCGCAGGCATAGCATTTATTCCCCAAGTAAAATCAATTTTAACATCAGAGCCAATCTTCGGCAGTACTAGCAGTCTTGTAGGCAGAGAAGTCCTATGTCTCTTATAGCAAGATCTGTTAGGCTGTCCTGTGGCCAATGGTGTGGAAATTCACCAAATTCTACAGATTGGTCATCCAGTCTTCAACCAGTGATGTTTGTGGCAGAAATTTTCTCTACACCATAAATAGGGCTGTCAAGCAATTAAAAAAATTAATCTCGATTAATCGCGCTGTTAAACAACAATGGAATAACATTTATTTTAAATATTTTTAGATGTTTAGTACATTTTCAAATATATTAATTTCAATTACAACACAGAATACAAAGTGTACAGTGCTCCCTTTATATTAATTTTTTATTACAAATATTTGCACTGTAAAAACACATTTTTCAATTCCTCATACAAGTACTATCGTGCAATCTCTTTATCATGAAAGTTGAACTTAAAAATGTACAATTATGTACAAAAAACCCTGCATTCAAAAATAAAACAATCTAAAGCTTTAGAGCCTACAAGTCCACTCAGTCCTACTTCTTGTTCAGTAAGTCACTCATACAAACAAGGTTGGTTACAATTTACAGGAGATAGTGCTGCCTGCTTCTTGTTTACAATGTCACCTGAAAGTGAGAACAGGCATTTGCATGGCACTGTTGTAGCTGGTGTTACAAGACGTTTACGTGCTAGATGTGCTAAAGATTCATATGTCCCTTCATTCTTCAACCACCATTCCAGAGGACATGCGTCCATGCTGATAATGGGTTCTGCTTGATAATGATCCAAAGCTGTGCAGACTGACGCATGTTAATTTTCATCATCATGTCAGATGCCACCAGCAGAAGGTTGATTTTCTTTTTTGGTGGTTTGGTTCTGTAGTTTCCGCATCAGAGTGTTGCTCTTTTAAGACTTCTAAAAACATGCTCCATACCTCGTCCCATTCAGATTTTGGATGGCACTTCAGATTCTTAAACCTTGGGTCGAGTGCTGTAGCTATTTTTAGAAATCTCTCATTGGTACCTTTGCGTTTTGTCAAATCTGCTGTAAAAGTGTTCTTAAAACGAACATGTGCTGGGTCATCATCCGAGACTGCTATAACATGGAAATATATGCAGAATGCGGGTAAAATAGAGCAGGAGACATACAATTCTCCCCCCAAGGAGTATAGTTACAAATTTAATTGACGCATTATTTTTTTAATGAGAATCATCAGCATGGAAGCATGTCCTCTGGAATGGTGGCCGAAGCATGAAGGGGCATACGAATGTTTAGCATATCTGGCATGTAAATACCTTGCAACGCCGGCTACAAAAGTGCCATGCGAACACCTGTTCTCACTTTCAGGTGACATTGTAAATAAGAAGCAGGCAACAGTATCTCCTGTCAGTGTAAACAAACTTGTTTGTCTTAGCGATTCGCAGAGTAAGAAGTAGGACTGAGTGGACTTGTAGGTTCTTAAGTTTTACACTGTTTTGTTTTTGAGTGCAGTTATGTAACCAAAAAAATCTACATTTGTAAGTTACACTTTCACAATAAAGAGATTGCACTTCAATACTTGTATGAGGTGAATTGAAAAATACTATTTTTGTTGATCATTTTTACAGTGCATATACACCTCTACCTCGATTGTAACGCTGTCCTCGGAAGCCAAAAAATCTTACCGCGTTATAGGTGAAACCGCGTTATATTGAACTTGCTTTGATCCACCGGAATGCGCAGCCCCGCCCACCCCCGGAGCACTGCTTTACCGCGTTATATCCAATTTCGTGTTATATCGGGTGGCGTTATATCGAGGTAGCGGTGTATTTGTAATCAAAAATAATAATATAAAGTGAGCACTGTGAACTTTGTATTCTGCATCCGATGAAGTGAGCTGTAGCCCACGAAAGCTTATGCTACAATAAATTTGTTAGTCTCTAAGGTGCCACAAGTACTCCTGTTCCTTTTTGTATTCTGTGTTGTAATTGAAATCAATATTGAAAATGTAGAAAAACATCCAAAAATATTTAATAAATTTCTATTGGTATTCTATTGTTATAAGTGCGATTAATTTTTTTAGTTAATTGCTGAGTTAACTGTGATTAATTTATAACCCTAATCATAATGCCTTACTAAGGTGAAGATGAGCCTATTTATTTTCCTAATATTTGGATCCACAGTGAAAAGGATGCTGCCGCTTCTCACTCTGGATGCAGGCGGTTGTGGAAATCCCATCATAACAGATCTGTGGACCTTAGGAAATTTATCCAAGTTTACCTGATAATTACCTTTCTTTGAACAAATGTGGCCCACCCTGGAAATAAGGGGACCGTATGGAATCAGTTAGAGTTAGAAATTGACATGCAAAAGTACATGTTTATTTTGTTAAGGAAAATTCTTCCCATCCTCTGTAGTTGGAGAAATTGTGCTAACTATACTTTGAAAAATTTCAACTCTCACTCATTTAGAAAAGCAGGATGAAATTATCCTGTGTGTGGAACTTGTCTCAACTGGCATGTACTTCAGGGATCAGAATATTCTCCTGCAGCCAGTTACAGTAACGCCTCACTTAAAGTCATCCCGGTTAACGTTGTTTCGTTGTTATGTTGCTGATCAATTAGGGAACATGGTCATTTAAAGTTGTGCAATGCTCCCTTCTAACGTCATTTGGCAGCCACCTGCTTTGTCCACTGCTTGCAGGAAGAGCAGCCCGTTGCAGCTAGCTGGTGGGGGCTTGTAACCAGGGTGGACTGGCAGCCCCCCTATCAGCTCCCCGCTCCCCTAAGTTCCCGGTGCTGCAGCCACCCAGCAGGCTATCAATTGCCGGGCAGTTCAGCTGTCCCTCCCCCCACTGCCAGGTGCTGCTCCTGCCTTCTGCCTTGGAGCTGCTCCCAGAGACTCCTGCTTGCTGTGCAGGGGGGGAGAGGGAGGCTAATGTCAGGGTGTCCCCCTCCCCCCTGCTCCTGCACCCCGCTCACCCCTTCTCCATATAGAGCAGGGAGGGGACACAGACGGAGAGAGACAGAGAGAGAGCTTGGGGAAGCAGCTGCTGTCTCAACTTCCTGATCCACTTAAAAAGACAATGCACTTAAGAGTGGGTCAGCTTACTTAAAGGGGCAGTGTGCATCTCTCTCTCTCTCTCTCTCTCTCTCTCTCTCTCTGTCTGCTATGCTGTCTTCCCTCCCTCGTGTTTGTGCTGCCTTGTGTGAGAGGCTACATTAACAACAATGTGTTCACCCTTGAGGGCTCAGTCGAGTGCTAGTTCATCATTTAGCAGCAAGGCATTCCCTGGGAAATATCCCTCCCTCTTCCACCCTCTAACTCAGAGGTTCCCAAACTGGGGTTCGTGAACTCCTGGGGCTCCGCGAAATATTACAGGGGGTTCTTGGGAAAAAATTCCCTAATGGCGGACAGAGCTGTCTCTAGGGACCCTGGGGCAGCATGGGGCCAGCAGCCCAGAGCCCCTGGACTTCCAAGAGCTAAGCAGATCAAAGCAAGCATATCAATCACACTGAGGAGATTTAAACTTCAAGACTCCTTATAAGAAACGGAAAGGGAGGTGAATATTTTTTGCTGTTTTTAAAATTAAATAGGCAGCTAGTATTGTTTTTAAAATTATTATTATGAACAGGTTTAAGCTTTGTTGTAACGTGCACTGTTTGCCTGGACTGCTCAAGACCTGAATACTTGTGTAGGAGGAACTCTTTTTGAGTTAAGTATCAGAGGGGTAGCCGTGTTAGTCTGGATCTGTAAAAGCAGTAAAGAATCCTGTGGCACCTTATAGACTAACAGAGATTTTGCAGCATGAGCTTTCGTGGGTGAATACCCACGAATTTCACCCACGAAAGCTCATGCTGCAAAATCTCTGTTAGTCTATAAGGTGCCACAGGATTCTTTTTGAGTTGGCTTCTTAAATCCCTTCCTGCTGTTTCACATCTGATACTCCTTGATGAAACATAGGAGCCTTGTCTTATAACAGGCTTATTCAAAGTGATACAAGCTACGAAAGTGAGATCTTGGAAGAGTGTTGCCGTTTTCATAATGTAATACAAATACTGTAATGATAAATAATAATTAATACTAATTAGTGTGTAATAAAGCATGTCATAAAAACAAATTTTATATTTCCAAGATCACTGTTTTTATAATTTATACTTAAGTAAAGGAGAAAAACCCTGGAAATATTCATTTTTAGGAGGGGGTTTGTGAGACTTGACATGTTAGTAAAAGGGGTTCACAGGCTGTTAAAGTTTGGGAACCACTGCTCTAACTTCTCCACCTCAACCAAGCTTCACAATCATCATAGCTGTGAACAGTATTACATTGTTTGTTTAAAACATATGCTGTGTGTGTATTTATATAATATATCGTTTTTTGTCTGGTGAAATTTTTTTTCCTTGAACCTACCCCCCCCCCCCCCCCCCCATTTACATTAATATGGGGAAATTGGATTCGCTTAACATCGGTTCACTTAAAGTCGCATTTTTTAGGAACATAACTATAACGTTAAGCGAGGAGTTAATGTACTTGGTTCTGCTCCCAAAATGCAACCACGCTGAAGTACCCATCATAAGCATTCTTTATTCTAAAAGAGAGGAAATTTTCAGATAAAATTGGGTAAATTTTCTTCTTCTGTTTATATTAGTAGTATTATGAATTTGTTCTGNCCAAAATCAGATCCGGCACTATTGGACAAAAGGCTACAAAAGGAGAAAAAATGCACCATGCAGCCATAAAGGTATTAAAACAATCTAGAACAGTGAACAGCCCTGTACTGAATTTAACTCTTCAAATTATAGGATTTAGTAATTTGAAAAGAGGTCACACACGGCTTGTAAAACAGCACAGCATAAAGCAACAAAGAGTCTTGTGGCACCTTTAAGACTAACAGATGTATTGGAGCATAAGCTTTCGTGGGTGAATACCCACTTCGTCAGACGCATGGGTATTCACCCACGAAAGCTTATGCTCCAATACATCTGTTAGTCTTAAAGGTGCCACAAGACTCTTTGTTGCTTTATGCTGTGCTGTTTTACAAGCCGTGTGTGACCTCTTTTCAAATTACTAAATCCTATAATTTGAAGAGTTAAATTCAGTACAGGGCTGTTCACTGTTCTAGATTGTTTTAATACCTTTATGGCTGCATGGTGCATTTTTTCTCCTTTTGTAGCCTTTTGTCCAATAGTGCCGGATCTGATTTTGGTACCTTTTAATGCAAAACGTAATAGTTTCTTTTTTAATTAATGATTCATCATAGTTTGTGTGTAAGTTGATTTAAAAACATCCCAAAGTAGTAGTAACCAATCTAAAAGAAAATAATTTTTTGATAATCCTAACTTGGATACCATTGAATTCTCTCTACTTCAACTTGGAACAGACTTCAAAGATGAAATTTACATGATATAGATAACTTTGGTGGAGTAAATTAATACTGTATGCTGAATAAAATATATTGTTTTTAATTTAGATACTATATCTGAACTTAAGAAAGCAGAAGAATCTACACAGCATCATCGTAAATGGTACTGGAATTTAAATTTGTATTAATGCAAACTTTTTGTAGTGAGAAAATGTGTTATCTGCTTGATCTTGTACTTTTTAACGTGAACTTAGTGCTCCTGAAAGATGTGAGATTTGACAACCCTGATTATTGAAATCTTCAGTTTACCCACACAGCAGGTACAATACAGTGGTAGTTCTAGTTACTCCTCTCTGCTTTCACCAATATGCCCAACCCTGAACTACTAAGGGTGTAAGTTTACCACGTTCTCCTTGTCAATTCAGATTTTGATTTATGTTCTGAGACTGCCAATAAGGATGCCAATTATGTGGTGATCTTTGTCATATAATATCTCCATACTAGGAAGTGGATTGATACAAACGTTCATTTCACATCAGTCAGCAAACAGTCATAAAATAGTATCAGCTTTGGTCACAGTGAGCCTGGGCTGGATTTGAATTGTCAACCTGGATATTAAAGACTTTCTCCCATCAGAAATCCCCTGAGCTGTCAACCCAGTCCTTCCCCACTCATTATTTGTTTCTATTCAGATGAATTGGTTCATTTTACCTAAAGGGATTCTTTCAGAAACATAACTGAAAATGTTTTCAACAATATAAATGAGCATAGCAATTTATAGTCCATAGAATAAGACCCCTTTCCTTGAATATATACAATATAATTACTGTAATCTTGTGCCAAAGCTAGTTGGATGCAGCAGAAAGATTTTAAAATTCTGATACTTTGGCTGTGAGAGAGGCAAAGAGGAGGTCTTTTTTCTCTACGATTGCATATGCAAAACTCAGACATCAAAAAGTTTTCAGATTGTGGATAGTCTAGTTCAGGGGTCTCAAACTCAAATGACCTCGAGGGCCACATGAGGACTAGTACATTGGGCCGAGGGCCGCATTTACTGACACCCCCCCCCCTGCCGCCCTCGGCCCCGCCCCCACTCCACCCCTTCCATGAGGCCCTGCCCCGCCTCTTCCCACCCCTTCCCTGCCCCCATTCCAACCCCTTCCCCGAAATCCCCACCCCAACTCTGCCCCCTCCCTGCCAGGGGGCACAGGAGGGGGTGTGNGCGGGCCGCATGCGATAGCCCTGCGGGCCGCATGCGATAGCCCTGCGGGCCGCATGCGATAGCCCTGCGGGCCGCATGCGATAGCCCTGCGGGCCGCATGCGATAGCCCTGCGGGCCGCATGCGATAGCCCTGCGGGCCGCATGCGATAGCCCTGCGGGCCGCATGCGATAGCCCTGCGGGCCGCATGCGATAGCCCTGCGGGCCGCATGCGATAGCCCTGCGGGCCGCATGCGATAGCCCTGCGGGCCGCATGCGATAGCCCTGCGGGCCGCATGCGATAGCCCTGCGGGCCGCATGCGATAGCCCTGCGGGCCGCATGCGATAGCCCTGCGGGCCGCATGCGATAGCCCTGCGGGCCGCGTGTTTGAGACCCCTGGTCTAGTTCATTCAAATTTGCTGCTGGTTTGTGTACGTCTCGTTACGAGATAATTATGTGATGCTTTGTGGAAAAGATTGATCAGTTATAGTTTGAGCTGTGTACTTCCATGCAGACAGAGCAAGATCCTGGGGGCATGAATGCTAAATCCTTTGTGAGTTTGAGTCAAAGTTGCTCTTTGAGATACTGTAGCTGCTGAGAAAAGCTTGTGCCACTACCTGTGCCTTGGACCCTTATTCTTCCTGACTGTTGAAAGCCAGCAAGTATAATTGATCATGAGGTGTTTTTCACTGATTTGCAGACTTCGGTGAGAGTTGATGGATTTCTCCTTCAGTGTCGTCTTTTTCTCTCAGTAACATCTTAGTGGTTAGTTGGGGGAAATAGCTGCTCTTCTGTACAAACTCAGGAGTGTCATATTGCACGGTGCTATTGTCATTCTTATTCAGTGTGCATGTGAGGCTATTGGTGAAAGTCAGTGATAAGAAATGGGGGCATTACATTTTCAGATGCAGACCACACCAAACTTTGTCTCACTCTTGTCTAACTCTGACATTGCAGTTAAGGGCCTTTGCCTATATCTAGTGGAGATTGGGGAGTGGATGACAGGTAACTGGCTGAAGCTCAATCCAGACATGACTGAAATGATCATAAATCATAGAAATTAAGGGCGGGGAGGGGACCTTAGTAGGTCATCTAGTCCAGCTCTCCATGCCTAGGGAGGGCCAAGTTTACTTTACATTTGTCCAACCTGTTGTTAAAAGCCTCCAATGACAGGGATTCCAAAACCTCCCTTGGAAGCCTATTCCAGTACTTAACTATAGTTATAGTTAGAAAGTTTTTCCAAATATCTGACCTCTGTTCGTTGCTGCAGATTAAGCCTGTTACCACTTTCATAGATTCTAGGACTGGAAGGGACCTCGAGAGGTCATCCAGTCCAGAGTCCCCTGCCCTCATGGCAGGACCAAATACTGTCTAGACCATCCCTGATAGACATTTATCTAACCTACTCTTAAATATCTCCAGAGATGGAGATTCCACAACCTCCCTAGGCAGTTTATTCCAGTGTTTAACAACCCTGACAGTTAGGAACTTTTTCCTAATGTCCAACCTAACCTTCCCTTGCTGCAGTTTAAGCCCATTGCTTCTTGTTCTATCCTTAGAGGCTAAGATGAACAAGTTTTCTCCCTCTTCCTTATGACACTTAGATACCTGAAAACTGCTATCATGTCCCCTCTCAGTCTTCCCTTTTCCAAACTAAACAAACTCAAATCTTCCAGCCTTCCTTCATAGGTCATGTTCTCTAGACCTTTAATCATTCTTGTTGTTGTTCTCTGTACCCTCTCCAATTTCTCCACATCGTTCTTGAAATGCGGTGCCCAGAACTGGACAAAATATTCCAGTTGAGGTCTAACCAGCGCAGAGTAGAGCAAAAGAATGACTTCTCGTGTCTTGTNTATTGAACAGAGCCGGTCTCAAAACAGACCCCTGCGGAACCCCACTTGTTATACCTTTCCAGCAGGATTGGGAACCATTAATAACTACTCTGAGTACGGTTATCCAGCCAGTTATGCACCCACCTTATAAGTAGCCCCATCTAAGTTGTATTTGCCTAGTTTATTGATAAGAATATCATGCGAGACCGTATCAAATGCCTTACTAAAGTCTAGGTATACCACATCCACCGCTTCTCCCTTATCCACAAGATTTGTTATCCTATCAAAGAAAGCTATCAGATTGGTTTGACATGATTTGTTCTTTACAAATCCATGCTGGCTATTCCCTATCACCTTAGCACCTTCCAAGTGTTTGCAGATGATGTTCTTAATTACTTGCTCCATTATCTTCCCTGGCACAGAAGTTAAACTAACTGGTCTGTAGTTTCCTGGGTTGTTTTTATTTCCCTTTTTATAGATGGGCACTATATTTGCCCTTTTCCAGTCTTCTGGAAACTCTCCTGTCTCCCATGATTTTCCAAATATAATAGCTAGAGGCTCAGATACCTCCTCTATTAGCTCCTTGAGTATTCTAGGATGCATTTCATCAGGCCCTGGTGACTTGCAGGCATCTAAGTTTTCTAAGTGATTTTTAACTTTTTCTTTTTTTATTTTATCTTCCAAACCTACCCCCTTCCCATTGGCATTCACTATGTTAGGTATTCTTTCAGATTTCTCGGTGAAGACCGAAACAGAGAAGTCATTGAGCATCTCTGCCATTTCCAAGTTTCCTGTTACTGTTTCTCCCTCCTCACTGAGCAGTGGGCCTACCCTGTCCTTGGTCTTCCTCTTGCTTCTAATGTATTGATAAAAAGCCTTCTTGTTTCCCTTTATTCCTGTAGCTAGTTTGAGCTGATTTTGTGCCTTTGCCTTTCTAATCTTTCCCCTGCATTCCTGTGTTGTTTGCCTATATTCATCCTTTGTAATTTGTCCTAGTTTCCATTTTTTATATGACTCCTTTTTATTTTTTAGATCATGCAAGATCTCGTGGTTAAGCCAAGCTGGTCTTTTGCCACATTTTCTATCTTTCCTACCTAGCGGAATAGCTTGCTTTTGGGCCCTTAATAGTGTCCCTTTGAAATACTGCCAACTCTCCTCAGTTGTTTTTCCCCTCAGTCTTGATTCCCATGGGACCTTACCTATCGGCTCTCTGAGCTTACCAAAATCCGCCTTCCTGAAATCCATTGTCTCTATTTTGCTGTACTCCCTTCTACCCTTCCTTAGAATTGTGAACTCTATGATTTCATGATCACTTTCACCCAAGCTGCCTTCCACTTTCAAATTCTCAACGAGTTCCTCCCTATTTGTTAAAATCAAATCTAGAACAGCTTCCCCCGTAGTAGCTTTTTCAACCTTCTGAAATAAAAAGTTGTCTGCAATGCAGTCCAAGAACTTATTGGGTAGTTTGCACCCTACTGTGTTAATTTCCCAACATATATCTGGATAGTTGAAGTCCCCCATCACCACCAAATCTTGGGCTTTGGATGATTTTGTTAGTTGTTTAAAAAAAGCCTCATCCACCTCTTCCACCTGGTTAGGTGGCTTGTAGTAGACTCCTAGCATGACATCACCCTTGTTTTTTACCCCTTTTAGCCTAACCCAACACTTCCGTCTCCTATGTCCATCTCCACCTCAGTCCAAGTGTGTACATTATTAATATATAAGGCAACACCTCCTCCCTTTTTCCCGTCTATCCTTCCTGAGCAAGCTGTACCCATCCACACCAACATTCCAATCATGTGTATTATCCCACCAAGTTTCGGTGATGCCAACAATGTCATAGTTGTATTTATTTATTAGCACTTCCGGTTCTTCCTGCTTATTACCCATATTTCTCGCACTTGTCCGACCTTTGGTGGACACAGAGAACATTTGATCATCTGCCTGTTTATAACATCTCTTAACATATTTGAAGACTGTTATCAAGTCCCCCACAGTCGTCTTTTCTCAAGACTAAACATACCCAGTATTTTTAACCTTTCCTCATAGGTCAGGTTTTTAAACCTTGTATAATTTTTGTTGCTGCCCTCTGGACTCTCTCTCCACTTTATCCACATCTTCCTTAGTGTGGTGCCCAAAATTGGACACAGTACTGAAGCTGAGGCCTCACCAGCGCTGAGTACAGCGGAACAGTTACCTTCCAGATCTTGTATATGTCACTACTGTTAATACGTTACAGAATATTAGCCTTTTTCATAATTGCATCACATTGTTGACTCATACTGAATTTGTGATCCGCTAAAACCTGCAGATCCTTTTCAGCAGTACTACCACCTAGCCAGTTATTCCCCATTTTGTAGATGTGCATTTGCTATTTTTCTTCCTAAGTGTAGTTCTTTGCACTTACCTTGATTGAATTTCATCATTTCAGACCAATTCTCCAATTTGTCAAGGTCACTTTGAATTCTAATTCTGTCATCCAGAGTGCTTGCAGTCCCTCCCAGTTTGGTGTGATCTGCATATTTATAAATGTACTCTCCACTCCATTATCAAAGTCATTAATGAAAATATTGAATAGTACTGGACCCAGAGCTGACCCCTGCAGGGTCCCACTACATACGCCCTTCCAGTTTGACAGCAAACCATTTATAACTACTCTTTGAATATGGCCTTACAACTAGTTTTGCACCTACTTTATAGTAATTTCATCTAGACCACATTTTTCCAGTTTGCTTATGAGCATGTCACGTGAGACTGTCAAAAGCCTTACTAAAATTAAGATCTGTCACGTCTACTGCTTTCCCTCTATCCACTAGACCAGTAACACTGTCAAAGAAGGAAATTAGATTGGTTTGGCATGATTTGTTCTTGACAAATCCATGTTAGCTATTAAGGATTACACTATTATCCTTAGGTGCTTACAAATTATTTGCTTAATAATTTGTTCCAATATCTTCCCAAGTATTGAAGTTAGGCTGACTGGTCTATATTTCCCTGGGTTCTCTTGCTCCCCTTTTAAAAGATAGGTACTATGTTTGCCCTTCTCCAGTCTTCTGGGACCTCACCCATTGTCCACGAGTTCTCACAGATAATCACTAATGATTCTGAGATTGCTTCAGCTATTTTCTTATGTATCACAGGGTATATTTAATCAGGCCCTGCTGATTTGAGTACATCTAACTTATCAAAATATTCTTTAACCTGTTAATAATGATTGTATTAAATATCTGGTCACAATTAACCTTTTTTAGTGGACACTGAAGCAAAATAGACATTAAACATCTCAACCTTGTTTATATTAATTATTGGCTCTCCTTCCGCACTAGGTAGACAGACCTACAGTTTCCTTCGCCTTTTTGTTGATAATAACGTACTCATAGAACTTTTTCTTGTTGCCTTTTATGTTCCTTACTACGTGGGACTCATTTTATGCCTTAATCTTTCTGATTTTGTCTCTATATGCTTCTGCTATTCTTTTGTACTCCTCCTTAACAGTTTGTTGGTGTTTCCACCTTTTTATAGGATTCCTATCTGATTTTTAGGTCATTAAAGAGCTCCTGATGGAGCCATGCTGGCCTTTCACTATTCTTCCAACTTTTCCTTTGTATCGGGATAGTTGGCTGTTACACCTTTGTCTCTTTGAGAAACTGCCAGCTCTCCTTTATCCCTTAGATCAGGGGTAGGCAACCTATGGCACACGTGCCAAAGGTGGCATGCAAGCTGATTTTCAGTGGCACTCACACTGCCTGGGTCCTGGCCACCCGTCCGGGGGGGTTCTGCATTTTAATTTAATTTTAAATGAAGCTTCTTAAACATTTTAAAAACCTTATTTACTTTACATATAACAATAGTTTAGTTATATATTATAGACTTATAGAAAGAGACCTTCTAAAAACGTTAAAATGTATTACTGGCACGCGAAACCTTAAATTAGAGTGAATAAATGAAGACTCGGCACATCACTTCTGAAAGGTTGCCGACCCCTGCCTTAGATTTTCTTCCCATGTAATGTTACCTACCAATTCTCTGAATTTATTAATGTCTACTTTTTTTAAGTTCATTGTTCTTATTCTGCTGCTCTCACTCCTTCCTTTCCTTAGAATCATGAAATCTATTATTTCATCATAGCTTTCACCCAAATTGCCTTCAACCTTCAGATTTGCAACCAGTTCCTCCCTGTTAGTCAGAATCAAGTCTAAAATGGTGTCCCCCTCCTAACTTCCCCCACCTTCTGAAACAAAAAGTTATCCCCAGTACATTCCAAGAACTTGTTGGACATTTTGTGTTTTGCTGTAGTACTTTTCCAACGGATGTCCGGTTAGTTAAAATCCTCCATTACTACCAGGTCTTGTGATTTGGATATTTGTTATAGAAGTGCCTCATCTATCTCTTCCTGATTTGATTTTTCCATTGTAGGACACGTGCCATGATGCCAGCCCTGTTTTTTTTCCCTTTTATCTTCACCCAGAGACTTTCAACTGGTCTGCTTCTCACCATCTTCTGGGCCTCAGAACAAGTATATATATTCTTGATGTGTAATGCAACACTTCCTCCCTTTTTACCCTGCGTGTCCTTTCTGAACTAGCATATATCTCTCTATACAAATATTCCAAGTCATGAGATTTATCCCACCAAGTCTCAGAGATACCAATTAAATAATAATTTAGCTTATGTACTAATACTTCCAGTTCTTCCTATTTATTCCCCATACTCCCTTCATTTGTGTATAGACATCTAAGGGCATGTCTACACTACGAAATTAGGTCGAATGTATAGTAATCGATTTTTTAGGAAGCGATTTTATATAGTTGATTGCGTGTGTCCCCACTAAGCGCATTAAGTCGGCAGAGTGCGTCCACAGTACTGAGGCTAGCGTCGACTTTCGGAGCGTTGCACTGTGGGTAGCTATCCCACAGTTCCTGCAGTCTCCACCACCCATTGGAATTCTGGGTTGAGCTCCCACTGCCTGATGGGGCAAAAACATTGTCGCGGGTGGTTTTGGGTACATGTCGTCCGTTGCGCCTCCCTTCGTGAGAGCAACGGCAGACAATCGTTTCGCGACTTTTTTCCGCGCAGACGCTATACCACGGCAAGTGTGCAGCCCGCTCAGCTCAGCCGCCGCTGTTGTGTCCTGGGTGCTGCTGGTAGCAGATGGTGCATAGGGCTGCAAACCATCGTCGCGCTTCCGCTGCCACTCTGCTCTCCTGCTATCCTGCAGACGCCATACCACGGCAAGCATGGCGCCCGCTCAGATCATCGTGGCAGTTATGAGCACTGTAAACACCTCGCGCATTATCGTGAAGTGTATGCAGCACCAGAACCTGCAAAAGCAGGCGAGGAGGCAACGGCAGTGCGGTGACAAAAGTGATGAGGACATGGACATAGACTTCTCTCAAAGTACGGGCCCTGGCAATTTGGACATCATGGTGGTAATGGGGCAGGTTAATGCCGTGGAACGCCAATTCTGGGCCCGGGAAACAAGCACAGACTGGTGGGACCGTATAGTGTTGCAGGTCTGGGATGATTCCCAGTGGCTGCGAAACTTTCACATGCATAAGGGCACTTTCATGGAACTTTGTGACTTGCTTTCCCCTGCCCTGAAGCGCAAGAATACCAAGATGAGAGAGCCCTCACAGTTCACAAGCGAGCTTGCAACACCAAACAGCTACCGGTCAGTTGGTAATCAATTTGGAGTGGGCAAATCTACCATGGGGGCTGCTGTCATCCAAGTAGGCAACGAAGTCACTGAGCTGCTGCTATCAAGGGTAGTGACTCTGGGAAATGTGCGGGTCGTAGTGGATGGCTTTGCTGCAATGGGATTTCCTAACTGTGGTGGGGTGATAGACGGAATGCATATCCCTATCTTGGGACCGGAGCACCAAGGCAGCCAGTACATAAAGGAAAGGGGTACTTTTCCATGGTGCTGCAAGCACTGGTGGATCACAAGGGACGTTTCACCAACATCAACGTGGGATGGCCAGGAAAGGTATATGACGCTCACATCTTCAGGAACTCTGATCTGTCTGAACAGCTGCAGGAAGGGACTTACTTTCCAGACCAGAAAATAACAGTCAGGGATGTTGAAATGCCTATAGTTATCCTTGGGGACCCAGCCTACCTCTTAATGCCATGGCTCATGAAGCCATTCACAGGCACCCTGGACAGTAGTCAGGAGCTGTTCAACTATAGGCTGAGCAAGTGCAGAATGGTGGTAGAGTGTGCATTTGGACGTTTAAAAGCGCGCTGGCGCAGTTTACTGACTCGGTTAGACCTAAGCGAAACCAATATTCCCATCGTTATTACTGCTTGCTGTGTGCTCCACAATATCTGTGAGAGTAAGGGTGAGATGTTTATGGTGGGGTAGGAGGTTGAGGCAAATCACCTGGCTGCTGATTATGCGCAGCCCGACACCAGGGTGGTTAGAAGAGCACAGCAGGGCGCGGTGCGCATCAGAGAAGCTTTGAAAACCAGTTTCATGACTGGCCAGGCTACGGTGTGAAAGTTCTGTTTTTCTCCTCGATGAAAGCCCACCCCCTTGGTTCACTCTACTTCCCTGTAAGCCAACGGCCCTCCCCTCCCCCCTTCGATCACCGCTTGTAGAGGCAATAAAGTAATTGTTGTTTCAAATTCATGCATTCTTTATTAATTTGTCACACAAATAGGGGGATAACTGCCAAGTTAGCTCGGGAGGGGTGGTGGAGGAGGGAAGGACAAAGCCACACTGCACTTCAAAACTTATTGAATGCCAGCCTTCTGTTGCTTGGGCAGTCCTCTGGGGTGGAGTGGTTGGGTGCCCGAAGCGCCCCACCCCCGCATTCTTGGGAGTCTGGGTGAGGAGGCTATGGAACTTGGGGAGGAGGGTGGTTGGTTACACAGGGGCTGCAGCAACGGTCTATGTTCCTGCTGCCTTTCCTGCACCTCAAGCATACGCCAGAGCATATCAGTTTGATCCTCCAGTAGCCTCAGCATTGCATCCTGCCTCCTCTCATCATGCTGCCGCCACTGCTCCTCTTGCTCCAGCCATCTATCCTCTCGCACGTCCCTCCTGTCCTTGTGTTCATTTTGTACTTTCCTGGACTCTGACATTATCTGCCTCCATGCATTCTGCTGGGCTCTTTCAGTGCGGGAGGACTGCATGAGCTCAGAGAAAATTTCATCGCGGGAGGAAAAAAAGGGAGAGTTGGGTTGACCGTTTAAAATGGGTTGGCCATTTAAAAGAAGGGGCTGTGGTTTTCGTGTTAACGTGCAGCACAAACCCAACTAACGCCCCCCTCAGACCCAATTCCCTGGGATGATCGCTTCACCCCTCCCCCCACCGCGTGGCTTACAGCAGGGATGATTTCTTTTCAGCCATAGTCACACAGCCCAGCAGGAACGGCCACCTCTGAATGTCCCCTTAATAAAATTCCCCTATTTCAACCAGGTGACCATGAATGATATCACACTCCTGAGGATAACACAGAGAGATAAAGAATGGATGTTGCTTGACTGCATTCCAGTAGCTTTACTGGCTGTGAATACATCCCAAGTCTTCAGTGCAAATTAATCATTAAACATGCTTGCTTTTAAACCATGTATTATATTTACAAAGGTACACTCACCAGAGGTGCCTTCTCTGCCTTCAAGGTCCGGGAGCCAGGGTTGGGAGGGTAATGTCTCCAGGGTGATAAACAGTTCCTGGCTGTCGGGGAGAACGGTTTCTCCGCTTGCCTGCTGTGCGCTATCTTCAACCTCCTCCTCATCACCTTCCTCGTCCCCAAAATCCTCATCCCTGTTGCGTGAGACTCCCTTGCACGAGTCCACGTACAGGGGTGGGGTAGTTGTAGGGGCACCTCCTAGAATTGCATGCAGCTCATGATAGAAGCGGCATGTATGGGGTCTGACCCGGAGCAGCCGTTTGCCTCTTTGGTTTTTTGGTAGGCTTGCTTGAGCTCCTTAAGTTTCACGCAGCACTGCTGCGGGTCCCTGTTATAGCCTTTGTCCTTCATGCCATTGGAGATTTTTTTCAAATATTTTTGCATTTCGTCTTTTGTAACGGAGTTCTGAAAGCACGGATTCGTCTCATACAGCAGTCAGATCCAGTACCTCCCGTTCGGTCCATGCTGGAGCTCTTTTGCGATTCTGGGACTGCATGGTCACCTGTGCTGATCAGCTTGCCACGCTGGCCAAACAGGAAATGAAATTCAAAAGTTCGCGGGGCTTTTCTTGTCTGCCTGGCCAGTTCATCTGAGTTGAGAGTGCTGTCCAGAGTGGTCACAGTGGAGCACTCTGGGATAGCTCCTGGAGGCCAATACCGTCAAATTGCGTCCACACTACCCCCAAATTCGACCCGGCAATGTCGATTTCAGTGCTAATCCCCGTCGGGGAGAAGTACAGAAATCGATTTTAAGAGCCCTTTAAGTCGACAAAAATGGCTTTGTCGTGTGGACGGGTGCAGGGTTAAATCAATCTAACGCTGCTAAATTTGACCTAAACTCGTAGTGTAGACCAGGGCTAAGATGTTGAGCAGTGTGATGGGGCAAGGCCAGAAAGTGGTGAGAAACAGGTATGTTAGCCCCAGGCTAAACAAATCTGTTACCATGGTAACCAAATGGCAGTTGCTCCAGGTTAATCAAGACACCTGGGGCCAATTAAGATTCTTCTAGAAAGCAGTGGAGACAGCTAGGTTGATTGGGACACCTGAAGCCAATCAGGGGCTGGCTGAAACTAGTTAAAAACCTCCCAGTTAGGGAGGTGCGCATGTCGGGAGCTGTGGGAGGAAGTTGCGCTGTTGGAGAGACTGAGCAGTACACACCATATCAGGCACAAGGAAAGAGGCCCTGAGGTAAGGGTGAAGTGGCGCTTGAGGAAGTAGGGGCTGCTGTGGGGAAGTAGCCCAGGGAATTGTACACATCCTGTTTCTAAAAGATCAGCTACCATAGCTGATACTATTAGGGTCCCTGGGCTGGAGCCCGGAGTAGAGGGTGGGCCTGGGGTCCCCTTCTTTGCCCCCTACCCCCCGATTAATCACTGAGACTGAGAGACAACAGAGACTGTGCAAGGGAGGATAGCTTCTCCTCACCTCCCTCGCTGGCTTATGATGAAAATGGCTCAGTAGGCTGTGACCCCTGCCTCTAGAGAGAGTAGGGCTATGTGGAGGGTCACAGTGAGCCTCTGAGGCTAGCAAAATCCGCGGGACCCACGGAGACAAGGACAGAGCTTTGTCACAGCAGGTTTCCCCACTGTTATCCCTCTTGTTGCTCCTGTTTTTATGTCTACCTTTTTTATGCCTACTTGTGGGCTTTTGTCACCTTTCCTTTTTGAACCTAATTTAAAGTCTTCCTCACCACGTTGGTAAGGTGGTGTATGGAGATGCTCTTCTCCTTGTTGGTTAAGTGGGCCTATCTTTTCCTAGCAGTCTTCCTTCCCAGAGCAGCATCCCATAGTTGAGGAAGCCAAAGCCTTCACATCAACATCATCTGCAGATCCATGCATTCGTCTTCAGGCTGTCTTTATCCCTGCCTAGGCCCTTATCCTCAGACAGGAGGATGAACAGAAACACCACCTTGCACCCCTGATTCTTTCCCCTTCACACCCAAAGCCCTGTTGTCACTACTGACCTGCTCAGGGTCGTACCTGGCAGTTGCGTTACTGCCCACATGGATGAGCAGCATGGGGTAGCAGTCAGGGACAGATGAGCCTCAACAGTCTTTGACAGTAGGTTGGGAGAAGCAGCCTGAGGAAATTGTAGACATCAGTCCCACAGATTAATAGGGTTCATCTGTCATTAGTTACCCAGGTTCACAACTTTGGGGTGGTTTTGAATCAATGGCTCTTGTTGGATAGGCACTTTACAACAGCGATCAGGAATATGCATTTTCCATCTGTTCCTCGTGAAGTTATATGACCTTGCCTTTCAGATGTGGACTCTGCTGGTGGTGTTCATGCCTTTGTCACTTTAAGATTAGATTATTGCAGTGCACTCTACACCTTAAATTCATTTTGATACTGAAGGTGGTGCAGAATATAGCAGCCTACTTAGTAAAAGGTGTACCTCACAGGAAGTGCATGAGCCTACTGCTCCCTGATCTGCACTGGCTGCCTTTCCTCTTCTGGGAGGGGTTTAAGATTTTGACCTACAAAGCCCTAAATGTCCTGGGACCAGCCTACGTGAAATATTGACTCCCCCCACTTGTCACGTGATGGTGAGATCAGCAGAGGTGCATGAACTTGACTGTCCTCCTTTGCTATAATGGGTAGAGTGGGGTGGTGGGTAAGGCATTCTTTCTTGAAATCACTTTGACTTTGCAACTTGCTGCCTCACTCTGCTAAATACAAAAAAGCCTGCCTCCACGTCACACTGAAAAAGACTTTTATTTGCTAGGGCACATTTTTCAAGTCTCTGTGCATGTAGATCCCACTCTGGGTGTGCATATGCATTCTGCACAAGAGTCTGGAAAGTTTTCTTCAGCAGTGACCACGGGGGGTCATGCCCCTGCATTTCCACTCCTGAGGGCATAAAGGGTGGAGCAACCCTGTCCACTCCCCAGTTCCTTCTGACTGCCCTTTGGCAGAGGTGTGGAGCAACTGAATGTCTCACCTACATCTCTTTAACTGAGTTTAAGATAATTCCTATAAATATTTAGTAATATTTAGTTTTTTCAATGTTAACGGGCCACTCTATCTTGAATGGTCCCTTACAATATGTGCTAACTACTTGTGCTAAACAATCTGTTCTACCTTGCATTTTGCTGTGACACTTGGATCATGGACTCTCACTACTCTGGAGTCGTCCTCCCTCAATTGATACTACAGATTCAAGCTAGCCCTCAAAACTCAGTATGTCTTTGGCTATTAGCCCACATGACATTGTTAACTTACATGATGCCATTTGCAAGATTCAGACTAAATCCCCTACAGTCATAGGTCAAATCAGTATATCACCCAAGCATTCACTCCATGAGGAAAACAGGTAAGAATCCCTTAGGAGATTGTTTTGTCTCTTCATTAATGGCTCAACTCCAGCAATGTATGTCAGGGAATTCCATTTAAAAATCAGATGTCTACCAAGACAGCAATTACCGACACCTCAGGGAAGGTTTGGGGAGCTCACTTAGCTTATTTTCAGTCTGACGGTACTTGAGCAATAACAAATTCCCAGAGTATTATGGAAGGTGAGGGGGGATAAGGCTCAAATGATCCTTTTAATGCCACTGTGGCCCTGTCAATTGTTTCTTGTATCTACTACTGCTGTTGAGAAGACAATTGATAACACTCCCCATGTGGAAAGACATTATCTCTCAGAATGATGGCCTAGTACTTCATTCAGACTCAGCTTCTCTTCACTTAACGTCATGGAGGATACGTGGGTGACTTCCCAGAGCGTGAGAGTCCAGAGCAGAAAACCCTCCACACAGAATAATTTTCTATTTCGGCGTAAGCAACGGACTGTGTTTCAATTAATTTTTCCATCCTGTTAATTTTTGATTATTTATTAACTTTGACAATCAGGATTATCCTTGGGTTCCATTAAAGTGCATTTGGCAGCAATCTCAGCCTGTCATCCACCAATAGCAGGTTCTTCAATTTTTTTCCACATCAAATAGTTGCAAGATTTCTAAAGGATTTGAATCAGATGTTTCCTCCGGTTTGGATGATTTCTCCTCCTTGGGCTTTAAATCTCCTTCTTTAGTGGTTAATGGTTTCCCTCCCCCCAACCTTTATCATCATGTTCTATGCATCATTTATCGATCAAAACTGCATTCCTAGTGGGAATTATGTCAGTTCAGAAAGTGAAATTCAAGCTCTCATGTCAGATTCTTCATGCAGAAAGAGTAGTGGATGCCAGGACAGTTCTTTTGTATTATCTAACTAGAATAAGATCTTTTTGATGATCATCCACAGGTGGCCTGTGGTAGCAAGACCAAAGGGAGACTGATCTCAACTCAGAGATTGTCTAAACGGATCGTTGACTATATCAGGACAGTATGTCAACTTAATTAACTTGATCTTCCAGTGCAAACAACCAGAATCTTGTAGTCTTCAGCAGCATGTTTCAGCTAAGTTTCAGTAATAGAAATCTGTAAAGCAGCAGTATGGTCTTCGGTCCATACATTTGCCAAACATTACTCTCAGATGGTAGCATCAAGAGTAATTGCCCAGGTTGGCAGGGTGGTTCTCGGTCCTTATTCAGATGATCTCCAAGCTTCCACCTCCGGATAGATAAATCTGTGGCTAATCACTGTGAGTGGGAGCCATATGCACAGAGACTCAGAAGAAAGCACAGTTGTTTACCTTACACTAATTGTGTTTCTTCAAGATTTTCTGTGCATGTGGATCCCACAAATGATCCTCCGTCCCCACATCTAAGAGTCTTCCCATCTGGGCTCTGGGTAGAGAAGGGACTGGGGAGTGGGTAGGGTCATTCCGCCCTTTTTGTCCTTGGGAGATGGAATCTGGGGTCATGCATGGCACATGCACGATACCTAATGGAAACTGCTAGATAAAACTTTCTGGACTCCTGTGCAAAGGGTGCACATGTGCTCCCAGAGTGGAATCCACATGCACAGAACATCTTGAAGAATCAGTTTTACTATAAGTACAGTAACCATCTTTTTCTGGTGGAGAGGGTTTGAAATGGGGTTTTGAGTAAAGTGACAGGGTATATTTAATTGTTATACTTGCTGGGTGGTATGTTAACCTTTCTTTCTATTCTTTTATCATGCTGGGTGATATTCCTATTGATCATGAGTTCAATTATTGTTAGTATGCCTAGAACTTTTGTATGTGTTAATATTTTAAATTGAAATAAGTTCAATTTAACTAGTCTTTTTAAAATTTTAGTTTCTATCCAGAAATAAAATGGTTTCAAAAGGAAGATATTGTTACCATGAAGATAAAATTAAGAAATATACATGACTATAAATGTGAATTTTTTGGAGACAAGGTTGTTTTCAGGTAGGTTCAAAATGTTATACATAGCAAAATAAAATGTCTTACCAGCTTCCATTTCATTTACCAAAAAAAGCTAACAATTTTGTTTAAACAAATATAGTGCTTTTTCAGGAGACAAATTTTATGTGGCTGACATGGAGTTGCATGCAAACATACTTAAAGGAAAGTCTGTTTGTGTGATTAAGAATGAAGAACCTGTGATTATCCTTGCAAAAGACAAGAAGGAATTTTGGTGCCATCTACTAAAGCATAAGGTGAATTATAAATATCAATTAAAATATGTATTTATTCTTAAAGTATTAACATTATGTATTGAAATATATATATATATTATAGTTAGCAGTTGTATTTCTGTTAACAGAATCCTAATGTGTCTTTTGATTTTGAACACTGGGAAGATTTTGAAGATAAAAGCCCCTTTCCTGTTGGTAAGACATTAACAAATATCAGTGTTAACATAAATAAATTTGTTAGCAAACTATTAAGTCATTAATGTAATTTAATTTGTTTACATACTGCTGTTTACCTGAGAATAGATAGTTCTCACTCCTAGAAACTTTAGTGTTTATAGAAAACCTTTTTTGCTAGCAGAGTGATTTTTTTTTTTGCCTGTGTATAGTTAATTATGGTCATGTACATTGCAGTTTAGATAATGTTTTTAGAGTAACTTTTTAAAAGATCAGTACTCATTTGTTCCTGCTCATATTGCTCAAGCAATCTGGACTAGTAGGATTATGTTGTATAGATATTGATCTCAAAGACCTAAAGAGTTAAACTCTCTCACTATCCAACATTAAGCAGTGATAGATAGGTTTGAAGTTATCTTTTTAAAAAATCTTTGATTTACTCGGTTACTTGGCAAATACCCAAAAGCATTCATTCCAGTTGAAAATGTATTGATTAAACTCAAGAAAATGAGGAATTAAAACAAGCTTTTATATTGAAACTGTAATTATGCAGAACAAACTTATTCCCTACCAAAAGTCTCTCTCCTTTTGGAGTCAAAATATCAGTCTCTTATTTTAATTTCTTTGAAGAGGAAAGGGTTAATTTCACTCTCAATTCTGATGTGTGAAGGACATTTACTTACCCTGTTTTAAACAGGCAAACACAAGATGGATGAGAGAGAGGATAGAAAAGATCGGTGAAATACAGCTTTTGTTGATGTTTTAGGAACACTGGACTGCAGGTTCAGGTGGGTGGGTGCTTTGGCTGGCAAATGGACCGCGACACCTGCTGCTAGGACCCTGGTTCGAGTTCTGGTCAGGGATGTCATCTGGCTAGATCCTTTCTCCTTAGTCAAGGCAGACTTGGATAAATAGTTGATTTTAGGATTCAGTGAAAAGCAGAGAGAGAATGAAACATAGGATAGGAGATGAGGGAGGGGAGAAAGCAGAACAACAAGGGAAGGAAAAACAATACAGAATCTAACATGCATCTGCGATGCAGCAATTATGTATCCCTACTGAGGGCTGAGGACTTGATGCCATGAAAATATTATGATTTCCAGCACTCAGAGGTGAAAACAAAGTTCCTTAAAGAAGAGCCAACCGGCCTTCCTCTCAGGAAGATATTCCTTAGCCTGGTCTGCTCCTTCTGATTTAAGGTTGAGAAAGTTGAGATGAGTTGCAACGTTGGCAGGGGATGAGTTGTGAGAGAGATGATTCTGTCTCCCCTCCCGACCCCCTCTCTTTTTAAGAACCCCTAAAAGGAGTATAAGTTGGGTGGCATATTTTATCATCATTATTTTGTGCACCAATTAAATCCATTTCTGTAAGGCCAAACTTGGCATAGATAACTTTGTTACCATATTTTCTTGCTTACTAAGTATAATATCGCCAAAGTCCTTGAATTATATCAGTAAGCATGTGATGGGGTATATTATACCCTTTGAGGCCCCCTGCTGGAGGCTTTGTGGCCCTGCCACACACCACCCTAGAAAAGGGTAGTGAAGAGGGTCCGCCAAGCTGCCTAGAGTGGCTGTATGAGACACAGCCAATCAGGGCCCAGCAGGTCAGTATAAGAAGAGCTGCAAGGCCAGAGTAAGTTCCAGTTCCTTGCTAGAGCTGGAAGAGTATGGATGGTGTACAGCTGGCTGAGGGAGCTGCAGGACATTGGATGAGGTACTGTTGCCAGAAGCTGAGGAGAGCCCTGAGCTGGTTGCTGGATCTCCATCAGGACAAGGCCCTGAGGTAAGGGTGAAGACAGCACGGGGCCGTGGGGAAATGGCTCAGGGAATTAGAGCAGAAGTGCAACTTAGATAAAGGGACACAGCAGACAGCTATAGGGTCCCTGGGCTGGAACCCGGAGTAGTGGGAGGGCCCGGGTCCCATCCTCCCCCCCATTAGCCTCTGGGGGAAGTGGCCTGGACATTGAGGCACTCCAGAGGGGGAACTGAACTGCAGCAAGAGCTGCGGCCAGAAAGGCCTTAAGAGGGCGAAGACTTAGTTGCCAGGGAGGGAGTGCTGGGGCACTGCTTTATCCCGGAGCAGGGACAACTTGAGGGAGACATTACAGAGGGCACTGAGAGAGACCCCTGTTGGACTTGTACCCCGGAAAGGGTTTTGCTTTGCTTTTATCACATAGACAGACTGTGTGTGACTCAGCTAGAGGGTTGAGTCACCGAAGACACACCACGGAGAGAGAGCGTGCAGGCACATGCACTCAGCCAAGGGGGCGCTCGTGAGAGGTGAATGCAGTCTGTTACAAAGCCATTTGTGTTTCGATTAATTCAGTTTTTCTGTCTGGTTTTCTTGTATCTGTACATAACATTCACTTACTGAAAACAACTTGAACTGTTTTCTAAGGTTAATTCTTAGGCAGGAAACAAGTCATGGATTATTGTGACATATTACAAACTTTCACATACTTTTCACAGTTAAATTTAGGTTAAACTTTTAGGTACAATAATCACAACACTTCTCTATAGACACATGTTTTGAGGCAAAGGAGCTCAGAAATCTGTGTCTAACATGCTCACCACTCCTGGTTTCCAACAGGACTGCAGTATCAAAGTACATATGTGACTAATACCCTATTGTAACAACTCTGTTGTCGTAGAAGACAGAAATTACATGGATCTGTATTCATGGTCTAAGTGACTCTAGAAATGGCATCTTTTTATTCAACACAATTGACCCTGTGATGTATCAGTTGCAGTTTACTGGATCAAATAATTTTTTACTACTGTCACAGTTCCTGGATTAACTGTACCTCTGCCCCTTCCGTGGTCTTCTCAGGGGTGCCTCTTTGGATTTCAGGCCTCTAGTCTTCATCTCTCTATGGGCAGGAATTCTCGTCCCACTCTCTCCTGCAATTCACTGTGAATATCTCAATAGGTTTGATCTTAGTCCAGCCTCATGGTTCACTCTCTCTCAAGGGATAATGACAGTATTTACTAGTGACCAGACAGCTTTTACTTAACAGTATATTTATTTTAGGACAAAAGCATTACAGAGCAGCATATCATAAAAAACTAAATATTCTACACACGTCAGGCTTACCAGGTGTCACATCTTCTACATTGAAACACTGTAGGTTCACAAAGTTCTTCAAACCCTTCCTGTAGGTTTTGCCCTCTTGCTTATAGTTTCATGTCAGTTTGAGGATCAAATGAGAGATTTTTGAGTCAGTTCAGCTCCCCCTTTATACCAAAAAACAATTATTTGTCTGCTTGGCCTCTTGAGCCTAGTCTGAACTAGTATATGCAGTTCTCCCCAGGGAGGTGGTACTCTCTGGAGAAGGTGACCTGTCCAGGGATTTGCAGTAATTATGCCCCTCTGATTTTAGTGCCTTGAGGAAGCTCTGTAATCCTCCCCAACAGAGCCAGAATACATTCCCCAGCTCACAAAGGTATGTATAATACTTAGGGATACCAAAGTCTATGAATATTCCATATGCCTTTGCATCTGTCACTTCTCAGTATAATAGTCTCCTGAAGTTTCTGCATTTCCAAGGTCTCATATCTGTCACAAATAGTTTTTACTCCTGATAACACTGCAGGGTCACATACAAGTGAGCAAGATTCTATTCTAGCTAGCTCATTATCCACAAAATTATGTAAATTCTAGTTGCCAACTCTTAATTATATGTGATGTGAGAGCCAGAAAGAATACCTCTGACCCTCTGCTCTTTCAGTTCTAGACGATTACTTCATCGCTCCTGTTAGATCACCACTTGATACTCTAGATCAGGTCTTGAACTACTGTCATATCTATCTATTCTGTGGAGTTTATAGAGCACCAGTTGGTTCTAGTTAATAAGATGGAGTAATTCAGATACGTGACAAGAATGTTCTGATGTTAGGAGCTTAAAAAAGTTGCAGTGGGCTGATAGTGACTTAATTATTGAGGTTGATATGCACCATATAAATAATTAATAATGCTCTCCAGTTAAGCATTTGTACTAAAGTTCCAGCAGAGTAAAGTCCAAGCCAGTAGCTTCTACAAAGACAGAGGTAAATTCTGACAGTTTCTCCACTCTTTCTGCTATAACCACTAGGATTATAGCCCAGTTTCTAACAATGGTAAAAGTATAACCAAGGACAAGTATTTTCTCTGTTGTATACTTTTTTTTTTTAAACATGCTTTCTTGACTACAAAGTCCAGAGATTTCTTCATACCTTCTGAATCAGAGAAGAGATGCCCTTTTGGTTTGCACCCAAAATCTAAAAACCAGTTGGCCACCATTTCAGTAAATCTCTTATGACATGATTTATTGGAAATTGTTTTTAGTAAGAAGTGTCTTATGAGACACCAAAATAAAAAAAATACAACCTATTATTTCAACATTCTTTTATATGAAACATTGCAGAATATGGATAGTTACGTTATTGGCACATCTTTGGATTTCAGTCTGGCCTGTTTACAAGAATTTATCATTGATAGTAAGGGACAAGCATCGCATTAACGCGTATCTTCAAATAGATGCAGACATGTTTTCCAAGTAGGTGTGTGCGCACTGGAGCCAGAGATTTTGCTTTGTAGTACCCATAGAGGGGCAGTGCTCATGTATGTAGCCTGTCCGCTGGCTATATGAGGCAGTGCTGCCCTGACCTCCCTCAGTTTATTCTTACCACTGGAGTTAGAACTCTGTGCAGTTGTTGCCTCACAACCTGGCAAACTCATATCTTAGCCTAGTTTGTTGTATCATCACTCCCATAACAGCATTGGTCGTTGGGGCACCATCATTGATGAGCAATCACCAATTGTCTCCACCCCTGATGATTGTGTGTCAGTGCTTGAGTTTTCGCGAACTCCATTCCTGTCCACTCTTTTATGTTGTCAATCCATCTCTTCTTCTGTCTACCTCTTCTTCTCTTCCCTGTACTGTCCCTTGGAGGATGATCTTGGATAGGCCAGATGATCTTGTTGCATGGCCGTACCATTTCAGCTTGCACTTCTTCGTGGTTTTCAGGAGGTCTTCATATGACCCAGCGCATTGGGTGATGATGTTGCGGACCTCTTCATTAGTGACATGGTTGAAGTAGGAGATGCCCAGGATTTTACGGAAGTATCTCATCTCTTCTACCTGTATTTTCCGTTCAAGTTCTGCCATAAGGGTCCATGTCTCGCACGCATACAGAAAAATGGAGATGACCAATGTGTGCAGCAGTTTCAGTTTGGATTCCAGGGAGATGTTCTTATTCCTCCAAATTGGCTTTAGCTTTGCTGCTGTTTGCGCAGTTCTTGCCTGAATTTCTGCCTTGGATCTTTCATCAGTGATAATTGCCCCCAAATACTTGAACTGTTTCACTGTCTCCAGCTCTTGTCCACTGACAGTGATACGTGAGCTGGCCCCATCATGTTTGTTTGTCATCAGCTTGGTTTTCTCTGCACTGATTTCCATGCCATATTTTGCGGAGGTTTCATCCAATCGTTTCACAAGGTTGGCAAGTTCATCTTTGCTGCCTGCCAGGCCATCAATGTCATCAGCGAACTGAAGATTTGAAATTGTTCGCCCCCCAATGCTGACTGTGCATATGTGATCTTCTAGGGCATCAGTCATTATGCGCTCCAAGTAGATGTTGAACAGTGTGGGCGAAAGAAGGCAGCCTTGCCGGACTCCAACAGTGGTGCGAAACCACTCTCCTATTGTGCCATTGATGAGAACTGCACTGCTGTCCTTGGCATACAGCTGTTTAATGGTAAGAATAAGCTTACGGCCAACATTGTACTTCTTCATGGTTGCCCAGAGAGCTTCGTGCCATACTCTGTCAAACACCTTCTTGAAGTCAACAAAGACGTGGTAGATGTCCTGCTGGTGTTGTAAGTACTTCTCACATAGAACACAAAGGTTGAAAATCTGTTCTGTGGTACTTCTTCCAGCACGAAAGCCAGCCTGTTCTTCAGCGATATTCTCTGCTTGTGGCTTCAATCTGTTCAACATCACTTTGCTGGGATGGCTAATTAAGCTTATGGTCCAGTAATTTTGACACAATTGCAGGTTGCCTTTCTTTGGCATAGTAATGATTAGTGACTGTGTCTACGTGGAGGGCCACTCACCGGTCTGCCAGATCTTGTTGCACATCTTGGTGAGTACATCTATTACCATTTCTCCTCCAAACTTCATCAGTTCAGCTGGGATGTTGTCAATACCTGTAGCCTTTCCGTTCTTGAGCGATTTCACAGCTGTCTCCACTTCTTCACTTAGTATTGGAAAGTCATCCTCCTCTGTTGAATCTGGGCTGTCTAAGACACTAGGATCTCCATTTGTCTGGTGGTTGTATAGATCAGAACAGTAGTTTGTCCACCTATTGATGATGTCCCTTTCTTCTGTAAGACTGTTCCCTTCTTTGTCTTGAATTGCGTTAGCTTTGGTCCATCTTTCCTTCGTCAGATCTTTTACAACCTGGAAGGCTCGTTTGCTATTTTGATTATTGATACACTCTTCAATTTTAGCGCATTGTTTTTCAATCCATATTGCCTTGGCCACCTTCATTCCTTTCTTGATCTTTCTGCCAATTGCTCTGTATTTATCAGCTCCCTCAGTGCTGTTCTTGTCTCTCTTAAGTTCTCTTCTAATGTCACACATTTGTAGTATTTCATTTGTGACCCATGGTTTTGTCTTCTTACGATGTTTCCCAAGGGTGTCCACTGCTTCCTCATTCATTACAGCATTGTAATTGTTGGTCATTGTTTCTATGTCTTCCTCTAGAGCAAGCAGCGGGACAAATTTTCCGCCGCTCATTGCTTGGAATGACTGCAATGTTTCGGTCTCTGAGCCTTTCTAAGTCAAACTTGGTTCTGGTGAACTTTGGCCTGATGATTTTCCTTAGCCACAGCCAAAAATTTAGCATCACAAGGTCGTGATCACTTCCAATATCGGCACCTGGAAAGCTCCTTGTTTTAGCTCCATTAATCCCAGAACGAAATCGGTTTTGCACCATGATGTAGTCGATCTGGCTGTGATGTAGACCATTAGGTGCATGCCATATTGATCGTCTGGATGCTTTGTGCTCCTAATGTGTTTGCAAGAACCAGATTGTTATAGCTGGCAAACTCCAAAAGTCTCAATCCTCTCTCATTGGTTACCACATTACAGAAAGGGCCACAATAATCTCGCCAATCTGCCTGTGCATCAGTACCCACTTTAGCATTCCTTGTACAATCAGGATATCTCTCTTGTGTACCTTATCGATGATGTCTTGGAGCTGATTGTAAAAATCTTCAATTTGCTCATCGTCATAGTCTGTTGTAGGGGCATAGACTTGTACCACTGTGATATTAAATGGTACTGCTGTTAGACGGATGTAAATAAGCCTGCTGGACATTGGGCGGCATCCTAATACTGAATACTTGATATCTTCATGCACAAGAAATCCTACACCGTTGACATGTTTGTCCTCTCCACTGTAATAGAGTACATGGCCTTCTTCCATTAGTACCTCTCCAAAGTTCTTTCATCTGACCTCAGAGATTCCTAGGAGGTGCCAGGTGTATTGTTTCATTTCGCATGTGAGTTCTTTCAACCTCCCTATTTGTCTCTATGTCCTTACATTCCATGCAGCTATGGTGATGTTGTCTCTTCCATGGATCCTCTTTGTTGGGGTTACACCAGTAGTATACTTGTCGCGTCTGCCCTGGTGGGAGACGGATGGCGCAGTCATTATTAACCCGGGCTGCGATCAGTCCGGTATGGACATCGTTGACTTGCTTACCATATGGTGTGTCTTTAGCAAATTTCTAACCTGGCAGAGCCCATCCCTCTCCAGGCAGCCCCCCTTTAGTTGCCTCTTATGACATGCAGGAGGAGCAGTGGGCCTATTCTGTCCCTGGATCCACAAGGGGGTGGTTGTATATAGTTATTAATTAGTTAGTAGCGCTAATTAAAAGGTTTACTATGGTGGTACTGGTAGTGCTCCCTGGTGATGCCCTCACTGGGGTTCAAGCATTGCCGTTTGTGTGGAGTGGCAATTCCCAATAGTGACCCCCACATGTGGTGCTTGCTCTGCCTTGGCAAAGCCTTCTTAATGAGCATTGTTCGACCTGTAAATCATTCAAAAAGTGGACTCAGGTGGTGCGGGATCTTTGCCTTAAGCAGCACCTGCTTGAGCAGACCATGAGGTCTGACCCAGTACTGAGGCCTTCCTCGGGCAGCAGATAGCCCTCTGGCTTGGAAAGTGCTCCTGCCTCTGTTTCCAGGGCAGGGATCTCTCCAAAGAGGCGCAGGAATCATTCATCATCGACCTCAAGGAAGAGGTCACATAAGACCGATTAGGGGCACCCCAGGTCTCGGGGTGACTCTTCTGCCCCGTCTAAGAGGAGCATGGATGGCATGGTGCTGGCTCCAGTGCATAGGCGCTTCTGACCCTCCCTTGGTACAGGGTAGGGAGGGCAGACATCCCGTACCATTGACTCTGGTTCCGGCCTCCAGGTGTCCTTTGAGTCCAGTACAGAGGGGAATCAGACTTGCCAAACTCACTAAAAAAATGAAAAAATTGGGCTTGTTTTAGGCTAAGTTGGCTCCTGCATTGCGTGTTGGCTAGTTTTTTTGCTTGCAGGGCTTTTACAGTAGCTTGTAACTTCTTGTTTTTTGATTGGCTCGCAGCCTTGGCCCACCCCTGGTCCCGGCCAATCAGAAAGCTTGAATCATGTGATTGGCATTTGGCTCCAGTCCAGCTACAGCGTGTGTGAGTCCCCTGCATACCAGCCATGTGTGTGGCAGCGTGCGCGCGGAGTGCTTTGTTAAAAAAACAATTTCAACTTTAAAGGTCCAGTTCCTGCCTTCCTGTGCCTGCCGCTGCACTGCAGAGTAGCTCTGAGCATCCCGTGGGACAGGACAGCGCCGGGGGAGGGTGAGTCAGGGCATGGGGAGGTCCTCCCTTTGTTTTTTTAAAAAAACAATTAAAATTCTGGAGAGGGGGAGAGAAGCCCCTACCCCGGCAGGAGCTGTGCGGGGGTCGTGGGAGGGAAAGCCCCAGCAGGAGGTGCGTGTGTGTGTGGGGGAATTATCTCCCCCCCCTCCTCCCCAGGCAGGAGCTGCCCCAGACCCTGGCAGAAGATGTGTGACTGAAGCCCCCAGCTCTGGAGCTCCAGCCGCTCTAGTGACAGATGCTGCTGCAGGGCTGAAGCCCTGACCCCCCTGTGCAGAGCTGGCCTGAACACCTCCTCTCTCCCATCCCACCTGTGCGGAGCTGGCTCTCATTCTCAGGCTGTGGAGAAATTCAGCCCAAATCTACCCAGCTTGGTATCTCCATTTCCTCCATCATCACACAGCCATGAATGGATTTAGCCTAGGAGGCAGGGTCAGAGTAACCCCATTTGGCAGGTGTGAGCTAGGGCACACAGAGGTGAAGTGACTTTGCCTAGGCTAAGCAGGGTGTCTGTGGCAGAGCAGAGAACCAACCCCAGAACACCACCTGAGATAGGATCCTGTCTCCTGGTGAAACATTTATTTCAGTTCAACATCTCAAACCCAAGATACACAAAATAACTCTGTAACAGAGTCTTAGTCTAGCCCTGAGGGATATGATAAACTCACTCTCTCAAAACAATTTGTATTAAGGGATTTGTTCCCATTGTATTCTCTAACTTTTAAAGTTGCTTTTGGTGTGGCTTTTTCATTAGTGAGACAAGCCAAAGAAATTTAAGCCCTCTCCTGCAAGCTTCAGGTTTTTCATCAAGACAAGGACTTTCCCTAATGTTGTGCCTTGTGATGAGGCCTCCTGCTAGAAGCTTTGTGGTCCTACCACACCACACCCCAGGGAAGGAGCAGTGAAGATGGGTCCTACAGGCGTGCCTAGAAAGGCTGCAGGGAAGCAGCCAATCAGAGCACAACATGCTTAGTTGAAAGGAGCTACAGGGACTGAGTAGGTCAGTCCCTGGCTGGGACCAGAGGAGTAAGGAAGGATGCTCCTTTCTGGTTGCTAGAGCTCAAGGGAAAACCAGAGGTTCTGGTGGCATTGGCATTTGGTGAAGAAGAACAGGCATTGAGAGCTTCAGCCCTAAGGTAAGGGTGAAGAGGAGGGGCTACTTTGGAAGCAGCCCAGGGAACAGCAGCAGCAACTATTAAAGGAAGCAGCATGTGGATGCTATTTGTAGGGTCCCTGGGTTGGGACCCAGAGTAGTAGGTGGATCCAGGTCTCCCCACTGGCTGCTGGGGAAGTGGCCTAAGATCTGAGGGGATGAGGCTAGGTTAGAGGCTCAATTGAAGGGCAAGACTTAAAGGGATACCAGAGAACTGCTAAAGGCAAAGAGTCTCCAGGGAGAAAGCCCTGGGGGTGTTGCTCTATAACAGGGCATGGACAGACTTAAAGCAAGCCAAGAAGGGTCTGAGAACTGAGCTCAGAGGCAGGGCCACAGATACCAATAAGGGCACAGTGATAGTCCTTGTTGGATCTTTGTTACCCAGGAAGGGGTTCATCCATTTTTGACTTGGTATGACTTAGCCAGAGGGCTGAGCCACTGAAGACCCACCTGATGAGGACAATAGCTGATGGGGCACCACAAGCAGAGAGATAGTGCAGGTTCACACCCAGCCGACAGGAGGTGCTCACAAGGGGTGTGTGCGTCCTGGCACAGGCCTAAACTTATTTACTTATTAATTAACGGCTAGGACTATAACAATGTTTAAAAGGGGACTGGATAAATTCATGGTGGCAAAGTCCATAAATGGCTATTAGCCAGGATGGGTAAGAATGATGTCCCTGGCCTCTGTTCGTCAGAGGATGGAGATGGATGGCAGGAGAGAGATCATTTGATCATTGCCTGTTAGGTTCACTCCCTCTGGGGCACCTGGCATTGGCCACTGTCGGTGGACAGATACTGGGCTAGATGGACCTTTGGTCTGACCCGGTACGGCCGTTCTTATGTTCTTATGTTAACCCAGAGTATGTATTAATACCTGGGGGGCAAACAGCTGTGTATATCTCTCTGCCAGTGTTAGAGGGCAAACAATTTATGAGTTTATGATAAAATGGATTTATTTGGGGTTTGGACCTGATTGGGAGTTGGGCGTCTGAGTGTTTAAAGACAGGAACACTTCTTAAATTGCTTAAGTCTGCAGCTTTGGGGCACGTGGTTCAGACCCTGTGTCGGTGTTGGAGCAGACTGGCGTGTCTGGCTCAACAAGGGTGCTGGAGCCGCAAGCTGGCAGGGAAAGCAGGGGCTGAAGTAGTCTTGGCACATCAGTTGGCAGCCCCAAGGGGGTTTCTGTGATCCAACCCGTCACAACACCCCAGCTCAAAATGTAGACATACTCTAAAAGACGCATTCTCACAACACTATTCCAACTTAGTGCACCAAGAGGGAGGATGCCTCAGTATTAGAGATTTGTAAGAGAGTCACCTGGGTATCTCTTCATTTCATGAAATGTTATAAACTGGGCTGGGCTAAATAAGAATAAAATACATTTGGAGCTTTAGCGAATGTTGGTTCCTGACACACACTGCTAGGTGTTGAACTATAATTTTCTTTTTGTGTTTTGTTTTTTAAAGCAGGGACATCCACTTTTCCAAAATTTCAAATTGTTCCAGTTTCTACTGGCCCTAATTCACTCTTCTGATACTGCAGCTGAGCAAGTTAGTGCAGGTTGCTTGACCCTCATGAGCAGAAAAGAAAATTTACTACCAGTAAAATCAATTTCTGTGTATAAGGTACTGATGGGGCCAGCTGTGGGAGGTGTCTGTTGAAAAAGATATTTGTCATCTGCTTTCTTCTGTTGAAGAAGCTTGTAATATGAATTTCTAGAATTAACTTACAACTAAAGGAGTGGGTATAGCCATTGTAGTTTGTACTGGAGCGTCTCTGATATAACTGTGGGCTGAATAGTAGGTTATATTTACTTAGATCACCTGTTGTTAATATCTTCTAAATCCATAAGAAAGTGGACCCCTCTTTCACCTTATTGCTCAAAGTTCACAGAGCTGGTTAGGAAAACATTATTTTAAGCTTCTTTCACCGCCAAATAATTTCATTCTATGTTCTGTCTCCTGAAGTACAAGTTTAAAGGATATTCATTTCACTTTTGATGTATAACACATTCTCTCCTGTTAAGCATCTAGACCAGTAGTAGGCAACCTATGGCACGTGTGCCGAAGGCGGCACGCGAGCTGATTTTCAGTGGCACACACGCTGCCCGGGTCCTGGCCACCGGTCCTGAGGGCTCTGCATTTTAATTTAATTTTAAAGGAAGATTCTTAAACATTTAAAAAACCTTATTTACTTTATATACAACAATAGTTTAGTTATATATTATATACTTATAGAAAGAGACCTTCTAAAAACTGGCACACGAAACCTTAAATTAGAGTGAATAAATGAAAACTCGGCACACCACTTCTGAAAGGTTGCCGACCCCTGATCTAGACCAAATAGTTATTTACACACCACCTCCCAAAACCAGATAAGTTCAGGCTCTTTTGAATTGGTATAGAGAAACGAGTATTGCTTCTAATCCTGAATGCAGCATCCTTAATAGAGCACCAGTTCTGCATGCCATTATTTTCTTTCATTGTTTTTTTTTCTCCAGTGTGTGCTTTTTTTTAAACTAAAAGTCTATAGTACGTTTTTTCATACTACATAATCAAAATATATTATAATCTAATTTTTTATTTTACATGATAATTTACTACATTTCCCCCCTTCATTATTGTAGGTGCACAAAAAGCATATCATTCTTCTGCATTGATAACAGAAGAAATGGAAGAATCCTCAGAAGATAGTGGAACAGAGAGTGATGACTAACCAGCAGATAAATCTCTATCAATCCCTTTTCTTCTCCCAACCCAGAATGATTATTAAAGATTGTTTTGCAGCCCTTATTCAGATGAGTATTTCCTCTAAACTCCATGGAACTACTTGCAGAGTTTAAGGGCTTCAGGATCAAGTCTTTAATTTTTTTAGTAAAATAATAGTGAACGGAGCCCTTTTATTGTATTAAAATATGTTGTTTGATTTATTTTGGATACTTGAATTTGAAATATTTTATACCATGCAAGAAGAAAGATTATGTATGTTCCTCTCAATGTTTTTTGTTAATTTACTTTAAAATAGCGTCACTTATTGATGGTGTACTGTATAAAAAACTATGCTGCCCAGGCAGCAAAAATAAAGAAAAGGACTAAACTGGGTGTGGGGAGCAAATGATTGGTTTAGTGGATTGGCAATAAATTGCAGAACTTCTAGGTCACTGATGCATGTTCAGTCTGTGTTAACAATGATTAAAAACTGTTGCCATGTTACAGTTTTTCACTGCCTCAGTGAAATGAAGTGCTGATTCCAAGACCAATTCCTAGTGAACTGATACTGTATGTATGTCACAGAATCAATATCACTTTGACACTACTGGTAACTTTGCTGACAGGTCTGCATCAAGGTCAGGCTTTAAATGGGTCTGGAAACTCAACTAACTTTTCAAACCTCCTTTCAGATTAGTGTTGAGGTATATTGAGGTAGTGGGAAAGGTTGCATTGTTGCTGCTCCTGCTTTACTTGTTCTGTGGATGGATGGATAGAGGATTTAGTCTCGATGTCAATTTGGTGTCAGATGGTGCTTTTCATGAGCATTAGTTGAGAGAGAAAAAAGGACAATAAGGAATAGATTAATCTTTCTCCCTTTCACACAGGCCAATTGTAAGGTCTTGCTGCTCAGCACTAAAATCATTACTTACATTTTATTTAGTACCTTTCATCTAAAGATCTCAAATCACCCCTTTAATTAGATTTGTGTGTGTGCACACAATCACACATTATTCTTCTAATATAGAAGGTAGCAGCCATTAAACAGCCCCCAGCAATACAACACAGCTATTCAGGACAACAATTGAACAATCACAGTTAAAACTACAAGGGAATTTTACCTAGGTGGAAGGCAATTCTCCAGTTGTGATTTAGCTAGGACACCAAGAGTAATACCTTTACTCTTGAACATGCTGCCAGGAATGTGTGGGTGTCTTTACTTCAAGAACCAAGGGAGCTACAGTAGTAATAAATTTACACTAGTAATTATGTAACATACATTTATAGGGTAAAATGTAATAGAAGCATAAAGAGTAACTACCAGCTTGTTTTGCTTGTCCCAAATATTACTTTGCTCAGTGGAAAACTGCAGTGTAATCTAAGATTGTAATCTCTTAAAGGTACTGAGTTAGATGTATATTTTAAAAAATTAAGACTTGTAACTATCTTGACAGTCTGATATAAAAGGTGGCTTATACAGTTCAGCTCAGATTTGAGTACAGGGACTTTCAGATTTTTATATAATGGTTTTTTAAAAACATTAATTGAAATGTTATTCAAAAATAGAATTTAATTCTGATCTTGCTGAACATTATTGTAAAGATGGATATGACCTGTCAGATAACCTGGATAATTCCTTGACAGTGCAAGATTTTTCCCTTCACTATATTTTATAATAGTAGATTGGAAAATATGCTGTAGAGAGCAGTTCTGCACTGGCAGGTAGATCCATTAGGTGATATAACAGATATGCACCGCTACCTCAATATAACGCTACCCGATATAACATGAATTTGGATATAACACGGTAAAGCAGTGCTCCGGGGGGGCTGGGCTGCGCACTCCGGTGGATCAAAGCAAGTTCAATATAACACGGTTTCACCTATAACACGGTAAGATTTTTTGGCTCCCGAGGACAGCGTTATATCGAGATAGAGGTGTATTGATGTCTTTTTCCGTCTCTAGCTTTTGTTACAATTCTATGATCAGTTTTGTGATGCTGATTTAGTGGTTAAAGCACAGGGCTAGAGTTGATAGGTTTGGGTTCTGTTCCTAACTGTCACATACTTCCTATGTAACTTTAGACCAGTTGCTTAATCTTTGCCTCCATTTCCTCATCTATGAAATGGTTATATTTACATGAAGTGGATGTGCTTACCTACCTCACAGGTGTGTAGTGAGCGTAAATTAATCTTTGTAAAGTTTATTGAACTGTTCACATGCAAGATGCTATTCAATTTAAATACTTTGTTCAATTTTATGAATCCTACAATGATCATTAACATAATTCATATATAGTTATGAAGAGAATGAGATGACAGGGTTGTATGTAAATATTTTGAAAACTCATTTTTAATATATTTTTTTTCAGCCACTCTAATTACTAACTAGTTTTCATTTAAAGGATGGTAAGTAACCATTCAGCATTCCTCCTTTAATTCTGTTTACCCTATGAAGAATTAAATACGCAAGTATTTTAAATTAAGTATGCAAAGTAGATCCTCAGGAATGTTGCATGAATTTGTCTTTCTAAGGAATGTAATTTGTGGAAGGCTAAAGAAGGAAATTACTCTTAAGTAGTTAAACTTTGTGCTCAAACCAGCTTTTAAAGATGTGAAACTGGTGGAATGTTCTATGGATCCTCTGGATTTCAATTATCTATAAAGAGAGTTTTTTGTAGTACTAACATACAAGAATGCAAGTTACCTTTTATTGCTCTGGAACAGCAGTCAATTAACTATCTGGTGTCACAGTTGTGCTAATGAAATTGATAGTCATGATGCTGATGCACAAAAAATAAGATGAACAAAGATGATTTATGCTCTGTTAAAAATTAGAAAAATCATTGCTTGGCAAAAAAAAGTTGATCTGTAGGGAAAGATTTTATTTTCAGCATTCTAAGAGGAAATTGTAGTCTTAAAGTAGCTGATGTTTTTCTTACAAGTAATGTATTATAAGTGTAATTGAGATTTTTGTTTTGAAGTACCAATAAAAATACTAAGATGCTTGCATAAAAATCTATATTTTCCTTAAAGAAGTTTTAGTGTAGTTTTATTTTTATAGAGCCCAATGTATGCCACACTTCTTACAGACAAAAAAAAAGTCCCTCCCCTGAAGAGTTTATAATCTAAATAAATGTATAACATAATAGGGGAAGACAAAGGGCATGCCTGTGCTGCCTGCTGTTTGGAGAATGGGAACATGAATAGCAGTGCACATCAAAGTGCTGCCCTGTAACTCCCCTGTGTGGATGCTGCAGGAATGAATTAAAAGGTTCCTAGTTCACAGTGATGTAATCCTGTTTGAACAGCATGATGGGCAGGGAGAGTGCAGCAGCATCAGGAAGACTCTGATGTCACTGGGATCTTGGAGCTACAAAAGCCATCTTGCTGTAGCTCCTGCTGCTGAGGATCTGGGATTCTTCCGAGGGTCTGGGATTGCTCCTAAGAGATTGTTGTCTTTCCACCTTCAGCCTTACCTGGCTGAGGATAGGTGCTTGGGAGTGGTTTGTGCTTGGAGCAAGGAGGAGAGGCAGGGTAAACACTGGAGTTGGGCCCCTTTTGCACCTGCCATGCTGTTTGCTTTAAAAAGGCATGCACGTTTCATTGATATAGATTCTTATTTTATTGGATTTAAATGACCCTGAAACAAAAGTCATATAAACTGTAAATACAGGGGCAAAAAAAATAATTTTATTATAGTATTCTACGTACAATATTAAGAGGTTCTGAAGCTCTTTAGTGTGGACACATCACCATTGGAAAAATTCATCAATGTTCATGGTGGATTCTCCATTGCTGTTACTTTTTAAATCAAGATTGGATGTTTTTCTAAAAGATAGGTTCTAGGAATTTTTTCGAGGAAGTACTCTGGCGTGTGTTGTATAGGAGGTCAGACTAGATGATCACAATGATCTCTTCTGGCCTTGGAATCCATGAGAAAAAACCCTGTCCATTTGGGATCACATGAACCATCTCGTCTCCCATTCACAATTGCATATTATTCCTGAAGCAACTATAACAATTACCATGAATAAGCAATATCAAGGAAATACGCTATGAGGCGGAATGCCTGGCTTCAGTCCTCCGGCCTCCCGCCCGAGGTTCAGCATACCATCCAGGACCTCCCTTTCGATGGCCAGGGCTTGTTTGCGGATCAAACTGACTCCCGCCTGCATACCTTAAAGGACACAAGAACCACCATTAAGTCCTTAGGTGTGCATACCCCGGTTACCCAGAGGAAGCCCTTTAGGCCACAGACCACCCAGCAACATCCTTTTCCTCCGAGACTGAGGCAGGACCATTCTCGTCGCAGAGGTAGATACTCTCGACGTCGACCGTCTCATCCTCCCTCTGGACAAGGTCAAGGACAGTCTAAGCCAGCCCCGGGCCCTAAGTGCCCATTTTGAAGGTGCGCCAGAGGACGGACTACCAGCTCTTACCCAGGACAGTTATCCCTTTCTAAATCATCTATCCCATTTCTACCATGCCTGGTCCCATATTACCTCGGACCGTTGGGTCCTCGGCATGGTGCACACGGGATATTCTATCCAGTTCCATTCCAACCCGCCCACCCCCCGTCCCTCTTCAGGGACCCTTCTCACGAGCAACTCCTCATCCAGGAGGTTCAATCCCTCCTTGCTCTAGGGGCAGTGGAGGAAGTTCCTCAGGAGTTATGGGGCAGGGGTTTCTACTCCCGCTACTTCCTTATGCCCAAAGCAAAGGGAGGCCTAAGACCTATTCTGGACCTCAGGGAGCTCAACAAGTACATCGTCAACCTGAAGTTCTGTATGGTCTCCTTAGCCACTATCATCCCTTCACTGGACCCGGGAGACTGGTATGCCGCCCTCGATATGAAAGACGCGTATTTTCACATTGCGATTATCCCGCCTCACAGACGTTTCCTCCCTTTCGTGGTGGGCAAGACGCACTATCAGTTCACAGCCCTCCCGTTTGGCTTCTGCACAGCCCCCCGCGTCTTTACCAAGTGCATGGCGGTCGTGGCTGCTTTTCTTCGCCGACACCACGTACACGTCTTCCCGTACCTAGATGACTGGCTTATACGGGGCCGGTCTCACCATCACGTACAGTCACAGGTACGCCTACTCATGGACACGTTCACTCGCTTGGGCATCATGGTAAACCTCAACAAGTCCGTCCTTGCCCCTACTCAAACAATAGAGTTTATAGGAGCGGTCCTGGAGGCAAACCAAGCGAGGGCTTTCCTTCCAGAAGCACGGCGCCTGGCTATAGCAGGCATAATTACCAGCCTCTGCAAGTTTCCAACCACCACAGCAAGGCACTGCCTCAGGCTGCTGGGTCACATGGCGTCCTGTACATACATGGTGCAACACGCCAGGCTAAGGCTCAGGCCGCTTCAAGTGTGGTTGGCATCTGCCTATTGACCAGGACGCGACAGCCTAGACATGGTCCCAAAGTGCACACTCGACTCCCTGCAGTGGTGGCTGGACCCTCAGATGGTGGGTTCTGGGGTCCCGTTCCATCCCCCCCAACCCACTTTGACTCTGGTTACAGACGTGTCTGCCCTGGGATGGGGAGCCCACCTCGGCAGCCTGACAACGCAGGGGTTATGGCACGAGAGCATGCTGTCACTGCACATCAACATCAGAGAGCTCAGGGCGATTCGCCTTGCGTGTCAAGCCTTTCTTCCCCATTTGCGGAGCTACTGCGTAGCAGTCCTAACGGACAACACCACGGCCATGTTCTACCTGAAAAAGCAAGGCGGAGCCCGGTCATCGCCGCTCTGCCTCTTTCTGTGGGACTTCTGCTTAGTCCACTCCATCAACCTTCAGGCCTCGCACCTGCCGGGTGTCCAAAACGTCCTGGCGGATACTTTGAGAAGCTCTGGTTGGCCTCGGTATTCTCCCAGTCTAGAGACAGGATGGACAAAGTCCTCACTGTGCCCGAACCTGTAATAGCCTCCCTACGCTGGCCGGTCCCCGACTGTGGAGTTGGTGTCCAATGCGTCGGACTTGGGGTGGGGAGCCTATGTGGTAAACCTCCAGACCCAAGGTCTGTGGTCTGTGCAGGACCTAGCCCTGCACATAAATGTCAAGGAGCTCAGGGCAGTTTGTCTAGCCTGCATGGCTTTTCGCTCGTGCCTGGCAGAGTGGTCAGGGTTCTCATGGACAACACGGACTTGATGTTCTACATCAACAGGCAAGGCAGGGTCTGCTCCTCAGCCCTCTGCCAGGAAGCCCTCAGGCTGTGGGACTTCTGCATAGCCCATGATATCTACTTGGAAGCCCATCATCTGCTGGGCATCCAAAACTCTTCGGCGGATCGGCTGAGCCGGGACTTCTCCTCTCAGCAGAAATGGTCGCTGCCCCGGAGATGATGCACAGGATTTTCCAAACGTGGGGCACTCACCAAGTGGACCTGTTCATGACCCGCAGGTGTTCCTGCTTCTGCTCCAGAGGAGGGTTGGGCATGGGCGCGATATCTGATGTCTTCCTTCTGTCCTAGTTGGGTCAGTTTTTCTATGTCTTCCCCCAATTTCACTGATTGGCAAGGTCTTGGAAAAGATAAAGATGGATAGGGCCCATGTCCTTCTGATCGCCCTGGCATGGCCCAGGCAGCATTGGTACGGGACTCTCACGAGCTTGGCAGTCACCCCGCTGTGGCCATTGCCTGCCAGCCCACCCGGACCCGCTCTCCCAGGACCAACGTCGCCTCCTCCACCCCAACCTAGCAGCCCTCCACCTCACGGCTAGGCTGCTCAATGGTTAGGCTGGGAGGAGAGGACTTGCTTGGAAGGAGTTCAGTGTGTCCTACTGGAGAGCAGGAGGCCCTCCACGCGTCAGGCCTACCTGGAGAAATGGTCTCGGTTTTCCCCGGTGGGTCGCTGATCGGGGTGTCTCGCCAGTGGCTGCTCCGATCCAGCTTATACTAGACTACCTCCTTCATGTTAGAGCCCAGGGCCTAGCGCCCTTGTACATCAAGGTGCACCTGGCGGCCATATCGGCCTTCCATCCGCCAATGCAGGGCCAGACGATATTGTCTCATGCCATGACTGGTCAATTTCTTAAGGGCTTGGATCGCCTTTTTCTGTATGTTTGCCCCCATTCCCCCAGTGGGACCTGAGCTTGGTGCTGGCCAGGCTAACGACCTCCATTTCATCCGCTTGCTACATGCTCCTGGTCACACCTCTCGTGGAAAGTAGCCTTTCTGGTGGCGATCATGTCTGCTAGACAGGTCTCGGAGCTCTGGGCCCTGACCTCCAAACCCCGTACGTGGTGTTCCATAAGGATAAGGTCCAGCTCCGCCCACACTCTTCGTTCCTCCCTAAGGTGGTCTCCACCTATCATATGGGCCAGGACATTTTCCTGACAGTGCTCTCTCCCAAACCCCATGTGTCCAGTGAGGAGTGCCGCCTCCACATGTTGGATGTGAGACGGGCTCTGGCTTTTTACCTGGAATGTACAAAGCCGTTCAGGAAGTCTTCACAATTGTTCATCGCCACGGCTGAACGCATGAAAGGTTGGCTGATCTCCACTCAGCGGCTCTCCAATTGGATCACTTTGTGTATCCGTTCCCCCGCCACCGATTGTGAGAGCGCACTTGACTACGGCGCAAGCCTCATAGGCTGCCTTTCTGACCCATGTCCCTATTCAGGACATCTGTAGAGCTGCACATGCTTCATCGGTCCACACGTTCACCTCGCATTATGCGATCATCTCCCAAACCAGGGAGGACGCCAGGTTCGGCAGGGCAGTGCTCCGTCCCGAGTGTCTGTGAACTCCTACCCATCTCCAACAGATATAGCTTGGAATCACCTATTGTGAAATGCACATGAGCAATCACTCGAAGAAAAGACAGTTACCTTTCCGTAATTGGTGTTCTTCGAGATGTGTTGCTCATGTCCATTCCACATCCCGCCTTCCTTCCCCGCTGTTGGAGTTGTCTGGCAAGAAGGAACTGAGGGTGGGGGGAGCGCGCAGCGCCCCTTATACCGCGCCATAGCGGTGCCACTCCAGGAGTTGCTAGGGGTGCTCCCCTACAGGTACTGCTAAGGGAAAAACTTCCGGCACCGGTGCATGTGGTGAGCATGCACACCTATTGTGGAATGGACGTGAGCAACACATCTCGAAGAACACCAGTTACGGAAAGGTAACTGTCTTTTCCTGCATCAAGTCTTCATACGAAAGTTTCAGCCACACCCTCTGTACTGGTGTGAGTTCATTCTGTGAGAGTGTAAGCTATGTCAATAGCGTTCTTAAGTGATGTTTCAATATTGGATATTTTCAGGGTTTCCACATGGTCATCGATGCATACTTTTTTGAACCATTATGCCATTATTGTGGGATCCAGAGCTGATGCAAACTTTGGGAAGGTGGTCCTGCAGTCCTTGTTTAAATAGGATCTGCAGGAAGTGGGACTAAGTCTGCTTACAAGTCACGGAAGTGAAATACATGGCCGCATCTAATCGAAAAAGAAGAAAAGGTTACATACTGTAACTGGTTCTCCAAGATGTGATGCAGTTGTGTATTCCATGACCCACTATCTGCCCCCTCTGCATCGGAGTCTAGTCTCTGGGCATTTGGTGCGAAAGAACTGAGGGGGATCAGGGCGGATCGCTGTAAAATCTGTAGATCGTTCAAGCCTCGAACTAAACGAGAGAGAAATATCCGGCTTCGGACCCTGCTAATGGAATCTGTGCTGGCCCCGGCACCGGCGCACCGACTAGACTCGGCACTGGGCACGTGTCCTTGGTGCGGAGCGAGGCTCCCTCCACCAGCCGGCACTGCTCACCCACTAAGAAGTAGGGAAAGACTCAGCAGCGCTGACAAAAGGACAGGGGTGAGGCCGGACCCGAGTTGGGCAGCCCACGATCCCCCTCGGGAACCAGACCTCCGACTCGTGCTGAGCGGAGTAGCCTGGTCCCGTCCGTGTGTGCCTCTCCCACGGTGAGAATGCCATTGACGCCGGAGGCTGCACAGGCCGTGCGTGACATTCTCTCCCTTCCGGTGCCGGGTGCGCCGCTTGAGACGGGCCCCCGGTCCCGAGGGAAGCCGCCATTGGGAGCACACCAGGCCTCCCCAGCAAGACACAGTCCCTGCCCCGAGGACTGTGCGCCGCCCCGTTCGACGAGGTCCTCACATAGCTCGCGTCAGCCCTCCACTCCGACTGGCTGACTCGCCCGCGCGGGAGTCTTGGTCCTCCACATCCCACCGGGGGCAAAGGCACCGAGACAAGCGGCGTCAACGCTCCTCCTCAAATCGTAGTTACAGGAACAGATCCCGACGCCATCGTCACAGACGCTCAGGTTCGAGTGCCTGCTCCGCCAGACACCATGCTCGGAGCTCCCCTCGAGCGTTACCGGCACCAAAGTGTCGTAGCTACGACCGCCGGGATGACTACAAGAGCAGCACCTCGGACGAGTACCGCTCCTCGTCCTCGAGGTCCAGATCTCGAGGTCGGCACCGACACGACCATAGATGCTCCCGCCGCTCTTATGGCACCGTGCGGTCAACGGCGGCCTCGGCACCCAGCCGCCCGTCCGCGAGCCACACCGCCCCTCAAGAGCAGCCTGCACCGCTTGGCACCCAAGCTGGTCAGTGGCAAGGGGCACCGTGGCAGGGGCAATGGTGTCAATGGGCACTGTGGCCGCAATTGCCCGCCCAGGCGAGACCCCGCTTGGTAGCTGGGGCATCCCAGGCCCATTCGGTGTCCCCCCCTCGACAGAGTCAAAAGTCGACGGGTACCAAACCGGCAGCACCGGGCCTGGATTCGGTCTTGGGGGTTGAACCACTGGCACCTCCTGACGCCCTGGGAGCCAGACCGGCCCCCTCGCCGCCGCCGGAGGAGACCATAGCGGCCCCTCTGCCCATTCTACGGGAGGACTTTAAAGCTCATCAAGAGCTCCTCAAACGGGTGGCCTCAAATCTCCAGCTACAGGCTGAGGAGATGGAGGAGCCGTCGGACACCCTTTTCAATGTGCTGTCCTCCTCGGCACCAGGCCGGGTGGCCCTACCTCTCCACCAAGGGGTAGCCAACATATCAACTGCCCTATGGCAAACCCCAGCTTCCTTGGCGCCCATCTCCAAGAAAGCGGAGAGGAAGTATTTTGTCCCGGCTAAGGGATACAGGTACCTGTACTCCCACCCAGCACCCAACTCTTTGGTGGTGGAGTCAGTGAACCACCGGGAACACCATGGTCAGCCCGCACCCACCCCCAAGGACAAAGATGCCAGGAGACTGGATTCTTTTGGCAGGAAGGCTTATTCTTCCACGAGCTTCCAACTCAGGGTGGCCAACCACCAAGCCCTGTTGAGCCGCTATGACTTTAACTTATGGGGGTCTCTACCAAAGTTCGAGCCTCTTCTCCCGGAGCGGGACAAAAAGGAGTTCAAGGCTCTGGTTGGGAAGGAGCAGCAGTGGTGAAAGCAGCCCTCCAGGCCGCCTCGGACGCAGCCGACACGGCAGCCCGTTCGATGGCCTCGGCCATATCCATGCACAGGGCGTCGTGGCTTCTCCTGTCCGGTCTGTCTGCAGAGTCCCAGTCCCTGATGCAGGACCTTCCCTTCGACGGGAAAGCGTTGTTTGCAGACCAAACCGATGTCCGCCTGCATGAGATGAAAGACTACCACACCACCCTGCAAACCCTGGGCCTATATGTCCTGCCAGCAAAGGACAAACCTAGGCCACAGACCTCAGCATCTCCCGCTAGGGGCAGATATGAACCCCCGCCTAAGAGACCGAGGGAGCAGAGACGCAGGTCCCAGCGTCAGTCCCGCTCGGCCCCGCGACCAGGGCAAGAAGAGGCGGTTTTGACTCTTTGCGGGGGGCCACCGGGCCTGTTGCAGCGGAAGCTCCCCAGTTAATAAAGTTTGTGTTCTGCAACCGTTTATCTGCATTCCTAGTGGAGTGGTCCCGTATAACGTCGGACCAGTGGGTCCTCAGCACTATTTCCAGGGGCTACATGTTGCAGTTCGCCTCACCCCCCCTCCAGCACTCCCCGCCCCGGGAGGACCTCGGGGACCCGGAACCTGCCCCCCTTCTAAGCTAAGAGGTGGCGCGCCTCCTTAACCTGGGCGCGGTGGAGAGGGTACCGGTAGAATTCCAGGGCAAGGGGTTTTACTCCTGGTATTTCTTGATCCCAAAGGCGAAAGGCGGGCTCCGGCCCATCCTGGACCTGTGGAATCTCAACAGATTTATGGTCCGCTACAAGTTCTGCATGGTATCCCTGATCTCCATCATCCCCTCCTAGACCCGGGGGATTGGTTCATGTCCCTGGACCTCCAGGATGCGTATTTCCACATCCATATTTTTGAGGGTCACAAGCGCTTCCTCTGCTTCCTGGTAGCGGGACCATTACCAGTTTGCAATCCTCCCTTTTGGCCTTTCCACGGCCCCCAGAGTTTTTACCAAATGCATGGCAGTGGTGGCAGCCCACCTTTGGAGGAACGGGCTGCAAATCTTTCCTTAGCTGGACGATTGGCTCCTCAAGGGAAACTCTCGGTCCCAGGTACAGGCCCAGATGCAATTCCTGCTGTCCACATGCACGGGCCTGGGCCTAGTGGTGTATGAGGCCAAGTCCACGTTGGTACCGGTTCAGCGCATACACTTCATAGGGGCTCTGCTAGACTCCTTAGAGGCTACAGCCTCTCTTCCCTGGGACAGGTTCGAGACACTCAAAAGTCTCGTAGCCTTGGTCACGACCTTTGCTGTGACGACGGCAAGGGTGTGCCGTCAAATCCTAGGTCACATGGCAGCATGCACGTCCGTGGTGCGACATGCCAGACTCAGAATGAGGCCCCTCCAACTTTGGTTGGCCTCCCAGTATTCCCAGTCCAGGGACAGCCTGGACAAGGTGGTCACGATACCACCCAACATAGTGGCCGCTCTGCAATGGTGGTCCCTCCCGAGCAACATCTTGAACGGGCTTCCCTTCCGAGAAATTCCTCCCTCACTGGACCTGGTGTCAGATGCCTCGGACCTGGGCTGAGGAGCCCATATAGGGAACATTCAAACCCAAGGCAGATGGTCGACCTTGGAATTGTCTCTGCACATAACGTCAGGGAGCTCAGGGCAGTACGCCTGGCGTGCATAGCATTCAGTTTGCACCTTCGCAGGAAGGTGGTCCAAGTCCTCACAGACAACACGGCCGCGATGTATTACATCAACAGGCAGGGGGGCACCTGCTCCTCGGTCCTGTGCCGGGAAGCCCTGGACCTATGGGAGTCTTGCATAGCCCACGATATCTCCCTACAGGCTTTTCACCTACCAGGCGCATGCAATGCGCGAGCCGATCACCTCAGCAGGGTGTTTTCCCACCAGTACGAGTGGTCACTCCTGGGAGGTCACCCAACAGCTCTTCCGAGAGTGGGGAGCTCCCCGAGTCGACCTCTTTGCTACCGCCCAGAACCGACGCTGCCCCCAGTTCTGCTCCAGGGCAGGGGCAGACGGGGGCGATCTCAGACGCATTCCTCCTCCGGTGGTCAGGCCAACTATTCTATGCCTTTCCACCATTTCCACTAATAGGCAAGGTCCTGCAGAAAGTAAAGGCAGACAGGTCAAGGGTTATCCTCATAGCCCTGGATTGGGCCCGCCAACATTGGTACGGGACCCTTCTGCAACTTCTAGCCCCCTCTTTCCCCCCCCCCCCGCCCGTGGAGGTTGCCGCTTTGCCTGGATCCCCTCTCCCAGGAGAGGGGATGCCTCCTCCATTCCAACCTGGCCGCGCTTCACCTGACAGCATGTTTGCTCCATGGTTAAATGAGGAGGAGGGAAGGTGTTTGGAGGATGTCAGACGAATTCTGCTGGAGAGCAGAAAGCCGTCCACACGGCGGCGGTACCTTGCCAAATGGTCTAGGTTCTCTAAGTGGGCAGGGAAGCAGGGCGCCTCCCCGTCGTCCGCATCCCTCCAACTCATTCTCGATTACCTCCTGTTCCTTAGGACCCAAGGGCTAGCTCCTGCCTCCGTCAGGGTACACTTAGCGGCCATTTCAGCCTTCCACCCTCTGGTGCAAGGTCACTCGTGTTTTTCCCATCAGATGACCTCCCACTTTTTAAAGGGCCTAGATTGTGCATTCCCATATGCCAGGGCCCCGGTCCCGCAATGGGATCCGAACCTAGTGTTATCCCGCCTCACGGGTCCTCCCTTTGAACCCTTGGCCACGTGTTCCTGGTCCCACCTATCATGGAAAGTGGCATTCTTGGTGGCTATCACCTCGGCCTGTCAGGTCTCAGAGCTTAGGGCCTTGACCTCGGAACCCCCTTATACGGTCTTCCACAGGGGTAAAGTCCAGCTTCGCCCACACCCTGCGTTTCTCCCGAAGGTGGTCTCCGCCTTCCATATGGATCAGGACATTTTCCTACCAGTACTCTGTCCTAATCCCCATTCCTCCAACGAGGAACGCCGCCTACACACGCTAGACGTACGTAGGGCGCTGGCCTTTTACCTGGACTGAACCAGGCCGTTCAGGAAATCCTCGCAACTGTTCGTTGCGTCGGCCAAGCGTATGAGGGGGCAACCAGTTTCCACCCAGCGCCTTTCCCGCTGGATCACCTCATGCATACACACGTGTTACGACTTGGCAGGGGTTCCCCCGCCGCCTATCGTGAAGGCGCATTCTACGAGAGCGCAAGCCTCGTCGGCCGCCTATGTAGTCCACATCCCTATCCAGGACATATGTAGGGCTGCCACGTGGTCTTCTGTCCCTACCTTTTCCTCGCACAATGTGATCGTCTCCCAAGCAAGGGATGACACCAGGTTTGGTAGGGCGCAACTCTGTCCCGCTAACCTTTAAACTCCTACCCACCTCCATCAGATATAGCTTGGAGTCACCTACTGTGGGATACACATGAGCAATCACTCGAAGAAGAAAGGACAGTTACCTGTTCCGTAACTGGCATTCTTCGAGATGTGTTGCTCAGGTGTATTCCACATCCCGCCCTCCTTCCCCTCTGTCGGAGTTGTCTGGCAAGAAGGAACTGAGGGTGGGGGGAGTGCGCAACTCCCCTTATAGCGCGATATAGAGGCGCCACTCCAGGGGTCTCAGCAGTGCTCCCCTCCTACGGGTACTGCTAGGGGAAAAACTTCCGGCACCAGTGCATGTGGCGAGCACGCACACCTACTGTGAAATACACCTGAGCAACACATCTCGAAGAACACCAGTTACGGAACAGGTAACTGTCTTTTTCCTTGTCTTCTGGGGATTTCCAGCTTTTGACCTACCTGACAGGTTGAGGTTGGAGTCAGCCTAATATGCACTTAGGCTTTCACTATGCTTTGCCTCTGATTTTCCTGATAGATCATGCTATAAAGCCTTTCAGCAGGATGGCAGAAGAGGAGGGATTCTGACAAACTCCTTTACTGGTGGATGAATTTCTCTTTATTCACCACTACTATAGCTGAAAATAGTTCCTATTATGTATGTGCAATCTGCTAATCATATTAGCAGAGTAGCAGTCAAAACAATGAAGCCATCCAGATCTAGATAGAATTCCATGCACAGAAAACTTCTGTTTCTCATGTTCGTAAGATAATATTGAAAACATATTTATAAATTAAAATTGTTGCAAAAATAAAACTGCACATCAGGATGGAAAAGTCTGAATTTAGCAAGCATAAACATTCAAACTATTCAAGCTGCCTCACAAACATTATGGTACTTAAAAATAGACTACTGGAAATCAAATCTCTTTATTCAGGAACTTTCTCTGGTGGAACAACTTCTAGAAGCATCTGAAGGTACATGGTGATGGGCCCTGAAAATAAGTTACTGTAGTTAGAGATGTTTAACACAAGTTTTAAAAGTCCTTTGGCAATGTTAACTATACATTTTAATTCAAGTTTACACCATTTCAATAACTCAGTGTAATGTTACATGCATAAGCATTTATTTTCCCCACTCTACAGATGGGGAAGACAAAACTTGCCTACGGCCAAAGAGTAAATTGGTAGCAGATTTGGGACATAGGTTCTGAAACTGCAGCACCCCTTGAAGTGGTTTCCATCATACAGGGTTTACAGTTTGGTTCAATGGCTCTTAGCACCTCCATGTACAAATTGTTCCAGCACCCCTGATTTGGGATGTGAATTCAGAAATTTCAGGCTCCCACTTTTGTGCTCATTATAGTAGACCACACTGCCTTTCATTATGTTATATATAGTAGCTTTAGTTTTGTGGACAGATGGATTTTTTTTTTTTAAGGAATACCAATAATGTGGGATTTATATCCTTTTAGAACCAGTCCAACTTTCCCTTTCAGTAGTGTCTTATTGCATCTTCCATCTCCCCCAGAAAATAGATAGGAATTGTACTTTGAAAGAAGACTGTAAGTCACTTCATAAACAGACCTGTAAGGGCACTGCTAAAACATCATAATTTTCCTCTCACTTGCACACTGTGGAATTTTGAGTACATGGTAGCAGGGTCCACATGTCCAGTCAGTGCATGGCAAACTAGTGCACTGTATATTTACCTCCCAGCTTGCTGCACACTAACCCTCTATACACAAGCCCTAAGGCTGTCAGTTTAGTTTCCATTTCAGGCTGTTAATTTTCTCTCTGTTAGACTGATTGTGAAGATACTAAATCTTGAAAGAGATCTGAGTGCAAGGTAAGTGCCAGAACAGAAAATAGCTAGGTGTATTTAAAGTCACTTCAGTTACTGGCCAGGGCATTTCCAATTTATTTCGACTTCTAAATTACCCAGGAGAATTGAACGGTTCAAAATTTCACCTTAAATAAAAACAAAAGTTAAAAGGATATTGCCAGTGGAAACTTACGGTAAGCTATTTTATATAGCCTTTGCACTGATACACTGGTATGTATCACTTTTCTTCAAAGCATTTTATGAACTAAATCTCATCAAATCTTATGTTATCTCAATTTGTACACAGGAAAAAATTGAAGCAAAGATGTAATGTGCCAAAGAGCTTGAATTAGAATTCAATAGCTCCTAGCAATTTTTGCTATGCTTATATCAAAAGATCATGCCTCTCTCTCAATGTAAGTTAGATGTGATGGTTGAATATAAAGAGAATTTTTACTCAGGGAAGAAAGGAGTGGTTGCTACATCTAGAGGTATCCTGTTGTATGCCTTATTTAATGGAAATCTTTGTTTGCAAATCACCTGTAATATATATACTTACTTGATATTTTTTGAGCCCAGTTGAATTTAAAATGAATGAAAAGGACATAAAATATAAGTCCTCCAAGCATAAATAAAACACAGTAGAGATATGCCCATTCAGGTTCACTGATGATTGGAGCCAAAACTAGTAAAATGGAGACTATTGTCACGAAGATGGGGATGACGATAGGTATCTGTAATAGACAAAGCATAAAAGTATTCAGCAAATTCTGTGGCCATTTTTTCTTGATATTGCATACCTTTACTACATAGCTTGTTGAATGTGAGAAGTTATTTTTACCTCCTTGTTTCTGATATTTTTTAAAGAATATTCAGAAGAGAGTTCAGGAAATTAGTGAAGTGGTTGAGAGGGTCAGCAGCAGCAGAGGGTCAGTTTGGCTATGTCACAGACCAAGACCACTCTGACTATGCTATTGGTCCCAATGCTAGAACAGTAATGAATTCACTGTAAATCATAAACCTAAACTTCAATAGGATGAACTCTCCAGAAGGGTCCTGCCTCCAACTCATTTTGACCTATCATGTTCACTCTGGTTGCAGCCTCGCACCCCTTCTTTACTTTTTCTCCTCACCCTTTCACTATGGCAGGCAGCACAAGATGCCAAGACCTGTACTTCTCTGACCCTCTGCCTGTCTGTCTGTTCGTTCTCAAGAGAACAGAAAAAGGAACTATACTAAGTAGTAGTTTCCTGGGACAAACCGATCTTCAAAGGAAGGGGATCGACTTTTCCAGTATGTTTTTCACTATTCCAAACTCCCTGGACAAGTCTATGCCTTCTTGTTAATGGGGGTGGAGGATTACCAGTAGTGGAGAGCCACTTTTCTTACCATCCTGAGGACCATGATTGGTTCATTTTTATTATGTTTAGAAATGTGTTCTAGTACTGAACTTACCTTGATTGGTCTTTTGAACTCTTTTCTTGTAAATCTCATAACTATGAGTGCAAATACAGCCAAACCATAAAATATCCAGACGGCAAAACTAAAGTAGTTTATGAGTGTATTAATGTCTCCAGGGATGATATAAATAATAGCAATGGCACCCTAAAAATAAAATATGAAAATTAATGTGGACTTGATAAGACGGTCAGTGTAGCAAGGAAGAATGGCGCTCTCACTTTTATGGAGGGCACAGTTTTACATTCAAACTGATCCCATACGCAATGAGTGTATGTGTTTTTTGCTCTGCTTTGTGGTGAAGATTCAGCAAAAATTCAGCATACTTGGCACCCTTTCCTGAGAGTGGCCTGATCCTGCAAACATATGTGCTTAATTTTGAGTATGAGTAATCCCATTAAAGTCATGCTTGAAGTTCAGCATGCGCATAAGTGCTTGCAAGATGTGTGCCAACACGATACAAATCTTCTTTCCTGCTTGTATAAACCTACTTGCTAAGCATGATGAAGTGTTTGTATTGATGCTACATATATACATAATGAATCTGTTAAATTTATGACACCTATTTTACAGGCCATGAAAGTTTGCAGGAGAAAAAATTCCTAGATTTCTTGTATTCACAGAAACCCTGCAGTGAGCCAGTTTGACCATCAAGATAATTTTACTCTACATAGCTGATTTTCATTGTCAGTACCCTACTTCTTTCCTAAAACTGAAAGAGTTGCATTTTAACATTCCAATTCTATGAACTTTAAAACACAGAGAATCTGCATCTGGTATGGAGTTAGATTCAAGTTGATCTGTTTTTATGTATTACATAGTCTTTTTGATGTATAAAAGAATATTTCAGCTATTTCCCTATATATGTAACTACATGTGCATGAAAGTATGTGTAGGGATAGCATGTTGAGATCACCATTGTGTCATTTGAAGAGCCAATGTAACTTCACATCTGAGTATTTTAGATTTTTTTAGCTGAAAGTTTTATTTCTTTGCTTAGCATTCATACTTACATAAAATATGATAGCAGGTGCTGGGGTGAAACGTTTAACACTAATGTAAGACAGCACCTTTAGCATGTGCCCTTCACGACCTGCTACATAAACAAGTCTGACAAAACAAAAACACGTTAAGCTGGTTAGTGGGGCATCTACACAGATTCAAGTAGCTCTATTTTTCAGATAACTCCAAATAGTTAATATTCTTCACAGAGTGCCATTTAACTATTATATATATATAGAGAGAGAGAGAGAGAGACTGACTATATCTAGATATGCTTCTCAAGTGCATCAAGCCTAATTTAATATTTGCTAGAGTGTAGGGAACAATCACACTGGTTGTGGAGGAGGAATTATAACTACTTTCAAAACAAGTGCCTAACTCCATTGAGCACAGAAGTGAATCTGGTTCATTAATTCAGAGACAACCATTGTTTTCCTCTCCCTTAAAAAAAATTCATCACATAACACTTTCAGCACAAATGTAATTTCACGTTGTATGATTTTAGGGATTTAGAAACCTTGTGAAGTATGAGGTTTTGCAAACCTCTCATATATTTGTACACGTAACCTCTTTAATTTTTGATTTTCAGGTGACTGTTATTTTTAAAGAACTGGGTTTTTTTAGCTGAAAGAAGCCTGTACTTGTTTACAGGCATTTTAGGAAAATGTTTAATCTCTTATTTTCTAACTTTCTCAACCTTTCATAGCTACTGGTCCTTGCTGAGGATGGGCTACATGACTAAGTTTGCAGGTATTTTGTTCAATCATTTGTTTAAATTAAACCCTAGACTTAGAAGTCATTGTATAACTTCTTTCTGTAAATCCAGTTATGTATTCTGCTATTTAGAGTTGAAATTTACCTGCCAGCAGTAAAACAGGTCCCATTGGCTGCTCCAATTGTAGAAAAGGCCACAAAGAGAGGAACTATCCAAGAAGCTGGATAAAGGACCCGATCACCAAATGTCTGGGACCACAGGATTAAAATATAGACACGTTAATATAACATCTATCATTTTTCCACTTTGTAGCGTATCCACTGGTGTAGGAACCAATCAGATATACAGTAAATGAACTTTAAAAATATATTTGACCTTTCCAAAAAATCTATATTAATATAATTTTACATAGCTTGCTTTTATCCCTAATTATTTTGCAAACTATATACAATAATTATTTCACCTACCATTCTAATGAAAGAACCTTGAGACTGCAACACAATAGTTGTGTTGCTATGACCCAATGCTACTATACAGCAATTTAAGACAAGAATCTAAGAGTATCACATCCAACTGAAAGTAGAGGGAATTTAGATACTGAACATATCAAATCGGAATCTGATCAAGATACCAGCACTAACAGCCTTACTTTTGCCAAACGTGGCATGGGAACTTAAATATAGGTGAGTCTCAGAGCCTCTCTTATGTGTCTTATCACCAATGCCTGCTATCACTCCTTCCTAAGTACCCTATGTTTTCTGCCATCCTGCCCTGACATTGCTTAGCTTTTGAGATCAAATGAGATATTTCTGCAGGCTTATATTGTCAGTGTTGATCCAGTTTGATCAATTTAATAGTAGCTGATGTAATACCACTGATATAATTTAATATGTTGATAGGGACACTCAAGACTAGTAATCCTAAAATCAGATTACCTAGCTGCGTTTTAAGTAAAGTATGCATGCACATTGCATCAATCTCTGCTCTGCAGCCATTTTTGTGAGTAGGCAGGATATTGAAATATACCAGAATCCAGCTCTCTAAAAGCAAGAGTCTATTTGCCTGTACAATGTTCATTGGTACATGAAGTATTTCTGCATGGATGCTCTTCTTCACTGTGCTGTGCATGCAGAATGCAGCATGTCATGAATTGTTTGTTTCCCCCCCCCAGAACTAATGTAGAGATGGATACAACCAGGGATTCAGATGTTTACCAGTGAAAATAATTGTCATGTCCCCCTCACTAAGCATTGTGGAGTAAAAGCATCACTAAACTGCAAATACACTGAAGATTTCCTGTAGAAGATAAGATGTCTCATGCATACTAAATTGTCACTTTCTAATTTCAAAAAGATACTGTTACCTCTGTGACATAATTAAAATATTGATAGAGTTAAAAAATGTACAATGGTACTGAAAAATTCTTTCCTGAAAGCTAAGAAAGTTAGGATTTTTTTATGATTTGGACTCAGCCCTGCAACAAAAATAGCGTCTCACTTGGTACTTCTAATCACAAAATGAAAAGTGGCTTACCACAGCGACCGCCTGGGACTGCAGAAGTTCTGTTGAAGTCATTATTGTGAAATATGAAATATTAATCAGAACATAGCAAACTGAAACCAATGGGATTCCAATGATTATAGAAAGTGGTAGATTTCTACAGAATGTAAAAACATAGTATCAGCATTTCTAAACCACTAGGCAGTTTTATTATAATGGACTGTAGGCTCTTTCCTGTTTTAGTTCAAATTTAGGATTCTAAAAAAAGTCACAGATATCTTAACTAGTAAATATTGTATATGAATCATTGTGTTAAGACTGAAGGATCGCTGTTCAGGACAATCACTTTTTTAGGAATTCAGTACCTGTTACTTATGCTATCATGGATTAAAATTGAAGGAACTTTTTAAATTTAAATTCCTTTTTCAACATTTATGCTATTTGGTCTCATTTTTCACTAAGTTGAGTAAAGTGAAATTCCAGTTGGGTATTTCTAGTGCATGTACTTTCTAGTTCTCATGTAATAACATAGTAGCTATTCACTCATGAGATTGATGCAAAGATGAGTCACAACTTCATACAAATTGGATCTGACTGTACCTGACCCACATGTATCTGGCAGAGCAGATCAATGCTCTGTGTGCTCTGACTAGAACAATATGTTACATTTACTGGATTTTCGCAACTGCCGGGGAATGGGTAAATCCCCAGCCCGCCCTGTTTTTATTTCCATTTAACAAACATTTTTGTTCCTCTTACAATTTGATAAAATTTGTTTTTACAAATTCTACATTCACAAAAGTATTCCTTTTTGCAGCCAGTACCTCAAGTAATTCATACTGATAGCTCCTCCTCTTTCCACAGGTGATTGGCAGGCAGCTGATGAGTCAGAAGAAAAGGAGAGTCCCCTTCCACAAGGGCAGAGTAGTGCTACTGTGCACAGAGCCTAGTTTCTGTTTTGCCTCATGCATGAGGAGCATGATGTGTAGCTCCTAGCAGGGACTTTTTTTCTTAGGAAGATGCATGCAAAACCATGGGTAAAAATTAGACCTTATCAGCTGCTCTTTTTGCAGTGGCCAGTAAGCAGATACAGAAGGACCTATGGCCTGAAATGCCTGGGCATGTATCTCTTCCACCTCAAGACCCAGCTGACTGCTGAGTCTAATAATACAGACGTCTGCTACTTTTTTTATAAACAGGTGGACTCTTATTTCTGACTCGGCTCACAGAAATAAAAGTAAAGCCCTCCATGTTGGCCTCTCCTGGCACCACAAGCACATGAGTTTCTCCCCACATTCAGACATCCTGCTGCTGGCTCCCCTGTGATGGTGCCTTCCCCTCCCCTGTGCCTTCATTGATCTAGAGCTGGCTTGGAAGCCAAAGTTTCCACAGCTGCTGCCTCTCTAGGCCACTTGGCCTAACTGCAGAGGTCAGTCCCTCTCTAAGGACCACAAGAACAAGAATCCCTGTGGAAAGTGTCCACTCTTTGAAGTCTGAAAGTTCTTCCTTTCCAAAAGAGTTCCCTACCCCCTCAAAAATCTCGACTTCCCAAGCATGTCTCAAAAGGAAAGGATCCTGCACGTACTCGCCCAGGTTCAAGTATTTGCATAGGGAGGATAATATCATTCAATCAACTGATTACCACTGGCTGTTTTGTAGTGCAAAAATGCAAAGCATCTTGAAAATCAACGATTTCTCAGTGGATTCAACAAAGTAAAAGCCCATCAAGACCAAGGGACAGGCTGCCTCTTGGGCAGGAAAATTGGGGAGGAGGTAGCCTCTGCAAACAAGATTTACATGATCATCTGGAAGTGCACTTAAAGTTTAGTAAGCATGTGGATGTTGCCTTATCTAATGCAAATTTTGGCCGACACATTCCAAATTCAACAATCCCGTTTAATCTGTTATATTTTTAAAGAGTCTCGGCGCAGAGGTTTTTTCCATCCTAGTTCAGCTGATTGGTACTGACATTTAGAGCTCACTCATATGGATTAGTGGGGCTACTTGCTGCAGAAAAGGGATTTGTTCCCTATCTGTAAAATTGGTCTCTGGGAGAGTAGCTCCAGTAGTCCATATGCCCATCTAGTTATTGTTGTTCCACATAGTTGGTGTTGGATGATAACCAATTCTGTTAGTGAATTAATTCTAGGGGAGTCACTCTCCTTGTTCTTCTGTGTGTACTAGCAGCAGTGACTTCTTGTGGTGGGAGCCTCTTCTTTTTCTGTACTGGCTGACTGCCTGTCAATCACCTGTGAAGAGAAGTCAGGGTTACTAGACTTACACTTAGAGAAACCCATTTTATAGGTTGGGAAGAAATCTTTTTTTTTTTAATTGTCATTAATGTAACTATTGTGCACTCTTAAGATTTTCTAGAAGAGACTAGGAAGATAGGAAGCTTGATGCATGTGTCTCTAGGCCTGAGATTACTTCTGAATGAACTTTTGGTAGTTTCTCTTGACTTTAGCACACAACTTCTCACTCCTAATGGGAATTGTGTATGCACATTGAAGGGAATGATATAGTCTGTATTCAGGCAATTTTCTATACTATAGAGGGGCTTTCCCCACTATTTATTTATTTCTATAATAATAAGATTGAAACCTCCCTGAAATGCATGTGGATGCTAATAAAAAATTAAATACTCTATTAAATCCAAAGTAGCAGTCAGCAAGGGGATGGAAAAGAATTAATTAGCATGCATTCTCTGTACTCTTTGCATTGTAGAGTCATGGAAATGAATAATTAGAGATGATTCGCAAGTATACAGTAATCAGTGTAAAAAACAGAATAAATGCTAATGAAATTATTCCTTTGTGAACAAGCACCAAAACTTCTGAGTGCCCAGTTCTTAACCAGAGAGAGAGTAAAATATGCAGCTGCTATTAAGACTTCTAATGATCTGATTGTGGCATTAGAAATTGTGCCTTTCTTGTTTTCTAGGTTATCTTTTGGTTGTCTCACCTGTAAGGATTTTTAAGTTCTTCTGTAATGTAATTGAGTTGATTCCTGCAAAAAATCCATTAGCAGAATGTTACTCGTAATCAGATCCTGAAATGCCAAATTACTTGAAAGTCAGGTCTTTATTTCTAACATCACTGTTGCTGCTATTCAACCTCTAACAAGAAAAAAAATGTAGACCAGGTAAGCGCCTTAACTTAACCAAAGCATATGACATGGAATTAGATCTGGGTTCTATACCCAGGTCTGCCTCTGTTTCATTATATGACACTGGACAAGTCCCTTAACCTCTCTGTGCCTCACTCTTCTCATCTGTAATATGAGATGAATAATGTCAATGGCATTGCAAGGTTTAGGGGTTTGGATTTTTTTGTAAGTACTTTGAGTAGAAGGGGCTGTAGCATAGTGTGGTGTTAAAGTGTATTGCTCAGGTAATGTGTAATTGCCAAAGTGTAAGAATCTAGCTAGAGTACTGTCAGTACATCAGACAGACAAATTGCTTAGATTAATGGCAGGTTTTCAACAAAGCTCACATGCCACAAGGCTGCTTGTGACCTCCACAAGTTCTGGAAAACGTGAATCTTTTCTAATAAAAACATTTGTACACCAACTACAAACCTTAGTGCTGGGGTGACCATATTTCCCAAAGGGAAAATGGGACACCCCCAGCTGTTCGCCCGAGCCCCCGCGTGGGGCTAGCATCTCCACTTCCCCCTCTGCATGTTCCTCTGCACCGCACCGCACTTTTTTTTGACAAAAGTGAGCATTTCTCTTGTTTGCTCTTGCTAACCGATCGAGTCAACAAGAGCAAATGGGTCAAATGCCCTCTTTTGCACACCAAAAAAAAAAAGTTGGAATGGCCGGGACAGGGCTTAAAAAAGGAATGTATGGCCACCCTACTTAGTGCCTTAGTGCAAATACTATCATTTAGCAATTAAATAATGCAAGTTATATAATCTCTTATCCACAAGGCTTTCATGAAAACTTTTATAAAGTTTTTGCAACCACCAGAATGACAAATTTAAAATATTCATTTTCATTAGACTGTTATTTTTAAACTAGACTGTTTTATGCTCATAATTGTAGAGGATTGAAACGTGGGTTTTTTTATGCTTCTGTGATTGATAGAAATGTGAAAAGAGTTGGCAGTTATCTACAGATATTAGAGACCAATTTTCAAACCTGAGTGGCTAAAATTAAACATTCAATTCAATATTTAGGCATCTAAATAAGCTTTAGGCAGTTAGCTAAATAATGGATTTAGGTACCTGACTTTAGGCATTTGAGTTTGAAAACTGAACCTTGAAAGATTAAGGTCCATATTCAGCAAGGTATTTAAGCATGTGCTTAAAGTTAGACACATGAGTAGTCCCTTACTCTGGTGCTTAAAATTAAGTATGTGCTTAATTACCTTGCTGAATAGGGAGCTAAATAAAGACTTTTCAAGGCTGAGTGAAAAACAGTATTGATGTGTCACAGCTGAGTCAAGAAAAACAAAGCCTGCATTTTTGTAAGGTGCCTGAAGTGGAGGTAGCCCAAACTGATGCCCCAATCCTGCAAGGTGAATCATGCGCACAGACCCCTGCTCACCTATGGTTTTCCTTGCAGGATCAAGCCCTGAAATGTGTAAACCCCTTCCTAGGAATCAAAGGAGATGAAAATATATCTACATTGTTTAATATTAAACTTAATATTGTTTAATTAAATATATTCAGAAAGTGTAGACTTCTTGGGTGGTTAAAATAATGAAGTATTGGGAAATACTATTCTGTAGTTTTTGTTGGATAGTGAGGAAATAATTTTATAAAATAAACCTATAAGCATTCAAATTTAATATATTTTAAACATAAAGCAGTCACTTTTAGCTAGGACTTTGGAGTTCAGTGGGTAAACAGATGTGGGAATATGGAAATGTTGTTTTGTACACTGGAGGGGCTCCCTTTTTTTTGTTTAATACAAGAGAAATGGAACATGAAGTAAATAGTAATAAAAGATGAACCACATGGGCTGAAAAATCCAATGCGTTTTTCCCTAGTTCATATCAAGAACTCATACATACACAGCCTATAAATATATCCAGAGCCACATATATATTTGGCACTAATAGATTGCCCATATTGGCAATCGTTACAGAGAGGCTAAGGACATGAAAATCTGTAGAGATGGTCCCACCAGAGCAGGATTGAAGCAGTGTATAGAAGCTTGCACTATGTGCTACTCAGGATATATCTGTTCATTGAATTAAAAGAAGATTCAGTCTCAAGTGCTAATAGATCAGTCTGACATATTTCTTGAATACTAAAATTCTCACAACTTCAGAAAAATGTGTTGTATGTGATGCTAGAGTGAGGAGGTTAAAAACTAACTTCCAAGTGATATTAGGGCAATGGCTCAAATTTCTGAATGGAAAGAATGCAACTTTATGGTCCTACACCAGCTTCGCCCCCACAGTATCTGAGCACCTTACGCCATGTATCCTCTTGTGGTCTAGTCGGGTATCTTCCCCCTAGGGCATGGTTCTTTGTTTGGTTTTATTTTAAGGTGGTAGTGCTCTTTTTCCAATGCTCTCTACAATTATTCTCCATAACAAGAAGTCAAACTTCAACTTTCCCAAATAAGACGTGTAGGTGAGTTTTACAAGAAGAGAGAAAATCAGTTAGACTCTTAAATAGTAACTGATAACAGTAATAAACAAATCTTACCATCCATCATAGGCCCAGAGTCCATTATAAAATGCCAAGCTGATAGAACCAGCAGAAATTTTAGCATCATTGAAAGAGTTTTTAAAATTTTCTGTTTTTCCTGCAAATGAAACAATTGATACTGAACTATGCTGAGGCAAAATGAAACAATCACCACTGAATGAAAGCAACATTTCATGATCAAATTTTATTTTGTATAGCACTTTGACAGTTAAAGTGAACACTTAAATAGTATTTTTTTCCTAATTGGTCTGTAACCATGAATTTTTCCCTCCGAAAAGACAACAGGGCAGTGAACGGGATCTGATATCAAAACCATATTAAATTAGAATAATCTGATCATTGCTTGTTTGCTTTGTTTTTCAGTGAATGATCCAGTAGCAAGTCATGGCAGAAACAAAAGTACTCTCTATGTTACTATCTTTGTAAATCTAAAACCAACAAAAATTAAATTACCTTGTGCAAGGAGAACAATTCCACTTACAATAATGATTATGACAATGATCATTTTAGCAGCAGTGAAAAAATTCTGAACATAGCTCCCCAACTTCACACTCAGTGAATTCACTGTGGTAATAATCACTAGGGGAAAGAAAGATTACATTTCTCAGTTTAAATGCCATAAATCATAGCACTATAATAATTGAGTTTAAAGACACATTCACAATATAATTTTTTATCTTCGGTTCAGACACCCAAAGCTGTATATCTTGTTTCTTTCCTATATTGGTTTGTAAATTCCATGTAATTATTGCAATTTCCTGCATTTGATGGATTATTCTAAAGAATGAGAACAATTTTCTGAAACTGAGGATTTCTTGGCAGTCTCTCTTGAAAAATATTTTTTAAAGTTGGGATAACTTTTGATCTAGAGCAGTGGTTCCCAAACTTGTTCCGCCGCTTGTGCAGGGAAAGCCCCTGGCGGTCCGGACCGGTTTGTTTACCTGCCGCGTCCACAGGTTCGGCCGATCGTGGCTCCAGGCCAATGGGAGCTGCTGGAAGCGGCACGGGCCAAGGGATGTACTGGCTGCCACTTCCAGCAGCTCCCATTGGCCTGGAGCAGCAAACCGCGGCCACTGGGAGCCGCTATCGGCCGAACCTGCGGACGCGGCAGGTACACAAACCGGTCTGGACCGCCAGGGGCTTTCCCTGCACAAGCGGCGGAACAAGTTTGGGAACCACTGATCTAGAAAATAAAATATAAGCTTGAACCATTTTTTTTCCTTCATTCTTTCCTAGAGATACACATGCTTCTTATCTATACACCCTATTACTGAGTATGAGCTAACTGCATAAGGAAGAAACCTGATTGTTTAGACCTTCTAACCCTAGAAGTGAAGCTTCCTTTAAGTTAAACCCACCCTTTCTATCAGTGTTATCAGAGACATTAGATATATTAGGTATTAGTCATCAAGTCTAGCCCTCTTCCAATGCAGAATTGTTCCCACTAATACAGTTTTCTGTATGGTTTTCTAATGATTTATGCATACTAGGTTTTAATATTTAAGAGATGAGGCTCCTACTACTTTCCTGGAAAAAATAATTCATGAACGCTACACAGTTTCATCACTCAGCCCCCTTTAAAAAAATAGGGATCTTACCAATGGCAGCTGCTGCAAGACACTTAATGACTACTACGGGTGGATCACAGCCTGGATAAAAAGGAGCTGAAGCATATTCTGCAAAGCTGAGACAAATGATAGCAAATGAACTGGGTTTGATGACCAATAAACTAGTCCAGGAAAACAAATATGCTGGAATAGGACCAAATGCTTCCATAAGGTAAGGATATTCTCCCCCTGATTTTGTGATCATTGTGCCTAGCTCAGCATAACATAGCGCACCTGAACAAAAAGAAGAAAAGCAGTTAATAGTCAAGTGCTTTTAGTTCATACACTTCTTTAAGCTATGTTTGGTTTTAATTAGTTCATTAAATGTTATAATTAATATAAAATTAAGGAAATGGCTATAAACACATGCTATATTTCATTATATTTGTATAACATCATAAGTAAATAGTGACCGAATTTAAAAAAAATAATTTGCCAAAGGCAGTTCCATAAGTTAGAAAATTATTGAAAACTAACAAGTTACTGATTAGATCTTATAGTTATGAGTGCCTAATTTGAGACTATTTTTGCAGACTCAATTTGTAAACAATTCTTGCTAACTTAACTATGTTTAGTTGCTTAGAACTGAATGCAAGATTCCAGACACAGGTGCCTCCAGACTATGTAGAGGAGAGAGTTTTACCTCCTCACTCCATGATGTCTGTATAATTAGTTCAAAATTGCATTGTATTTTTTGCTCATTTATTGCATTACAAACTCATGGCTAATTTGCTTTACATTATAACAAACTCATTTTAAATTGTTACATACTCAGAATTTTAATCTATAACATGAAACTTACTCCTAACCTATTCTTATGGATTAATTCCTTGTTTTTTAAACCCTTTATTATATTGGACTTTCAGGTAGTTTAAGATATTTTTGGCAAATTATTTCTATTTTAGTTTTCTGTTTAGAAACTGAGAATTCTATTAGGAAACAACAGACTAAAGGAAAACTGCACCCAGTACTGCTCAGTAGTTTGAAAACTCAGGGGGGGGAAAAGCAGCACAAAGCACAATGAGGAGTTGCTTTCAAATACAATTGGCATTTCTGAGTTTATTGCTCATGGATGGCAACTTGCTGAAAGTTGCATCACTTTTGCTCAGAGCCCAACAATAAGAAAGTATAAATTTATGTCCAGTTTTAATGTTTAACATTTTATGTAAATATTACCTATTTAAGGCCAAATTTCAAAAACTAGCCTCTAATTTTGCACCTGCAAACAGGGCTTTGTACAATGAAATTGTGGAGGTAGGTATGCACTGTGGGCCTGCTTCTGCTCCCATTGAAATTACTGGGTTATTTTGTCATTGACTTCAATGGGAGCAGAATGTCTTGTTTGTGCTCCCATTTGGTGGGATATGCAAAATAGGAGGCTAGATCTAAAGGTCAAGTGAAAATTTGACTCGTACAATTTTCTTCTAATACTTAATCTTCTTTAAACTGCTTAATTTGTGGCAAGTTTTTGCCCAACCACTGGGCACAGTGGCTGGCTAGCATTTTGGTTTGATGTGAGCAGAACCATCTAATTTTCATAATGGAATACAAGAGGAAAACTGGAAATATAAAGACTTTTCCTTTCTTTTGCTTACCTAGTGTAGAAAGAATTCCGCAGGCTGCCCAGATGACTAAACAAGGCCCCACAGCTCCAACATTGGCAAGTACCGACTTTGGAGAAATAAAGATGCCTGAGCCAATAACTGTACCAACAATAACGCAGATCCCACTGATCAGGCCCACCTTGAAATGAATGAGATATTCCAGTAAGGTAACAATATTAACTTCTTGTGCTATTTTACTTTATGCGGTTAGATGAGAGAGAGAACAGTCACCATTAGTAATTTTTCTGGCATCACACATGCAGCTTCTGTTTATTGATCTATTGATAGACATGCACACAACTTAACTGCATATCTGCTATTTTTAAGACGTGTTCACATGTCATAATACAGCATAATGACCACCTTTCTCAAAAACACAGTTAATATGACCTTGTGTATCTAAACAGATACAATAAACTGAAATGGCAAAAGACAACAGTAGACCTCAATGATTGTTGGCAAATATTCATAGGCCATAGATCACTGCTATGCAAAATAGTTTTGAATTTATTCATCAGGCTTGTGTTTTTAGAATAGCCCTGAAATTGCTTCTGTATTTTGAGATGCTTTTTGTTTTAAACAAGACGTATGTTATACTCTGTTTCCTAGTACAAAGCACACATCACATTGATAGTTGTCAGCATTCACTGTAGAAAAACAGGGCCATGCTGAGGGAAAATAAAAAATTAGAGAGTTGTGCTCAGTTGATGAGAGTAATTAGTTACTAGTTTGTGGAATCAGAAACCTACATGGTTAAAATTCGAAGAAGCCTGATCAGACAAGACATAGATATTAGTTTTGGACAGTGGAATTTACTAACTTTGCTCTCATCTGATATCAGAGAGGGCACTTTAAGGGCAGGTAAACGTAGAAGTAAATATTTGAAATATTAACTATTATATGATCTCTTGCTTGCCCCATGACTACTGGTTGCTTTATTGACGAGGAGACAAGCAGAGGCAGAGCCTGGCTAATATAGGTTTCCCCCTCCCATGGAAATTTGATAATTTATGTCACCATTCTAACTATTTCACAGCTGATAATTATGGTAGAAACATGGGACTGTGAGCAGGTCTTAAGCTGAGTGCCACTACATTTCTCTACAAATCTTATCTGTCCATTGAACACAATGCACAGCAATCCTATCCCTGATACTGTGTTCCATGGTTGCTACTTTCAGACCAAGAATATGTTCTGTCATAATTGGGTAGGATTCCATTTAGTTTCTGTATCTTGATCATGCTATTGAAGTGGAAGATTTTTACTCATTTGGATTTTGGCCAGAGTCAACAGTTTTGGTGGATAGTTAAGGAACATGCAGTCCTAACATACTGTTCCAGCATGCCTGTTTCGTGATGTTCAGGGCCAAAAAAACTCTTTGCAATCCTGTTAATAGAAGACAAAGTGAATGGAAGTAAGTGAGAACAAAATGCTATTACAGTTTTAATTATATTGTTACTGTTGTCTGCAATAAAAAACCATGTGTGAGATCCTGTGATGTGTTCCAAATATTAACCAGACATACTGGCCAATACTGAATTTTTCTCACATTGCAGTATTTCAGGATTATCTCTTGTTCTAACAACTGACAATCTATAATTAACTTAAGGATAATGATTACAGTGCACTTTGCTTATTTGTTTGCAGCATTTAAACTGAACCTATTAACTGCATAATTTACAGCTTACAGTGTGCCATGCATTCACCTTTATCCTTACTAACTGCAGTTATGTTTTCAATGGGGAGCAGAACAAACAGATATATATATTCCTATCTCTAAAAGAGCACCTCCATGCCTGTTTGTCATGTGAAACTTATTGCACACCAACTATTAAATGATTTAAGCACTGTTTGGATTATTCTAATATACATCATCAATTTGTAACCATTGACACTAGAAAAATGTGTGAGTTGAATACTGTGGTTTCTGTATTAGTGGTGTTTGAAGCAAATAGCCATACCTTTGCTAAATGCTAATCTTGCTTGAAGGATGCAAGTTGCATGGTACCAGGCTTGTTACAAGTTTAAGGGTCTGATCTTGCAAAGTACTGAGTGCTCTCAACTCCTATGAAGTGGACAATGGAAGTTGAACTTACTCAGCACCTGGCCAGTAAGGGCCTTCAGATGAACATGGATTCAGAAAACGAAAGATTCAGTTCCACTGTGTGGTCCAGTAAGTGTTTTGGTATTCTGTGCTGAAAATCTGATCCCTGTAAGGAGTTCCCAAAATACTCTTCAGTGACTCTCAGCTGATAACTCAAAATGGCTGCTAAATAAAGAATTATACCCTTTTCTTGTTCCATGTGGGGTCTCTCTCCTCCGTTTCATGTTTATAGTGGAAGTTATGTACACACAAAATAGTGATGATTAGAACAGTTTTCTTCTTCATGTTGGAGGTGCTCTTTCTTACTCTAAAGTGGCCTGAGATGCAAGTGTAGATTAAGATTAAATGTGACCCTGAGCCACCAGACGTTAAGGCAGCCCCCAAAAATCAAATCTTCCCCAGGGGATGGGCTTCCTCCACTTGCCCTGTTAGCCACCAATGGACTTTTGGTTTCTCATTGATATTTTGATGCCTCATGCTCCCTCCCACCACCAAACCTGGATTACAAACATCTCTCCCACCTGTTGAGATCCATGAGATATTTGAGACCAGTCAGAGAATCTTTTTTGAGAAATTGGAGGGGATATTGTAGTTTCCTCTCAATGGTTAGAGAATACAGTGTATAAATACATATTAATTGAAATAAGACTGCACTGAAAACATGTGAGCAGTGTAATGAGAGCTCTACAGGTTAGAGAGGTGCGAGTGACAAAAATGTTGAATTCTCTGTTGTCTTCCATAATGTTCTGGGATATTCTCTATGGCAATTGACCCATTGGCTAGTTAAGATCCTCACAAATGAGGATGAGGAACTGTGATACATGACAGTATGGGTAACATTTTCAAAAGCAACTAATGGAGTTAGGAGCCTAAGCCTATTGAAAGTCCAGGGGACTTAGGCTTCTAAGTGGCTTAGCCACTTTTGAAAAGTTTACCCTGTATGTCACTGGATCTGTTGTGTGCCACTCATCAATTTTTTAAGTGGCTTTCAGACTTTGAGTTAGATAAACACACAATTTTTTTCTTATAATCAATGGGAACTTTGATTTATGCCTAGAGTTGGGAGACAACAATTTTTGAGACTTCAGAAGTTTTCCTGTTCCACATCAGACCTAAGACCTTATACATTTTTAGAGAGAAGAAGGGAGAAAGAGTCACCTAAATAGACAGTAACCTGGGATGTGGGAGACCCAGTCCCTTCTTTACTTGATTTGGAGCAGGGACATGAACCTGAGTCTCCTACACCCCAGATAAGTGCCCTAAACACCAGGCTGTTCCGGGGTGTGTCTTTTTCAATCTCTTGTTTTGGAGTTGTTCCACTTCATATCAATAAATACTCATTGTGTCAGAGAGAACTACTATATAGTCAAATGGCTAGAGCTTTCACTTGGGATATCAGAGAGACAGGTTCAAGTCCCCACTCCAAATCAGGAAGAAATGGTATTTTAATCTGGGTCTCCCACATCCCAGATAAGTGCCCTAATCACTAGGCTATTGGCTATTCTGGGGTGTCTCTCCCTTATATGAGCTTGAGAAAGTTTCCCAGCAAAAGTTTATCAAAAATTGATACATTTCCGTGAAAATGTTTGGTTTTGATGAATCATCATTTTCTGCCAGAAAATGTTGTGTTAGAAAATTCTCAACCAGTTCTACTTATTACTAACACAGAAATCAACCACAACCTCACTGAAATACTTGTGCTTCTCTGTTACATTTAGCATTGCTATACAACCCTCTGATTAAGGTAAATATTTTAGAAAACATTCTTGCCTCTTTCTGTAGATTCATAGTTTTGGACTCTTTATTTTGGATGGATTGTTCATCTCTTTCCCTGTTAGTCTCTCCCTTTCTTTTTCTCACGTTTTCTTCACCCATTTGGCTTATTTGATGTTGATATATCTATAGATATTAAACAGAACTAACAAATATTTAGCTTTATTTTACTATTATATACAATCAGATTAATATACAAATATGAATTTGAACATTTTCCAAAAATTTAATCTATTTTTCCTCATAGTAGTAAAAACTCATTTTTCAAAAGGGTAGATGCACAAACTTGTGCATATTGGTACATCTCCTTTTCACCTTCAGTTACCACCATTAACAGTTAGATGCATAAATATTAATTTTTTCAAGAATCATGCTAATTGGACACTCAGACTAGGTACACAAATGTGGACTAGATTGTTTCCCAGAATGTTTAAGTAATGTATTGTTAACTGATGAAGCAAGTTGCAATTTAGGAGAGATCAGATTCTGGTACTCCCAAACCTAGTCAAATAAAAATCCCATCTGATTCTAAATCTAAATTTCTGGAAACCAAAATGTTGAAGATAATTTTGCAGTTGTAATTTAATACATTTAGTGCATGATGTTTTAACTACCCACATTTCTTTGTCAATGTTTTGTATATGCTGAATAATACTACTTAGCAGTTCTGTAGTACTTTAAATATAGGGTGACCAGATGTCCCGATTTTATAGGGACAGTCCTGATATTTGGGGCTTTGTCTTATATAGGCACCTATTACCACCCTCCCTCCCTCCCTCTCCACCCACCCCCGTCCTGATTTGTTTATACTTGCTGTCTGGTCACCCTATTTAAATGTTCAAAACACTGTGCCAGTAGTAACTACTTCAGCTCAATGATCCAAAAAAGTTTTTCACAAGAAGGTGTTAGAAATCAAAATAATGCCTCTGCATGTGATTACCTATAGCAGCAATGTCTGTTAAGAAACACTTCGTCTGCTAACCTGATGGTCTAGTTAAAAAAAGCTCCAAATAAGTGTAATTGACCGAATGAAATAGTCAGGCTTCAATGAAAATGTTGCCTGCATAAGGATTGCAGGACTTGGGCCATCAGATTTTATTACAATTCTGTGCCTTACTCCCTACGAGATAACTTTATTGAGAATATTAGTCTAAAACATTGTTAGCAATGTGTACTTACCTTATTTCTTTATATTTGTTTGTCATAAATCTGGCCACAGAGCTCTTTGTGTAGTGTGTTTCTTCACCGCTCCAGTTAGATTTAAGAGTTAATCAGCAGGGAATGTCCATGTCTGAAGGCTGAATATCAGAAGAGGAAGAATCTTAAGTACAGAGGTTATAGAAGGTAATTATTAAACAAATGTGTAGCCAAGAAGCTTTGAGATATGAATCCAAGGTAAACCAACAGCCCAATTAGTTTGTTTGTAAAAACCTCATTGGTTTGATCCATTTCTATGTACAAATTGTTTCTATTAATGTTTTGCCAGCATCTAAGTATTTTATTACATAGTGAGAGTGACCTGAGATTCTGGTAAATTAAGGCTTGTTGTTTGTTGGTTTTTTTGAAAGTTTCAAGGTCTTTCTAATTCATAAACTTTGGGGAAAGATAACTTTGGAGAAAGATAACTTTGGAAGTGATTATTTTACTATTGTGGCCACTCATTGTTTACTATACTGAGTGAGTTCTGCGGATGATAACTGTATCCCATAGAAGTTGTTCATTTATTTTGTCTTTGAGGTTGGAGAGTGTTAGCAGAAGCCTTCAGTTTTTTTCATTAAATTTAAGACAGCTGAGTGGGCAGGTTGAATTATTTTCATTCATAATTCAAATTAGATTTTTCATTTTTCTAAATGTTTAAACCTGCTTTTATGAAAAATATGATTTTAATTTTTCTACAAATGTGTATCCAGGCAGAAAGCATGTTTTTTCTAAAGATTGAAGGACTCTTTCACTCATTCCTGCCATAATCCTTTAAACTCACAAAACAAAGATTACTTTAAAAACTCCGAGTTTTTGCACCACACATTTGAAAGTATGCAAATGCATAGTTAGATCAAACAAACTTTTCCCTATAGTATTACCTTAGTTCTTGGGGAGTAAGTGGAAACATTAAAGATCATTTGAATAAGATGAAAAAATGCTTTGTCACCCTCTTTTGCAACTTGTTGATATATTAAAGAAGGCCTGAAAGGTAGAAGGATATAGGGAAGTATCCTACCTGAAAGATAGGAAGGATATAGGATATTGTTTGTTTTTAAACCTTAGAAATGTCAGGAGTATCATGTCTGAAGTCTTCTGATTATGCTGGAAGCCTCATTGAAGTTCTCTGAGATGTGGGTTGTGAGAGATCTTCGCTCTTGTTTGAAGGAATGGGGGAGTCTGATCTTTAACAGTTTCTCAAGTATTTGATGTGTGTATTAACAAAACAAAGTTTTAAACAGTCTTTATAAAGATCACTTCGCCTCTGAATCAGGTTTCATATGCTTGATACCTGTAGCATTAAAGTTCTCAATCACTTGTAATGTATTGTAGGAAAAGCGGAGGAGACAACACCTAGATTTCCAATATGAAAGAATAATAAAAGATTAAAAAATAAACAAAACCACACTGTCAGACCACCGTCATCCATTATACCAAAAGAGCATAAACCTTTTCTTTTTCGTTTATAGGTCACCTTTAACTTGAAATTCTCAGGCTTTGTAAGATTAAAATATAAAACAGCTGCAACTCAAAGACAACAGCTACAAGTCATTTAAGAACTTTCTGGTGGATTTACATGATAGTCTATCTCAACTTTAACACCAGGTTAATGAAGTTTTTGCCTAGGAATTTCCTTAGGTTTCAACAAATGTCTGAACATTGGTCAATGTCATGGGTTCCTGCGGTCTTTGCAATCTAGGCAACATTTGAGGGTATTGAGATGTAGGTTTTTTAATTTGGGAGTGATATCCTGTGTGCTGCTTGCATATAGATGTGTGTATTGTACCTCCCACCATTTTCAAATTTTGTTTGTTTTACCCCAAGAGCCATACCCCACTTTTTCTCTTTTTTTCATCTCAGTTGCCAGCACCAACATCCTGGATATTTTTGCAGCTTTGGACCAAGACATCAACATCTTGAAAGCCACCTTAGGTATATGTTCAGAGAGTGTGATCTAGTGACTAGAGGACTCAGGTTTGTACCGTTGCCTTGCTGTTTGGCCTGAATTGTTTTGTTCCCTCATAAATAAAATGGATAATTATAATATTAACCTACCCCCCTGGGATATTTTTGGGGTTAATCTTTTTAAGATCTCCTCCTTAAATGAGAGCTGCTTATAGAATTTCAATTTATTATGAGCACTTCTACCAACAGAGCACCCCTTCTTTCATCAGTACGGACAAACCACCCCAACACTAGGAGATCTACTGAGATGCCACCTGTGGGCAGGAAACACAGTAATGCTTAATGTGATATTCCACGGCTATTGAAGAGTTACTTCCTTGTCAAACCCATGAGTGGCTGCAGAGATCAAGGAACTCGTAGAGATTCCAAGGGCCTGGAGAAGCAGGGGCTCCTTTGAGCTGAGTATGATCCTATCTGAACAGTGTAGGTTGCTAATGTTGAAACTTTAAGGTACACTTAACTGCTTTCTCAGTGTAATCATAAAAGAGTAATTTTTTAACTTCAGTGCCTAGTAGGGACAATGCTATTTATATAATTATTACTGCAGTCAGTAATATCAGGTTAAGGTTTGGTAGGGGTTGGTATTTACTGCTTGATTACAGTGCATATTCTACTTTGGATCAATGACCATATTCTAATGTATTGGAATGACTGTTCAAACTTGGAGGAGACTTTAGTTGGGCCTTGTATTATAAGTATTTCCGAATGGAAACTTTCTATCTTAGCCTTATCCTCAAGCGGGTTACTTTCTTTTAACAGGGAGAACAATGTGTTAGCTGTACTTGCTCCTCCCTTTGAATCTTGACTTTAATGTATTTAAACAGTCATTGCTTTAAGAAGTGACTGTAAGTACTGACCTCACCTTTAAAAACTTTCCAGGTTTGTCTTTGCAACTATAAAGAATGACAACATATTCTCTGTTCTTCTATGTATTTAGTATTGGAAATACCTGGGGAACATTGCAGCAATGTAATGTTGTTTGCTTATAAAAGTGGATCAGAGTTTTGATTCAGGCCCATCTCTAGTACAATGGCTGCCCTTGGAATTTTTCCACCAATCACTCATAAACGTTGGGTTCAGATATAAATCTGAAAATTTTAGTCACTCCCTTAATTTAAAATAGACCAGATCAAAACTCTAGAATCTAACAGTGCCCTTTTATAGTTCAGAAACTATAACTAAAGAGCTCTGAAATTAACTACCTTGGAGACTACCTGCTGTGTTATGAAAAACAAATATAGGGCCCAACTGAGAGAGGTGCTGTGCACCTGAAACACCCAGTGAAGGAAGTGGGGAGCTCAACCCATCTCACAATATAGCCTGTAAATTGGTAGTAGTGGAGATATGAGAAATCTCATGACTGACTGAAAACAGTCATGAGTCATTAAATTTTTTATCATTTACCTTTCTCAAGGTCCACAATTCTGAGCCCTGGAACAAAGTTTACTAATCAGCTCATCCAGTCACGTGTGTGCATTCTGAGTGACTGCCATGAGTTCTATGATAATTATCTCATAGGAAGTAAAATAACATTTTTCCTGGCATTCAAACTATATGTCCTTGTTAGTTTCAAAATATACTCCTGGGGGGAAAAATTAAAAGTTCTGCAACAAATAATTAAAAATTCTGTGCACAATATTTTAAAATTCTGCATATTTTATTTGTCAAAATAACACAATATAATCACACCAATTTCAATTATTTTTGGTCATTTATTTCAAAATACCTGTCAGCAAGTATGTCTGTAACAATATAGACGACAAAAAAGATTCAGGAAATGTTTTTTGACAAATAGATTCCTTACTAGGCATATTAATACAGAACTCTGAGTAATAATTCATTTAAACTATAATACAGAACCATATTTCACGCACCCCTCAGAAGCAGTGAAAAGGCTTGGGGGAATCAGGGGTAACGGACGAGCTGAGGGAGAGGGAAGTAAATTGCTGGGAAGGAGCCTGGGTGTGAACTTGGACGGTTGTTTGGTATGGGTGGGAAAAGTATGGAATAGGTTTTTGGGGGTGGGGGCAGGGAGGGATTGTTAGGGAGCTTCCCCCATGCAGACCCTGGCTGACCCCTAGCCTCTCCTATTCAGTCAGGCACAGCTGCCCCTGTCCCCATGTGTCCCTGCACCCCCATGTGTCCTTGCACCCCCTGTCAACGTGTGTCCTTCGACCCCCTCTCCCCCATCCCCATGTGACTCTGTGCCCCTACTCAGCCACCTCCTGTCCTTTATCAGAGGGGTAGCCGTGTTAGTTTGCATCCACAAAAACAACAAGGAGTCCGGTGACACCTTAAAGACTAACAGCTTTATTTGGGCATACGCTTTCGTGGGTAAAAACCCCACTTCTTCAGATGCCCCTCCTGTTCCTGTGTCCCTGCACCCCTGTCCCCATGTTTCTGTGCCCCTTCCCCCTGCCTTGTGTATCTTTGCCCCCACTCATCCACTCACTGTCCCCATGTGTCCCTGTGCCCCCACTCAGCCACGCTCTGCACCCCCTTCCTCATCACCATGTGGCCCTGCACCTCCCTCCCTCCTGTGGCCCTGTGCCTCCACTCCTATTCAGCCCCTGCCCCAGTCTGTCTTCCCTCACTAGCCCTTATGAGCCACTGTCTGACACACACCCCTCCCCCAGGACCCACACTGTCTGTCTCCTGACCTGGCCTGACAGGCGCTGTGAAGAAGACAGTCTTTCTCTTCCCTAGCTGGCTGGGAGCTGCTGCTGCGTTCTATCACCACAACGCCCTCTGGTGGGCAAAGGGCAGAACTGCAGAAGTTATTTTCTGCAGGGAGCTGCTGCTGTTCTTGCACCATAGCACCCTCTGGTGGGCAAAAGGGGGAACTGTAGCAACATTTCGGCAGAAGCTTTTTTCTGCACAAAAAATTAAAATAATAATTATGCACAAGCACAGTAGCAGAATTCCCCCAGGACTAAAAATAAAATCTTCTGAAATTCATGGCTATAATGGAGGATTTTCTAAATACTTTGGATGAAATTCAGAATATACATAAAACGAAGTCTGAGAACAACTCATTTTAATGAACCAGATCTGTTCTGTCAAATATTGTCTGACACATCTAATATTTACTTTTTGAGGTCAATTAATCTCAGATTTACCAACAACAGAAGTTGTCATATTCAATGTAAGGTGGTTTAATGAATGCAATGAGAAATTTATCATGGGAATGCTTGTGAATAGACTGAAAATGCACAACAGGAGAAGCTAGCTTGCTGCAGAAAGAAAATTAAATTTAAGCTAAAGAAAATCTGAGACATTCACTACTTGACATCCATTTTTTTGAAAGTGAAGCAACTTTCAAACATGTTCCTGCTCTGTTAGACTTAGACTGACACTATTAAATTTATACCATATTAAATTAATGCTGTTAGATCTACACAGTAGGATCATGAGCACTTAGATCTTTTCTAAATGGAAGAGTTGTGCCTATCTAACTATAATCCCAGTGGAAGAGCCCTGAGCACTCTCGATGGAGCTTTGCAGATCTAATGGCATTAATTTTTTTTGGTGGAAAATTCTTATGAGTCTCTCTCTTTCTGGCTAACGAAAGAGTAGTGATCAGTGTTGGAAACTTACAATATTCTGCGTGCTCCAAAGTGGTGAAAAGGAAAGAGCAAACTGCTGTTTGAACAACTTTCAAACCTCTCAAACTGTCTCACACCACAAGTATACCATAAAGGAATAGTGGGGGAAAGAGTGCAACTGAGAAAGCTGAGACTTTAACTTATAAGGCAGCCTGGAAACACCCATTATTCTTTGAGGAGTGTCCCTGTGAGTGCTCCACTTCAGGTGCCTTTGATCGGAGAATTTTAGCAGCAGTGCTCATCTGGGTCGCACATGCGCTCTCCCCGTTTCGCACCCTTGTTAGTGCCTGTTTAGCACCGCGCAACCAGATCCTCTCAGTTCCGTCTCCACCCCCGAGTCCATAGATTGAACTCCAAAGTAGAGGGGAGGAGGGGGGAGTAGTGGAGCACCCACAGGGAGGCCATCTCGAAGAACCTCAGTTACTGCACAGAGTGAGTAACCTTCTCTTCTTAAATTTCAAGCTAGAGGTTTATGGATGCATTATAAACCACTGGAAATTGTAGATTTTGCAATAATGGATTATGAAAATGAAAGTCTACTGTACTTTTTTAATCCAAGAGAATTATCTACATTTTTAGATAGTAACTTAACTTTGCACATACTAAACTGCTGATCATCCCTGCTTCAGTGTTCATGAAAAGTAGTTCAAAAGTTCCGAGATATTTTTCTTTATACTATGACTATGAACAACTGAGTTATCTTTTCATGGCTACAAAACCATTTCCACCTAGGCAGCTTTGTCAGTACAGTACTGGCATTAGTTTTGAGTCTCTTTTTTATTCTCTGTCTATTTTTCAACACAAATTTAAAATATCTACTGTTCTCTGTGTTTGCACAGCACCTAGCCCAGTGGGATCCAGGTTCATGACTAGGACTCATATGTACTACGGTAATACAAATAATAAAGAATACTGTTCATATTTGCATAGTTAATACATGTGATGCCTTGCTTAACTTGCTGGGGTTGGCAAAGAATGATGGACCCTTTTCTGGAACAGAGAGTCAAGCTTTGTCTTTTAATTAAATGTAAGTCTCAAACTCTGTTTGAAGTGAAATTGCTACTTTGTGTCATCTTGGTACACATAGCTGGAATTTTACAGCACAAGCTAAAGGTCATAATGAATTTTATGAGTCTAGGTATCAAAGTACTTGAGAAAATGGTTCGCGTCATAAACAACATCTCTGATTATTTTCATCCTGATTTTCACTCTGCCTGTAGCACAGAAACATACTCTTCTGTGTAGGCAACGATCTTGTTCTTTCTTTCTGCTAGTAAGGGATCCCATTCTCTCTATCCAACTTCTCCCTCTTGGTCATCTGACCCTTAGTTTTCTATGTTTAAAACCTTAACCACTGCTTTCATGTTGGTAATAGTGTATATACATTTTAAGCACCTTTTATGACTCCTTCCTGTCCATGCTCTGCCTCTCTCAACCATGTACTGTATTGGCAAAGCTTCCTTCACAGAAAAGGTAAAAAATAAAAACAAATATGAAGGATATTTTTCTCTTCCTCAAGAAACTCCTGAACAATTACAGAGAAACAGCATAGATGTCTTCTCAATAGGATAATCTTGTGCTGAGGAATAGGGAGTTGTTAAAAAATATGCAACAATAATAATTTTGGCATGTGGCAAACCAGGCTTTTCAGAATAAAAATTATTTATAGTATTTATACAGAGGTAGTCACTTAAAAGCTTTATTGCCCCAATTACAGTGAGTGTCCTTCATGCAAGAACTCAGTATAATTGTCCCAGCCCACAATAATATGTTAAGCTGATCAGCACTGTATGATCCAAACCAGGATATGGAGGGGGAAAAAATTAAATGGTGAGATAATGAAGAAATAGAGGAAATTGTAGGTTCAGCATTTGGCATGTTACCAACATCATTGTGCAATACCCTGGCAGCCACTTTTAACCACGTGACAGAGGAGATGCAACATCCTTTTGAGGTTAACAGGGTAATTCTCTGTTTTGTGCATGACTGCTCTCTATGGTAGCAGATATAATAAAATGTATACACTTTAAAGTTAAGCATGAAATTAAGGGCCAAATTTTACACTCAAGCTATTTTAACACCTTCTTAAAATTAGAAGGCTAAGTTAAAGCGTCTTTGAAAATTAGTTCTTAACATTGAGCAGGAAGGGAAAATTGCATGCACATTTTCCAAAATATCAGAAGTTAGTATAGTTTGCAACAGTTACCAGCAAGTATCTTCTAAATTGCATACACTAAGGGCTTGTGCACTATGTTAGCAGTTGGTTTAGAGTCCTTATCTTTTCTGAGGACATGGCACATTAGAGAAGAAGAAATTTACTAAGAATGCATTTAGCATGCACCAGCCAAACTTAGGGGTTTCCACCACTTCCCTTGGAAGACTTCTTTCACAATTCAAAATATTTTGTATTAGGAAGCTTTCCTGGATGTTCATCTTAAACTTTCCTTTACTGAACTTCATCCCATTACTTTCAGCGTAACCTAATTCAAAGGTTACCTGAAGTAATTTCTTTCCATCTTTGATGTTTACATTCATCAAATATTTATAGGCGGTTACGCTTCCTCCTTAGTTTTCACAAGACAGTTATATTGTACATATTTCTGTCTTCTAACCTTTTCTCATTCTTCCACCTCACTAATTATTTATATTGGCTTTCTCTGAGCTCCCTCCAAGGCTGATCTAACACTGAGCTTTGTCTGATAATTTGTCTCTGTCATCATCATCATGTTCCTATTACGCCTCTGGCATTTAGGGCAGTGATGAAGCTCCTCCACTCCTGTCTGTTTCTGGCAAGTCTTTCAATGGTTCCCCAGCTGTGCCCCAGGTTTTTCAGCTCGGCTTCCACAGCTCTTTGCCATGTTTTCGGGTGACCTCATTTTCGCTTGCCTTCAGGTGTCCATCTTATTGCTACTCTGGTGATGGAATCAGTTTCCATCCAAAGCACATGACCGATCCATCTCCAACGCCTTCTGGCAATGATGGTGCTCAGATCCTCTTTGCTGCACTGTGTCAATAGATCATGGTTTGAGATTGTTCTGGGCCAAAAGATGCAGAGGATTTTTCTGAGGCAAGTTGTATGGAATGAAGACAGTTTGGACGTGTCATACTTTCTCATTCCCCAGCATTCTGCACTATAAAGTAGTGTTGAAAGTACAGCTCTGATACATCAAAACCAATCTTAAGATTTATTTTGATGATTTCCAGACTGTATTTAAGCTCCTGAAGGTGTTCTTGGCTTTATTGATTTTGTTCCGGATGTCCTGGCTTGTTCCACCATCCTGGCTGATGGTGCTGCCCAAGTATGTGAATGTTTCTACATCGGTGAGAACATAATCCTCTATCCATACTGGTGATGGTGAGGCAATATAAAGGTCATGATATCTGTTTTATTGCGGTTGATTTTCAGTCCAATTTGCTGGCTGAATGCGTTGAGTCGAGTTGTTTTTTCTTGTATATGGTGTTGGGTATGTGATAGGAGAGCAACATCATCTGCGAAGTCCAGGTCTTCAAGGGATGAGAAGAGTGTCCATTTAATGCCCCTTGGCATGTCTTCTGTTGTACGCCACATTACCCAGTCGATGGCAATGTTGAAGAGAATTGCAGACATGACACACCCCGACATACTCCTGTTTTGACTTCAAAACTGAGCTCACTGTGATCAACACTGTATGTAAAGTTGAAATAGAAGCTTTTGATAACGTTGATTATATGGAAAGGGATTCCATATGCCCACAAATTGTGCCATAGGCTGGTCCTGTGAATGCTATCAAAAGCCTTCTCAAAGTCTATGAAATTTATGTAGAGTTGCCATTGCCATTCTAAGCACTGTTCTATTATGTTTCGTAGAGTGAAAATCTGGTCTGTGCATTCACGCCCTTTCCGAAAACCAGCTTGCTCTTTTCTGAGAACGCTATCAACTGCCTCTGATATACGCTGGGCTGTGATCTTACACAGTACTTTGCTTGGCACAGATAAAAAGTGTGATACCATGCCAGTTATTACAATCACTGAGAGTTCCTTTCTTTGGTATCTTCACTATAATCCCATTGGTCCGCTCATCTGGCACTTTTTCCCTTTCCCAGACTGATATAAATAGAGGGGCCAGGATAGATGCTGCTAATTTAGGATTTACCTTGAATAATTCTGCATTCAAGTTATCCTTGCCAGGAGCTTTCCCATTTTTTAAGGATTTGATGACTTAAATGATCTCTTCTTTAGTTGGGGTTTCCGTGTTGATATCAAGATCTTCTTCTGCCTCCTGGATGTTTGCTTCCTCTTTAGGTGGTTCCCTGTTCAGCAATTCTTTGAAATGCTCTGTCCAGCGCATTTCTTGTTCTTTTTCGGTTGTTAGGAGGTGTCCTTGTTTGTTCCTGATGAGAGTGTTTGTTGGTGCCTGCCGTTTACCACTGATAAGCCGCGTAAATTTGTAAACAGTTCCTTGTTCACTACAAGCAGCTGCATCCTCTGCTTATGTTGCCAGATTATCAATATAATGCCGATTGTCTGCTCTCACAAGGCTTTGACCTCTCTTGCTATACTGCTCGTGGTATTTGTCCTTTAGCTTGTGGGATTTTGTGTCTAAAACTTTTTTCTTCAGGGCTCGTCTGGTTTCTATGGTGTTGCATGTGCTGGGTGTAATCCACTCCTTCCTTCTCTTCTGCCTGTAGCCTAGACAGGCTTCACTGCTCTGTTTATAAATTGCTGTTACTTTGTCCCACCTCTTGTTGATCTCATCATCTGCATTCCCCTCCTCTTCATCAAGGTCTGCAAGTGCTTAAAATCTGTTCTTTAGCTGCAGAACGAAGGCTTTCTGTATTTCAAGGGACTTTAACTTGTCAATATCATAATGTCTATGTCCCTTGTTTGGTGGACCCACACTTCAGTTTTAGCTTGATGGAGGCTGTCACAAGGTGGTGGTCGCTGCCAACATCTGCACCCCTTCTCACTTTCATATCTGTCGGTGAGCGTCGCCATTTGCCATTGATCATGATATGGTCAATCTGGTTCTTACCTCTGCCATTTGGAGAACACCATGTCAGCTTGTGAATTTCACGATGTTCAGATAGGGTTCTGCCGATGACTAGGTCATTCATATTACAGAAATCAACAAGCCTTTCTCCATTTTCATTCATGGTGCCACACCCATGTCTTCCCATTGCTCTGTCATTGTTTGTGTTGTCCTTACTGACCTTGGCATTCAGGTCTCCCATGACGATAGTTAGGTCGTGGCGTGGTACTCTTTAACTCCGCCTGTAGTGTAAGGTAGAATTTGTCTTTTTCTACTTCATCACTCATTTGTTGGAGAATAGCATTGAATCAGGGTGATATGAGGGCCAGACTGAAAGGGAAACATCATAATAAGTCTGCTGCTGATGGATTTCCATTCAAGCAGGGAATGCTTCACTCCCTTCTTCAAAAGGATGGCAACACCCTCATGGTGTCGTCCATCATCCCATCCAGAAAACAGCAAAGTTTCTTCCGAGGCTGTTGTTAATCTTCCTGATCCTGTCCATCTGCTCTCGCTGACACCCAGGATGTGTAAGCTGACAATGATTTTGGATGCTTTGAAGACTGGATAGAGGGTGCCACCTCAGTCTTAATTCAGGACCATTCTCATTCCTGCTTGAGAGCAGGCAGAAGCCATCCTTCTTTTTCGAGTGCTGTCCCTGTGGGTGCTCCACTCTAGGTGACGGTGCGTCCCGGCGCCGTTGATCAGAGATTTTCGGTAGCAGTGCCTGGTCGGGACGCATGCACTCAGTTGGTATCTCCCATCTCGTTGGAATCTTCCTGAGTGCGTGCGCCCCGCACCCTCCTCAGTTCCTTCTCAACCATCCTCGGCTGAAGACAGGACTCGGGGCAGTGCTGCCTTTTCTTCCCTGGTCTCTATAGGAAACAGTAACAAAGAACATAGAAATAATTATTAGTTACATCCCAGTTGTTTCCCTTCCTTTAGCATAGTTACATAGTTAGTTACTTAGTTTAAAAAAAAAAAAAATTTCCTCAGGCTTGTGTCCTGTTGAGACACTCCCCTGCCATTTCCAATTCATAATGCCAGGGGCTTCAGGATTTAAAAGGTGCATTTCCTGTCAGGATTCCATGCCACGGTCCGATGGGCACTCACATTGTGTGAAGTGCCTCGGGGACACCCACGTCCCTGCGAAGTGCCTCCATTGCACGAGCCTCAAGTCAAGAGCTCGTCGCGACAGGGACCTGCGGCTCAAAATGCTAATGATGGAGAAATCCTTACAGCCGCTTTCGGAGACGGGGAAAGTTAAACCCGCTCCCACACGCTCCCCGGCCAGATCGGAACCAATTGGGAGCATTGCTTCACCCTCCCTGGAGTGGAGGCAAGAAGCAGACCAGTCTCAGAAGAGAGACTTTAACAAGGGTAGGGGGTCTCCCGCGAGATCCCTACCTTCTGTGCTGACAGCGCCAAAGGCAGGCGCCTCAGCCTTTTCTAATGCCTCAGCCGCGGCTCCGACAGAGCGCAGAGGCAGGGACCCGACCTCCCGTGCTGGGAAGATCCTCGTGGCACCGCCAATGTGCTCCTCCACGGCACCACAAACGGCTGCGGTGCTAACAGCGCGCTCCTCTATGGCACCACAAACGGGCGCGGTGCCGACGGCACGCTCCTCCTCGGCACCTAAAATGACCGCGGTGCCGACAGCGTGCCCCTCCTTGGCACCGAGAAGAACGTCAGCACCGAGCCTGGCTTCCACCCGGGCACCAGCAGCTTCCACCCTGCAGGGCACCTCCAAGCACTCTGCAGCACGGCTGTCAGTTTCACTTTCTCCTGCTAATGCGCTAGAGCACAGAGCAGGCTCAGCACAGCCCAGGGAGCAGGAGCAACAGTTTCTCAATCAATGTGACCTTTCAGTGCCACCTGAGCCTCATTCTCCACTCCTAGATACACAGGGCTCACTTTTTGACCAGCCGCTCTCTCCACCTGAACTGGCTTTCACTGACGGCGAACTCGATTTCCAGCAGCAAGCGGAGTTCTCCCCTCCTGCTTCTCCTCCTCCACAGGCACCTCTCCCACCTGAGGTCACGGCTCAAGGCCACCAGCCTCAGTTTCCCTACTTTGCCCCCCCTGTGGGCGGCACCTGGGTTCTCCTACCCTATGCCTTGGCCTTAGTGGTACCCTTGGCAACATCCTCCTTCTGTGCCTCAATCTCCTGCTCCGTCCACTTCTAGGGTGCCTGAGCCCTCTCCTGAGTGTGCAAGTTATGCACCATATCCTGACTCACCGACCCCTAACTCTCCATCAGCCCCGGACGGAGCCCTCCTCCCTCCGCCTCCACAGACCATGGACGATTGTAAACAGTTTCAAGAACTTTTCAGGAGGGGTGGCACTCAGTCAGGATATCTCCTTAGAAGAGGTTCAGGAGAAACAACGCAGACTCCTCAGAATCCTTCAACCGTCTGCGACCTCAAAGATCGCGCTCCCTATAAACGAAGAACTCCTGGAGCCAGCTGACACTCTCTGGCACCGAGAGTTTTTTCCAAGACTCTAGCTGTGGTCGTGGCTCACCTCCGCAAACATGGGATCACGCTGTTCCCCTACCTGGATGATTGCCTCATCAAGGGCAACTCCTATGGCGAAACACTTCAATCTACCTGTTTCGCCATTACCCTCTTTCATAGCCTAGGCCTCCAAATAAACATCCAAAAATCCACCCTGACACCTACACAACAGATCAAGTTCATCGGAGCTCATCTCGACTCAATCCAGAGCAGGGCCTCGCTCCCATATCACAGATTCCTCGCCATCACGCAGCTCATACACACGCTCTCTATTCGTCCCAGGACACAGGCAAGAATCTGTCTACAGCTCTTTGGCCACATGGCAGCCACCACCTTCGTGGTTCAGCACGCCAGGCTACACATGATATGTCTCCAGGGCTGGCTCAATTCCAATTTCAAACCCAACAGACACACCTTAGGATGCTGCTAACTCCTCCTCCCAATGTTATAGCTTCCCTACATTGGTGGACAAGACCAGAAAACCTCTGCTCGGAGGTTTCCTTCCAGCAGCGATCCCCAACACTCATGCTCACCACGGACGCTTCCCTACTCGGTTGGGGAGCACACCTAGGGGGACACAGGGCACAAGGCCGGTGGTCCGCATCAGAGACACACCTACACATAAATCTCTTAGAGCTCAGAGCAGTGAGGCGAGCATGCCTTCACTTTCTTCCCCTCATAAAGAACAAATCCCTTCGGGTCTTAACAGACAACATAGCATGCGTGTACTACATAAACAGACAAGGGGGAGCCCGATCACATTCCCTTTGCATGGAAGCCATCCGACTATGGAATTGGTGTATACAACATCGAATACAAATCATTGCTTCCTACCTACCAGGCTGTCACAACACTACTGCCGACGCACTCACCAGGCACTTCTCGACAGAACACGAATGGGAACTCCACCCCGCAATACTTCAACAGCTCTTCTCCCTCTGGGGCACCCCGTCAATAGATCTCTTTGCCACGACCCAGAATCGAAAATGTCCCCTGTTTTGCTCCAGAGCGGGACTTGGGACTGCATCCCTAGGAGACGCATTCCTCATCCTGTGGAACAACTCCCTCCTGTGCACCTTCCCACCAATCCCTCTGTTACACAGGGTTCTTCGGAAGATCGCAGACGACAAGGCCCAGGTCATCCTTATTGCCCCGGCTTGGCCAAGACAGATGTGGTATCCCTACCTACTCCGCATGTCCTCACGTCACCCACAGGCTCTCCCCAACACGCCAGATCTCCTTTCCCAGGACAACGGACGGGTTCTTCACCCCCAGCTCCAAAAGCTCCACCTCACAGCCTGGTTCCTTCATGGTTCCAAACCCATGAACTAGCCTGTTCCAAGCAAGTCCGCTACGTCCTCCTGCATAGTAGGAAAAGCTCCACTCGTAAAACCTACCTGCAGAAGTGGAAGCGTTTCGCCCTCTGGTGCTCACGTAATCACTTAGCGCCCAATAGCGTGACCCTCTCTAACATTCTAGACTACCTCCTGAAACTAAAACAGGACGGACTTTCGCTCAGCTCGATCAAAGTGCACCTGGCGGCGCTTACCACCTATTAGAGGGTTATTCACTCTTTACCCACCCCACCATAAAACGCTTTCTCACGGACCTGCAAAATCTCTACCCTGAAATTTACCCAACGGCGGCTGCATGGAATCTTAACCTCGTTCTTCATGCTCTCATGAAACCTCCATTCAAGCCCTTGGCTACCTCCTCTCATCTCCATATGTCCATGAAGGTGGCTTTCTTAGTAGCCATAACATCGGCAAGGAGAGTAGGTGAAATGAGCGCCCTCGTGGCCCACCCTCCCTACACAATCTTCTCCACAGACAGTCACTTTGAGACCACATCCTAAATTTCTTCCTAAGGTGGTATCTACCTTCCACCTTAACCAACCTATATACTTACCTACTTTCTATCCCAAACCTCACAAGACTCCGCAAGAGGCAACCCTGCATACTCTCAACGTCAGGCAAGCAATCACCTTTTATTTAGAAAGGACTAAACCATTTCGTAAGTCCCCACGACTCTTTGTTTCCATTACCGAAAAATCGAAAGGTACGGCTATTTCTAAACAACGTCTATCCAAGTGGATCTCTGACTGCATCAAATCCTGTTACCGTGTGAAAAATCTTCAACCGCCCGAAGGCATTAGAACTCATTCCACTCGAGCCATGTCGCCATCCGTTGCCTTCCTACACAATGTCCCCATTCCTGACATCTGCAAAGCGGCTACATGGTCCTCTGAACACACGTTTGCCAAACACTATGCTATCACGTACGATACCACGGCAGATACCATAGTAGGCCATACAGTACTATCTACAGTACTCACTGCCGCATCTCCAAAGTCCCACCAACCATAGTGGGTACTGCTACACATTCACCTAGAGTGGAGCACACACAGAGACAGCACTCGAAGAAGAAGAGAAATTGAAATTTACTCACCTTGCAGTAACTGAGGTTCTTCGAGATGTGTGTCCCTGTGGATGCTCCACTCCCCGCCCTCCTCCCCTCTACTTTGGAGTACTAGTATGATTCTCCACAGTAGAGAAGGAACTGAGGAGGGTGCGGGGCGCACGCACTCAGGAAGATTCCAACGAGACGGGAGATACCAACTGAGTGCGTGCATCCCAACCAGGCACTGCTACCGAAAATCTCCGATCAACGGCGCCGGGACGCACCATCACCTAGAGTGGAGCACCCACAGGGACACACATCTCGAAGAATCTCAGTTACTGCAAGGTGAGTAACTTTCTCATATCTGATGTGCTCCTTCTGAAAGGGGGATGGGCCTGTTATACATTTCCCACACACACACACATCCAGAGGGTGTTAAAAATAAGACATGATGGGCCAGGATAATTCCAGTTGCTCCCACATGACCAAGGAAATAGCAGTGTTCAGATCTTCTTCACTCTCCAGGGGCATCTACAAACTTCTGCTTGTGATGCCAAACATATTGTCACAACAGGACATGAGGATGTATGGTCCAGGTGATACATCCTCACTATATCTAGCTGTGTGGCAAATGCAACTCTAATGGACCTTGAAAAATCTTGCAGTGTAGAGGTGCAACAGGTTCTGGTTAATTCCAGGAAGCAGTCACCTCAATTGTGAATTTAAGTCCTGCTTAGTCATTATCTTCTTGGGTGAAACAGCATATTGAACAGGAATATAGGGTGTCATCAGTTCATCCTCCTATTGGAGTTAGGTCACACTCAACCAGCGCAATAGCTCCTCTATAGCACATCTCAGACATGTTCCAGTTCTTGAAATACAGGAATATATATAGGAATATAAGGTTGCTACTTGGAGTTGCAATCATACCTTTACAAAACACTATTCATTTGATTTGGCATCGAAATTAGATGCCCTGTTTGATAGAGCAGTTCTGCAATTCTTATTCAGTTAGGACCCTGAGTCACACCATCCAGTCCTGGGGTATTGCTTATCTAGCAAACCTATGAGTGGGAATAAGCAGAGGACGCTCAAAGAAGAAATGAAGGTTACTTGTAACAAGTCCTTGGAAATGGACTCTGAATATTCACACTCCCCATCCACCTTCCCCTCTTCTTAGGAGACCTAATGAGATTTGACTGCATAAGTGGTCAAAGGAATTGTGGCGGCCTGCAGTGTCATGCCCCTTTTTATAGCCTTGCTCTCAGAATGCTCAGGAAAAAGGAGGGAAGGGGTTAGAGGGGGTGTGCAAGTTCTCCAACGGGCACTGCCACATAAACTTTCCACCATCTAATATGCATTGCATGAGTGTGAATATGCAGAGTCTATCCTGAAGAACCTTGGTTACAAGTAAATAACCTCCATTTCTGTTTCCGCTTTTGGTTCCTGTTACCTCTAAATTGTTTGTTATTAATGTATGTATTGTATTACAGCAGTGCCAAGAGTCCTCCTTTGTGCTAGGTAATGGTGCAGTTAAGAGTAATGGGGGAACAGTTAAAAAAGTGAGAAAGGTGTGATCTGTTTAGTAATTTTATATTGGGGTGGAAGAGGTATAGCTCTCTTGCTCTTCTATCCTGTCACCTGGCAATTCAAACTGACAGTATTTTTAAAAAAATACTAATTCTGGTCCCTTAAGAGAGACAAGTACTAGCTTTGAATGTGATAACCTGTTGCATAGGTTCACTTTTCAATTGGTGTTTGCAACAAAAAGTTAATCTTTGCATGACTGTAGTAAAAAATGCCTCCATGTCTGGTTTCTAGAAAATTCTTCTGTTGATGGCAGTGATTATTTCTTTGTTGAAGAATCCTTTTCTGGCAAATGAGGTTTATAAATGGCCTTTAAATATCCTTGTGTTAGTTACAACCTGTTGACTTATTCAAGTGCATATGACAGATTGAACCATGTTTGTTATACTATAAGATCAGCTGGCTGAAAGATCTCTGAACCGTGTGGCTGTGCTATCCACACTGCCCCGATTTCTTCATTTCCAACCAGGATTTTAAATCTCATTTTATAACTGTCATGCTATCAACATCCATATTGATCAAATGAACCAGTCTTGGTCTACTAATTCCTAGCAAAAGTGCAAATGTGGTTCTCAATAATTCGATACAAAGAAAACTGTTCAAGCTTTTCCTATCCTTTCTTTGCTGGCCTTCTGATAGGCTTGCAGGGGATTCTAAATATTGCCTGTCATTTGGCTCTTCAGTTGTTTTACTAGCTTCTTGTTCAGAAATGTATTCGCCTACATTCTGGCTGAGCTGTGCTTGATAAAGTCTGGAGGACTGGAGCAAAGATGTCCTGGAGCTACTTTAAACAATGTTGGCCTATTCCACAATGTGTAATATAAGGCAGCCTGAAGGATTGGGCATTGATATGAATAATATGAACATCAGGCTTATGATTCATACAGTCCAAGGCCAGAAGGGACCATGTGATCATCTAATCTGATCTGTATAATACAGGCCATAGAACTTCCCCAAAATAATTCCTAGAGCATATTTTTTAGAATAACTTGACTTATAAATTGTAAGTGATGGAGAATCAACTATGACTCTTAGTAAATTGTCCGTAGCAATCCCTCTTATCAAGATCTTCTCTGACAGGAAGCAGACAGTGTTCTCCGAAAGGGCACCATAGAGCTGGTTCCCCTCCGTATTTTCTCATTCCAAAGAAGGGCCAACTGACAGGCCCTATTCTGGATCTCTAGGTGCTCAACAGGTTTATAAAGAAATTCAAGTTCTGGATGGTGATGCTCCCCTTGATTATCCCTTCCCTTCCCCGGGAGTCTGGTTCGCAGCTCTCAACATGAAAGATGCCAATTTCCACATCGACGTTCACCCAGCTCACTAGAAGTTTCTCCATTTTATGGTTGGACACTCTAATTATCGGTTCCATGTCCTCCCCTTTGGTATCGCAACTGCTCCCTGAGTCCTCACAAAAGTCTTCGCTGTCATTGCAGCCAAACTGCGACGTCTCGGCCACTTGGTATTCCCCTACCTGGACAACTGGCTCCTCGTTGTACCATCCTGCAGGCACCTCTTATCAGCCATCTTGGTCCTTTGTGGTTTCCTCTCTGCTCTCGGGATTTGCATTAACAAGGAAAAGTCAGTCCTCGCACATACCCACCAGATCACCTTTATTGGTGCGCGCCTCTCGGTGGACCGCTTTGCCACCCTTACTTCTATCATTACCTTGCGCAGCACCCTGCACACCTCCAGCCACTGATTTCTTTCCCTCCTTGGCCACATGGCGGCCTGTAAATCCCTAATGCTCCATGCCCACAACCACATGCACTGCCTTCAAATGTGGCTCCTGTCTATCTACAAGCCACAGACAGACCGCTTGGACAAACCCATCCTGCTTCCCCAGGTTGTTCTGGCCTCCCTTGTGTGATGGACCGAACTGTCCAAAGTCCTGGTTGGCACCCCCTTTACACCTCCCAACCCCCATGCCACTCTCACCATGGATGCCTCCGTCACTGGCTGGGGCGCCCACCTGAATGGTGACACAGCACGAGAAGCTAGGATGTGTGTCAACATCTTGGAGTTGAGAGCCGCTTGTCTCGCCTGTCTGGCATTCCTCCCCCTCATACAATCCCATCACATTCAACTGCTCTAGACTCCGACAATATATCTGCAGTAGTCTATATCAACAAGCAAAGTGGCGCCAAGTCTCCCTCCCTCTGTGTGGAGACTGTCTATGTCTGAACCTTGTGCATCAAGCACAGTGTCATCCTACAGGCTGCATATCTCCTGGATGCCCACAACTCCCTCACGGACATGCTCAGCAGGTTCTTCTACGCAGAACACGAGTGGAAATTGCACAATCCCACCCTGCACTCCATTTTCCACAGGTGAGGCTCCCCTCACTGGGACCTCTTCATGACCAACGAGAACCATAAACTCCCCCTTTATTGCTCCAGAGGCAACTTTGGAGGCAGTCTCCTGGGGCAATGTCCTTTTCCTCCCCTGGACTGGCAACTTTCGGTATGCCTTGCCGTCCATTCCCCTGCTCCCCCAAGTCCTGTGCAAGATTCACCGGGACTGAGCAAACGGTCATACTGATAGCCCCTTTTTGGCCTCACCAATATTGGTTCACAGATCTCCTTTGTCTCTCCGCTCATCCCCCGCTCTGCCTCCATGCACATCCGGATTTCCTCACCCAGGCACAGGTACATCTCCAGCACCCCACTCCACTCATGGCTTGGTATTTGGATGCAGCTCGCAAGCAAACAGAGCATGCTCATGAGGTCCTCATGCACAACAGAAGACCATCTACCAAGGCCTGTTATCAAGCGAAATGGAAACCACCTGGGCTCACCGCCACCATTACCCGCTGGACTCCATATCCATTGCTATTCTCTTTGACCACCTTCTTCAACTCAAACTGTTGGGCTCACCCACAACTCCATATAGGTCCACCTGGCGGCACTCAGTGCCTCCTTCCCTCTGGTGGATGGCTGCTCTGTCTTCACTCACCTGACCACTGTTTCCTCAAAGGTCTGCTCAACGCCTTTCCACCACTGCTCAAGCTGATCCCTTCTTGGGACCGTAATGTTGCTCTCTCTGCTCTGACCAAGCCACCCTTCGAACACCTCATGATGTGCTCTCTCTCCCACCTCTCAATGAAGGTGATCTTCTTGGTTGCCATCTTGTCAGCGCAGCATGTTAACAGATTGGCAGCCATGATGGCTGATCTCCCCCCCCCACCCACCCCCCACCCCACCATCTTTCATAAGTACAAGGTCTCCTTACACCTGCACCCCAAATTCATCCTTAAGGTAGTGTCCGCGTTCCACATCAACCAGTGCATCCACCTCCTGGACTTCGATCCCAAACCCCACACCTCCCACAGAGCCAGAACATTGCACTCTCTTGATGTCGGCCGTGCACTGGCCTTTTACCTCCAACATCACCTGTGCCTTCTACACTTCATCTAGGCTCTTCATTGCCATTGCCGAACGTTGCAAGGAACAAGCCCTCTCCTCGCAGTGCATCTCCAAATAGATCTCCTGTTGCATTTACGAATGCTATTCTCTCCAAGATACCGCCACCTCTTGAAGTCACAGCTCACTCTACGTGGATGCACGCCATCACATTGGACTGCATTGCGGACATGCTGTGGCAGGACATTTGCTGAGCAGCCACGTGGAGCACCGTCCACACCTTTACCTCTCACTAAATCATCACTCCAGCAGTGGCAGTGGATGCAGCCATCAGCCACGCTGTCTTGCAGTCTATAACTTCTTGCAAATCCTCACACCCACCTCTATGCTGATCACTGCTTTCTACTTACCCATGTTTGGAATCCATATAGGGACCATAACTTGAAGAAGAAGAAGTTACTTACCTGTAACGGGAAGTTCTTCGAGATGTGTGGTCTCTATTTGGATTCCAGTACCTGCCTCGATCCCCTGTGCTATGGACTATGCTGCTTAGTGGTAAAAGAGATACTGGAGCGGTGTCAACCCGCATGGCCTCTTATAGCCTCAGCTGTGGACACAAGGACAACACATGTGCAGATCAACGGACACTGGTACAGAATGGTTCCGGCTCTGACACATGGCAGACCTCAAATAAGGACCATTCATCTCAAACAACCTCCAGTTACAGGTAAATAACCTCCGCTTCCCACTTTGGTTTAAATTATGTTATATAAATGTCAGGGGGTGAGTACTAGCTGAGGAAAACAGGACATAGAGCATCCAGGGATAACTGGAGCAAAGAGGCACTCCAGCCAAGCTCTACCCTGCAGCTTGACGATAAGGGAACTGCAAAAGTGATGCCCCTCAAACTGCTCCAGTGCTTGAGCATTTGGCCCATAAACTGTAAAGTGGATCTGATTACGTCTGAGCTGTAAGTAGAGCCACATAAATCTCCTGATATCATATTGCTGTGGGAAAACTATTCATAATCTTTACCACCTATACATTCATAATAAACAGGATTAAACAAGAAGCTCTTTCAATGTGGAATTAAAACTGGTGGAGAAATGGGATAGTAATGTTCAAACAAATACCCTGCAAGCTTTATGCAGTGTTTCAACTGAAGTGTGCTTTTAAGGGGGTATCTTAGTAAAACAGTAAGGCCAGCTGGTTTATACTGATTATTTCCTACAGAATTATCACCTATTTAATGTCATCTGTAACGCCACATGGCACAGCATACTATTTCATCACTGTGAGATACGGATCTCTGATTTCAGAAGTGAAAAACTAACTGATACAGATGGCTGTCTGGGTTTTTAGTTCTCTTGTTATTCCTTTTCTTTATGTGGCTGGGTTTTATGTAGCTAAAACACCACTTTTCTATGGTATTATTTGAAAAAATATTTTAAAACAAGTTCAAGTAAATTATTGAGCCACAATGCAAAAGTGTCTCAGTGTTTGAACCACTAGACTCATAGACTTTAAGGTCAGAAGGGACCATTATGATCATCTAGTCTGACCTCCTGCACAACGCAGGCCAAAGTATTTATCGTTCAGCTTCTGGATCAGCTACTTCAGTTGCAGGGATTGTGGCAGTAAAGGAAAGGGGGTGCTCCCAGTCTTCCCTGGACAGCTGTAGCCCCCTGATTGGTACCTAAATAATATTACCAAACACATCTACCAGGCCACCTGCAAAGTCCCAGGACTGAATGCATATCATAGGTCTAAGCCTGGCTTGGTGCACTGATACCATCTACTACTATTAATTAATTCCTGGTGCTGACCTTTTTCTCTGTCTTGTCTTTGGTTATGAATTAAATCTGTCATTCTGAAATAAAATACTCTTACTGCACCCACTGGGAATTACATGACTGTTTAGTGTTCTGGAGCTGGAGGGGACTCACTAGCAGCTAAAAATCCAGAATCTATCCACTTGCTTTTGTCTCCAGTGGCTCATTTGTTTTCTCTAGAAGTTAAGGAAATCTTTACAGGCTTTCAGGCTTTTGACTGGGACTTGGGCATTAATTCTGGTGTGAACCACTATCATGCTAATTCAGTCAGGGACTTGTTTTAGTAAACATTATTTATGACTTTTGGATGCGGTATTTGTTTACTTTAACTGGCTGTACTGCCTAATAGCCAACACTAACCTGTATGTTACAGCCTTTGTTATTTATTACGATCTTGGATATTTTTTATTTTGGCTTTTTTACTGTATTTTAGTATACCATCTGAATGTAAATGATATTCAGAATAAAATGATTTGAACTAGAATAGCATGCTTTCAAATTAATAGCTTTCTGCATAAAAATGCAAAATGCACTCTTTGTCTAGTCCTAAGACCAACAGTTCACAATAAACTACATTATTTTTCTACCTATAAACAGGCTTTAAGTATAAAGTGCTCTGAAATGAAAGCTAAACAAATTGAGTCTAATACTTGTTTTTCACTGGTGAGAGATTTAGAGGGAAATCAACTCTAAGCTGTGCAAAAAATAGAACAAAATTACTGGCCTCTTTCATAACTCATAGGTTTCACAGCAGAAATATCCCTTTAATCATTAATTCTATTTGTATTAACTCCATATTATACTGTGCACTCTAGCCAAGATGCTTTTACTTATTCTTCATCATGAAATTTCTCTAATCTCAAGGGTTTCCAACATCTCTGGTTTGATTTTAAAACTCAGATAAACTCTTCAACTAATCAGCAGTTTAATTGCACATATTATATACTTTCTAGTGCTAAAAATATGTATTTCAGCATACTCATCAAAACAATCAGGGGGGCCCAATCCTTTACATGCATAATTCCCACGTACCTTTGGGAGCTTTTGGTATGCACGGAATGCGGGATTGGTCCCACATGGGAATATGCCATCACGTTTTCTAATGTGGAAGCAGAGAAAGAACTGACAAGGATTTGTAGGGGATTTCAATGCATGACAGTCTCTGTTAGCAAGAGTCAGGCTAACTGTAACCCTAATAACGCGAGATTTGTAGAAGCAAGGACTGTGTGAGGTGAGTGGGAAAGAACTGTGTGAGAAGTTGCTGTGACCTTGTGTAGATAACGTTTGGAATGTGGACTAGAGTGTAAATGAGTGAGAAAAATAAGTTAGCAGGATGATCTATGTATAAACAAAATGCAGTTGTTGCTTATTATTGTCTGTAACAAAAGGTATAAATGCTTGCTGTAGTTGTTTACCTGTAGAGAGACCTGTTCAGCGCTCTCCCTCCACGCAATTGCTAGAGATAATAAAGTATCTGACTTCGCTGCACCCAACCAAAAGAGTGAGAACTGTGTTTTTCTCTGACACTAAGTTCCCTTAATACAATGCAAATTTTATTTCTGAGAGAATTTCACAGGATGAGAACCTCTTTAAGAATATTTTTTTAATTAAATTTTACATATTAGAAATGTTTGACATATAGTGCAGCCTTTGGTCATGCAAGTATTTATGAATATGTTTAATAAGCTATAAAGTTACATTGTGAAGATACATAAAGGCACATAAAGCTTGTTTTAAATTTAAAGGCCTAAAATGAGAGCTATACAGAGGAAAGGAGACACAGCAAAGAAGGAAAGGGAGGGAGGTGGAAGTGTCTCTAGGGTGGGCTCAGAGGGAGTTTTACCTTTGACCTCAGTGGCACCAGAATTAGGCCAACACTGAGTGACTTTGAAAATCTTACCCCTAGTTTCTAACCAGTCATAACTGGAGTAGTTCTCGCTGATCTGTTAGATGTAAGCCAAGAAGGGCAGGGTTTCCAAAGAAGGAACCTAAAATGTCCAGCCAGGTGCAAACAGGTAATTAAAACCTGAAAAGTGTATAATCTCTCCTTTGGGTACCTAATTACTATTCTTCGCCTGAGCACTCATGCTGTGCATGGGAAATTCAGGTGCCCATTTTTAAAAATCTGATGCACAGTGCCTGATTTTTAAAACCTGTGAAGTACAAGGCTATGCAAAAAAAATTGTGTGCAGCTGTCTCTGATATGTATGTACAATTACTGTATGTGCATGTCTAAGTTGTCCATTTGTGCATGCTGATGAAGTTTGTCTACTATATTAGATGCAGAATTATGCATGTACATAGTCTGTAATGTTCTTCTATGTATAACAGCTGAATTGATACTGTGGGTATTGCCTCGCAAATTAACATAGCCACCTCCAAGACCTCAGAAAAACTGGAGTGGTTGGGCTACAAGATCTAGTGAAAGTCTAAATGAAAATATTAGATATTATTAGCTCATTCTCTCAATATTCGTCTGGTGTATTACTTGATCTTATTAGGTTTAGGCTTTTGTAATTTCACTGTTATGTCACAGCCATTGAGCCCAAAAATATGAGAATTTTAAAGAATTATCCTGTTTGTAGTTAGGTGTCTGGGGGAGAGGAAGTGAGATAATAATTCTGTCTTTGTAACTGAAAGCTCTAAAATGTAATAGTAAAGATAAAACTATTTGGGCTGGTAACAAGTCTGCTGCAATTTAGTGATTTTGCACATGCTTTAGACCCCAATTCAGGAAAGCACTCGAGCATGTGTTTAATTCTCATGGACTTTAATGGGACTCAAAGCACACACCCTATCTTAGGGTATGAGCTACAAGCCTGTCTACACTGCAAAAAAAAACAAAAAACCCTGCAGTAGCAAGTCTTACGTCCAGGTCAACAGAGTTGGGCTTACCGGGGTCGCACTATGGGACTAAAAATAGCAGTGTAGACATTCCTGCTCAGGCTTTGAAACCCGGCAAAGCAGAGCGGGTCTCAGAGGCCTGAGCTCCAGCCCAAGAGGCAGTGTCTACACTGCTATTTTTAGATCCATAGCATGAGCCCAAGTCACTTGACTAGGGCTCTCAGACATGCTGCCCAGGGTTTTTTTGGCAGTGTAGACATACCCATATGTTCCATATGTCCACCCTCACCTTCCATGTAAAATCACTAGAGGCTTTGCTATTGGACTTCATGGAGTCCGTGGTTCATCTCTATTTTGGCGTGTAAACTCTGCTGCTTGTACATTTTTCTTTTCTTTTTTTTAAATCCTTGTTTAAGCCCTCCTTCCTGAATACCAATGCTTTCCTAAGTGAGGCCCTTAATGTGAAGTAGAAGACTCTAGTAACTAAGTGAACTCTCTCAGATTCACACCAATTGGAGTACATTTTCTTTTTTTATGTTCATTTTAAGGGACCTTTGTTTCCCTAATTTTATTTTTGCTGTTTAGTTCCTGTCAACAAGCAATAAGAGATTGTATATGTTGTAGATTTACACATTTAAGAAGTATTGTTTTCACCTTTTTGTTTTCAGTTCACAAACAGTTGTCAGTTCTTTAGCTAGGGTAATAAAATTAAGCAGCAAGCTAAAAAATTGCAGAAAGATCAAACATACTTGTATAAATTGTGAAATAAAACCCTTCACTTTATACCAACTTTGAGCTTTGGTTACTACAATGTGCAATTGCTGTGAAATATGACAATAAACGTATCATACTAATGGGACAGACTTCCCCCTGCTGCAAAGAACTCTGTGAAGGGGTCTAGCTAGAGCAGAAAAAATTGAGGGATTCCCTGCAAATTTTCCCTTAAAGGGGAAGTGGTTTCAGATGCTGTTGAATATGCAGAGGGCAAAGCCGCCTGATCCTGGGGATGACTCATGCCTCTTCTGACTTTCCATCCCCTTGGCAGCACAACTCCATCAGGAAACGTGCTGCTGCTGGCTGGGTCCCTCTATAGGTACACCTCTACCCTGATATAACACGAATTCGGATATAACACGGTAAAGCAGCGCTCGGGGGGGCGGGGCTGCGCACTCCGGTGGATCAAAGCAAGTTCGATATAACGCAGTTTCACCTATAACGCGGTAAGATTTTTTGGCTCCCGAGGACAGCGTTATATCGGGGTAGAGGTGTATTTATAAGCAGTCATGGATTCAAGCAGCACTAACTCCCACTTGGATGTCTGTGAGGTAGCAGGGGATGTGGTGCCACTAATTTGCCCCTGTCTTGTCCCCAAATTCCCTACGCAGTTGGCACTTCCTCTCTCTTTCTCCAGGTAGTAGGCAGAGATTTTGTAAGACAATCGATCCTAATAGTAACACTTTGCATCCAAGGATATTAAAGTGCTTTACAAACAGTGAAAAACGATTAGACATTGCAGATGTTTTCTATGTATTTTGTTTGATTAAATCTCCACATTTTGGATACTTAAACAACTGTATAAACTGGGATTGTTTATAGATGAAACTACTAGCATTTCAATTAAACCATATAAAAACATAAGCATTATTTACCATATAGGAGAGTCTCTGCTACAAAACAAGTGAATAGGAAATAGTAACCCTAGGATTTATGTGCTCTGTGAGTCTGGCAATTAGAATGCCAAGCTCTGCAATTATTTATCCCTTTAATTTGATAAGTACTGCCGGCTTTAGAGTCGTGACTCGTGCTATACTACATTTCTACTGGATTAGCAATGGCCTTTTATCAAATGACATCAACAATATTATTAAAATCTATACTAAAAATATAACTCTACCAGAGCGAGAATATGCTGTTATCAATTCGAGTTAAAGTATAGATCAGTATCAAAGAGCATAAATGCTTTTTTGTTGGAACATATTTTGTGGTTGAGGAGAGTCTAATTCAGATGTAGAGCTCTTGTTTTGTTTCTTTCGGATCATCCTTTCTTGTGCAAGACGTAGAGGCTCCTTTGTCCTTAACACAGAGGCTCCTGTTTACTTTGATTTTTTGTGGGTGATGATGGTTTCACATCACAGTAGCTAAAATCATATCCAGAAATAAAGTCCTTCTGAGAGATTTCATCTAAATATGATTCATAAACTCTGACAGTGCTCCACATGTTATTCTTCTCCAGAGATCTATGCAAGAATTCTTTCATTCTCCGGTTCTCTTTGGAGGTAGATTCCCAAACTATTTCAAGTTCACCTTCCACTTCTCTGAAAGAACAAAAATAAAATAAGAGGATGCTGATTTCAAAAATTCAAATCCAGTTGGTTTAAAAGTTCATTTGTACAGGATATGCCTTTAACATTTAACAAATAGTGTAATTGCATGATACACGTCTTCAAGTACCTGAAGTGTGTTGATTAAATTGGTCTCCATTGTGTTTAAAAAACACATTAAGTATTTAAAAAGGTTAGGAAGAGAGGATGTGATTAGAAGCAAGACATGAGTTCTGGGCTCATGCAATAACATGTTGTAAGAAACACACTATTTTGCATCAGTCCTTCCCAGCACATGGTTATGGATCCCCCTCAAAGCACTAGCCTGTGATCAAAACAGTTCTTCCTTATTCCTCCACCATTTCTGGGGAACATCATGGGTCAATTTATCCTTTTACACCAGTACAACTCCCCATTTAAGTCGCTGAGAGTTGTACTTGCATAAATGAAGGGAGAATTCAAGCCCATGTCTGCACTTGTACTTGATTTTGCTCCCTCTCTGGACATCTATGAGCATGGCACTTGTACTGTAGGGGAGAGAAAAGAAATTCTATGGATGTTTAAAGAATCTGCCAGCAAAAGTCACTCATGTAGTGAGCAGATATTACCCCCCTTCCTTAGGCATCCAATAGCATCACCTGCAGAGTGCACTTAGCCCTGAAACTAGATCCCAGCTGCTCTTGAGCACTGATACATAGGCTTCCATCAAGCCACTTCTGACAGTTTCATTGCAAATACTGCTTTTTTTTAAGTTGACTAGTTTTGGGGACAACATAATCTAATGTTGACACTTTGATAAAATAACCCTTTGAACAAGCCATGATGATTATCTGCCACTTGCTCTAGGATGCTAAGCATGAGAATCCTAGTAGATGGTATCTTTAGTATCTCCATTACCAAGGAAAGGAGCTGACTTCTTCCTGCACTTCACAGAGCTACCTCATTCACACAAAACTACTCTCCAAGTGCTGCTTGATTGAATTTGACTCACTTCCCTTCTTGTCACATCTGCTGAGAACACACACAAAGTCTTGTCAGAAGGCAACTGAATGAAAATGGTTGTGATTTGATATCCGTTTGTACCCTAAGGCTTCCTCTGGTCTTGTACAGTGGCTGGTTTCTATAACTGCACTGTGGTTTTTATTTAGCATTATATGCTTTTGGATAGGCTCACAACCTACTATCTTAATAAAACACAGGTGGCTCTCTTCTATTCCCTGTATACGCATGTGGTCTCAGATTAATGCATTCTAGATCAGCCTGTAAATAAAGGAATAAGTTGGTATAAACACTGATGTGTGAAAGGTAGAATCCTTGTATTTGAGTGTAGGATTTTTTAAATTTTGTGATAAAGATCTGTGTGACTTCCAGCTGTTAAAGCATATGACCAGCTGTAATATGGCAATAAAGGTGTTTCAGCATCATAACATTTAATTGTAGTACTCAATTGTGCATCTATCTACATGCTGCCCATATGCTGATATGCAATGCCATTCTCAGATGTTCTGAATTTTTCTTTTTGGATCCAATGGTCATTTTAAATCTACACCACCTCTCTCTCATACGTACACATGCAGCATGTATACACCGTTCACACACACAAGCCTTAAAATCTGGGCTCATTTAAATACAATGCTTGCCTAATTTTGTGTCATATTCAGAGGGTAAATATTTTGCTTTGTTTAGACTACAAATTATCCCCTCAGTTCATACTCCAGTATTCATTACTAGACTCTACCTTATTCTTGGCTGGACAGAGACTGCACAACCTCAGAAGATAAAGAACCACTAGAGAAAAAGAAAAGGAGAAAAGTATGGTGCCAATGTTGGAGGAGGAAAGGCAAAGAGGAAATGGAGCAAGAAAAGAGGTTACTCCAGCACCAGTAATAAAGTAAATTATGGTATGTCTCCTTCATTCTAAACAGTGTAGTTCCTTCCACTCTATCCAAAATGCTGCTGTCAAAATCACCTTTCTCTCACTGCACTCTTGAAATCCCTTCACTAGCTTTCTCTTGCCTTCCAAACCAAGGCCCTATGCTATCCTTCCCTGCCTACAGCTCTGCCCTTTTTAATCTCTCTTGCTCCCCTTGCTCTGCCATGCCTCTCTTCTCACTGCCTCATTTCTGCGTTTTTTACACTCTTGTCTCTTCTTTTTCTTCCACTCCATCCTTTGTATTTGGAACTTCAGAAATGGGTGAAATCATCTTAGTGAAAATGACTCTTGTACTGTGTAGATCTGTTGTAGGTCCTGCTCATTATTCAGCCAGGTAGGTATAAAAGAGAAGCTTGCTGACATTTGTAGGAACTTCACACTGCATGCCACAGATATTCAGGAAGGGCACTAAGACTACAGGGAAAGAGGATCCTGGATACTTACTACATTCCCAACAGCATTGAACCAGGGCAAGAAAATGCAAAATTTAAGAGCTGGAAGGGATTCAAAGAGTGCTAGCTGCTTAGAAAGGTAGAATGTTACATTATTCACATGAGACAGATTTTAAGAACTAGACAGTGTTAAACCTTTGTTTTAATAAGATAATGCTGCTTTCCATCCCAAATTAGACAATGAAACCCACTTCAAAAGCAGGAACATAAACAGTAACCAGCAGTGCTGAAGAGAACCATGAAACTGAAACAATTAAGGCTACATGAGACTTATTTTAAAGAACTGCTTCTGGAAGTACAGTTTGACCTGACCCCATTGGTGGATAAATATACAGAACAGAAGGTGAAGAGAGTGGGGCTGTCTCTGAGGTACAGCAGAAGTTTCAACAGGACCATTATTGTGTCCTTTCTGTTGCTTTTATGAGAGAGATTGAGTCCACCTCAGAATGGAAATAAAATTAGTGTTTTATGGATTGTTGCATCAAGGCCTTTCTTAGCAGGTATTTGCATATGCTGAATGCTAGTTGCAGTCCTCTCTCCTGCTGAAATGCAAGCTGCACTACAGCGAATACCTAATGTGAGTAGCATGCAGCTGGGTCTTTTTGGATGAGAACTTAATAAACAAGACTGCGTGTGACTATTTTTCATATGGTTAGGCAGAAACCTGTCTCCCTTTGTGTGCTCTGTGAATGAGGTAAATGTGCGTGGCCTTGGGCCTCTACTTATGAAATCTCTTGGTACTTTTTGGAATGTCCTTGGCCAAATTTCTCTTCGCTGTTGTGGAGAAGGCTGTGTGCTGGCTTTCTCTAGCGGTGGTTGCATTTCAGTGTTTGTATAGAAGAAGCTAAGTTAAATTCCTTTAGTATGACAGGCCTTCTAGTGTAGAAATGTGAAACATTAATAAATAACTGACCTGACACTACTCAAGGTGGGGAGAATAGCACATCTTAAATATTTTTGACTTTCTCCCTCAGACTCTCTGTAGCCACTTGGCCCAAAAGTGGCTTAGAATTAAAACTGTGTGTTAAAAAGGGGTTTTATGAATTCATTCTGGTATAGAGGGGTGACTCCTCCTCTAACACCTCCAGTCTCTCTGGAGCACACCTGGAAGCCTTCACTCCTACTGAAGGGGATTTCTGGAGAGTAGATGCTGTCCCTATACCACAGAGAGCAATGTAAAACAAGCCTTGAAATGCACCTTTTCATATCTCAATTCTTTTGTGAGATTTAGTGTTAAGTGTGAACTAAGCCAAAAAGGAAGGTTGTATGGAGAGATTTGAAGGCTGGAAATCATTCCTGTGTCTCTCGGATAGGGAAAGTGTTCCAGATAAAATGCTTTAACAAATCTCATTAAGCAGGTATCTGCTTCTTAAATATTTAATCCTTGAGCCCTGCAGGAAGTTGTGGGGAGAGAGTGTGTGTGTGTGTGAGAAAGAGAGAATAAATTGTGCCTCTGTTGTCTTTTGTAGTAAACTGGTCAACTGAGGGGATGCCCCATATCTACAAAATAAATTGCAGCACACTGTTTTTGAGAGACCATTTGTGAGTGAACAAAAACCCAGCTAGTTTTGGGAACCAGGTAAGTGAGTTGCCACCAGGGCGATGTTCTGCTTGATGCATAATTTCCAGAGGCTTATCACCTCCTGACATTTGTATGGAGAGGGTTGTTCTCTCCCCCCCCCCCCCCCGGTCTATTTAGATAATACATGGCAGTTGTATTGTCAGTCAGGATCTGGACTGCTGAATCTTTGACAAGAGAGAGAAAGGCCTGGTAAGCTCTGTAAATTTCCTGTAGCTTCAGGACATTAATGTGAAGCCTCGCTTCCTGGTCTATCTGTATCCCTTGCACCCGTGAACTATTCAGGTGAGCGCCTCAGCCTATTTTAGAATTGTTGGTTACAACTGTCTTCATTGCAAGGGGACTGGAAAAGGTGTGTGTTTGGGGGGGAGATCCCTGTGCTGTCCTGGTCCATCCACCATTCCACAGAATGTAAGACTACAGGAGCAACTCGGACCAGCTTGTCCAGATGATGCCTGCTTGGCTGGTAAACTGACTTTAGCCATGCTTGTAGAGGACAAACTTGGAGTCCCGCATGCATGGTCACATATTTGCAAGCAGCCATGTGACCTAGCATCCTGAGGCGTACTTGGGCCATGGTGGATGGGTGAGACCTGTAGCCAATGATTTTAGTGTATTATCCATTTATTGTGTGATGTTATTAATCAATATGTTATATTATATATATTGTATGTTAATAAGTTAATTTGTGGGGTTATAAGAGTATAAGATTGATCAGTATTTAGAGGAACCAAGTATTAGACATGAGCATGGCAAGCATGTGCACACAGTGCCCGCGCCACCTCAGCTGGTGCTGGATAATCAGGACCTCAACACTGAAGAGGTTGGCCTCTGTGAGGATGCTGGCATTAGTGCGGCAATCCTCCCACTAGTGCGGCAATCCTCCCACTTTATGTTGAGGATCTTCTGAAGAAAGTGCTGGTGCTGATGTTCCAGGTTTTTCAGGTGTTTTCTTTAGGTCACCCAAGTCTCACAGCCATAGAACCAAGTTGGGATTACTACCGCTTTATAAACTAAAAGTCTAGTGTGTGTTCTGATGTTGTGATTGTTGAACACCTGGCCAGACAGTCTGCCAAAGGCAAGGCTGGCACAGTTCTTCTTTGTCAATGTAGATCTTCCTTGCTGGATCTGATGATTGACCAAGAGCTGGCTGGTGGAGAACTTTTGTTTTGCTGATGTTCACAGTTAGCCTTAGGCTTTTGTAAACTCCAGAGATGCAATTAAGGGCTATTTGTAGATCCTCCTTTGTGCAACTACAGTACAATCATCTGCATATTGGAGTCCGGTTATTGTTGCTGTTCTTACTTTATATCTGGCACAGAGACGAGAAAGGTTGAAGAGGTTGCCGTCAATCCGATATTGGATGCCAGTGCCCTGTGGTAGACTGTCTTGGGTTAGTGTTTTCGTAGATACTAAGAAAATGGAGAAAAGCCAGTACACAGCCTTGTTTTACCCCAGTTCGGATGACAAAAGGCTCAGAGGTAGAGCCACTGCACAGGATGGAGACAGTCATCTGGTCGTGGAGGAGTCTTACAATGGTGATAAATTTGCTTGGGCAGCTAGACTTTGACATGATTTTACACACAGCCTCATGGTTGACAGAGTAAAGGCTTTGGTCAGATCGATAAAGGCCATATACAACTCCTGGTGGTGTTCTTGACATTTTTCCTGGATCTGCCTGTGAAAATCATGTCGGTGGTGCCTTGTGTTGGTCTGAAGCCACACTGGGACTCTGTAAAAAGCAACAGAGAGTCCTGTGACACCTTATAGACTAATACCCACTTCTTCACTGGGACTCTGGAAATATTTCCTCTGCAAGAGGGAGCAGGCGATTCAGTAAGATTCTAGCAATAATCTTCCCAGTGATGGAGAGGAGGGCAATGCCTCGATAGTTGGCCTGTCTCCCTTTTTGAAAATGGTGATGATGTTAGTATTATGTAAGTCAATGTGGATTTCTTCGGTGTTCCAGATTTTGAGGAACAGCAAATGAAGCTTGTTAATCATTGTTTCTCCCCCCACTTTCAATACTTCAGGTGGTATGCCATCACGACCTGGTGCTTTATTGTTCTTCATTTGTTTAATTGCTTTGCAGACCTCCTCAGGTGTTGGTGGGTTGGCAGGAGTTTCCCAGATTGGGTGCTGAGGGATGGAGTCGATGGTGTCGTCAGTCACAGTTGATTCTTGATTTAGAAGCTTTTGGTAGTGTTCCTTCCAGAACTCTTGTTACCTTTAAGAAGGGTACAACCATCTTCAGATCTCAGCGGTGTGAGGCCACATGAGCTAGGTCCGTAAAAGGGAACTGAACGGAGTCCGGGTGGGGCCACAAGGAAGTGCAAGGTGCATGCACTGCCCTGACAGGTACTGCTGCAGAAAGCTTTTCCAGCTCTGGTGTGCTGGACACATACACACCTGGGTGAAATACATATTTGCATCCACTCAAATACATTTTAACATCCTGGGGCATATGGGACAAGTTGGACTTCAACAAGTTTAAGCTGGTCACGGTGAACTCTAGGCTCCCTTCTAGGATTCATCTCTGCCAGCTAGCATATGTTAAAATCCAGTGTGCACTGTCTGCATGTAGTAACTATTATGTTTTGAAAACTATACCTTTTATTCTGGCATGGACAGGCCCTTGTTCTCTGTAATGGACTCTACCCTGGGATGGTCTGCACTCAAGGTGTTTTCTCTCCACTGGTACTTCAGCATGTTGTCTGCACAGCATTCCTAGCTCTTGCTATCCCAGGAATCAAGAGCTCAAACTGGGTTTCTCAGGTGGTAGTGCAGAGATTAAGTATTGGCCACCATCCAGCCTTATAACAGAGTTCTTTCTTTCTAAGTGGCTGGAATATAAATAGAGAAGCAAAGAAACCTTCAGATCATAATGTGGTAGATTTTTTTTTAATTATTATTATTTCAGCATTCAGCCTTTAATTTCCAACAGCAAGAGCCCTCCTGAGTTGTGGTCATGCTTTGGTGAACTTCAAGGCATCAAGGTTTTAATGCAGTAATGAGACAAAACTAAGGAGGGCTCAACTCTGAACTGCAGTTTAATGCCTTCAAGGTACCTGACAAAATGAGGGGCTGAGAGGGCAAAAGAAATAGAGATCAGAATGTAAATTCTTTGACTTGTCACTTTTCCTTCATGCATTGCTCAGTTCAATGTTAGCTGTATCGATATATTTAAAATAATAAAAAAGCAAGCATATTTGAAGTCGCTAACCTTAAAAGTCAATTTGGGTTTGCACCTCTTGGAAATGACCTCAACAGCAAGGGAGCCTTTGAAGGATCCTAAATAAAACTTAAATAAACTGGAAATAAAGCAGCTGAAGCGGCCTGCTGACTTTATTTTGGTCAAAGCATGTTGCTGTAAGGAAGTTCATCATAGATGCCCTTGGCTTTTGTTTGCACTATGCCAGAGTCTGAGTGTGGTAGCCTACAGCATATGGTGCAAGACACATCTTTGTAATGTAGCTATTTGTTCTGGTAGTCAGCTACTGAGAGGAGGGTATTATCACGAGGTTGTGGCTGCAACAGTGGGCTAGGTCTTTCTATCCATTGATATTATGCTTGTTTTGTTTTAAATTCTTATAAATGAACCCACATGCAAAAGTATAGGGAGTCATACAAAATTCTCCATAAATAAAACAAACTCCCAGTCCAATCCAAGATGGCAGCCCAGCACTGCTCAGAACAGGAAGAGGGTAACTTGAATTTTCTGAGCCCACTGGAACCTGAAAGTCTATTTTTTTGGCTTGCTATTGCCCTTTTTAGTCACCAGAATCTGGATTTAATCACAGCAAGGTCACCACAGTCCTCATCAATCTCCAAGGAGAACACAGAACTTGGAGGCTATAACAGGGGATCTCTTAATCCTGGGATTCCATTAAAGGTTCACGTTTTCTCCTCTTTTTACACCACTCCTTGCCCATCTTTTCCATGTAATGCTCCTACTTCACAGGGACCTGTTGCACCCCTCCAGAACGAATTTCTTCAGGTCCTGCACTGGCATTAGCATCCTGTTTTGACATTGTCTGTAAAGGCCCTTAGTTCAGTAGATTTCCTCTCATAGACCTGTGCTAAATATCATTCTGTCTTGTGTGCCATCTCTTCATTTTGGTCAAGAGTTAATAATTCTACATGTAAAATTAGCATTTTAAAAGTGGACATTCCTCCAGCAGTGAATAAATATCCCAGTTCTAAACACGACTGTACAAGATAATAACCTTCTGTTTGTTTGTCATTAACAAATGATTGCCTAACTTATTAAAGATGAAAATGCAATTAAAATCACAACTAAGCTAAAGAGTGATGAGATTGAATACCCTACTTGCTGCTACCAAAAAGTGTTAATACAGTACTAAGATGTTTTAGGAAAATGAACCCAATGGAAGGAGAGCAGAGGCAGATTCAGTGATTTTTCCCAAAATTGAACCTCAGTTTATCTCAGATCCTAATTCAGCCTTCTAGTTCCGTGAATTAGCTATCTCAGTCCACTCTGTAGTAGATAAGCATCCACATCACAAAGACCAACCCCACAACCAGAACACTTCATGATAATTTCATCTGAAAACCTAAGGCAAAAGACTATATGGACCCTTTCCCCTGATTATATAGCATTGCAAAGTTTTGTATTGCTGCACCTTTTCTGAGGATAAACACAGGAAATTTAGTCAAGATTTTCAGGCTCGTACTTTACAAGTGCAAAACAGCCATGCCATTTCTTCGGAAAGTGTAACAGCTGTGACAAATTACTATGTACTGTACCACTGCAGAGGATTTATATGATATAATATGGTGTGACTTAGAAAAATCATAGAGGAAGGAAAAGCAGTGTTCAGAAACATAAATAAGATGTGATAGCATTTACAAACCTGATTTCTTACCCTGCAGCTATATTCACAACTTAGATTACATATTTCAGATATAACATTTAATGTAAAGAAAGATGTGTGAAACTATATTCTTCATAAGCCTGCTCTATAAACAATAATAGCATCAATTGAATATCACCTATGTTAAGTGGGAAAATCACACCAAATTCTTCTGAGCTTTGTGGGGCAAAAGGTTACTGTGAATTTCCAATATTTTTGCAAGAAGGCTGTAAAAGTTAAGAAATATTGGGAATAGGAATTCTCTCAAAGAAAGGGAATCCTAAATATCAGTTTGAAAGAACATGGAATTTGTACATTCTTCCTTTAGAAGCTATCAAAATGTCTTTAGTAAACAACAATAATTTTTGTTGGTTTGTTTTTTGGGGAAAACTGTCTCTTCCCAGGTTGTTTCCAGTGATCACTTTCTTGTAAATGTTAGGACAAACTGAGGAAGCAGACAAGACAAAGAAGAGATAAATGTTGAATGTCAAGAAGTTAGCAGACCCAGCAGTGTACTAGGAGTTTCCACTGCAGCTCTGCTACTCCAACATCTGATGAGAGCCTCTGGGAAAAATTGATGTACATTATGCTGCAGGAAACAACTTAGGTAAAAGAAGGCAGCCTAAAGAATTATAAATAACAGATTACACTTGGAATGGAGCTGCAAAAATGGAAAGACTACTACTGGACTAGTGACGCTTGGCTCATGGAAAAGGAGAACAAAGTTACAGATACAACAAAATAACCAGATATATGGAACATCTGTAATTGATTTCTAAAAATTCTAAGAGAATAACAATAATTAAATATGCAGTGTTGCTATAGCTTTCTTGGTTCCAGGATATTAGAGTGAGAAGGTGGGTGAAATAATATCTTTTGTTGGACCAACTTCTGTTGGTGAGAGAGAGAAGCTTGAGAGCTTACAGAGCTCTTCTTCAGGACTGGAAAAAGTACTCAGGCTATGTCTACACTAGCACTTTTGTCAAAACTTATGTTGCTGAAGGGTGTGAAAAGATGCATCCCAACCGACATAAATTACCTCAACAGAAGCGCCGGTGTGGACAGCGCTATGTTGCTATCCTGCTCACATAACTATTGCTGCATGTTGGGGGTGGTTTAATTATGCCTACAGGAGAGCTCTCTCCCATCAGCATAGATTGGCTACATGGGAGACCTTACAGTAGTGCAACTGCAGTGGTACAGCTATGCTGCTGTAAGGTCTCTAGTATAGACAGCCATAGTCCTATTTGCACAGATGTTGATCATTTCATACATACATCCCACAAGATTTTACAACATTAAGTCAACCAACTGCATCCTTACCCTTGCTATGCTGTGCGGCACCTAGCACATTAGCAGTAGTATTCTGAATCCTAGGAGTCATAACCCTCTATTCCGTGTTGTATGTAGTATGTGTAATTGCCTGGTACTTTAATATAAAATATCACTATTTAGTAATCTCAGTGTCAATTTCAAGTTCGCAACTTTGCTTCAGTTAGGGACATAACACCTTCCCTGCCAAAGTTGACAAACTGAGGAACTTGGCGCAGTTAGTCCTTCTACAACCACCCATTAGATGAAAACAACTGTTAATCTGTACCAGGCTAGGCTGGGTTCAAACTGGTTACTTAGGTGAAAAAGTTCTATCTCATTAGCAATGCCCTGAGACATTCAGGTTCTGTTTTACATTTACGGATGGGGGGGAGGGTGTCATGTGACCTATAGGGAAGCTGGCTGCTTGACTCTTGTTCTCCTCAACCCTCATGCACTAATCCTCATCAATTAAGGCCTCTCAAACCATAACTTTGCTAAACCATAACTAGCTAAACCATAACTTTGTCAGAAATTTACTAATTAGATGAGGCGGACCCTTTTAGTTGTGTTGTTATGGATCCTGCTGGGAAAAATAGAAATGCCAAATGACCCAAGCCTGAGCCCTGGTCTACACTACGAGTTTAGGTTGAATTTAGCAGCGTTAGATCGATTTAACCCTGCACCCGTCCACATGATGAAGCCATTTTTGTCGACTTAAAGGGCTCTTAAAATCAATTTCGGTACTCCTACCCGACGAGGGGATTAGCGCTAAAATCGACCTTCCTGGGTAGAATTTGGGGGTAGTGTGGACACAATTTGACGGTATTGGCCTCCGGGAGCTATCCCAGAGTGCTCCATTGTGACCGCTCTGGACAGCACTCTCAACTCCGATGCACTGGCCAGGTAGACAGGAAAAGCCCCGTGAACTTTTGAATTTCATTTCCTGTTTGCCCAGCATCGCGAGATGATCAGCACAGGTGACCATGCAGAGCTCAACAGCAGAGGTGACCATGCAGTCCCAGAATCGCAAAAGAGCTCCAGCGTGGACCGAACGGGAGGTACTGGATCTGATCACTGTTTGGGGAGACAAATCCATGCTATCCGAACTCCGTTCCAAAAGACAAAATGCCGGAATATTTGAAAAAATCTCCAAGGGCATGAAGGACAGGTTATAACAGCGACCCGCAGCAGTGCCATGTGAAACTTAAGGAGCTGAGGCAAGCCTACCAAAAAAACAGAGAGGCGAACGGCCGCTCCGGGGCAGAGCCCCAGACATGCCGCTTCTATGATGAGCTGCATGCCATTCTAGGGGGTGCCCCTACAACTACCCCACCCCTGTGCTTTGAGTCCGTCAATGGACTCTCATGCAACAGGGATGCAGATTTAGGGGACGAGGAAGAGGAGGAGGAGGATGTTGAAGTTAGCGCACAGCAAGGAAGCGGAGAAAATGTTTTCCCCAACAGCCAGGAACTGTGTATTACCCTGGACCTAGTACCCTCCCAACCCACCCAAGGTGGGCTCATGGACCTTGAAGGCAGCGAAGGCACCTCTGGTGAGTGTACGTTTGTAAATATTGTACATGGTTTAAAAGCAAGCGTGTTTAAGGATTAATTTTCCCTGAAGACTTGGGATGCATTCGCGGCCAGTACAGCTACTGGAAAAGTCTGTTAAAGTGTATGGAGATGGAGTGGAAATCCTCCAGGGACATCTCAATGAAGCTCTCCTGGATGTACTCTCAAAGCCTTTGGAAAAGGTTTCTGGGGAGGGCAGCCTTATTCCGTCCACCACAGAAGGACACTTTACCACGCCAGGCCAGTAGCACGTAGTCTGGAATCATTGCATAACAAAGCATGGCAGCGTATGGTCCCGGTGTTTGCTGGCATTCAAGCAACATCCGTTCTTTATCTCTCTGTGTTATCCTCAGGAGAGTGATATCATTCATGGTCACCTGGTTGAAATAGGGGAATTGTATTAAGGGGACATTCAGAGGTGGCCATTCCTGCTGGGCTGTTTGCCTGTGGCTGAACAGAAATCATCCCCCGCGGTGAGGGGGAGGGGTGAAGTGATCATCCCAGGGTGGGGTGGAGGGCTTAAGTTGGGTTTGTGCTGCACGTTAACCCAAAAACCGCAGCCCCTCCTTTTAAATGGCCAACCCAACGGGTGCTTGGTATGGGACATGAGGGCGCTGCTGTTTGAAACCATTCCAACATGGAATTCCAACCAGCAGGCCCTCAATATAAGAATCAAAATGCGACCTTGTAAAGAAAGCACACGTGCTATGTTCACCTTGGTTCACCGTGGAAGAGTGTACCGATTGTTCTCTAAAATGTGTCTTTTTAAATACTACTCTCCCTTTTTTTTTTTCCTCCCGCAGCTGCAAATGTTTCAACGCTCGCTGTATCGTCTCCATCCCAGAGGCTAGCGAAGATTAGAAGGCGAAAAAAACGCACTCGCGTTGACATGTTCTTGGAGCTCATGCAGTCCTCCCACACTGAAAGAGCCCAGCAGAATGCGTGGAGGCAGACAATGTCAGAGTGCAGGAAAGCACAAAATGAACGCGAGGACAGGAGGGACGCGCGAAAGGAGATGTGGCGTCAGCATGATGAAAGGAGGCATGAAGCAATGCTCAGGCTACTCGAGGATCAAACTCATATTCTCCGGCATATTGTTGAGCAGGACAGGCAGCAGGAGGAACACAGACCGCCGCTGCAGTCCCTGTGTGACCAACTGCTCTCCTCCCCAAGTTCCATAGCCGCCTCACCCAGACTCCCAAGAATGCGGTGGGGGGGCCTCCGGCCACCCAACCACTCCACCCCAGAGGACTGACCAAGCAACAGAAAGCTGGCATTCAGTAAGTTTTCAAGTGCAGTGTGGCCTTGTCCTTCCCTTCTCCTCTACCCCTCCCGGGTTACCTTGGCAGTTATCCCCCCATTTGTGTGACAAAGTAATAAAGAATGCATGAATTTTAAACAACAATGACTTTATTGCCTCTGCAAGCAGTGGTCAAAGGGGGGAGGGGAGGGCAGTTGTCTTACAGGGAAGTAGAGTGAACCAAGGGGGTGGGTTTTTATCAAGGAGAAACAAACAGAACTTTCACACCGTAGCCCCCTGGCCAGTCATGAAACTGGTTTTCAAAGCTTCTCTGATGCGCACCACGCACTGCTCTGCTCTTCTAATCGCCCTGGTGTCTGGCTGCACATAATCAGTGGCCAGGCGATTTGCATCAACCTCCCACCCCGCCATAAACGTCTCCCCCTTACTCTCACAGATATTGTGGAGCACACAGCAAGCAGTAATAATGATGGGAATATTGGTTTCGCTGAGGTCTAACCGAGTCAGTAAACTGAGCCAGCGTGCTTTTAAACGTCCAAATGCACATTCTACCACCATTCTGCACTTCCTCAGCCTATAGTTGAACAGGTCCTGACTACTGTACAGGGTGCCTGTGAATGGCTTCATGAGCCATGGCATTAAGAGGTAGGCTGGGTCCCCAAGGATAACTATAGGCATTTCAACATCCCTGTCTGTTATTTTCTGGTCTGGAAAGTAAGTCCCTTCCTGCAGCCGTTCAGACAGATCAGAGTTCCTGAAGATGTGAGCGTCATGTACCTTTCCCGGTCATCCCACGTTGATGTTGGTGAAACGTCCCTTGTGATCCACCAGTTCTTGCAGCACCATTTAAAAGTACCCCTTTCGGTTTATGTACTGGCTGCCTTGGTGCTCCGGTCCCAAGATAGGGATATGTATTCCGTCTATCACCCCACCACAGTTAGGGAATCCCATTGCAGCAAAGCCATCCACTACGACCTGCACATTTCCCAGAGTCACTACCCTTGATATAGTAGCAGCTAAGTGACTGCGTTGGCTACTTGGATCACAGCAGCCCCCACAGTCAATTTGCCCACTCCAAATTGATTACCGACTGACCAGTAGCTGTCTGGCATTGCAAGCTTCCAGAGGGCTATCGCCACTCGCTTGTGAACTGTGAGGGCTGCTCGCATCTTAGTATTCTTGCGCTTCAGGGCAGGGGAAAGCAAGTCACAAAGTTCCATGAAAGTTCCCTTACGCATGTGAAAGTTTTGCAGCCACTGTGAATCATCCCAGACCTGCAACACTATGTGGTTCCACCAGTCTGTGCTTGTTTCCCGGGCCCAGAATCGGCGTTCCATGGCATGAGCCTGCCCCATTGTCACCAGGATGGACAAATTGCCGTGGCCCGTTCTTTTAGAGAAGTCTGTGTCCATGTCTTCATCACTCTCGTGACCGCCCTCCGTCGCTGCCATCGCCTGCCTTTGCAGGTCCTGGTGCTGCATACACTGCAGGATAATGTGCGTGCTGTTTACAGTGCTCATAACTGCCGCGGCGATCTGAGCGGGCTCCACGCTTGCTGTGCTATGGCATCTGCGCGGAAAAAAGGCGCAGTCTCTGCCAACCATTTGAATTCTGGGTTGAGCTCCCAATGCCTGATGGGTCAAAAACATTGTCACAGGTGGTTCTGGGTACGTGTCTCAGGCCCCCTCCCCCCAGTGAAAGCAACGGCAAAAAATCGTTTCTCGCCTTTTTTCACTGTCACTGTATGTCTCCTGGTGCTGCTGGCAGACGTGGTACTGCAGTGCTACACAGCAGCATGCACTTGCCTTGCCTTGCGGACGGCAGACAGTGCAGTATGACTGGTAGCCGTCATCGTCATCCCGTGGGTGCTCCTGGCTGGCCTCGGTGAGGTCGGTGGCGCCTGGACAAAAATGGGAATGACTTCAGGTCATTCTCTTCTTTAAGTTTTGTGTAATGGAAATTCAGTCCTGCCTGGAATATCATGCCAGCTGGAGGCTTCTACCTCAGGCTGCTCTCCCAGTCGGCAGCACCGCGCGGTCGCACCTACCCCAGCCTACCCCATGCTCCCATGGCTCATGAAGCCTGGACAGTAGTAAGGAGCAGTCCAACTATAGGCTGAGCAAGTGCAGAATGGTGGTTCACTCTACTTCCCTGTAAGCCAACCGCCCTCCCCTCCCCCCTTTGATCTCTGCTTGCAGAGGCAATAAAGTCAGTGTTGTTTCAAATTCATGCCTTCTTTATTAATTCGTCACACAAATGGGGGGATAACTGCCAAGGTAGCTCGGGAGGGGTGGGGGAGGAGGGAAGCAACGGGTAGGGGCAACCCCTAGAATGGCATGCAGCTCATCATTTCTGCGGGATGTCTGGGGCTCTGACCCAGAGCGTCCGTTTGCCTCTCTGGTTCTTTAGTAGGCCTGCCTGATATTCCAGGCAGAACTGAATCTCCATTAGACAAAACTTAAAGAAGAGAATGACCTGGGGAGTCATTCCCATTTTTGTTCAGGTGCCCCCGACCGACCTCACCGAGGCCGACCAGGAGCACCCATGTCTGCCCAGGCAACCCCGACCGACCTCACTGAGGCCGGCCAGGAGCAACCAGGAGACAGCAGCAGACCGTACAGTATGACTGCTAACAGTCTTTGCCAACTTGAAAAGGCAAGGAGCTGCTGCTGTGTAGCGCTGCAGTACCGCATCTGTCAGCAGCACCCAGGAGACGTACGGTGACAGTGAGCTGAGCGGGCTCCATGCTTGCCGTGGTATGTCGTCTGCACGGGTAACCCAGGAAAAAAGGCGAGAAACGATTTTTTGCCGTTGCTTTCACGGATGCGGGGGCTGATGACATGTACCCAGAACCACCCGCGACAATGTTTTTGTCCCATCAGGCATTGGGAGCGCAACCCAGAATTCCAGTGGGGAGTGGAGACTGCGGGAACTGTGGGATAGCTACCACAGTGCAACGCTCCGTAAGTCGACGCTAGCCTCGGTACTGTGGACGCACACCACCGACTTAATGCGCGTAGTGAGGACACACACAAACGACAGTATCAAATCGATTTCTAAAAAATTTACTTCTATTAAATCGACCTAATTTCGTAGTGAAGACATACCCTGAGTCTCCAAAGAAAAGTAAGGCTGAGAAAATCCAGCAGTCTCACAGAGAGGACTTTGCAGCTATGAAGAACTTTCAAACTACCAAGTTTCATCTTTTATCTCAAGATATACATGGGCTCTCTAAAGATGTGGGGGAAGTCAAGGCTTATTTGACCTATTTAGAGAACTATGAAAAACTGCCATTGAACTGGAGGAGGTTAAAAGGGAGAATGCTTCCATAAGGCATGGACTAACCCAGTCTTGAGGAAAAGCAAGATCTTGAAAACAGATGACACAGGAGTTATTTGTGGTTAATGAGGATCCCTGAAGGGCTGGAAGGAAAAAAACATGATTAGCTTTCTCCAGAACACACACTCTGAGGTACTGGAATTGGATCCCGGCTTGCCGCCCCTGGAGATTGAAAGGGCTCATTGAGTGGCAGAGCCAGGAGAGAGAACAATAATCCTAGACCCATCACCTTTAAAATGCTAAGGTTTAATGACAAAGTTAAGAGGATATCTGCTGGTAGGAAAAAAGGAATTCAAGTACAGGGATTTTAAATTTTCTTTGTATCTAGACTGGTCGGTAAATTTAAGCAAGACAGAAGCATTTAATGGCATCAAACAAGCTCACAGGTGATAAGATATTAAATACAGCTCAAATATCCTATGAGTTTCATAATGAAACTGACAGACTCTGAAATACTTCAGTACCCCCAGCAAGCACTACAGGAACTGAGATCAGATCTCTGTAAGGGTAACAGCATGATCCTCTCAAAGGAAAAGAAAGAGGAGACTTTAAGCCCTGAAGAACAAGGAACTGTGACTTGAAAAACCAGGCAACTCGTACATACATTTGACATATGTTATATTTAATAGTGTTATAGGGTATAATCAGTACTGTTAGACATGATAGTATAATATTTCAATATATTGATACGCCAACATATGTATATCTATATATTCATAGTAACTATATTACCATTATCTCCTTATTTCTACTTATATTTATATCTATATTTATAAGTCTATTTAAAATAAGAACCTAATAACTTCAGAATGACCATACTGAGTCAGACCAATGGTCCATCTAGTCCAGTAGCCTGTCTTCTGAAAGTGGCCAGTGCCAGATGCTTCAGAGGGAATTAAATATATCGAGTAATTCATCCCGTCATCCAGTCCTAGCTTCTGGCAGTCAGAGATTTAGGTTTATTTGTTTAATATATACATTATGGTAATATATTCATAACTACTTGTATGTTATTTGTGACTACCTGTGTCACTTTATATGGGCAGTTGTATATTTTTATGCTTCTACCCACAGTTAAGGTTTATACATTTATAATGTGTATGGTAATAATATATTCATATTTATTTATTCGCACACATCATCATTTGTCCCTTCATGTTTACCTTTTTTCATTAGTCTATTGGTATATTTATAAACCATGTGCATATCAACATTTATATACTATATACTATTACTTATACATCGATATCTATGAAGCAATCGGTTCTTCAAGTGCTTGCACATGTCCATTCCAATGTAGGTTTGTGTGCACCCCAAGGACAATTGCTGGAAATTTTTCCCTCAGTTGTATCCATCGGATTGGCTCTGGCGCCCTGTGGTGCCATGCGCTCATACAGCCAATATAAAGGGCCTGGCCTGCGCCCCCAGTTCCTCCTTATTGCCCACAGCAGTTGCTGGAACTGCAATTTTTGCTTCAGCAAACTTTCCAAGTGATTTTCGCTGTTTTTTATAGTGTATGTAGTTGAATTAGTTGTAAATAGTTAGTTTTTAGTCAGTAAGTGTTTGGAGTTTTTTTCTCCATCAGTTATTGGAGCTCATTTGTTACCTGAAGCTGAGGCATGCCTCTGTCACCAGGCTTCAAGCCCTGTCCCTCCTGTGGCGAGGCGATTCCCCTGAGCGACCCGCATTCCAGTTGTCTGAATTGTTTGGGAGAGACTCATATAAGGGACAGCTGCCAGATCTGCAAGGACTTCAAACCTCGCACAAAAATGGACTGGGAGGCAAAACTGACATACTAACGTGAGCTGTCAGCAGGGATTGAGCCCAGGACATTCAGATCCACAGCATAATCCTCTATTATTTGAGCTAAAGGGATAACCCATGATAGAAACAAACTGTTGTGTATGTGGATCAGACCCTAGAGCGCGGCATGTGATATACTCTTCGTTAGTGGCTTACATAGCTACTGGTGAGACAGCAGTGTAATGTCAGGTATCTGGATACCAAGGTTCCTTTACTAGCTCTGGTTCAATGGGTAGAGCAGGGGTTGCAGGAAGTATAGCTAAGCAGTTAGATTTGGCACATTTATTCTTAAAGTGTGATTAAGGGAAGAAGATGTGAGTCTGTTAAGTTAGAGCAGGGGTCGGCAACCTTTCAGAAGTGGTTTGCCGAGTCTTCATTTATTCACTCTAATTTAAGGTTTCGCGTGCCAGTAATACATGTTAACATTTTAGAAGGTCTCTTTCTATAAGTCTAACATATAACTAAACTATTGTTGTATGTAAAGTAAATAAGGTTTTAAAAATGTTTAAGAAGCTCCATGTAATATTAAATTAAAATGCAGAGCCCCGCGGACCAGTGGCCAGGACCCGGGCAGTGAGAGTGCCACTGAAAATCAGCTCGCGTGCCGCCTTCGGCACTCGTGCCATAGGTTGCCTACCCCTGTGTTAGAGGTATGGGTTCTATTCCCAGATAGGGGTATAAGGCCTTACTCAGTTTATGAATGGCAGAAATATTAATATTGATCTTTGGAAGAAGTGAACCTAGTAATCATAACTCTTCCCAGTCCAGTGCTCCTTTCTCTAGGCTAGAAGGAATTTTCTGAACAAGGATCTCCCTGTCGTAAGACTGCTAAATGTGTGACCGTCATGCAAGAGGCATAACACTTGGCTATCTATGCTGTATGGCTATTTTGAATGATCTTGGTTCCTTTAATTACATTGATTGAGGTGTTAAAATGTGTGTGTAGGAGAAAAAACTATTTTTGCACAGGTTAGAGCACCATGGTTTAAATATGCTCTCCTTGACCCTTTTTTAGTATCACATCTTGAATTGGAAGGTTGGCCATTTAGAAACTGTTTATTTAAGAGACCCTGTTGATCCATGAAAGCTTTGTATATTGCTTTAATAATATATTTTAATAATCTTATGTGACTCCATTTAAGTGGGTTTTTTGAACATACAAAGATTTAAAATGGCAGTCATTTTCATGAAGACTGTTTGACACTGTTGTAAATGCAGGCTCAATATGGTCCCCTGCAGGAGTCTGTAAGCTGTGAATTCTGCTCAACAGGAATGTCTATTTTTAAAAATAGCACTCAAAGCTAGCTCATCTTCTAGCAATCAACTCCTCAAAGCCAGGTGAGTTTATGGCAGATCCTCCACATTTGTTACCAACTAGAACAATGCATGCAATCATAAGCAAGTCTAGGAATAATAAATAGTTGTGTTGGGTTTTTTTTTTAAAGCGCCCATAAATAATTATAGTACATCTAGCCCCCTTATGAAAGCAAAGAATGTCAAGGTATGAATAAAAGTTATAGCTGATATCCTGATCCTAGCTCTGACTGTTATTAAACAAAATTTAAGACACTCAATAGTATGAGGAAAGGACATTGCATCATCCCAGGTTCTTCAATTTACCTAAGTGTATTGCTTTTGGTTAGAATTCAATGTCAGTGTCTTTAAAATTACTGTTTGATTTGCTTTATAGTATGTCTCAAGAATAATTGCTGTAACATTAACACAAAAACACTGCTAACCAAATAGTCCACATATCTTCAGTTAACTGTTTTATCACATCCGCTTTCCTGATTCAAAATTCTTGAACATAGTATGATTTTAATTAAATGGATATTCCAAATGTACAGTCTAATACACAAAGCCTGCATGTGGTAAGTTATTTTACACCCATCTTATTTAGTATTTAGAATACTTTTATCTTTATCACCAACTATTTTAAGTTCATAATTGAAATTATGTGCTGAAAACAATTTTCTGTTCTGCAAATTTGCTCCTTGAACAATGCTGGTGGAAATAAATCTATAACAGTCCATTACTGTCCCAGCACTAGTGATGCTGGTTGCCAAGCTACAGATGATTAGTGACATCTAACCTACAAGTAATTCCTCCTTCCACTTTATTCCTCTGTCAGTGAGGGGGGAGTGATAAAGATAAACCTTACAAAGCTAGAAATACATTGAATTGACAGATGACGAGCAATGAATTTTTAATTTATATGGCAGACAGACATACTATAATATGTTAATATTCCTTTAAAATGCTTGGCTTGGGATGACTAGTAAATATGTTATCAGGAGACAATCAGAGCTAGAGGAATCTTGATTTATTGACAATACAGTGTTTAAGAGGTGAATGAAACAACATAAGTGAGGTATTTTAGCATAATTAATTATACTTACCATATTAAATTAAAAAATCTTTATAGTTAAAAATAAAAAGGATAGTCCTAGCTTTATAATAATAGGATTAATTTTCAGCTATAGGTCTTTATCTATTTCAGTTTAGTGTTTTTTAACATAACTGCCACAGCAAAATACAAAAGATGAGTTGAACTAAAACAGGAAAGCAGCTATCAGAACCTAACATAAATACTTTACTTTCTATCAGCTGTATGCATCATTTTATGCTCCAGTAAACATTAGCAAGACTGAGCAACCATCAGTAAATTCAGTCGGTGATTACACTGTTATGAAAGGGACTTCTTGAATGTAAACATAGTTCTTTGTGACGTTAGTATGATTGTTTGCACAAACCACACTTTCCTCACTGTTCAATTGGTAAATCAAAGAACAAGCAATAATATTAACAATGTTACAATGCCAAGTGAAAATGTAGCTTCTTAAAAGTGTGAAATTGAAGTTACTGATAGGAGAGTGTTTTATTAAGGAGAAATAGTCAATTCAGAGTATAGAGAAGAAAGTGATTAAGTATAGTCAGTGTATCAGTGGAAGATAATGTGTGATACAAATACTAATATTATTCAACTGTGGGGTTTAGATTGGCTAACTTTACCTCCTTTTCTTGGGGACATAAAGCGAATATCTAAGAGGCTCGTATGATGGCACTATGGCTTTATGCCCCAAAGTATATCACATAGTTCTCCTCCTTTAACTAGTTATTTTTTTAAACAGTTGGCACAGGCATGCATGGAGAAGAGTCACTTAAATAATTAAAAAGGAATAGGAGTACTTGTGGCACCTTAGAGACTAACAAATTTATTGTAGCATAAATCACTCCGATGAAGTGAGCTGTAGCCCACGAAAGCTTATGCTACAATAAATTTGTTATTCTCTAAGGTGCCACAAGTACTCCTATTCCTTTTTGCGGATACAGACTAACACGGCTATTACTCTGAAACCTTAAATAATTAAAAATCCTAAGTAACCATTTCCCAGACAAATCAAGAATGATCAGAATACTCTATTTTTCTGCCAGTTTTCAGAGATGCAGCAAAATGATGCTTATTATGTATCTACCAACAATTTAATGCCATCTAATGACACTGTATGCACTAACAAGAAACAGAACTGTGCTGATCTTGTACGTAGATGGTGCTCTGGTTTCCATCATTTTTAAATCCATATTATCTCACAATGGCTGAGGTGACTTGCAATATGACTGCTTAATTAGCTCTCACTTATTGTGATTCTTTTATGCTGATAATGGGAATGTGCTATTAAGTCTTCCACCACCAGGGGAAAAAAGGCTATTTCAACACTGACAGTCATAATCTTGTCAAAATCTGTTAAACTATTTTTATTTTCCTTTTGTGCTCTTGATGGTGGCAATGTACAGTAGTGGATAATAGAATATTAAGATGTTGTCATTATATATCACTCCAAAACCAGTCCCTTCTCTGTGTACTCATCTGACAAGGTTCTCTAACTGACTGCTTTCACTTCCCATTTGTCAGAAAACTGTCAGCAAAAAACAGTGCTTCAGTCTTCACTGAAAGATGATAATTTATTTACTATCATATGTCCTAGTGATGTATAGACACATAAAAGAATTAAAGGCTGGATTCAAGTTGATATTTGCTACATATTTCTTTTTTGTTGAGATGCAATGAGCCCTTGGGAGGATTTTTAATTAAGAACAGCTGTAGTCTTCCATGGAAAACTCCTTCCTTGTAAGATTATTTTTTGGAGGTGGGAAGAAGACAATGAGGAGCATTTCAGTATTTTCTATATAGCTAAGAGATGAGTGAGAGAAGGCTCCCAGAGCATACCAGATGGANGAGGGGCCGCCCCAAGCACCTGCTTGGTCAGCTGGTGCCTGGAGCCGGCCCTGGCTCTGATTAAAAGCAAGTGCCTGCAGCTGTGCAGCTGCCCCCCTTTTACCACTCAATCCAACTGGCTTGTTTTTGACTGTGACTGACTTACCTTTTCTGCTGCAGCACTTCATCAAGGGTTTCTTGCTTGTCTTGCAGCAGCCGCTGGAGGTGCTTCATTTCACGCTGGTACTGAGAAGCCTTACCAGAAAATTCCTTCTCTTGCTCGGTCATTTTGAGATTGATGTCTCCAAGCTTCCCAGCAGCTTTTTTTTTGTATACCTATGAGAGTTGAAGATCATAGGGAAAATGTGGTTATGGCAGTCTCAAGGATAATTACTATGGACAAAATAACCAGCTAAATATGTTCCTTTCTTACTGTGGCTTGATCTTTAACTCACTGATGCCTTGCTTAAATAAATCAGGTAAGGTGCACTGATATGATCTTTTTTAGAATATTTATTAATTGATAGGTATGATGCATGTACTTTCCACTGCATATATCAGAGACGTGTACAGTCTGAATACTACATATTATGGCTATATTTTTATTTTGAGTGAAAATGACAGAAAGCAGGAAAACAAAATGGGTTTACTTTTCTGGGTATAAAGCTGCTCTTTACAACACATGTTGCTTACCCACTAATTCAACAGTCAAGTCTAATTATCTGTCTACAACACAAAGAAATAGGAGTAAATACTATTGGGTGGTATGTTTTTAATCTTACTACAATGAGAAAAAATTAGACTGATTTCCTTATTAAATTAAGTGTATAATTGTTTTTCACAATATGAAAAAATATATTTTATTGGAATTACTGTACATGAACATTTTCTCCTGAAAATGGTACAGTTCTAAAACAGCTCAGAGTAATATATTGCCAGAAAATATGCTCAATACATTTGTCATGTTAAAATATTTTGCCACTTCCGCTAGTAGTTCATTTTTTTTAAATGAATGCCCTAGTGAGTTTTTTCCTTCCTATTAATAAAATAACCAATTATGCAAGTCTGAACCCTAGAAATTTTTTAAAAATACTTTTGATAAAATGTATCTTTTCAGCTTTTAGAATCAATTTCTCTGTTACACTGCATGTCACCATGTGGAATCCACAGGAGTATATGGCTTGTCAGCTTAGCATCATGATGCCCCATGCACTTCCATTACATTTTTTTTTTAAAGGGGGTTTTCTGCTAATGATTCCAAATGGAATACAATAATTCATCATAGGCTGTAATTTTGACACTCTCCTCACTACATCCATGTGATCTGAAAATAAAATCTTGTGCTGGAAGCAGCTCATGCAGTATGACTGGAAATTCTCTGAACTGAAATTTTGAAAATATTTATCTTCAACTGTTGCAAATTCAAATATGCCCACATGGCTGTCGTCTTAAAAAGAGAGATTCTGCTTGCTTGTACATAGGTGCCCTAGGGGAGAGGGATGCTGTAGAGAGCTCCCCCTTCCCCTTGTACATCGGCACAGGGAGCTGCTAAAGTTTTCAGCAAAGCATTTAAACAAGTGCTTAATAGGGATGTAAAAGGTTAACCAGTTAAGCAGTAGTTTTACCGGTTAACCCGCCTTAACTGTTAACCCCGGGCCGGCCGGCGGACCGCACCAGCCAGAGCGGTCCCAGCCCCAGTTGCGCCGGCCCTGGCCGGAGGGGCCCCAACCCCAGCCGCTTAATCGGTTAACCATTTAAACGGTATTTATATCCATAGTGCTTAAGTCCATCCCTATCCAGTAAAGGATTTAGAACTTGATCCTGAAAGGTGCTGATGAACCATGCACCATTCCAGCAAAGATCTTAAGCAGGTGAGTAGTCCCACTGAAGTCAATAGAACTATTTGTGTGCCTAAGTGCTTTGCTGACTAAGGGGGGATATTCAAATTGGGCTTGTGCTTCCTGATTCTCCACTGCACTGCAATTCTGTAGCCATTTACAGCTGTGCAAAGTGGGCATAAAACACGACTGTTCTAATTTGATAGTATTTTATGCCCACTTTGCATTGGTGTAAATGACTACATAACGGAATGCAAAGCCTAGGAGTGTTAGTGTACCAGTGTGACAAATACCTAGTCAAGGCATGGCCCTGGCCCCACTGACTTGCAGCTACAGCTAACACAAGCTCCACCCTTTTAAGCAGCATCAGAGGTTATGTCTACACAGTCTGTGGCAACAAGCCTCACAGCCCACATGGGCAGACTTGGTTTGTGGGGTTTGCACTAGTGCTCTAGAAATAGCTGTGCAGACAACACTTTGAAGTTGCAGCTTGGGCTCTGAAGCCTACCCCCTCCCTAGCTCTCAGATCCCAGGCTCCATTCTGGGCCATATCATCAAAGTGCAGTCTACACAGTTATTTTTAGAGCGCTAGCGTGAGCCCCACAAACCCAGGCTCAGAGGTTTGCTTCCATAGGCTGTGTAGATATACCCAGAGAATGCACCCTGTCGGCATTCTACCTGTCTCTGCCCTCCATATGCTGAATTCATTTAGCAGCAGCTGCTGGTGTGGAACACATCCACACCCCCCACCACAGCTGTGGCTTTAGAATCATAGAACATCAGGGTTGGGAGGGACCTTAGGAGGTCATCTAGTCCAACCCCAAACCACTGAGCTATCCCTCCCCCCCTAAAATAGCTCATAAACTGCTCAAAAATGGGACAAACTTGGCAGTAGTCATTCCAGTTTTTAATCCTTCTGATTTACATTAATGTAGTTAAATAATGTTCTGCATTTCAGGACTCTTGCAGTTGGGGAGGAATCAACAAATTTGGGTGATAGATCCATATCAAATATTTGCCCCTCATCCATTTTTCACTGTTCTGACATTTCTTTCGTTCTTAAACCCCTACAGAGTCACCACCTTTCTTAGAGCTAGATTGGTAGCTCTTGGGCCTTGCAGAGGACCAATTCTTTTTCTACAAGACTTACTCTCTGCCTAGACAAAGCCTGGGACAGTAACTGGAAAGTTCTGGCAGAGGCAGACAGATTGGAACGCAAAGAGTTTCTACAAGTCTACTCTGAGGACAGGTTACAGGTAAACATTCTTTCTGTCCTCCTCCATACTGGCTTCCTAACCACACCTAAAAGAACAATTCAGATTGAGAACTACTTATCAACTCAGTCTGTCTGCAATCCACACCTGAACCCTGTATCATTTGCTAGGAGGAACTATTCTCTTTTCACAGAGGAGATCACCCACATCCAAGGTTTCTCAGGATACTCTGAACCAGAAACCACACAAACATAGTATCTTGACACCTTCCTATTCAAAGTTCTGTCCAGTCATGCAACAGTAAGTCCAGGACACATTGAAGGAAGTGTAAAACCTTCTTTGGGTCCAATCCTTGCCCTTCCTAGTTGGCAAAGGAAAATGAAGGATAAATACGATTTCTTCCAAGAGAAATATGGTCAATGCACCATTTGAAAAATTAACTCTTTCCGTCTCCTTAAAGCACGCCATAATCCTATGAATTCTGAAGAAACCTTCACTAGATGCAATGGAACTTGACATCTACTGCCTGGTGTCAAATCTCCCTTGGACTTCTAGGTAGCATTGCATACACTGCTGCTTTTCTACCTAAGAGATGTGGCAGGTGTCAATGGAAATGTTCTAAAACTATTTGAATCCTTCCTCAAAGGCTGTACACAGGATAGTAATGGGCAAATACTCCTTTATCACTAGGCTTCTTGCCTGTAGAATACCTCAAGATTTAATTCTCTCTTCTGTCCTACTCAGCATATATATATATATATAGCCATTGGTGGAAAAGGTGAGACTTCATCACAGGCTCAAATACCAGAAATATGCAGATAGCTCTATTATTCATATATGCAAAGACCTCAATCACTCAGCTATCTTAATGCCTGGTTAATATCAGCACATAGATGAGGAGCAGTTGGCTGAGACAAAACCAGGAATGAGGGAGGTTATGTTGAGGTGGCTTTAATATTGTGTGTATGATCATCACAGTCATGCACTGAGGTTAAAGCCATGTATTTGTGATTTTATTTATTTATATATATCTATATCTTATCTATATCTATCTGTTTTGACTAAGTTTCACATTAAGTAAAAAGAATTGCCAGTGTGCATTGAAGAGGCGTGTTAAGATAAATGGAAATTCCGCATTTCATTAGTTACTTCAGACTTACTAAATTCATGAACACTGTAAAGATAAAATACTCTGCAAACTGATTCAGTATTATGAAATGGTGTTAAAACACTGGGCACAACTAGTGTTTTACAAGCTTTCAGAAACACTGGCCTCTTGACACTGTCTGGAAAATGTATAGTCTGAGTCCCTTTAGGAGTAATGCAACCGTCAACACAGCCACGGGGACTTCTAGAGGAATTACTGTACTTCTACAGTAGTCACTTCATCCTTGTGTCTTGTAACATTATATTAGATGTGCTATGCTATAATCAGCTTTGTAGAATGATTTTCAGAAGTGCTATGTTCATTTTCTTCAATGGAAGTCTCCTTGCTCTCTGAAAATCTCTGAAAATCAAACCACTAAGCACCGAATACTATAGTCCTCATGCAGACCCACTGATTACAATGGGAGTTGCATGTGAATAAGAAGCAAAACAGGCTCTTGGAAAAGTGCAGATGAAATTATTTCTGTTCAAATTTGTAATATTTCCAAACCCAAGCTTCAAATATCATGTCAGGCCCCCAAAATTCATGAGATTGGCTTACAACTCATGAAATTTTTAAGCCAATAATGTGGCATTCATTTGCCTTCTCATTTGAGTCTTTAGGTTGCACTCAAGTCATGTTTTCAAGCTTTCCGCAACAAGGAGGAGATGGTCTGCACAATGGCTAGCCACTGATTTCCATTTCATAGAAACTGAGCACCACCACCACAGCAGGACAGGCATCTAAAACAGCTGTAATAGGAAGTCACTAGGGTCACTTTTTGCCTTTGTCATCTTACTGCTTCATGCTATGACCAGAGTTCAAAAGCTACATAAAAGTTAAAAGTAAACATCTATATTAATTTTTCTAGGTTATCCATTACACTTCATCACCAGGCTTCAATCCTGTTCGAAAGGTTTTAGCCTTTCATTTTATCAAGTTCAGATGAAAGAACAACAAAATGTTATTGTGCTAACTAGCATTTGATCTGCTAACCAACATTTATGCATGAGCTTAACATTACTTATGTGAGCAGTTTCATTGTAGCCAATAGAACTACTCACATGAGTAAAGTTAAGCAAGTGCCAGACATGTTTGCAAGATTGGGGCCTAAAGTTACGAAAGGGAAAGAGTTGAGGCTCCTATAGCAATATTAATAGCCACTTTTAACAACAGGAAAAGAAAATATTGTGTATGGGCAATGTTTAGTATGGTATTTCAACTCAAATTAAATCTACACCATAAAAGCTGAGGCTCTGGTCCACAATATGCGGAACACAACTGAGATAACCTTGCTATGGGAATTTTGATTTTGTATTTCTAGATTTAATTTTAACTGCAACCCAAATAGAGCTTTCTGAATTTGATTTCCTTAAAAAAAATGAATTGGGGGGAGGAGGGATGCTTGCTCATAATAGCATTTATGAGCAAATATAATAGCTTGCTCATAATTGCAGCAAATTAGGCTTTGAAACTCTCATCTTAGTGAGGTAAAATGAGGTTGTGAATGCAGAGTTCCCACAGTTGCTGCTATTTTCTGGCTAGAATCAGTTTTCTGCAAGGCTGGTTTATGTAACAGTGAAAAGCTCAGGTTTACATTGCAATGGCTCTATAACTTAATTTTTTGTAAAATGCAGCACAAACTGAGCGTGAAATTGCAGCCTCTAAATTCACACTTGCAGCTTTCACGGGTTCTTGATGTTAGTCTTCTGAAAAAAATCCTGCATTGTGTTTTGTGTTTTTCAAAAGATACTTCTTATCTCTCTGACAAATTGTCCCACCAGGAACAGTAGCCCTTTGAGCCTGTCAGACTGGACAGGAAATATATGCAAACAGAGAGAGGCTTCTAACAGCTCCATGGGATGGTCAGGGTAACAGATGCAGGGGGTTCTATTCTTTGGGGCTGCTGGGCTGCCTCCCACTTTCTGCTACCTTCATTAGACTGCTCAAAATCTTAGATGCCTATTACACATATTCAGAAGTGAGTTTTCAGTCGTTTATAACTCAGTTACCCAAGTGATTTTTTCACACTTGGTTGCGGATGATAAACCTCATTGTCATTGGGCATTATTTACACGCCAAGCTCAACCATCCTTAATACCTGCACGGAACAAAGTGCAGCAATCTTTACACTTGTAAAAGTGCGTATTTCCAACTCACTGACTCAACCAGTTGAATAGATTTGGCTCATATTTTATTTACCAAAAATCCACACCCCAAACCAAATGACCTTTCTGTTAAGATCAGCCATAGAATATTACAGCCCAGACAGCGAATATTTTTTCAAATTATGAATGTGTGACTATGGGGATTATAAGTGAAACCTTAACTATTGTATAGCAGTTGATTCCAGGCAAATGCTATAATTGTATCTTCAAAACAAAAATTTAACACATTGCAGTACAGATAGTCAAATTCACTTGTCTTTATTCTAGTTCAGAGTTTATCATTTAAAAGGTTCTTTTCTCCATTTTTCTGCCCATGCATGTTCTTTCTGCACTCTATTTTTACCTTCTTCCCATTAAGTTCACAGCTGTGGCTGCTTAGATTCGAACTTAAACATTGACATTTTACATTACCAAAATAATCCATAAGAAAATGTTGGATACATTCATTTTGTTCATGGTTGCTATTAATTTAATATCTTATGCTGTGGATCAGATGCAACTATCCATTCAGCTTACGATCTTTGCTATTGCTGAGTGTGCGCAGGTTAGGGTTTCTGTGCAAAAGACATGACTTGTGCATACCCATTGGGGCTTGCACAGATACAAAATTGGCTATTGAAAATCTGGCATTTTACTAAAAGGGCATAAAATATTGATTTCTGTTGAGATTAATATCAAGATTTGGTCTAAGAGACATCACCATGGTCTCTAGGTGCTGATTCTTGATTTTCTATATATGAAGTTGAAAATTGATCTGTTATGTTTTAGGAATGCCTACTGCTGTCATATTTTTGATACTCTGCAGTTACTCATTTGGACAAAGTTGTCAACCTGAACATCACCTTTAATCCTGAGACTTGTCTAGTGCATTTCTTGCCGAACCAAAAGACAAATATACTAGAAGGCATCTGGTAGTATGCTCTTTTCAAAAGCTCTTTGCTTTCTGCAAGTTGCCTTCTGTGCTGAAATTTTTCCTTGATTTCTAGCTGAAGGTGAGTATTTCTTTTTTTGACAGTATGAGCAAAAAATATATATTTAAAAAACAAGCTGCCTATTTAAAAACAAAACTCATCACTCATTGAGAATTGCCTACTGCAAAATCTGTAAATTATACTCCTTATTGAGGACTGATTTCTTTGCTTAATTTGAAAAAGGTTGGGTTTGATTTACCAAGTAGAGTTTTTAGAAGCATGAGACATTCAGGTCAGTGCTGTTTATTGATAAATATATTATACTGAGAGGTAGTATATGACCACATAAATAAATTGTGGGCCAGAATCACCCCCAAACTCCTGAAAGACTCTGGGTTAACTCCAGCTATGGTGACAGAGGGGTTGAGAGGGAGACAAGCTAAGCTTTCACTCCCCTTCACTTCCTTTTGAATCCACACTTAGGCTACCATGGCTCAACTCTCTATAGAGTCAGTTGGAAGCTAAAGCCACTTTGTAAAGGAGGCCGAATGCTTCTTCCAGCTGCTGGACACTTTCACAGACCTGGCAGCAACTCCCTGTGACGCTGGTGTATTTTGCATATATCTGCTGACAGGGAAATATATTTCTTTTGAATTGGGCCTTAGTGCAGCTCATGCAATCTCACCTTTATGGCCACTGCCTTAATAATGAAACAACTGAATTTCCTGGATCATCTAATTTTTATCCTTGAACTACATCCAAAATGGTTGAGACCTAATTCTGTAATACATTTTTGAATGCTGTGCTTACAACTTATTTTTATTACAATCAAGATTTTGATTTGAAATTCGATAACAAAATAGTGCAACATGTACAAGAAACAAGCAATTTTGTTTTGTTCACTTTCAATAATATGGGTCTTTGTGAGAAGCACAGAATACTATAGTTTAAGTGAAGCAAGGTAAAATTAATCTGTTTTGAATCACGATACATGTCTATCTCAGAATACAGAATATTATTCAAACACGACTTAGTTTTAAAAGGAGTAAGTAAAAAAAGACTTAATTCCTGATGTACTTAGATGAGTCAAGGATTTTATACCATTGCTACATGGGGACCACAATTTTAATATATACTTAGTAGGTAAACTCTTTGGAGCAGGAACTGTCTTTTTGTGAGAGTTTGTACAGTGCCTAGCACAATGGGGCCCTGATTCTTTCTGTTGGCCTCGGGCCGGCAATACTACAATATAAATAATGAATAATAATATAGACAAACCTCCATTTTCCCTTCAGAGTATAATAGTCATGATGAAGCTTGAAATTGTTATAGGGAGGTCTTCACTTTAATATATGTCAAGAATAAATATATATTACAATATCAGTGACAAACTTTAAACTGAGAACAATGCAGATGTTTAAAGACTGCCTGATTCAAATGAACTGATCATATTAAGCATCCTTATCATAAAATAATTATATTCATTATGAAGAATATTATTCAACATCATTGTGCAACTAAATAAACATAATATACCACAGCTATATAGTATGCGAGCCAGTGAAAACTCCCAGAAGATGTGAATCCAAAATGGTGGCCACAACCTCAGTGTGGTTACAATTTTGTGACTGGTTTTTTTTAGGTTTACATCTGAGTTCCAAATGGGTGGGAAGAGCATTTTCCCATCACACACAAGTTGTCAATGCTGTTCTGTATGTTAAATATAAGAGGGCTTGATTCTCGCACCAAGACTTCAACCTAAGCCTTAACTTAAGGTAGTAGATGGTATCTCCCTAAGGAAAGAATAAGTCGTCTTAATTACACATATGTATCCTTTCTGTGCATATATTTAAGAAGCCATGGCTAACAAGAAGCACATTTTTATTAAAAGAGAGAGAGAATGAACATCATAAATTAAATGGCTGAGTTGTCAGGAAAAAGGCAGAACCCATTTTTTGGAGACGGGTCTCACTGTTTTTGACGGTCTTGCTACTTGATACCTGGGAATGATCCGTCAGTGAACCTGGAAAACTTGCTCAAGATTTAATAGACTGATGATGACCAATACCTGCCTAGTTACATTGGGTTGTTTGCAACCCAAGCCATTCCATCTTGTAAGAAATCAATAATCACTGGTATGCCTGAGTCTCCTGGTTCTGTCTGCCATTCTTCACACCAGAAGCAAAACTTTGACCAGGTTGCTGAATATTCTTCGACAGTAGATTTCTACCTTAAAGTCAGAAGTCTCTCTCTTCTCATAGAGATCATCTGGCTTAGGTTTTCCTAGTCTATAGTCAGAGTCAGCTGCAGATGGTCTGAATTAGAATGTATAAGAGGGCTGTCATAAAGGATCTGTGGACTTCTAAAGAGCCTCTGCTCAGCCCATCTGCCTCTTGATTCAGGGTTCCTTTGGCTCTGACTGAAAGAAGTTGCGCTTCTGGTCCCACCATTATTGGACAAACCAGGATTGTGGTGGTGCCCAACAGTACTATGAGGTAGCATCTGACAATCTGAGTTTAGAATTTGAGAAGAGCTAGTCTGACCACTTGAAGCTCCAGCATGTTGGTTTTCTCCTTCCTTAGGCCTTGTGCTGTCAGATTGTTCAGGCATGCTCCCCACCGCTAAAGGTTCTTGTTGGCAATGAGCTCTGAGGGTTCCAGAAGCGTATGAGATGACCCATGCTTTGTGTTTAAATCCACAAGTGTTGTATACACATGGAAGGCCTCTGGAATTTTTGTCAACGATATCTAAAATTGCAGAGGTTAGCAGGATATTATCACCACAGAACTTAGTGCCATCAATACAAAAACTACATGAACAGAAAGTAAGGCTGTGATTTAGAGCTACACACCAGGAATTCAGAGCTTGGGCTCCTGCAACACCTAGAAGTGCTGCTTGGCACATATGCATTATGGGCCTGATCCAAATCCCACTGAAGTCAATTGAAAGACTCCCTTAGATAGCAAATGAGGTCTGTAGTGTGTAGCACTGGATAAGGGAATATACTCTGGATGACAAAGTTGTATGGTTTATTATGAATTAAGGGTCATACATATTTAAATGTCATTAGTAGCCATTGACATATTATTGTAAATTATAACATTAAATTAAAATTTTAAAAAATTCTAATGTTTGTAAATGTTTGTTTATAGAGTGCCTAAAGTAAATACTCAACATACATATTTTAAAAAGCATAAAAATAATCTAAATATTTCAAGACACTAAATACTCCCATGTCTACTAAATGAAAAGGGAGAACTCCCATCCCAATTCTCAGAAAAAGCCTGAGTAAATACAGGCATAGATGCTTGTAATGCTATTACTGGAATTTCTCTCTCTTATAGGTATTGTAACAAATTGGGGAAAAAAGCTTTTGCTCTTTAATACATGAAATTTAATTTTTGATCAATAGGATGAATGCATAATTATATTGTTATAATAGCTTGTGTCTATGTGCACATGCATTGAGGAATTAAGTTAAATAACTTGGTAGTGTGTAGGTTCTCCAGAGTAGTACCTAAGATAGATCAATTTCAGTCACATTCTGTTGAATGGGCTTGGCCGAGGGGTTTGGAGTGTGGAAGAGGGCTCCAGGCTGAGCCTGGGGTGGCGGGTTGGGGTGTTGATGGGTGCAAGCTCTGGGAGGGAGTTTGGGTACAGGAGGGGGCTCTGGTCTGGGGCAGAGTGTTGGGGTGCAGGAGGAAGTATGGGGTGCTGGCTCTGGGAGGGGGCTCAGGGCTGGGGTTCGGGGTGCAGGAGGGGGTATGGGGTGCTGGCTCCAGGAGGGGGGCTCAGGGCCGGGGGTTTGGGCGGGTTCCTGCTGGGTGGCACTTACCTCAAGCGTCTCTCAGTCGGCAGCGCAGCCGGGCTAAGCAAGGCAGACTCCCTACCTGCCCCAGCTCCACACTGCTCCCGGAAGGGGCCAACGCACCTCAGGCTGCTGGGGGCGGGGCACATGGCTCTGCATGCTGCCCCTCTTTGCAAGCACCGCCCCCGCAGCTCCCATTGGCCAGAGTTCCCCATTCACAGCCAATGGGAGCTGCGGGGGCGGTGCTTGCAAAGAGGGGCAGCGCGTGGAGACCCCTGCCCCCCCCCCTCGGGGCATGCTGCGCTAGTCACTTCCGGCAGTGGCATGGGGCCTTAGTGGCTGCGCTGCGTGGCTGGACTTTTAGTGGCCAGAGATCACAATCGACTGGGAGAGTCTCCAGGATTGACCAGTTGATCGCGATTGACCGGTTGGTGAGCACTGCTCAAGAGGAAAGGAAAATTAAAACATTCAGGCCAAAAATGGCGATCTGAGGGATTTTAGGAGGCTGGGTTCTTTTCTGGGAAGCCTTGACTGACCGGTTTTAACTGTCCTAAGTCTCTAATCACAGGGTATACTAAGATTAGATTGATATGTTATGATGAAGAAATTGACATAGCATACAGAACAGATTTCCATAATCTTGTCTTCTGAAGGTTGAATGTAATAATAATGGTAATTGCCATACAAATGACACATTAAACTTGTTTTACTGGAGTCAGTGAAAGAAAGCAAATGAATTATGCTTCAGCCATAAATTTATTTTTCTAGAATTGAATAACTGAGTTAAACTAGTGCATTGAGATTTCTTTTTTTAAAAAGTTAAAAATTCAGTTAAACACCAAACATTTTTTCTTCTAAAAATAGTGACACACTTTCTACAGAGAGAGAATACCAGTTCCTATGCTGAGGATGTAAAATTGAGTCTAAAATGTAACTTACAAGGAAGATTCAAAAATTAAACAGCAAGCTTCTTTGAAATATATTTCAAACTGCACACATGAAGGAAACATTAGAATAATTTAGGGTTCTGTGTATTCCCCTGTAAACAATTTGTAATTATTGATGTTTAAATCTTGATAGATGTTTCACTTAAGTCTGCTTTTTTTTTTATCCCTACCAAATATATAGTCTCACTTCAGTACTCATACAGTACATGGTTCATAGGTCAAAGATTCCTACAGCTGTTGCCAACATGAAGAAGCCTGTTAGATACCAATGTCATAGGTACCTTAGAACTTTACCCATTAGAGTAGTTCACTTGCCAAGGTGATTTATACCTTTTAAAGGGTCTGATAGTACACACAAATTGGTAAACATAAACAGAGAGTAAAGAGACTCAAGATCATGACAGTCCCAAAAATAAAAATGGTGAAAAGACTCAATCCATGAATTCAAATACTTTAGGCTCCAATCCTGCAAACATATGGGCATGTAACTTCATGTACATGAATTCCATAGGACCATTATCTTAATAAAGTTATTTATATGTGCAAGTGTTTGCAGGATCGATATCTTAATTTTTACTATTTTAAAAGAATGTGCAACTTTAATGCAAGCAGAGATTGGGTCCCATCATGCACCTATTTAAGTCAATGGCAAAGCTTTCATTATAATATCATCTTGCCTGTTTCCATTAACACAGAACCTGCTGTGTAGTAATTTGAGCCTGATGTTCTGAGAAAGGACTAATTTTACTTACTAACAAATCAGAGTGGAAATAAATTAACTTTTTCCTCAGCTTTTTTCCACAAAACACATTACTGAGAAATGCAATGTCACACTGGTCAGAAATTGCTATAGCTTCACCAACATCTGTATAATCCCAAAGCATGACTAATACAAATGTGTCATAGGGAAACCACTATAGTTAAACAATCATGTCTCTGTTCAGTAACTTTAAATATATAGCACAGCTAAAATGAGCAACTGTGACACCTCCTTTTTGGCTTCAGACATATAGACCAGTGTTACAGGAGTATTCATGATTGATAAGATTCATCTCCAAGGCAAAGCAAACTATAAACACTTGTCAATGTTAGATTGTAGGAAGTGCCTTAGTAGTCGTTTTGGGCTATATTACTCATACCTTGAATTACAGAAAATGTAAAAGCACTTTTGCAACTTAACTTGATGGCATTTTTAAAACTCTTTGTTCCATTGATGAACATTAAAATATCAACAGTATTCAATAACTGGCAATCTCAGATAAGAAAAAATGGGTTGCTGCCTGTCAGAACTGATGTATTCAGGTAAAGCTGGATAGAGAATCTTGCCTATATATACCCACATGATGCTTGGTTCAGACAGTTAAAACAGCCCTTGCGTTTTCAGGAAAAAATGAAATTCTAAAAGGCAGGGATCCTGTGAGAAGTGATGGGGAGGGGAAATGGTATGTGAGGTGAGACTTAAACTCATGGTCTTCTGCCTCCTGGCCCAATGCACCTTCCTTCCCCTAGATCAAAAAGTATTTTTATATGGCAGTGAGAAGGGGGGAACATCCTTGTTTTTCTCTCATCCAGATGTTCTGGTCTTCATGGCTGCTTTAAAGTGATGCACGAAAACATGTGCACTGCAGATGGAATTCTCAGAAAATGTAAGAAGCAAGCCTCTAGCAAGTACTACTGCCCATATGCAAATGGCAATTTTTCTGCAGGTTACATTCCGTCTGAGCCAGATACCAAGCATAGAAAACTTGAGCCAACACAGCTAAAATTTGTCAAGTTATATGCAGTTGAAAACAAAGGGGGTTATAGTGGAATGTTAGGCAATTTTAATACGAGGCTTGCTTCCAGCTCCTTTGCCTACTCCTTAAAACCAACAGTAGAATTTATTCTTGGGAAAATTAATGTCAAACAGATTTTTAGAGGTATACGGTAACTTATTGTTTCTCTGACTTCTTCTTTCGACAGTGTGCCTAAATTAAAGATGAGTTACCCTCACACTGAAGGGGAAGAAAAGGTGCCAAATGATGAGCTGGAGTGCAAAATTTGTTACCAGAGATTTAACATTCATAGTCGTAAACCCAAAATATTGAACTGTCTTCACAGAGTATGTGCTAGATGTCTGACTAAAATACTTCACATAGGAGATGGCTGTCCTTGTATTAGTTGTCCCTTTTGCCGCCATGAGACAGAGTTGCATGAAGCTGAAGTTGAAGGACTACCTAATGATACAAACGTTATGTCCAAACTCGTGTTAAAAGACAAAACAATATGGAATTCCGACTGTAAAGAAGTAGTTTTAACACCAAAGAACTTGGCTTCCTCAAGCCCCTCTCATGGATCTTCAAACTGCTTAGTAATAACAATTATGGAAGTACAGAGAGACTCTACTAGGACTCCAAGCCAAAACACTATCTCAGATTATTATGCAGACCATAGCCTTGACTCACTATCTGTCAGTTTTCACAGTCAGCTAGACCAAGATCTCTTCTCTAAGCTTTGTAATCATGTACCCAGAATACTGGTATGGCTGTTAGGATTTTTCTACTTTGGCTCACTGCCTCTTGGAATCTATTTATTAGTGATTCAGAAAGTGACCCTAGGAATTGTGTGCGTCAGTCTTGTTCCCTCAAGTCTAACTGTATGTCTTGTGTATGGTTTCTGTCAATGCCTCTGCCAGGGATTGTGTGACTGCTCTTCAAGAAGCTGAGAGGAATTGCGTTATCAAACTGTACATTTTAATTAAACTTTGAATGATAACTACAGACTTCCAATATTATGGGCTATTAATGTGATTGCAGTATGATTTTAAGTCTTTCGTGGTCCCATTTCTTAGCCATAACTAGCACAAAGGCCAATGTTTAAACAAACAAAAAACACCACCACCATTTGTGTAAACACTAGAAAATTGGCACGGTAATATTATTAAATAGGTGGTAGTTAATATCACCTTTTCCTTGAACAATGTATAATATAAACACCATCGTGTCAAGAATTCACAGGTGAAAGTGATAAAAATGAAATTGATGTTTTCTACATTATGCTGGTACTATTTTTTTTTTAAGAATGTAGATCAGAAATATTTTGAGTACAACTTGCTATAAAAACGTATTTCAAACATCACCTTAAATTACTTTTTCAAATTCTGTATGGTACTTTATTGGACACTTAAATACTTGGATGATGAGAACCAATACAGGATCTAGAATTAAAAGCAAAATAAAAGTGCAATTTTTTTTTAAATTAAGAACTCATGTACTGTTGAAATCTTGGAGAAAGCAATTTATAGTTAAACTAAATCTCAAAGGGACATAAAAACAAATTAAGTATTTTCAAAAGAGACGTTTCCAGAATCTTTTCAGAAACTACGGCTATTTCTGAAATATAATGCTCTGAATAGTGTATGTCAGAGCACATCAGAGTAGAAATGGCTTTAAGAACTGTCTTCAAAATGTTCAATAAAAATATGCCTACTAATATATATGGTGCCTTAAAATCAAGGCATTAAATACAGGCAATTAAAAAAAATACAGAAACAAGTTTTTATTTTATATTAATGTTAATTCCACATGCAAAAATGGTTGATTCATTTTTCTGAACATTTTTATTGAACCTACTTGATATTGTTACATTACATTTTATTTTTAAAAAGGTAATTGAATTTTGTATGGTTCTAGTGTAAACCACAATCTAAATTGAAAAATGGTATGCACGAGGGCTTTTATATAAAGATTTGTACAAAATAATTATTTAGTAAATCCCCAAACTACCAATGGGTAAGACTTCTGAAGAATAATGGAATTTTGGTAGCAAATTAAGAATAAACATGCATAGCTTTAAAATAGGTGTTCTTACAAATCAATGTAATAAACATTATATATAAAAAACAATGTTTTGATGCTTTTTTTAAGTGGTAATGCACTATTTCATTTTAAAGCAATCTGTAGCTATCCCAAATGTTGTTTAATATTTCCACAGATTAAATATCAGCTCCTGATTTATTTTTCATTGAGGCCTCAAAATCAAAGATAATTTAACTTGTACTGTATGCAACTCAAAAAGAAATGTAAGAAATTTTTTTTCTACAGAAGAGCATACAAAAAGGTGGAACTGTGTGCCACTAAGCCAAATCCACTCATGCGCAAAGGCTAACTAAACAGGCTTCACAGAGGGATGGCATTCTCCCTGCCAGGCTTGTGTACACCCTCAGTGATGGGGATACGTGCTGTACAGAGCCACTGAATGACTGTTCAACCTCAGCCCGCTCCCTCCTTTCCCTTTCCCCCAAATAACCTTTTTGGTGCTATGGGAGGAGCTCCATGAAGTCTCCCAACACCCTTCTCTTCTCCAACATGCAGGTGAACTGCCCCCACTACACTGCTTTTTGGTTGTCACAAGTCTGCAAAGCTAAAGGGTGAGGGGTTTGCCAAAACATGCACTTCACTCATTTATCAAATTGTTTTTAAAAAGTAGAAATATATGGTCGCAAATACGGATACATTCAGTACTATTTACTCTTTCATTTTCTAACCATCTCTCATTCCCTGTTGGCAGTCACCCAAGACTCTGCGCTCTCATCCTCATTTTAGGATTAGATGTCTCATTTATACAATCCAACTTCTATTTCTTAGAGTGTCCCCCTCCCCAGTGCAATAAATCACCATGGCCAAAGGCAATTAAAGATGCTCTTTTCCAATGTTGCAATACAGTCAGCAAGAGCCTTTGTAAAAGATTACTCTAGCCTTTCTATAAAATAAGTGTATTGTTAGTTAGTACTGTTAGTAGTATTAAAAGCACAACACAGGGCTGGATCCCCCATTGTGCTACACACTGTATAAATGCATAGTAAGAGACAATCTCTGCCTTGAAAAACCTCCTTCTCACAGATTGTTCCTACAACTCAGAAAACACTGATTTGATTATTCAGGTTATGGTCTCTTGCTATCTAATCCAGCAGGGGCTGATAGTTTTGTGACCATAAGAGGCTCAGTTCTTGGGAAAGAAGGAATATATAGTACCTCATCTTGCTTTGCAGTGATCCCATGAATGATCTAAAGACCGCACTGACTGGCTCCTAAGCATTTTCCCATCCCACATAAAGTAGGGTCGGTGTAGTCCCAACAGACACTGCTATTCAAAAATTCCAAGGTTGTACACTCAAAGCATGTTTATAACCTACAGTGGAAGATCCACACAAGCAAACTTCAAAGAAAAAACATCCTTTTCTCCTTCCACACTCCTTATACTGGGATCTCTTGAATCTTTGTCACCTCTACTTGCAAAAGCAGAGAATACAATATGGCTCTATGTGAGAAACTGTGCTACTAGTTAGGATTAAAAAGGTACCGCAACTATAAAAATATTTAACAACTTCGATAATACTTGTGCTTAGATCAAAAATTAAGCTTTATTTTAATTTTTTTCCAGTTTTAAATCAATACAAGAATCAGACTCTCTAGAGAACACTCAATGACTTGTTTTTCTGTATATAAGATATTGTGGTTAAATTATCTGTCAAAATCTCTATTTAATAGGCCGGATTATCTGATATATGATTAGGGTGTAAACAAATTACAAGTGCTTGTAAGAAAGTCCTAAAGAACATAGTTCAGATAACACCATAATCATGATTGCTGAATATGCTGCCATAAACTTACTTCTGAGTGGTTATGTAATATGCTTAATTCATATTTTTATTTTTGTTTGCAAGTTTTTTTTGTTTAAGAAAGCTTTGTTAAAGACTTATGTATTTTTTTACTTTTTATTAGTTCCTATTTATGCTTTTCCCTTCTTTATTGCTGTAGTCCCCAGTCAGCTTTTTCAAATTTGCATTAATAATTCAGGGTCCTAATGTATTTAAAGTTTATCTTGTGCTCTGGATTTGACAATCTTCTGAAAATAAGAGACTTTGTCACTGAAAGTTGGTAGTGTGTATTGCACCTAAATTATTGGCTAATTTTTCTGAAAATGTTTTCTCCAGCTCATACAGTAGTGTCACATAACATGACAAAAATGCAGTTAAATAAATACATTTTTTCTGACATTTAAGAAGATTACAAACTGGCATCTTTTTAAGGGATGCATTTACTAAGCTCAGATACATATGAGTGGGAGAAAAAGCATGGCTCAAGCATTTTATAACTGTATTGGTAAAACTGTAGAGTTGTGTAAGATTGCTACAGTGATGCTTTGATTGTGATTAGCTCCCCTAAAAACGGCACTGCTTAATTTTTTAACCTAGCATTGGTAAATGATAAACCTGAAAGAGTTCAAAATAAAATGAATCTGTATTTGTTCAATGTATAATCAGAATTCCTGTACAGCCAATCAGCTTCCCTGCTGAATGTGTGGGTCTTTATTTAGAATATCTGTGCTGAGAAAACATAGGAAAATGTGGCGGTAAATCTGTAGAAACTTAAGGGGATCCAGATGAAAGCATGGTAACCAACTTTTAATTCCCTTTTTGAAAATGATTAGATTTCAAGGTGACTGTCCCTTTTATTAAAATAATTATTTGTAGAAGACTGAGGGGGCATAAGGTTGGCTAGGTGCTCGGTTGGCTGGGCGTTCTATACCAGTGCTAATGGCGCATGGCAACAGAGGGTGCTTAAGCCGCCCCAACAGGTACCACTGAGGGAAAAATTTCCAGCGATCATGCTCGGGATGCGCGCACTTAGAGTGGAATGCACATGTGCAATCACTCGAAGAATAAAAATTCTGAATCCTTTGCCAGGACATAATACTTTTTATCTGCTCTCTTGCATGTAGGGAGAATAGAAGATGGAACGTGCCAGATGATCTTCCTGGCTTAGTTGATAGGCAAAGCTATGCAGGCAGATGAGGGTGAACGGAGGATATTGAGCAGCTTATGATGAGGCTCAAGGAGTCCGCAACTCTCTTGACTAAATTCTAGACGTGCTTAAAATATCTGTCAAGGATGGAGAAGGAGGCATGACAGACCCATCGCTGACTGGGATCACCTCCCAGCATGACAGACAACATCTGAAGCAAAACCTCGCAGTAAAGAAGAACTACAAACTAGTATCTAGCTAAATACAATGAGTGAAAGGAAAAAAAAATTTAAGAAGCTATACTATTACTACACCCCTACCCCGATATAACGCTGTCTTTGAGAGCCAAAAAATCTTACCGCGTCATAGGTGAAACCGTGTTATATCGAACTTGCTTTGATCTGCCGGAGTGCGCAGCCCCGCCCCCCCGGAGCACTGCTTTACCGCGTTATATCCGAATTTGTGTTATATTGGGGTAGAGGTGTACTTATTAACTAATACTATGACTAACTATTAATAAGAAAAGAGGATAAAGTTGAGGAAATCTCAACAGGACAACTGCCAGAGCTCTGTCTCAGGCTGAGGCAGTTGAGAAGGAGCTGAGGGTGGTTCACCCATGCAGCGCTATACAACAATGTCACGGGGCACGAGACTAACATGCACGTGTGGGCTGAATGGACGCTGCTATGAGAAATCTCCAATCAAAGGCACAGGGGTTACTAGTGCATCTAAAGTGGAGCACCCATAAGGACACTACTTGAAGAAGAAAGCTAACATATGTGCTACCCAGGGAATATGTACACCTGGGCCCTGGACAGCCTCCCTAAATCTTCCTTCTTCTCCATACAGTGAAATGGTTTTGACACAAGGGGGACCTCTGGACCTGGGGAAGATGGGGAAAGATTTGTCCTTATGGCCATACATTTACGAGAGGGAGGATTGTTCCCTATCTTGACTGGATCTCATTCCTTCTGCTCTGAAGAGGAAGTGATCTTCCTTTGAGGAACCATTGCCCTTGCCTCAGACCCTGCAGAGCACTGCACATCGAGGTGGGGCAGGGATAGATTCTGAATATAGTATAATTCCATAAATCTCCTTTGATATATAAGCGGCCCAATATTCTGCCATCACTTGTACATGTGTAATAAAGTCATGACTGTCAGTGTGACTTAGATGAGATTGCATAGTATAACTGTTATTGACTACTGTGACTGAAAAGACTATTAAACAGTAAAGTTCAGCATGGATTGAAATAATAAAAGAAAAATATGGATGAACTTGCTTTCAGATTTGACAGCTCTTACGTATTTATTTATATTTTCACTAGAAGAATGGTATCTGTCAACGTAATTCCTTTCTTTTTGACTCCAATGAAAAGTGATTTTTGCAAATTACTACACGTTTTAGAAAATTAAGTATGTAAGTGAAAATATTTAAAAACCTGAGTTGCTCAATATATTTAAAAATGAAAATATTGCATCTTGATTAGGTGAAAGGTACTGTAAATCTAGAAAAGACTATTTAATTTTAGCAGAAAAGATCAACAAAATTAGACTGACTGCCAACGCACCTCTGTGGCTCTTCCATTTAATCAAATCTTTAACTTACAGCTAAAGAAAAAACAAAGAAGGCAAAACAAGTTTATGAAACGGAGAGAAGAAAACTGTCCTAGCTTGAGGTAATTTGATAGTAAAGGGTTATCATGTTTATCACTGTAGTAATTGCTGTGGAAAAATTAAAATGACGCATACAGCATTATATGGCTTTTTACAACATCCTCATTATTAAAGTAACATTTTTGTCATGATATAAAAGTATAACCTAGTTTTATAACAGCATTTGAAAGCTGTAATTAAAATGTCATCACATTACATCTGACTCAAAATAGAGGTGAACTTAAAAAAAATCCAAACATCTCACTTAAGGCAGGAATTCAGGTGCCTGCTCCGCACACATTCCAAAAGCAAAAATGCAATGTTAGGTAGACACTTGTTGGCACACTGTCATGGATATGGTAAATATACAGATGTGTATGGAAACCAAACACAGCCATGTAACTCATGATTGCCAAAAGAAGACACACCCTTGGATTGTTTAAGGTAGGAACCAGAGCCTGAGGAGGGGACTATGCCTAAGATAGTCCATGAGACCCAGAAGTATTTAATTAAGTTAGGGAAAATGGCACCCTGGGCGAACTTGCTTTTTAGTACCTCTGGCCCCTGCGGACGCCCCCTCCCCCCATTGCCCCAGCCCCCGCGGGCTCCTCACCCCCCATCATCCTTTGCCCCCATGGCTCCCCAGACTCCCTATCACCTCTGGGCCGCACTGCCTCCCTCACGTGCTGAATATGTATTGAAAGAGGTGTTAGAGCTCAGTCACGGCACAAATTAAGCACTGGCTGGGCAATCAGATAGCAGTGGCTGCTGGGTGGAAACCTAGCTCTCTAAAGGCAACACCTCTGCCAGCAGGAGCGCAGAAGTAAGGGTGGCACGGTATAGGGTATATTGCCACCTTACTTCTGTGCTGCTCTGTGGCTCGTGGTGCCTGGTGCTCAGCCTGCGGCTCAAGGTGGGCTCTGTGCTGTCAAACAGAGGCTGCATCTTGGCCATCCTGCAGCCCTCTGACCACTCCTGGCTCACCAGGCATGCCATGTCAGATGGGGGGGGGGGGCAACTTTAACCATGATTCCAGGGGCTACTTAGGCACCTGAAAACTCTAGGGTATTTTTGCAGATAACTTAGGAACTAGCTGACAGGAGTACTATATCTAATTCCTGTATAAAGAAAGACAAAATATATACAAACACCAATTAAAGCCATATTTTAAATTTATATGTAAATTTTGAGCAATCAGGAGATAATACAACAAGATATTCCCAATCCCAAACCTTGAGGTATCAGTTCTGGAGTTTTAACATAGATATCAGAAATATAAGTTTGATACTTTGTACACTATCTTTGGTAGAGAGAAATAAAAATAAACAGATTTTATTTTCTCTAACAGACACACACTGTGTTACTGCCATTATCTACTCTATTTCAGTCAATTGTTTTTCACTCCACTAAAAATGTATTTACTTAATTTTAACATATGCAATTAAGGGTTTTTTCTCTTTTATTAAGAACAGGAATTTATTTTGGCATTTATATTTACTGATCACAATCATGTATGTGACTCTCAAACATTTGACACCATCATGACTATGAGTATCATACTTGGAACTGCATTTATTTTTATAAGAATTTTAAGTTATTTTACAGACATAACTGAAAATACAATTTGAAAATAAGCAACCTTCATCTGCACAGTGTCTAAAGTTACGTGTTTAGCTCATTTTTTTAAATTGGTACTGCTAAGGTGAGTACAAGCTAAATTTACATTTTAGAAGAATACTAGTATTTGACTGTACCATTTTAAATAATGAATGGCAAGCACAATATGGTAATAAAAGTAATAATGATAATGACTCCAGCCAGGACAGGTTAGGCATTTTAGAGCTCACTACTGAAATAATTAAATTTAAGTATAAGTGAGAAATACACAGACCAGTAAAAAAAATAAAATAACAGTACTGTAATCCTTAACGATCTTTGAAAGAATAAAATTACCATGAATATATGTGCATTGCGCATTTTGACAGGAAGTACCAAGAAGTAATAACAATAATAATAATACAAGTGTGTTGGGGGAGTGTGAGAGACTGTGTGTGTGTGAGAGAGTGTGTGTGTGTGTGTGTGTTGGGGGGAGTGTGTGAAACAGCGTGCTGTCTCTTTAAGCAGAGAACTCACTAGCCTTAAGGCTTATTCAAGCAGTAGCTTCCATGCTTAACCCAGAGGCAGCAGCACAGACAGGCTCCCTGTCTCCCACGCCAGCTCAGTGAAAACTGGGTACACGAATGGGGGGACACCCTGACATTAGCCCGACCCTACCCTGCTCTGCACAGCAGACAGGAGGCTCCTGGTCCCGATCTGCTTGGCCAGGGGCAGTTCCAAGGTGAAGGGAGGGGCTGCAGGAGCAGCAGGGGAGGAGGGGCACCTCTGCTCCGGAGGCACCTCCTGCATGCACTGGCCAATTCCGCCCACCCCTAAGGCCGGCCCTGGGTTGATCTCAAAAGAGACACTGTGACACAGAGGCCCACTGGTGCCAGCTGGCAAAGCATTCATGGTTCTTTACAAGCAACTCCTGACTCAGACCTGACAAACTTACTACACCTAATACACTGCTTTCATGGTATTTATCCATGAAGGGTAGTATATGAGGTCTCTACTGAAAGTTTGTAACTTATCAAGTCATAATCACTGTGAGATGTGTATGCAGGTAATATTTAAGGAATAATGTAACTATATTGAAAATTATGCCTTATGGTCAGAGTAAAAGTTAGTCACCAGGCAATCATTTGTCTTGGTGATGGCCCATTCATGGTCTATGAACAAAGTATGATTCAGGGTAGAGAAAGACACTCTGCATCCATTCACTGAGAAGCGGTATTTCATGACACATTGGATCCAGCCAGCTCTGCAACACACTGAACTTTTGGGGCCAGGCAAGAACCTACTTTATTAGATAGGAAAGGTAACTACTACTAAGTGTAGGGCCTAGTGTGTGTGTTATGATTTTGTTTTGCATTGTGTGACAAAGTCAAACCAGACAGCTGTAAGAGAGTTGTGGAAGGCAGGTATACCATCCCTAGAATGGTAAAGTTCCTTTTCCCCATGAGCTGAAATGTTACCTCAGGTAAACTAGGGACACCTAAGTCCAAATAAGGGCTGCCTGTGACCGTTAAAAGCCCCTTTTCTGGTGCGAGAGAGGGAGGAGAGATGGGACACAAGGTGCATCAGGACAAAAGGCTTCTCCTGAGTGGAAGGCTGCTCTCCTCCATATATGGGAAGCAACCACCCTAATGGATTGTTTGGAGAAGGACTGGCACACAGTGCCCTCATAACAAGGCAACACCCCAGAAAGAGGGGAGGGAAAGGTATTCCCTTTTTTGTGTTATAAACTTTTCTTTTTGTTTGTCTGAAAAGTACTCCTTGGGCCTACCCTGAGGCCCACTTTGTAAATATGGAAGAATAAAAACCCAAGTGAGGAATAAAAACTCTCCAGAGTGGGTCTAATTTACTCCAAGCTCCCCCACTGCCAGAGGGAGAAATGCCATGCCCAGCAAGGCGAAGGAGGTGCCTTTGCAAAACTGTAACTATTTGTTTCCATCACTTTCCCTTGTTTTTAGTGGAATCTCTATTCTCTCTTAAATAAACCTTATTTTGTTTTATTATAAATGCTCTCAAGTGCTGTGAATTATCCAGAAGTGGTGATTTAAGGCAGTGGTTCTCAATCAGTGATATGTGTACCCCTGGAGTTACGCAAAGGTCCAGGGGGTACATCAACTCATCTAGATATTTGCCACGTTTTACAACAGGCTACATAAAAAGCACTAGCGAAGTCAGTACAAACTAAAATGTCATGACAAGACAATGACTTGTTTAGACTGCTGTATATACTATACGCAGAAATGTAAGTACATTATTTATATTCCAGTTGATGTATTTTATAATTATATAGTAAAAATGAGAATAATCAATTTTTCAGTAATAGTGTGCTGTGACACTTTTGTATTTTTGTGTCTGATTTTGTAAGCAAGTTGTTTTTAAGTGAGGTGTAACTTGCGGGTACTGTAATGGGGCACCTGCCCCACACTGGCCTGTCAGGGGTTAATAGAGCCATACGGTGGCTGCACAAAAAGCAGCCAATAGGAAAGGGGCTGCGAGGAGCAGCCAATCATGGCCAGGCAGGCCCATATAAGAAGAGCTGCAGGGCAGAGCAAGTTCAGTTGCTCCCTGGTGCTCGAGGAGGGAGAACTGACTGCCTCGCAGGAGGAGGAAAGCCAGCACCTTGGACAGAGCAGTGCTGGGCAGGATCAGGGGAGTGAGAGCGAGCTCCTGGCTGGCTGACTGCTAAGATGGCATGCTGAGGCCCTGAGATAAGGGTGGAGAAGGTGCTACGGCTGCAGGGAAATGGCCCAGTGAAGTAGACTGGGAGGTTGGAGGCAACGCAGTGCGTGGCTGCCATTTACAGGGTCCCTGGGCTGGGACCTGGAGTAGTGACCGGGCCCAGGTTCCCCCTCACTCCCACTTGCCACTGAGGAAGTGCTGGACCGTCAGACTGCAGTACATTCCCCCGGAAAGGGGGAGCACAAAGTGTGGCACAGTCGGAGGGCTGTGTCCTGAAGAGGACGCTGCGGTCCTTGGAACAACATGGGTCCAGGACTAGAAATGATGGTGGGCGAGACACCACCGAGAGTCGGCATACCGATCTGTGGAGCTGATCTGCAAGATGACCAGCAGGAGGCGTTAGTGTGGTGAGTCGCACCCCGTCACAGGTACACAAGACACATCAGATACCTGAAACGGGTACAGTAGTCTGGAAAAGGTGAGAGCCACTACTAAATAGGGATACACTGTTCATTTGGGAGCAGAGGATCTGGGAGTTCTGTGAGTAGCCAGTGTCAGGGGCTGGATGTCACAGCGGAATGCTTCAAGGGGACTCAGGGACTGGGCTGCACCTATTGTTAAGACAAGGCTGGCATAGCCTGGAGGAGAGTACTTGAGGGGCTGACAGGTTGGTGGCGTTAGAGAGCTAACACCCAGACTCCCTCACAGTAGAGGCAACTAGCACAGTAAGGGTCTAGCATATGGGCTCAATAGCCTGAAGTAGAGACCCTAGGAGCAGCCATGGTTAGGGAGAAGGTTAAGCTGAACTCTGCTCTGTTATTGCTAATTTCTTTGTTAACAAAGTCAAACTGCAGGAAGGGTTGTGTGGACTTTATTTTAAAATAGATTGGAAAAGACTTAAAAGCTCAACAGAAGTTTTCAATTATTTAAGAAAAACAATAATTACCAATGAAGAACCCAATAAGTAACAGGATGTGTGCCTAAGATAAACATGGGGTCTTTGAGTTCTGGTTTTTACCACTGATTCATTTGCCAAAAAAAATAATTTGACAATGCAGATTCTTGATCCCATCCTATCACATCTCACTGTACATATAAGAAGAAACTTGTTAAGAAACTGTATGTGCTATAGAAAAAACATTAGGTTGTATAAATATTTAAACAGAATTTCTGTAGCATCAGACAGGTTAAAACTGGGAATGTACTAAAGAATTAAAATATAATTCACTCAAGTTTGCCATTAAATTGCAATGAAATGCAAAAACTAATAAGAGATACATGGTAAAGAGAGTGACTGTATACTTTTATAGCTGACTATTTATATACTTTAGACAACATACTTAGGACCCGTCTTCACTACAAATACAACCAAGATGGGGCACCCAGTTACTTAGATTTCTGACTTAATTACTCTACAAATGGAGCAGTGTAGTAGATAAGAGTGTAACTGTTTTGGAATTAGGTTAAATCTTTGGATATGTCCAAATTCCCTATAGTCATCTGAATGCACCTTGACAGTAGCTTTATATGCATCTCAATACTTGTAATTCTAATTTTAATAAACTCTAGATTGAGAATATTTTTAAATTTTCCCCATTATTACAGACTTTTTAAAAGGTACAAAGAAAAGGGTTGGGATATATCCTATAAAATAAAAAATAAATATAAATAAAATTTCTATGCTTTTACCATTCTACAACCTGCAATAGCTCCTACAAATCATCAGAACACTATGTTCATCTATAGAAAGCAGCGTATGTATACAACAGAAAAGGACTTTTTATTATTTTTATTGTGTAAAATATGCTAAAAATCCCATTTATCTTCTAAAATCCATTCTAAAAAATATCCATAAAATGTTCTTACAAAAATATACTGCAATATGGATTAAGTATTGATTTTTTAAAAAACAAAAGCAACTTGTAATAGATATGGAATGGTAATTAATATTTGATTTACAAAGCCTACTTACCCGAACCTTCTCTTCTAATCTTCCTAAGCGTACATTCCCTTCTATTATTTTGTTCAGAACTCCATGCTTCTCACTTTCCAAGCATTTGGCCTGCAAACATAATAGGTAGATGAATGTAGGTTTTGTATTCTGATATATGTAAGAAAAGGAAAAAGAGCACAATATTGTTTTAAAGTGCTGTTTTGCCATCATTACACCATTTTTTTTTTGTATGAATGGCTCTTACTATACAAGGGTATCATATACCTAACTTGAAAATGTCTTGCGGGCATTTCTAAAAGGGAGCATGTCTCACAAAGCCTACAGTTGCAGTTTTTGGAGAGAGGAGAGGTAGACCTAAGATGCTGATAAAATGGGCAACGTTCTACAACAGGGGTAGGCAACCTATGGCACGAGTGCCGAAGGCGGCACGCAAGCTTATTTTCAGTGGCATTCTCACTGCCCAGGTCCTGGCCACTGGTCCGGGGGGCTCTGCATTTTAATTTAATTTTACATGGAGCTTCCTAAACATTTTTAAAACCTTATTTACTTTACATACAACAATGGTTTAGTTATATGTTATAGACTTATAGAAAGAGACCTTCTAAAATGTTAAAATGTATTACTGGCACGCGAAACCTTAAATTAGAGTGAATAAATGAAGACTCGGCACACCGCTTCTGAAAGGTTGCCGACCCCTGTTCTACAAAGAGACAGGATTACCCAAAAGGGACTTCTTTGAATATATTCTTTCCTTGTATTACCTTACACTGAGGCTGTCAATGCACATCGCAAATATTAGTAATTTCTCATTACTTTCTTCTATGGGAGGTATCTGTAAATATTATTTCCCTTTGTTGCATGCTCCACAAGCATTTCCATGCTATCATCCATCTTATCTGCTATGCTTGTAATGCCCTATTGAAACTTATTCACCAAGCCACTTTCCATGCCACATTCAAATCTCTCTTACAGACCTATTTCTATCCAGACTACTAAAAGCAAAAGAGAGAGGTAACCAATCAATAGTAATTAAAAGGGGAAAGAACCAAACTATCAAAACGCATACGTGCCTCATTATTGTCACCCTTCCCTCTTCCCCCACACTGGTCTGTTTCTGACCTGCACTTGTGCAGCGTCATGTTAAATCAGGATTGGACAGTTTTCTAGGCAGTGATTGTATCTCTTTGTGTCAATTCTTATGCCTTTTCTGAGTCTTGAGAAATAAGAATTAATAAGTTTCATCCACAACTATTGACAATAATATATATCAAGTTTCTACACCACTTTTAAAAAGATTTCTACAAACAAATCAATAAGTGAAATGTATCTTATTTTTCAAAGTGCTGTTTCTCAGAAGTGTCATGACTAATTAACCTCAAAATTCACCTCCTTACACCCTCCCCAAATTCTCCTCTGGCTAGAGATCAGATATATGGGATTCCAGGTACAAAGGATATTTTTTGATGAAGGCTGAGGGCAAAATCAGGCTGATATAATTGGAAAAAAACAGTTAGAACCTTGACTATGGAATCACTACCCTTCCTTCAGAGCTAGTCACACTAAATAGACTATACTGCTATCATATTCATATATAGTACACACAATAAAAATGGTAGGAAAATGTTTTATTCAGTAGATGAAGGTTACTCACCTGTAACCAGACTTCTATGAGATGACCTCTGCACATTCACACTCTTAGGTTCCTTCCAACCTTTCACATCCTCAGAGTGAGCACAAGAGTGGAAATGTGCACTGGCCATGCAAAGAGGAACCTATTTTTTAAAATATACTGGGCAAGATCATCAGCTCTTGATTGGCACTGCTCTACTAAAATAACTTTTTATAAAATCGTTTTAGGCTGAGACCTATATAGAGGAAGTTTTTACCTTAGTTTTCACACCCTCTGAAAAATACAGATTTCTAATGAACATGTTGCCCCTTTTTTAACTTTTGTGTCACCAACCATGCCCCAGAATTCAGTGAAAATAACTAACTATGGCAGTAGTTCATTATTGCTCTGTGAATAAAAAAAATCCTGTGCACTCAGTTCATTGACTTCAAAAGGATTACTTGCTTTCATGCTCATATTTCATCCTGAGGGGACTCTAAATGTCAGTGAACTGAGTTTGTAGTCGTATGTAATGTAAAGGCCTCCTATAATATTTCAGACTTAATATTTATGCAAAACTACTGAAATAAATTAATAATATATGAGAAAAGCAGGAGATGCAGAAAAACAACTCCCTAGCACTCTACTAATTCTATATTTGTAGTGATTGGGCTTGATTCATGCAGGATCTGGGCCAGCTTCTGCTAGTACAGATCTGGGGCCCAGTCCCCCCCGAGAGGACTGTCCAGTTGCATAAAAGGTACATAACTTCTGCTACCTTGGGGAGTTAAAATCAGCCAGTATGGCCCTCTAAATCAGAGGTTCTGAAACTGGGGGTCAGGACCCCTCAAGGGGTCACGAGGCTATTATATGGGGGCTCGCGAGCTGTCAGCCTCCACCCCAAACCCCGCTTTGCCTCCAGCATTCATAATGGTGTTAAATATATAAAAACGTTTTTTTAATTTATAAGGGGGGGGGTCGCACTCAGAGGCTTGCTATGTAAAAGGGGTCACCAGTTAAAAAAAAGTTTGAGAACCACTGCTCTAAATGGTCAGTGTTGGTTGGAAAACATTTGAGACTCCTTATTGGCATTTTTAACTGCTTGAACTGAAAAGAGCCCTTGAAATAGCAGGAGGTCAGGTTTGAAGTACAGAGATGCATGGGGAAGCTTATGCATTGCCTTCGTACTATATGCTTGGCTCAGTTCACTGTTATGAATCCATCACTTTTGTAAACACTAAGTTCACTCACAGATTTAAAAGACAACAAAAAATTGAATAGACTGCAAACATGAAAAGATCTTAAACCCCTTAAGAAGATACTCTTAAATCCACTGACAGTATTCAAAAGAGAAATAACTGGGTTAGAATTAGTGATGCTTGACTACATGTGAAGTATACACATCACTCCTGTCTATTCCAGAGAAACAACTCCCTTCACAGAAAATCAAAACTCACCAGCATCACAAAAATGAGCTTTGTGCTCAGTCACTGAATGACATTTTGACTTAGTATGTGGCACCTGCATCATAAAATAAAATAAAGGAATGATTTTTGACAGCTGCTAACACTGGATTATAGCTTACCACTATTACCCAGACAAAACTGTTTTAAATAATTTGTTACTACCCTTTTATACTGCAATTTGATTTTTGTTTATCAGAATACTGGCCTGATCCTGCAAACAATAAAGCTAACTCTGTGTGTGTACTTGCAGGATTGGGGCCATCGGGCAAGTGCTGGGGGGGGGGGGGAGCCTGTTTTCCCTTAGATCCCTCTGTACATTAATCTCTTCCTTTCTACGTGTGGTTATGGGACAAGCTAGTGGAAATGTAACTCTTTGGACCACTACACACACTCATAACCACTGAAGGAAATCTGCAAAACCATTAACACAACCTCCAAACTACATTTGCTTTCTGTAGCTCCTATTTGGCACTGTGGAATCCTACTTCATCGGCATTTCCAGGAGCAACTGCAGATGGAGGAAGCCTGGGAAGCACAGCTCCAATGGAGCCACGCTTTCTGAATCAGAAGTGAATGCTAGGGATCCCAGAGCATAGAGGCACAGAGTTCTATTATTTGAGGGGGTAGTGAATCAGCAGGAAAACTAGGGAAGACCACCTTGTTTGTTCCATGGGTGAGCAAAGAGACCTGTCTCTATAATAGAACAATTTGAGGGAAACCTTTTCCTCTCCTCAAAGGCTCTTCCATGGAAGGAGCAATAGGGACCAAACAAATATTCATTGATTACGAGAAGATTGCTTTCCTATTAACTGTTTGAATTGCTCTCATGTGAAATGTGACAAAACTTCAGAAATTGTTTTTAGTATGGGCATTTTTCCTGCAATTCGAAGTATGATAAATATTCATAGTATGATTCGAAGTATGATTCAAAAAAATTGAATTACTGTAACCAAAGTAATATTTGTATGTGTAAATAAAACCTCCTTTAATTTCACACATACAATTCCACTGGCCACCTTAAATTAACTATTAAATATTGTAGGGAGAAGTTTTCAGCTGTCAAGTAACCTTAAAGTTGATATCCAAACTTAGACTCAAATCAACTTTTCTATAGCGAATTTCATTGTCAGTTTTTGCCGCAGGCACAGAATTGTTCTTTAATTGTAACTGTAACTTTAATTCTTCAATTTATTAAGAAAATACATTTCAATGCTTGTTTTTAAAATGTCAGCAGAACTTACAGGTGACCCAAAACGGGGGGGAAAGTGACAGTTACGTCCATTTCATTATGTAGGAAGGGGCGTGGAAGGTTGCAAAGGGCCCTAGCAACTGTGAGAAGACATCTTGAGAACTATCAGAGGGAGCAGTATCAAGCAACTGATCATCTGCCCTAACGGCGCTCATATGTAGGTCTCCACCTTGTGACCTCATATTGTTTAATGTCCATAGCTGGGGTCCTATCACCAAGAATACTCTAACCTCAATGCCCAGTAATCTAAGAAGGGGCCTTTCCGGCCACTTTGTCCATGTAGAGTTGTAGTTNGGGGGGGGGGGGGGGGGGGGGGGGGGGGGGGGGGGGGGGGGGGGGGGGGGGGGGGACTGTTACTGACCTTTTGTAACCATTGTTCTTTGAGATGTGTTGCTCATATCCATTCCATGATAGGTGTGTGTTCACCGCGTTCACTGTTGCCTGGGAATTTTCCCTTAGTGGTATCCACTGGGCTGGCTCTAGTGCCCTCTGAAGTCGTGCGCATATTCACTGGTATAAGGGGTGCTGCTGGCCCCACACCCTCTCAGTTCCTTCTTGCCAGTAGCTCCAACAGAAGGGTAGGAGGGTGGGTCATGAAATGGACATGAGCCACACATCTCTAAGAACAAATGTTACAAAAGGTTAGTAACTGTTTCTTCTTCTTTGAGTGCTTGCTCATGTCCATTCCATGCAAGGTGATTCACAAGCAGTATCCCAGGAGGTAGGCTCGGAGTTCATTGATGTGCTGCCTGCAACACTGCTCTCCTGAAACTGGCATTGTCACAGGCCTGTTGGGTGATGGCGTAGTGGGACGCAAAAGTATGAATTGACGACCAGGTTGCAGCTCTGCAGATGTCCCGTATTGTTACCCGCACAAGGAACGCTGCTGATGAAGCCTAGGTTCTTGTGGAATGCGTAATAAAGATGGCCAGAGGCAGAACATTCACCTGCTTGTTGCAAGCTCGTATACCAGCGCTTATCCAGGATGAGATTCTTTGGGTTGACACAGGTAGCCCCCTCATCCTTTCCACCATTGCTACAGAGTTGTGTGGACTTATGGAAGGGCTTAATTTTCTCAATATAAAAGGCCCACCTAACATCCAATGTATGAAGCTGACGTTCCTCTAAGCTTCCGTGAGGCTTTAGGAAAAAGACAGGTAGAAAAATGACCTGGTTGTTGTGGAATTGTGACACCATCTTTGGTAGGAAGGACGGATGAGGGTGCAGTTGGACCTTGTCCTTGAAGAACACCATCTAAGATGGTTCTGACGTAAGGGCCTTGATCTCAGAGACCCTTCTGGCCGAGGTGATTGCCACCAGAAAGACCTTCCGGGAGAGAAGCAGTAGGGAGCACGATGCTAACGGCTCAAAGGGGGGGCCCAGTGAGCCTTGACAGGACCGGGTTTAAGTCCTGGGGGTGTTGGTTCGCAAACCTAAGGGTAGTCTTTCCAGCCCTTAGAGAAGCTGGACCATCATCTCGTGAGAGAACACTGATCTGCCATTTATTGGAGGGTGGAAGGCTGAGATGGCTGCCAAATGAACTTTAATAGATGAGAGTGCCAGGCCTTGCTGCTTTATGTGGAAAGGATAGTCCAAGATAGACTGAAGAGAAGAACGGGATGGAGAGAGATCCCATTTGGAGGCCTAGCAAGTGAAATGTTTCCACGTAGCCAAGTAGGTAACCCTGGTGGAAGGCTTTCTACTACCTAGCAAGACCTGTCAAACCTGTTCTGAGCAGGCCCAGGGGGCCATTTCAGATTTTGGGGGGATGGGCAACTTTAACCATGATTCAAGGGGCTACTTAGGCATCTGAAAACGCTAGGGTTTTTTTGCAGATAATAACTTGGAAAATAGCTGACAGGAGCACTGTATCTAATTCCTATCTAAAGAAAGAAAAATATATATATATAAACACCAATTAAAGACACATTTTAAAGTTTATATGTAAGTTTAGAACAATCAGCAGATAATACAGCAAGATCGTGCCAATCCTAAGCCTTGAGGTATCAGTTTTGGAGCCTTGACACAGATATCAGATACACAAGTTTGGATGTTAGCAGCAGGAATCTATACAAACAAATTTTGGCAGCCAAATCTTACAAATTGTTCAGAATGGCTTGGGTTTATGTTCACTGAAGGGTTTATACAAATAGTTACAATAAATACAATGGATTAAATTGGAAGGAGGTTTCTTGCTGTAAGGATTGGTGAGAAAACATCACTGCTATGAAATTCACAGATGGTACTCAAGCTTGCAAGACTCTGCCGTACCCTCAGAAATGTACAAGTGAAAGTACAACAGGAGATATGAATACTTACCTGCTGGAAGAGAAGGAGATACAGCAGACAGCTTCAAAATGGCTGCTTGAGGGCAGCAGTTGAGGGGACGCAGCTCCTCAAAAAGTATTCTGGGAAAAGGTCCTAGAAAAGTGCAATCCCACTCTGGGGAGATTTGGTAAAATCCAGGCATTCACAGAGGAATCAGTGTTTCTGTGTCACAGCCTATAGACCTGACCCAGTGTAGGCAAAAATCCAGTGTAGGCAAAAGAGAGATTTCCACAGACTAGTGGGACTAAATGGCAACATAAATGGCCACACTGGGGTACTGCTAATTCACTAAAAAATTAGAGAGTTGGAAAAAAATTGTGACAGTTTTAAGTGTAATTTAAACAATATTTGTGGTGGTGATAACACATGCTTGTTTCTTCACAGCAGGAAAAGATGACAGGTGGTCTATTCTGAAGTGCTGCTCTTACAGCCTGAAACTTCCAAAGCTGGGCTGTCTGTGAGGATAATTATCCCCTGAATATGCCTGGGGCAGCATCACTCTCCCCCGCCTGAGCAGCCTCCACAAAGGGCTTGCCTTACAAGCAAAAGGCCTTTTTTTACATTTTGACATGTGAAGGTGAGGGGCAGATCATGATGAAATCTGCAGCATCTTCCACGCTAAGCACAAAGTTTGAGAGCTTCCTTCCTCCCACTGCTTCCTAAGCATGTTTGTTTCAGGAATGAAAAAGTGCTACAGAAGCTCCCAGCCCTGCTATTGGCTCTACCAGATACACCCCTGCATTCTTATTTGCTGAGCAAAGAATAGGCCAGTGAGGGGAAGAGGGGAGAGGAGCAAGCAATATGGTTGCAGTGTTGTCTGTCAGGACCTGCACCACTTCGCCTGAGATCTGGGGAAGAAACACTTGGCAAGCTAACCGAGTTCCCTGATGTCGATGTGCAGGGGGAGTTCTTCTTGGGACCAGAGGCCCTGAGTCTTGAGGATGTTGAGGTGGGCTCCCCACCCTAGGTCTGATGTGTCTGAGCCTAAGGCTACTAACAGTTATGGGGCAATAAAGGATACCCCCTACATTACCGATTTTGGGTCTTTCCACCAGTCCAGGGAAGCAAGGACCGGAGGCTGGACCATGAGTACTGAGTCTAAGTGGTGTCTGCTTGGGGAGTAAACTGATGCTAGCCACATCTGGAGGGGCCTGAGGCACAGACTTGTATACTGTACCATGTAAGTACATGCCACCATATGTCCCAATAGCTTGAGACAGACCTGAGCAGTTGTGATTGGGTGGACCGTGATCTTGGATATCAGATTTGAGTCGAGAACTGCCCTGATAAATTCTATTCTCTGAACCACGACCAGAGTTGACTTTTGCTCATTTATCAGCAGGCCCAGCGCTCTGAAGGTAGCTTGGACTGTGCTGATGCTGTTCTGTACTTGGGCCTATGAGCGGCCTTTGATCAGCCAGTTGAGGTACGGGTAGACTCACCCCGTCGCCTGAGGTAGGCTGCTATGACCGCCATACAGTTCGTGAAGGCCCGGGGGCTGCTGGTAGGCCAAAGGGTAAAACGGTGAATTGGTAATGGCGTTGACCCACTACAAACCTGAGAAATCATCTGTGGCCATGGAAGATAGAGATGTGAAAATAAGCATCCTTTAAGTTGAGGATGGCGTACCAGTCTACTGGATCCAGAGAGAGAATGATGGAGGCCAGGGAGATCATGCGGAACCTCAGTTTCTTGAGAGATCTGTTGAGGCGACATAGGTCCAAGATGGGCCGGAGGCCCCCTTTTGGCCTTCAGGATTAGGAAATACTGGGAGTAGAATCCCTTCCCTCTCAAGTCTTGAGGAACTTCCTCCATAGCCCCCACACATAGAAGGGATTGCACCTCTGGACAAGGAGAAGAGGGATGGGGAGGTGCAAAGAAACTGCAGGGTATAACTGGCTGTCACTGTGTGCAGGACCCAACGATCTGACATTATGAACTATCATGCAGGGCTGAAGAGCAACAGACAGTCTGAAAATAAAAGGGGAGACGGATTTGAGATGTGACTGGTACTGTGCCCTCGGGCACACCTTCAAAAGGCGTGCATGGGCCCGCCCAAGTATCTCTGAGACCCTGACTGGGAGGCTGACGTGGACAGGAGAGGTTGGCGCCATTTGTAACCTCTCCCTTTTCTCTTGTAGGGCTCCTGTCTTGAAGGTGCAGAGAATCAAGGAGGCTGTTAGGCCCTGAAGTGCTTCCTGGAAGCTGACGGGCTCTGACTGTCCCATTCATTCACTGTAGTGACCACCAGGGACTCTGGGGATGGGGTGTTACAAGTACAGGTATTCAAACCCGCTCGCCAGTACATAGTACTTTTTCTCTTCCCTCTGAGGTGGAGGGCAGAGGAGGAGTTTTCCACAGGGCTTTGACTGCTCCCATCATCGCCTCATTGATGGGCAAGGCCATGTTGGAGGGTGCTGACATCCAGAATGTCAATGAAACTGTGTGCTGACTCTTTGAGCGCTTTGATCTCTAGACCCAGGCTTGCCATGAACTGTTTGAAAAGGTCCTGATGGAACCTGAAATCATCTTGCAGAAGCAGGCTACTGGGCCCTGCGACAGCCTTGTCAGAGGGGAGAGAGGCTTGCACCACAGGAGGGGCTCCTTCCTCTTCTTCTGCTTCAACCTTGACCACCGGAGTCATCTCCTGGATGTTGGCACTGGGATCGGTGCCAGAGTCGGGATCTGGTGCCGAGTAGGAAGGAGTGATAGTCTGTTTCTCCAAAGCTACCGTATAGAGCTATGCACAGATTCAAAATTTGTATCTGCATCTGATCCGCAAAAATGATCCACGGATATCAAGCTATCTGCAGATTTGCAGAGCTCTACGAATAAGAGCAGTGGGCGGAGGGGTCCCGCATTGCGGGAAACCCCCAGGTTTGCGGTATGGCCACTGCATCAGCCAGAGACCTGCTGGCCAGGTACCGGCACCAAAGTCCGGTGGCACTTAGGCTGGGTCCTGGTGATGTTCCCTGGGTGGAGCAAAAGATTCTCCTTCGGACTCTGAAGAGGAGTCTTCTCTCAGGGACCATGCTGGATCCGTACCCATTTCTGCCTCCGCATGATGCCGGGATTCTGGGGGCCGCCAAAGAGTCCATGACTGTGTTGCCGGGATCATGGTAGGCTTACCCCAGAGGGAGCCAGGAGTGCCTGGGAAGGAGCCCGACGCTTCCAGTTGCCTGAGCTGGCGAGTGCCCCCTTGGAGTCAATGGGATTGGAAGAGAGAATAGGTTATTCACCGCTTGGAAAGCCTCCAGGGCCAAGGGGCCCGTTGGACTGCTGGCACCGCAGCAGCTTCCAGGGTCAGCAGAGGATCTCACACTGGACAGAGTTGATGGTGCCCTCTCTGGCTCAGGGGAGGAAGAATGGCCCGGCACACTGGCCTCTCCCCGCTTGTCCCTCTTCTGCACCGGCGAGCGCTCTCTCTTGCTGCGCGGCTTCTTGTGCTTCCTTGTTACCAGAGATGGAGAACGGTGCCAGAAAGAACATGGCGCCGAGGAAGCGCTTCACATAGATGTCAAAGTGCTTGGTAACAATTCGGAGCAACTCTGCTCTGAGACAGGTCGGAGGGCTGTCAGCCTCTATGAGGAAAGCCTTCAGCCGAATATCCCGGTCTTTTTTTTTTTTTTTTTAGTGCAAGGTCTGAAGTCCCTGCAGATCTGGCACTTGTCCTTTACTTGGGTTTCCCACAGACACTTTAAGCAGCTGGTGTGTGGGTCACTCACTGGCATATGTTTGCCGCAAGAAGCCCTGAGAACCCTGGGGCAAAGAATCCCTCGATGACAGGGGCTAACTATACACACTACTATATTCATTAACAATAAGAACTATACATGCTAACTACAATAACTATGAACAGAGAAGAGTCCAACCACTGTTAAAGAAGCCTTGCCACAGCAAAAAGGATCATTCCAAAAACCGTCATGGGCGGTAAGAAGGAACTGAGAGGATACAGGGCCAGTGGCACCCCTTACACCAGCGCATATGCACACAACTCCAGAGGGCACTAGAGCCGGCCCAACGGGTAACACTAATGGAAAAAACTCCAGCAACAGTGGATGCGGCACGCAAACACCTAGCATGGAATGGACATGTGCAAGTACTCAAAGAATATCTTGGTCCCAATTCATAAAGAACATTTTAGAGTACAATCAGAACTTAATTCTGTTGTAAAGTAAATGGAGTTAAAAAAACAAAGGAATGATGTATTTAGGGTAACCAGACTGCAAGTGTGAAAAATCGGGACAGAGGGTGGGGGGATAAAAGGAGCCTATATAAGAAAAAGCCACAAATATCGGGACTGTCCCTATAAAATCGGGACATCTGGTCACCCTAGATGTATTCACACTAGTCTTTGTTGCATATCAGGTGCACTGCTGCAAATCACAACTAGTTTGTGTAATGACAGAGGTTGTATCAGTTTTATTGCTGCAGTAATCTAGCTCAGAAGTGGCTAGGCCCTTTCTGAATGGAGGGGGCAGAGTTTCATGGCCAAACTGAAAATGAAAGGAAGTGTTCTTATTTGAACTGCACATTCCCAGTCCTGGGATGCACCAACAATGTGAGCTGCACTGCCAACACATCCTATGAATGTGAATGGACAGAGTCAATCTCTAAGAACTCTGGTTACAGGTTAATTTCCCTATCATTGTGGCAATCTCTATATCCAGGAGTAGAAACAAGCCCAGCATGACACTGAGACTTGTCACCAGATAATCTGTGGTGTGCTGCCTTCAGTTATCAGTGAAGTAAGAATACTGACAAGTCCCGTAGTGTTTTTCCCTTTCTACTAGCCACCTGTCTTTCCTGGGTTAAATTTGAGCCAACTACTTTTAATCTCTGATCATCTCTTCCAGGAATTAGGAAATCTATGTAACAAGGAGTTAGGTTTGGATAGAAGAGTAGTTGTGCTGAGTAAATCGGCTAGGATGACTGTCATTTTAGTTTTCTTTATTGGGTTGATGTTATGTTCTTTACTTTCGGAATCAAAATCATCAGGAGTTCTCCATGACCATTAGAGTCCTAATGTTCATCAAGTTTTCAGTGTTTTCAGGGTCTTGCCCATAGCTGGACTACACATGCCACCTGGACACAGGTCATCTACAGCGCCATATTAGCTTTTATTTGTTTCACAGATGGTTCTTTCAAAAATATAGTTTCTTTAACAATGCCTCAGAGTTAAAACACACTAAATCCAATTGAGGGGGAAGAGAGGAGGTTTGGATGAACAGCAATGTCTTGATTTTTCTAAACTGAGCACATACAAATGAGCACAAATTTGTGCTACTTTAAAAAGCAAATGGATAGTGAAATGCATAACTGTCTACTTTCACAAGAAATTATGCTGTATGTGAAAAGTAGGTGCACAGTTGCATGCACATTTTGTGGGTTCATCTCCATGTGCATAGTTTACAAAACTGGGCTCGTCAAGTCCTTGACTGGAATAATTCAACTCTCTCTCAGACTAACTGTATACTGTTACAGTCCCCCACTCTCACACTAATTAAGTCTGTTATATTATTTCTAATCATGGTCCCTGGGATTATTACAGATGCTTTTAAACACTGATCTATAAAATCTCTTCTTTTGCTCTTTCTATCCAGGTGCTCAAATCTGTTTCACATCTAAATCAGTGGTCTCCAACCTTTTTACACCCAAGATCACTTTTTGAATTTAAGGGCAACCCAGGATCTGCCCCGCTCACTCCATTTCCCCCCTACCTCCATCGCTCACTCTTCCCACACCCTCACTCACTTTCACCAGGCTGCGGTTGGGGTTCGGGAGGGGTGTGGGCTCTGGGCTGGGGCCAAGGAGTTTGCAGTGTGGGAGGGGGCTCTGGGCTGAGCATGGGGCAGGGAGTTGGGGTGCAGGAGGGAGAAAGGGAGGGGTAAAAGCTCTGGAGGGAGTTTGGGTGCCAGAGGGGGCTCCGGGCTGGGGCAGAGTGTTGGGGTGCAGGCTCTGGGAGGGAGTTTGAGTGCAGAAGGGGGTGCGGAGGCTGGGGCAGAGTGTTGGGCTGCAGGAAGGGGTGCGGAGTGCTGGCTCTTGGAGGGAGTTTGGGTGCAGGAGGGGGCTCCGGGCTGGGGCAGAGTGTTGGGCTGCAGGAGGGGGTATGGGGTGCTGGCTCCGGAGGGGGCTCAGGGCTGGGGTGCAGCCTCCCGCCAGGCGGCACTTATCTCGGGAGGCTCCCGGTCGATGGTGCAGCGAGGCTAAGGCAGGCTCCCTGCCTGCCCCAGCCCCACGCTGCTCCCAGAAGGGGCCAACGTGCCCCTTTGGCCCGGAGGGGTGGGGGGGGTGAAGACATGGCTCCACACGCTGCCCCTCTCTGCAGTCACCGCCCCCGCAGCTCCCACTGGCCACAGTTCCTCATTCCCGGTCAATGGGAGCTGTGGGGGAGGTGCTTGCAGGCAGGAGCACCGCATGGACACCCCTCTCCCCTGGGGCTGCAGGGGCATGCTGGCCGCTTCGGGGAGCGGCATGGCTGGGGCAGGCAGGGAGCCTGCCTTAGCAGCAGCCCCGCTGCACCACCAGATTGCGATTGATTGGAAGAGTCTCTAGGATCAACCAGTCCATCGCGATAGACAGGTTGGTGACCATTGATCTAAACCACTACATTTTGAAATATTAATCCTCATTGTTAGTTGCTTTCTTTTTTTTATAATAAAACAAGGAAACCTGAAATACCTCTAAAGAACTTACCAAATGTATAAGATGGTCACGTTCCTGACTTATATTCTCTGCCAAGCTAATAAGATTTGCTAAGTACTGATGAGCTGCCACTTCCTTTTCCATTGCTTCTCCCAACTGCTGTTTCAGAAAACATATTTTCTTCTGTGATTTCCTACAAAATATAAAGATAAAAACAGGAAAATCTTATTTTTAAGCACTAAACTACTGTATAACAATTTAAAAACACTGTTTTTGTGCATACATTAGCTTTTAAACGGTACTGTCTTACGAGTCAAATCACATGTAAGGAAAGATTCTGAAACAAGATGATTTTAAATATAAAAGGTCAATAATCTAACCTTAGTACATTAGAAAAACATCTTACATCATCTTTGTCAGTTTACAGGAAGACCAAACCTCTATATCCTCTATTTTTTGGGTGTTTTGTTTCAAGCAATGAGTACTACTGAACTATCTGAATGACTAGCAAATACAGTGAAAACTTTCTAACATACTACATGGATATAAAAAGATGCTCCCAGCATTATAAATATTTAAAAAAATTCTTGTTCACTGAAATAGCTTTATCTCATGGGTATCATATAAAAGAAATTTGTTCAGCATGGAACAATAAACTCTTCCATAACACTGAATAATTTACCAGTGTTTATTATTCATTAACTCATCATATGCAATCTGACAATTTATCTACTTTTTTCAAAGACCTAAAAAATAATCAAATATTTTTTCAGATATGAACTGGCTCAGGATGCCAGGGTTACCACAAGCATCATGGCCTGTGACCACCTTGTATTCTTTCCTGATTTGATGGAGCACGTGATCATAACAAATAATCATTCCAAGAAATATCTTGTGATGCAGGATAGCTAGAAATTCATGCTGCACACCATGCAATAAAAGGGTAATTCAGCATTCTAATAATTACAACACTTTTTTTAGCTGATGGTTCAAAAAATATCAAAATAATATTATTCAGATCATATTTTTGCGTGTTCTGTTGTGCGTGCAAAAAGCATCGTGGCATGTGACCCAGCAAATCTGACCCATACTTTGTCTTGCATATTTTTCCTAAATTCATTTGTTCACATCTTGGAGATTTTATTATTTTCCTAGGTTCTCTGACATTCTGTCCAGTCCATTACACACAGTCCGCCACAATAGTCTACTATAAGTTGACGATACGCATATACTTTTGTTATTTTTTTATAGTTCTGCATAATACATGCTGCACTGAGGTAGGTACTTAAATTCTACAACAATATTCCTTTTTTACTTGTGAAATGTTTGAATATTGGGCTTAATTTCTAGCTTCACAATATGCCTACAATTACTGATTGCTTACCTGAATCAGATAATTGGCTAATTATAATTTTCACATGCATTTTCTCAGTGCAGTCATGGTAATTGTGCATGAAAATTATACATGACAATTATTTGGCTAACATATTAAACATCAGGCCTGTATAGGTAATACAGAAGTTAAATCATATTTCACTGGAAAGACGCACAAATTTTAGAGAATATACTTAATTGGCAGCAATAAGACTTCATGTGTCTGGAGTGGGCTGTTGGGGTCGTGGGCTGTTGGGGTCGTGGGCCAAGAATATTTTTTCAGTGAGATATTACTTTGTTTTTTAAAATGTTAGTGTCGATGGAAGGAGATATCCAAATGAAGAAGAAAAGGAAATAGATAAACCTATTTGTCTTTTGTGCCATTTTCAGCTCAGCTTCCAGGATCTTGTTTTCAGCAACTAGGTCATTTTTCTCTAAGAGAAGGCTCTTTTTCTGTGCTTGCAATGATGCTAGCCTTTCCATTAGATCTTCCAGCTCAGCACTTTGCTTTTCCTGTTCCTGTTGCAACTGACTGCAGAAAAAGACAATATAAAATGGGTATCAAAGATCTACTTCACTGAGAAAATGGACAAGTTACATATTTGACAGTATATTATTGTTTTAGCTTATGTTTTACTTAGGTGTCAAAGATACAGATGTTAAAAACTTTGCTACAAGTCAAATGGCCAACAAAGCATAATGCCAATGCAATTACTCAATGGAAAGATGTGTACTGGCAACTCTGCTCTAAATAGGATTTATATGTATGCTATATAGTCAAAATGTATCCTCTTCCTGGTATTTGGTGTTACTGGTAACTCAAATAACCACCACTAAAACTGCATGACCAGCAGTGCAGAAAGCGTGTCAATGGATTACTCACAAAGGTAAAAACGTGCTATGCCAAGAGATTAATACATTTCCATCATACCTAGTCTTGAGCAAAAATAACTCAGCTGAATGTCATAAAACGTAATGAATTAAGTTCTAGACAACCTGAGGTAGAAAGTTAACATTCTCTCTGAAATATGTCCTTTAAAACTCAAATCATGCCATAAAATATCACAGGCCATTAAGCAAAGAACATATTTTCATGGTGGAGGTAGGAGGTAGTAAAACAGTTCTCGGTTCATTAAAATAGCTTAGCATGCATTTTTATAAGAAACTGAGATACATAAATTTAAAACACACTGATAGTTAGTTAGCTATAATTCACTTTAAATCCCTTCACTGTCTTGTAGTTCTGATATATTTCATTTTTATTATTAAAAACTATATCTTAGTGAATGGAAAGAGAAGAAATGTTTCTGCACCAGAGGAAAAAAGTAAAAGCCTTTTACTTTTCACCAGAGGCTTGTTTTATTCAGACATGTTGTTTAATCAGACTGGATTTATCAAAGTGATGTGCTCCTAGGACCTTTTAAGTTTATCTGTATCTTTCCCCTAGAGTATGGGTTGGCTACCTGAAATATTATAGACCAGGGGTAGGCAACCTATGGCACGCGTGCCGAAGGCGGCACACGAGCTGATTTTCAGTGGCACTCACACTGCCCGGGTCCTGGCCACCGGTCCGGGGGGGCTCTACATTTTAATTTAATTTTAAATGAAGCTTCTTAAACATTTTAAAAACCTTATTTACTTTACATACAACAGTAGTTTAGTTATATATTATAGACTTATAGAAAGAGACCTTCTAAAAACATTAAAATGTATTACTGGCACATGAAACCTTAAATTAGAGTGAATAAATGAAGACTCGGCACACCACTTCTGAAAGGTTGCCGACCCCTGTTATAGACTGTTGGGCATGACATGTTTATTGCCAACTTTTGTTTATTCTTTATGTGGTATCTTGCTAGACTTTCAAGATTTTATAAATGGGGATGGACATTTAATTGACATATCAGATGTTTTTCCCAATCTATTGTACTGTAGTGCTTGGCATTGCTTAGTGTTTTGTCCTGATCTCTCATACTTGAAATTGTGTAGAATGGAGAACAATAGTGTTTTCAGTTTGAGATCTGAGTACATTTTATACATTTGCCACCAAAGAAGGGAACAAGAAATTGAAAACAATTCAGAAATAAGGAAAACAGCTTCTAAGGTTATTACAAATGTTAATATGAATTATCTTATTTCCAGTAAAGCAGTTTTCTTATAACAAAAAGACTTCAGTATTTACAATGCAAATTTTGCATCTTTGTGCTAGGGCATGAGAACCTAAGCTAAGTGAATTTTTAAATTCAGTTTTAATTGTCCATAGTGTTACCAGTAATGACATTTGTTTTCTAAAAATATAATTTTTAAATGTTTCCCCTTGGGGGAAATTTTTTTTGTTTGGCTAAGGTGCGTTTTTTGTTTTAGTTTACATGCTGTTTTATCTAGGTATAAATATGGATGAAATCCTGGCTCTGTGAACTGAATGGCAAAATGCCCATTGATTTCAATGGAACCAGAATTTTCCCCTATGTTTTTATCAGCCTAAAAAATTAAGTTAACAGTTTTCTAAAATAGTATTGCTCTACCTTCTTTGTACTTTGCCAGCTACCTTAACAACATATGGATCTTGATGGAAAAGAACACTGGTGATTGGGCCCTGTTGCAGCAAAGGGATCTGTATGGGTATAAGAGCCTGCTGATGTGGATACTTTGCAGGATCGGGGCCCTTCACACCACTTGTCTGTATACAGTATATAGAGCCATACCTTCTTAATGCATTTACCAAAGCAACATGCTCCTCTGCTGTTACTCTGCCATTCAGATTGGCTTTCAGTTCTTCACATGTGGAGCATAAAGACTTCAGCTGCTTCTGATTCTCTGATATCTCCTCTTCCTGGCTCTGTTTCTTAGCTTCCAAAACCATTAGCTGTTTGGTCAATTTTGAAACTTCATGGGGGGGAAAAAAAACTGTTGACACAACAGAACTAATCCACAAATCAAGTCAAAATTGTAATTAAAATAATAGGACATAATTTAATAGCTGCATTAAGCACTGGACCAACTGTTGCTTGACTTGTCAAATTAAGTATTGCACTTTTATCCTATGGCTTCTGCTATCTGTCAAGCAGTTTATCGAGATGCTAGTCTTATCCACAGTTAAGAACAAAGAGAAAATCCTTCTGTTATAAACCTGAGTTTTCACTAACTTCTGCCTTGGCCAAAACTAAACCTCAACCAACCCACCTGAAATTCTATGTGTATGTTCTTATGCCAGGGCAGAGGGGGGGGTTATTTGTTTGTTTCCTGGAAGATTTGGGGCAAACTGGAGAACTGTTTGGAAGATGTGTGTGTATATATATATTTTTTATATATATATATATAAAAAAAATGTTCACTTCTTGGATATTTTCTTGATGTATTTTGGCTCGTCACAACCCCAGAACAGTTTGGCCTAGAAACTTCAAATTAGTTTGAATCTGTTGGTCTTGGTGAGGATTAGTGCCTTTTTTAGTAGCTTTGAGTTATGGAATGAATGATTTTATTTTTTTTTAATTTAAAAACACTTGCTATGAATATTAGCAGCCCTGTGGAGTTCCAAACTCTGCATGGGCCCTGATGCAGACTTCATAAAGTTTCATATGCCAGGTACAGATTTTATACAGTTAGTACTGCAGCCCATGAGTTAAGTCCTCTTCAATGTTCCTAGTATACACAGAAACTTCCTAAGACTGTGGATTTCTGAAAGCCAATTCAACTAAAGCACAGAAGCCAAGGGACTTTAGAATTTTACTTTTCTCATGGCTCTCTGAGAAGTCAAGGGAGGAACACCTATATGGCCTCTAACTTCAGTAATGTATACCCTATAACAAAGATGGGCAAACTACGGCTCACGAGCCACATCCAGCCTGCGGGACCGTCCTGCCTGGCCCCTGAGCTCCCAGCTGGGGAGGCTAGCCCCCGACCACTCCCCCGCAGCCTCAGCTCACTGCGCTGCCAGCGCAGCGGCGTGGCTGGCTCCAGCATGGTAAGGGGGCGGGGAGCGGGAGGTCCTGGGGGGCAGTCAGGGGACAAAGAGCAGGGGGCGGTTGGATGGGGCAGAGGTTCGGGGGGGGGGCGTGGTCAGGGAACTGGGAATAGGGGGGGCTGGATAGGCGTGGGAGTCCCGAGGGCCTGTCAGAAGCGGAGGTGTGGATAGCGGTCGGGGCAGTCAGGGGACAGGGAGCAGGGGGGGTTGGATGGGTCAGGGGCTCGGGGGGGGGGGGAAGTCGGGACAGAGAGCGGGGGGGGGGTTGGATAGGTCGGGAGTTCTGCAGGGGGCAGTCAGGGACGGGAAGTGGGGGGGGGGGGGGCAGGCTGTTTGGGGAGGCACAGCCTTCCCTACCTGGCCCTCCATATAGTTTTGCAACCCCGATGCGGCCCTCGAGCCAAAAAGTTTGCCCATCCCTGCCCTATAATGTAAGAGGTGGGTGTGGCTTAAAATGTACATAGCCAAAAATTAATATCCTTTAATATCCTCAGGTAAATTACATGGTCATCTGTGTTCACCTACAAGATTCCTTCCTAGGTTCAAAGAATCTCAGTGACACATCCAAGTTATGTGTTATACATGGCAAATAGCTACTATACTAGGATGCTTGTCACATTTTTGCAATCATACCTTCAATAGAAAATGTAGGATTTGTGGGACACAGTTAAGATTTTTCAGGGTACATTAAACTGAATTTCCATACTTTCACAATTATTTTACTTAGAAGTGTGACTTTCTATATTCGGGTTTTGAACTACAACATATTTTAAAGTGGTTTTTTTCCCTTTAGATCCTGTTAAAAGCTTCTAAATGTTCATAGGATTTTGCTGGTATAATAATACACCACAAGTAGCCGAATGATTCTTTATCTAGAATCTTTTCCCTCTTACACTTTTTCTTCCTTGCATGTAATTAATGTTCTGAAATCAACTACCAATTAAGGAGTACAAATCTGAATTAAACTGTGTATGTTGTGGGCTCGATTCTCACTGTAAAAGATGTCATGAAATTTTAAGCAAGGTAGGTTATAAAAATTAGTAGAATCAATAACGTTATTTTTGAGATAATTAACTATTGTAAAGCAATGAACATTACCTACAAAACAGAAAATAAAATCAGACTCCAAATGATTTATCTTATACAATATTTAAATAAGATCATACTGTTTAACATATTTAATACTACATAAAGCGAAAAGCATTCTAAAATTACTAACAAAACATATTTTTATACATAAATAAAACATTATTTTACACTTCTGGTCACTATTTCCAGTAGAGAAAGTGACTTCTGATTAACACATTTTGGTTCAAGATGGTATGTATTACATAATGTCTGCAAGGGAAATAACTTGGATATTGATTGTAATCATATTATTTTGACTTAATGGTGCTTTTAGGCATGTATTAATTAAAATAATGCTGCAGTACTATCTCTGCTACAATCCAAATAATCCACTCACACCCCAGTCATGGCCTCACAAAGTTGCAAGACCTCCTCATTTACCTTCTTCCAGCGCTGGCCAAGACAGCCATCCATTACACCAGGAGAAAGCTGGACAGGGTCATATTCTGCAACTATGGGGTCTATTTCCATTCCCTTGTCCGTTCACAAATCCAGGCAGAGTTCCTCTGGGCAGTGTCCACTGACTCCCTAGATGCCTTTGAGGAACAGTGGGCGCTGTCCGGGGTTCTCTGTTCGGTATCCTCTGGATCCCTGATTCTTTACCTCAGACCTCACCCTACTCCTGTTGATTCATTTGCTGTCTTCCATATTCAACTGATGCCTGAGTCCAGTGGTTCTTCCTCATTAATTGAGGGGGAGGGCCTTTAGTTTTGGGCAGGCCTATGCCGGCCCATCCCCAGTACTTCAAATAGTACAGTCAAAGTAAGTAGCAATTGAAGTATCTTACCTTCCTGAAGATGTTGGTTGTAACTCTCCTTTGCTTTAGCCTGCTGAATTTCAAGTTGCTCCATCAACACTCCATTTTCTTCCAAAACCAGCTTTGCCTGAGTTTGCAGCTGCTGCCTATGATGATGATTGATTTAGAAATAATGTACCACTCAAACATCAGTAAGTTAAATAATTAAAAGAAGACACAGAAATGAACCTTACATTAATTTTAGACTGGTATTTTCATCCTTCTGTTCAAGAAGCTTACTGAAGATAATGACTGAACCCAGATTACTTTAAGGTTATTAGAGTGCAATTATTACATTACAATGTCATTTTCATATGAAAATACCTCCTTAAAAGTAGGTTTTACTTTCTAGAATGTTGAAAACAAAATATGAACGAAGAGGGGAAATGCAACGACAATGCAGAAAAAAAGATGTGTATGTGACAGATATGGCAATTTCCTGAATATCCCTGAAAGACCTTATTGAATTAAATTTAAGTATCTTTGGGGTCCATTATATTAAATAGATGGTTTAGGTATTATTGTGGTCTGGGATTGTATGTAGCCTCTCAAAGGAGATGTGATAGATGTGTGACCTGCGGGCTCAGAGGACTATATTGAACAATGTGCCAGACAAGAATTTCTTTGAAGAAAACATGGTAAGTGGTTTTCCTGGGGAATATCTAGGAGGAGGTGAATGCAAATTCCCCACCCTCACCACAATTATGCAGAAACCCAGTCTTTTAAAGCTATGCCCCTGAGGAGTGAGCCATTGTCTGCTGTTCACCTATTACATGAGGCCATGATCAAAGGCCCAAGCTGTATAAAGGAAAGACTGACCTATTCATGATTGTTCTTGTTCGGAATCTGAAACAGTTATGAACTTGTAACCAGAGGAAAACCCAGCTATGGGTTTTGAAGGACTGACATCTACCAGAGCCTGAGGTTGGAGTTGGTGTGACTTCTGGTAAGCTTTTCAGCATGCATGTGAGTTCTTTTATTGTTTTCTCAGTAATGCTTTCCCCTTAAGAATAAATATTTAGAGAGAGTTATGTGGGAGCTTGTTGGTGCCCTTGAGGGACCACAGAGTTGGTATAAAGGTGCAGTTGCCCTGAACTGTGATAATGTATATTTGAATTAAAGCCAGATGGCTCTCATTTGTGCCAAGTGCATGAAGGAGGGGATAGCCAAATGCTTAATACTGGATCACATAAAATATTTCTTAGGACTTGCTAAGTCATCAGTTCACGGCTTCTAGTTCTAGAAATAGTTGCCAGTGCTAGTCATATAAATGCTATTTATGGGACATGGAAAAGAAAGCCTTTTAATCTTAGCTATCTCTAGCATACAACTGATCCTTTGCTCTATACTAGGCATTAATATAGCCTTCTAGGAAGCAAATACAAGTCTTTTTGCTGTTAGGAAAAGTCTAAGGAACTATTTGTGTTCTGATGTGATAGCCGGAAAAGTAGAGAAGTATTGTCCAGGATGCAAGCAGAAATATAAGAAAGGTGGACACTTTGAAGACAAATAAGATGCAGTTCATTTGTTTGTGACCACCTGATATCATACAAAACCTTGATTACAGCAACCACCAAATCAATTAGCTAAACTTTATCCAGTCATAAGATAGAGGGCTAATGGTTATCAATGATATCAATATTAGCAAAAGTTTATAGATGTGACCAAAACAAGAAGAATGTAGCCTTATCATATATAGAGTGTTTCAGTATGCACAGCTTGATAATATTGTCTGTTACAATACATGAGTGTAGAGTGCAAAATGACTGTCAAAAAGACTGAGTACGCAGCATCACAGGCTATAGAAGGCCACACAGGACCTGGGTATGTAATCAAACGGCTAGACAGTGCTGCTGCAGCTTCAATGCTATTGTTATTTGAGATAGATAGATAAATCAAAGCTAGGTCGGATATGTCTACACACATGGCAGTCACACTTCTGATTGCAGTGTAGATATATTCTATACTCCCATTCTTGTCTATATCATATAAATGTAGTGTGAGTGTTCATGAATTTAATTGCAACATGTTTGGATTAGGTTGCTTGTGGATGCCCCAAACACATGACCACTAGTCATTTGACCTTAAAATATGAAGCTGGAGTCTGACCACACAAGAATGCACCAATGATCATAGCTGTCCTGAATATTCCTACAGTTCTGGTTGGCAAATTGGACCAATGGTGGACAAAATCATTCTAAATCTGGTGGGGAAATCTAGATAATAAAAATTGCCTCCCTCTCCCCATTATCTTGCTACTCATATTAAGGTGGGATTATGTTGCTAGCAGTTTTTTTCCAAAGACTTCTGAAATTTTGGGAAGGGATCATAAGCAGCCATCCCTTGAGATTTCTAAAGTCCCTACATTTCTGAAGTTCCTACTAATGGGCTAGTGCCCCCCACCTATCCAATGTGGTCCAATGTTATTACTGGCGGTTCTAGGACTAAGCTCTGCCCTTCATCTCAGGGCACCAGAAGAGTTCTTCCACAAGAAGAGTGGTAAAAACACTCCAACAACTAATTATTAGCATTAAGAAAACTTGATATAATGTATTAAATTAGCCTTAAGACAATATATGTCTATGTCTCCCTTTAGAGACAATATATATTCTGTTCATTTACCAGACTAGTAGTGTGGTTTGAATTCAGAGAGAGCTGCTAACAGGAAAAAAAATTACCAGGTAAGAAATTTCTCATTTTGTTGCACAGTTTCTTTCCTCGTTCATTACTAAAGGGAAGTAGCAAGCAGGAAATCCTTGAAGCAGGGAGAGAAAGAATAAGTAGAGTTTTATAGTAGAATTACAGGCAGGAATGGAAGTCGTCCCTCCCCCCCACCCCCATATAAAGCAAGAACTTCATAAACTAAGGAGTTATGTGGGAACCAACCCAGTAGCAACTTCCTACAAAAGGATGAATCTGCGAAGGAATGGAAACTTACTTTGCAAAGTTTTTCAGATGAGGCTCATACATTCTCCACCAGTGCCTCTAGGGACTGCTGTGAATAGTTTCCCAGATACCTAGAATGCCAACTGGTGCAGGATTTTCACATCTTGCCTGTAGCAACTTTGAGACTTAGGGCCTTGGCATTTTGGATAAAATGAGATGAATAGGGTACAGTTGGCATATGTACTCCACTTTACAGTTCTAGGAATGCCCATTTGATGCCACAACCTTCCAAGGGCTACAACAAAATGATGAGATTCCAAGAATTGTAGAAAGAGAGAACTTACTTTAAACAGAGAGGTTTCTAGAGCTATAAGAATATTCTTTCCCTCATGATAAAAGCAGTGTGGTTCTTGTATAGATCATCTCTTTTCTTGCAACACCAAGGTTCAGTAGGGCTGATGCTATGAGTAGATTCCATCCATATCTGTGTTGAGCCACGATTTGAGCTTGTTGGGGTGCTGACTGGATGGTTTTATATACCATATTATACCACTGTCTCCTTGGATGTCCACTGCTTCTCTCTCCTTGCACTCTTTAGCTTTTCTAGATACTCATTTAAGGTTACAAACATTTTTATTCAGGCATGCAAACATTCTGCTGGAAGTAGCTATCCGCTTGTTGATGTCATTCATCTTCATAGCAGTTGTCATAGGTTATGATGGAACCCAAGTAGAATGGGTAGTATGATGGAACCCAAGTAGGTTATGATGGAACCATGTCTAGTTTAGCCTGTTTCTTGATGTTACCATTAGTTTGATGGTTTGTTCATTTGTGTTTAATCCCCATTCTCTGGCTGTTATATACAGGTTAGTTGCTGCTTCTTGGTTGTATTCCTCCATAGGCATTATCAATATATTGTCTGCAAAGTCAAGGTGATTGATAATTTGCCCCAACATTTTGCGGCCTCCGCCAATGTTACTAAGGGAGTTAGACAAAATGTTTTTCTAAATATAGAGCAAAAAGTACTGGACTGAGTACATATCCCTGCTTGACTCCAGTTTTCATTGCAAATCAGCCGCTAACACATATTGCAGTGGTTCCCAAACTTTAACAGCCTGTGAACCCCTTTCACTAACATGTCAAGTCTCGCAAACCCCCTCCTAAAAATGAATATTTCCAGGGTTTTTCTCCTTTACCTAAGTATAAATTATAAAAACAGTGATCTTGGAAATATAAAATTTGTTTTTATGACATGCTTTATTACAGACTAATTAGTATTAATTATTATTTATCATTACAGTATTTTTATTACATTATGAAAACGGCAACACTCTTCCAAGATCTCACTTTCGTAGCTTGTATCACTTTGAATAAGCCTGTTATAAGACAAGGCTCCTATGTTTCATCAAGGAGTATCAGATATGAAACAGCAGGAAGGGATTTAAGAAGCCAACTCAAAGAGTTCCTCCTACACAAGCATTCAGGTCTTGAGCAGTCCAGGCAAACAGTGCACATTACAACAAAGCTTAAACTTGTTCTTCATAATAATTTTAAAAACAATACTAGCTGCCTATTTAATTTAAAAAACAGCAAAAAATATTCACCTCCCTTTCCGTTTCTTATAAGAAGTCTTGAAGTTTAAATCTCCTCAGTGTGATAGATATGCTTGCTTTGATCTGCTTAGCTCCTGGAAGTCCAGGGGCTCTGGGCTGCTGGCCCCGTGCTGCCCAGGGTCCCTAGGGACAGCTCTGTCCACCATTAGGGAATTTTTTCCCGAGAACCCCCTGTAATATTTCGCAAACCCCAGTTTGGGAACCACTGCCATACTGCCATACAGACTCTGCAGTATTTGAATCAACTTGCTGATAAAACCATATCACTTGAGTGCCTTCTACAGAGTCTCTCTGTTAATGGAGTCAAAAGCTCCAGCAAACACTCCCTGAGGGGGAGAAGGGAATGGAGAAGAGATTTAACCCCTAATTTTCACCCCACTTATTCATTAACAATATTAATTGCTGCCTTGCAAAGGACACATTTGTTTTTTTCCTTTTTGGGACCCAGACTCACTCAAGGGGAAGTCTTGCAAATCCCTGAATCCTGAGAACCCCCCAATTTCCAGTGGGAGGAAGAGGAGCTGTGGAGGAGTCCTGCTTCTTCCCCTAGGGAGCAGAGGACCCACTTTGGTTTCTGGAGGAGGGGACAGGAAAGAGACTCTGGATCCTTTCCAGGATTCCCATTCCATTCCAGACCTGTTGTGGGACTTACCCCCTGAGTTGGCCAGATAACTTTTTCCTCATTCTTAGATTCTTTTACCGAAAGCTCAGAAGCTCCTGAACAGGCTTGTTTGCATTGGAGTCCCAGTTCCTTGGGGCAGTGGGGAACTGACATGCCAGTCTGACTCTGAGCACCATACCCTGGCAATGTGCAATACGAGGGTCAGCTAGCTGGGTACAGGAAGGGCACAAGTGATCCTCTGTAAAGCCTGTAAATGCTGCCTCGCACAGGGAACACCACTTGGATTTAAGCCAGGTGTTTGCAGGACAGTTCTGACATGCATGCCTGAGTGGGAGCAGAGGAGTCCAGCAAGTAGGTGCTGAAGCAGCAGATCCAAGCGGTTATAATCGCCATGTTGCTATTTACCCAATCGGGGGGGGGGGGGGGGATATAAATTGCAACTGCACAAAACAAAATAAAAGGTTTTAAAACAAAATGGTTGGAAGAAACTGAATCGCAAACTTGTTCTACCACCAAAGGCAGAAAATCTGGGTGGCCTGAGCTGAAGGGCAGAGCTTAGTCATGAAACATCCAGCAACCATGCTGGATGGCCTCCAAATTCCACAGGTGGGGAGCATTTGTAATGAATGAGGACAGAAGCAGTGCAACAGAAATAGTCAATTCTGGTAAAGTTGAATAATTTTTGAATTAAACTTACTTTACTTGATTTTAAGATTAGTAAATTAACTGATTAATTAAAACATTTGAGAGAGAGTTTTATAGAGAAATGGTTAGTGTACAGTGTACACTGACTTCTCTTTTGGGATATGAAGTTTACTTCAAATTAGATCAAAAAGACTGAAAATCATTCTGATCTATTGTTCTAGAAAGATCACAGATATCATGAAGATTTGTACATTGGACAGATCTTAACTTATGTGTATCAAATGTACAAAATCGTACCTACTGGTATTGGGTATTTGACATTAAGGGAATACGTTTCAAAATCAAACTCCCATTGACTTACATGGAGCCAGGATTTTACCCGTCGTGTTTATATGCTCTTAAAAGTCTGTTTGTATAAGAGTAGTATAATAAGAGTACTTTTTCACTAATTTCTAATAAATACGAACAAAATCCACTTGCCATTCCTTCAGGGTAACAGAACTATTTTTATTTAATTGCTGGTGCAGTTGTTCATTCTCCTTCACCAATTCTTCAACTCGTATCCTAAACTTCTTCATGTCCTCCTGAAATACAAATAAATTCACATAAAAATATCAAAACATACATATTTTGCTTCAGCCTCATGCTATAAGAAATATTTGTATTAACTTATATCTGAGTGTATTTATATCATGCATGTAAGAATAGTAAGTTTACTTGACTGCCCATCTTTAACTGTTTGTTAGTGTCAGTGCTGCTGAAGGAAGCATACCCATACCTACATTGAAAATTGCTTAACTGATTTAAATATAATTTGGTAAAAAATATATGCATTTTCTGTTTAAAAACAAACAAACAAACTGAGAAAGAGGTTTTGGCTTCATGTCCTATGAAACAGCCAAATTACAACCTCCCGAATAATGGAGGTTTATTGGAGTTACCAGATGATGCTACTAATTTTCAGTATACTTGATTATGGAAATATATTATGGTGAACTTACAAGAACAGAGCCCTAGGTGTCTTCTGTTCTGCTTACCAACTTCATCATTGTGAGGAAGAAGAATATTGAAAGATACAAGACTTTTGCTCTCAGGCTGAAATTTAGTTCCTTGCAGTTGGCCCAAAATATCTCGTTGTAGAGAGGAATGAACACAGCAGATGCACAGGAAAGCTTTGCAACTTGTGTCCATTGCAGAGGTTGGTTCTGTGCTCACTCTAAATTAACCAGTCACTGTTTTCAATAGATTCAATGGCCAAGAAAACAACCTTGCCCCACCCACTGCCCCACCCTTTCTCCAAGGCCACACCCCTGCTTACTCCATCCCCCCTGCCTCCGTTGCTCGCTCTCACTCACTCGTTTTCACTGGGCTGGGGCAGGAGGTTGTGGGTCAGGAGGAGGTGAGGGCTCCAGCTGGGAGTGTGGGGTCCGGGGTGGGGCCGGGGATGAGGGGTTTGGGGTTCAGGAGGGGACTCTGGGCTGGGCCGAAGGGTTCGGAGTGTGGGCGGGAGCACCGGGTTGGGGTAGGGGGTTGGAGTGTGGGTGGGGGTACAGGCTTCAGGGTGGGACCAGAAATGAGGGGTTCAGGGTGTGGGAGGCTCTGGGCTGGGGCAGGGGGTTTGGGGGGGTGAGGGCACTGGCTAGGGGTGTGGGCTCTGGGATGGGACTGGGGATGAGGGGTTTGGGGTGCAGCAGGGGGCTCCGGGCTGGGGCTGAGGGGTTCAGAGTATGGGAGGGGACTCAGGGCTAGGGTGAGGGTGTGGGCTCTGGGAGGGAGTTTGGGTGTGGGAGGGGGCTCAGGGCTGGGGCAGGGGGTTGGGATGCAGGAGGGGGTGGTTGGGGTGCGGGCTCCAGGCAGCGCTTAACTCAGGCGGCTCCCGGAAGCAACCGGCATGTCCCTCCAGTCCCTAGGCAGCTGCCCCTGCGCGCTGCCCCCGTCCACAGGCACTGCCCCCGCTGCTCCCATCAGCTGCTGTTCCTGGCCAATGGGAACTGTGGAGCCATCGCTCGGGGAGGTACCTGCGCTGCAGGCAGGGGCAGCGCGCGGCGCCCCCCTGGCCGCCCAGAAGTTGGAGGGACATGCCAGACGCCTGGCAACCCTACCAGAGAGGGTGGAAGAAGGCAGTGGTCACTATTAAAACCTCTGGTTTGAATAGTAGGGGCTGCAATGCAACCTTACAGTCTTCCCTATTGGTTGCAAAAGTGAATTCTTTCCTTTCCAAACTGCAGTTGAGACCTCCGGACAAAGTCTATTTACTCTGGTTTTCACCCTGAAAGGACAATTCTTGTACATCTCAATGCTCTGCCAGCTCGCAGAAAAAACAGATGGCATAATGTGTATGCAACCCAAAAATCAGAGCAAAGCTAGTTCTAATTTTAGGCCTCCAACAGCTTTGACAAGATCCCTTTAAGGATTTCAACAGTTTGTGATGTGTTCCTATTTATTTCCACTTTACTGTTAATTTTTTTTTTTTATTTGCCAACTTGCCTCATGTGCAAGATTTAAATCTTCCTTTTCTCGCATTCTGTCTTCATATGCCAGTAGGAGAGGCGACAAATATTTCATATCCAGCTGAAGGAAAAGACCCAATGTATTTTAATCCATGGAAATATATTCAAAAACATATTATAAATATTTTAGGTTCCTTTTTTAGTTCCTTATTTAACTTTTAATGTAGTCAGATTCAAGCCAGAGTTTAAGTAAAATGAATGAATACGCTGAAAATGTAGAACTCCGCACAATACACAATAGATTGTGCAAAAATTGATGAAAAGATGAATTTTTATAAGCAGAAAATAAAGGCCTGATTTTACATGATGTTGTGTGCTCTCAACTCCCATTAACTGCAACTGCAGGTGATTTCAATGGGAGTTCAAGGGACCCACTAGCTCATAGAATTCCTTATAATGAGAACTATAAAAGATACTGTACATTGATTCACAAAACTCAGAACACCATTAACTTCAATGGGAATTGTGAGTGCTTAGTACCTCCCAGGAGATGGCTCAGCACTGCAGGTTCAGCCTGTGTGCTAAATTCTGGCTCTCAGAGGCATTTTTGTAAGCAGGAAAAGCCATAGCTGAGAAAGAACTGCTCAACTGGTGAACCTGTCCTGGCTACCTAAAAAACAATGGACCTCACACTCTGCAAGTCCTCCATGGTTCTGATTGTGAAGGAGTGTGGTCCATTTTAGCACATTCCCACTGCACTCACCTTGCTTGAATTACTTGTGCTCTTGGTACACTGTGCAGGTGAAGGTGCAGGGATTATGCAAGCATTTACAGGCCAACTAGAATGTCCACGTTTTCCTTGGACATTATTAAGCCAAGTATTGGTAAAGTTTGATCTTGCTTAGTTTATGAGATCTGACAAAACCACACACCAAGGTGCTATGGCTACAAACTAAGAGCATCTTTTTCACTATCCTGCCAAATTCTAAATTCAGGATTGAAGTCAATGCGGCTATTCATGTGTTTAAAATTAAGCACCTGCATAAATGCATTCTGGTCCATACATCTAAGAAGTTGGAGGAAGGACTTTTCCTGCATTTTTGATATTGTTTAAAGTGTTTGACTAAATATAGAAGGGGCGGGGGGGAATCTTGAATTTAGGATTTGGCTGGAAAATTGAGACATTTTGTTTTAAATATTAGATAAATTATATTTTATAAAATCTGTATAAGTATTTTGTTCCTCTTTTAAGATTACCAACTTTTTAAATATTGTTTTTCATAAAATGTTGCAGTTCTTCTTTAGGGAGGATATACTCTCTGCAGTACCTGGATAAAATATGCCATTTGTCGTAATTTGAGCTGTGCTTTTTTGTAGCGCTTAAATAATTTTAAAAATACAGTTAATCAACAGTTCCTGCAATTACATTATATATTGGACAATATCAAACAATAGCAATTTTTTCCACTTCTCACTAATGTGTTTTTGAATGAAGGCCATAACTCACAATAACTTCAATAGCAGATGTACATGTTTACTGCAGGGCTGAATTTTGCCCTCTATCTTAAATCATAGTATAAACATTAATAAATGCCCATCATCTCATAACTGCTAGAATGTAGTAGCTCAGCACAGTATCCAAACAATATTCTGTAGATTTAAATATTTCTGTTTCAAATTTATTTGGAAACTATACAAATTTTAGAAAAAGCTAAGATTAAATACAACAATTAACCAATATATAGTAAAGGTAAAAATACTGATTTACTTACCAGCCAGGGAGGGGGTGGCCCTTTCGTTGGCAGACCTCCAATTTTTATATTCTAAAATAATTTTAGAAAATTGGAATTCAAATTAAACTGTTTCTGCTTTTTGATTCCTCAAGCATTTTCCACTCGCAAACCATATGACTCATAGGAATCTTTATACTCAGACATATGTTTCTAAGTAGATAATATGTATAGTACTTACAGATTCACCAAAACTGAAACTTTCTATTCTTATTGATATAACGTAAAGCATAATTTAATCCAGGCTAGTTTACTGGTAAATTCTCAATTTAATTTTCATAAATATCTGTATCAATCTGAGAATTTAAGATAAGTCTGAAGAGTATGGTATTATAAAAGGAACTCTAAATAGAATGTAGGAATACTGGTAAATTTTGGTGTGAAAAGAAGGATTATTTGAACCATAACATAAATGGGTCATGGTGAGGAAACCATTCCTTTCATGAGTTTATTTGAATAAGAAAAGGATTTAAAAAATCTCTACTGAAGGCAAAGGGGTATATTTTCCACCAGAAGCACACGAATAGTTTCAATTAAACATAAAATCAAGTTGCCATTTTGATGTATCTATGAAATTTATACAGCCCCCATTATCATAGTAACTGAGCATCTCACAATCTTTAATGTATTTATCCTTACAAGGTAGGAGGTACATAAGGACATAGAACTGTAAGGGACCTCCTGGATCATTGAGTCCAGTCTCCTGCTATTGCAGGCAACCCCGTTGTATCATCCCATTCATAAACATTCAGGCGGCATCCTGACAGTAATATTCTTCCCCTTTGACAGATGGGGAATGGAGACACAGAGAAACTAGGTGACTTGCCTATATTCAGAGAGGAAGTCTGTGGTGGAGCAGGGAAGTGATCCCAGGCTTCCCGAATCCCTGGCTAGTGCTCTAACTGCTGAGAAGGATAAATGTGAAACTTCTCTTTGTTCAGTTACCCCATGTTAACACTTGCTTGTGTGATTTAGAAAAAATAGTTGTAATTTACTTCTGATTATTTATAGGTCTTTCCATGGTGCTCAGCACCAATCAAAGGTTATCAAAAGGCTTTATGATTAGACCTATTATCTAATTTAACCATGTCAATGTCTTTTACTTTTCTAAGTATCTAAGCAATAAGTGGAATTAAATGTTTGCCTAGTTATATTGTGTACTGCTTAAAGTGGTAATACATTATTGTATTTATAGACTTACAAAAAAACATTGTGAATCATGACAACTACCATCACAGCTAGCATTAGTTTTCATTCCTGTAGTAGTCTCAGTAGAGGCCACATGTTGAACCACCATTTAAAAAAAAAAAAAAAAAAAAAAAGCTGCACATTTGTCAGAAGCTTCATATTTAAAGCTTATTATTTCCACTTTCATCTATTTGCTATTTCCTCCTTTCAAAAGCATTGAATTCAGACCACAAATGCCAAAAAACTCTGAGGATTTTGCCACCAGCTATAAATTATGCATTTTAAGATATATTAAAACTTAACAGCATAGTGAATTCTAGTCATATCCTTTGAATGAACAATAAAAAAAAAAGACTTAGTTGAGAAATTGTAAGAAGGATGGAAGTATCTCTAGGGAGCTAAGATGTAGGATTTACTGTCAAGAAGAATTAGCAGGTAGCAAGGTGGTTCTGCTGCAAAATGGCCTTTACCTCTTCTGTAAAAAGCTTAGTGAATAGATGTCTGAATCATAGTTCAATGAGCTTTGCAGCATTTGCAAAAGATGGATAGCTATGATTAGTTGATAAAGGAGAAGTAGCTGAACAAGAAATGCCAGCAAGCATATATAATTTACTGTTTCCTTAAATTAAGTATATTGAACAGCAGAGTAGCTAACCATGTCGAGTTGTTAAATTGGATAATATTTTTTAAATGCAGACTTTTTTTTTCAGCCAAAAAGACTTCTTGTATCAGCATTTACCTTGTAAATCAGGGTTATGCAACTACTCAGATCTTACATTCATTATATGTTTCAAAAGAAAGAATAGATGACATTTGACCTGGAATTTAAATGTGACTCTCTACTCATCCAATCCATCCTTTCTACAGCTGGTGCAATAAAGTGGGCAGGTGGTAGTGCCAAAGTAACATCTTACTTGCAGAGAGCTAGGTCTTAAGAGGGAGGAAGGGAGCAAAATCCTCCTAAGTCTCAGAGGAGATCTTGAGCCCTCTAATGCCTGAAGGTTTGGGAGAAGAAGGGAAGAGAGGCATAGTGTTTGGTTTGGTTTTATATTGCCTGTTTGGAGTTTACAAATTGTTAAGATGGATGAAGGAAATAGTGTTTGAATTGAAGCCTAGAAATAAAGAAAAAACATTTTTTGCTTAGTCTTGGCTTCCTTTGAAATTTCTCTCCAGCTGTTCAGGCCCTGGCCCTGCCAAAAATTCAACAGGGATTTTTTTAAATCTGTTCTTCCTACAGTAGGTAACTTGGTGATACACTTATCATTACTAATTAAGGCCCCCCTATCCTGCAATCTTATCTGTGCAGGCAGATCCTTACACCTGTGCTGAGTCCCAATGAAATCAGTGAGGCTCTGCACAAGGGGCTGCTGGCATGGATCTGATTGCAGTACTGGGGCCAAATGTCTGACTTCAATTGGTCTACTTATATGTTTAAGGAGTATTCACAAGGTTTTCTGGGATCAGGCTTTCAGTAACTGATTTATACACTCCCTACATTACAGATTGGAGATAGTAAAAATAAAAATGCATTGTTCCCCTTTTTCCATGAATTGTACAATGTATTGGGGAAAGTAATCCCTTGTACCTAAGTGATGGCTGCATACTATACAGTTTCTGAAATGATAGAACAAATGAAGTAGATAGATAATACAGTATTTCTGTGCACAGGAAAAAAATTCACTTTGATATCTGAGTATTCTCATTACAGTAATGTCAGATAAATGTCCTATAGTCACATCATCTCTTATTTTTCTGGAAACAACATACACCAATGTATATTTCATGTTTTATCAGCTAGTTGCCTAGATACTAAAGCAATCTATAGGTATGCAGATCCTTAAAATCTACCAAAACCCCCAAATATTTCTTTACAAGCACCAGTAACCAGGAATATTACCTCATCTTGGGACAACGGCCTGAATTTGGTTTGATAGCGACTCAATTCCACATTCAAACGATGGACAGTCATTTTCAAACCATCATTTTCATCTACCAGTTCCTGAGCTGCTTGTCTCAATGAAAGTAATTCTGCAACTTCCTCTATATTTAAAAAAAATAAAAGCAAATCACAACTGTCTGACAAACACATGACACCTGCACATTAACTTAGCTGTCAAAATTCCTTAATCAGGAATGGAAAAATTACAGGATAAATAACTTCTATTGACACATTACTAACCACCCAAATATTATTAAACTCCGAATAAGAAAAAACAAAAGGAAGATCAATTTCATGTGTTCTGTGGCGTAATAACTAGTTAGTTAAGGGTCACATAAAAACATTCACATTCCTACATTTAATACTTATTACTATCAAACAGTTTAAATAACTTAATTTATAAACTATTATTGCATGACAAATGTGGGTTTTGACTTCTGCATTCTATGTAAACATTTCCAAACTATATTTCTATATCTTGTATGCTAAAAAATGACATGGATGTGGAACAAAGAAGAAATATGCAGTGCCTGTTTTAAAAAATAGTGGAGGATGGCTTCATTAGTTTCAAGTAATGGAAGTGAATGCCTTCTCTTACCCAAAAGGAGACTTTATTTCAGTGGAGTCCTATGCACCAAAAAGACTACAAAGAAAATGAAAACATGCTGTTTTTCTATTGATGGGGAACTCCATTTGTACCACATACTGCAAAATCAGTATTAAAATTTCAATAGATTGTGTTTAAGAAACATGCAACGCACTGCAGAAGAGTCCAATCTTGCTCCCATCCCACTAAATGGGAATTTTACTCCTGATTGCAATGGGAGTAAAATTGGGCCAAAGTGCTGAATCACCAATACCAGGACTGTCAAGGTGCTAATATGATTTACTTAATTTAAAGTTACAAGGGAGAGGGACTGCTAGTGGAATTAAATTGTAATAGGCTTAATTTTACTTAGCAACATATTCTGTTGGCCTTCTCCTTCAATGGCCAAAGGCCTGCAAACAGATATAAAGCATTAATACAGCTTCCAATTATTGCAGATTCTCCTTTAGCTCAAGTAGTAGAGCTACCATATTGCTTCGGGATGCAGGGATATTCAACTGTAGTGAATGTCTCACACACTTAAAAAAAAACAACACCCCACCATTCAGTGGACTAAAAAGATGCAAGGGACTCAAAAAAGACTTTCTTAATGTCTTCTGATGCATTGCTAAGGGACTTCCAAGGTGCCACTCCAGCATTGAAGTTTTTGTGGGACTTTGAGACATCAAATTCACCTGCAGCTTTATTAGACTAATTATGACCAAGACTTATTTAGCACTCCATAAGCTATTTAAAGAACAGAGCTGATTATATTCTGTTACCCTTGGAGAATTATTTCTGTCTGGATATATGCTGAGGTCACCCCATGTGGGGACTCAATTACTGAGGGGACAGGTTTTGAGTGAGTTAGAAAATAAAGCAAGATATAGTTCTCCTTCAATGAAAGATACTCTAAAGTTGTATCCCACCTTCCTTATGTGAACTCTCTGCAGCTTTTCTACATTTTTTATTTTCTTTTTCCAGTGTCTTAAGTTTTAACTGTAGTTCCTTTATTTGTTGTTTTAGTTCCTCAAGTTGTAGGGCCATAGTCTGATTTGCATTGATTAGAGACCAATTTTCTTGTTTTAGTTCTTGGAACTTCTCTTTAGTTGTCTCCATCCGTCCTTGTCTTGCCCGAACAGATACATCTACAGATGATAGAGAAAACATGTTATAAAACATACAGTATTCACATGGTATTCAGACTTTTCTACATTATTAGGTCCAAGAGAGGGAAAAAGAATATCAGTCTTTTCACAAATTACTAGCATTATATTACTGAAAAATAAGTATCTACAGCTGGTAGAATAAGAGTACACTAAGCTAAAATGCATGTTAAATTATTTTAAGGAAAGGATCTGTAGGAAACAAATCAAATCATGGCACTGATGGGCCTGTGGGGCCAAGAGGGAGAAAAAACTATGGAGTGAGGAAGGGAGTTGCATAAAAGGACCATCACCTTTGCTCCAGTGCTTCCAGTTACCACTGACCCCACTGAAGATCTCCCTCCCACAGAGACCAGCAAGAGTAGTAGCAGGCTTCCCCGCCTCCTCCCCCCGCCCCCAGTATATCTGCTGAGGTGAGCAGGCCAAACCTGCTGATCTCTTCTCCTGCCACACATAGAGTCCTCTGTTGGGATGGTGTTGGAAGCTCTCCCCGCCCCCCCCAAACAGTTGGTCTTCTAGTTAACACATTCTTGGGAAACATGAGGTCGTTCACACCTCGCAGAGCTACAGTTTCAGGCTGTCTGCAGAATCAGGCAGATATCGCTGCATCAGTTATACTTTGATCACGTTTTCAAACTTTTCTTTGTAGCCATATGAGTTAGAAAACTTGCTATTTTTTTTAAATGAAAGTTGAGATTCTATCCTCATCAATGGACTCCAGGAGTTGGAGCCCTAGGTATAAGAGGCTGTGGCCTACAGTGCCTATGCCTGAATCCAGCTCCGCTTAGGCCAACTGTAGAAGGGGGCTTCAGGAGTATAGATATCCATTCCAAGAGCTGCTTGGGGAACCTGGAGTTAGTTATCTATATCTGTCTAGATATCAGATAGCTATAATATAGTGGTCTCCAACCTTTTTACACATAAAATCACTTTTAGAATTTAAGGATACGTCTTCACTCGTGCTCCCCGTCGACTCCGGAACTCCACCAGAGCGAGAGGCGGAAGCAGAGTCGACGGGGGAGCTGCGGCCGTCGATCCCGCACCGTGAGGACGCGAGGTAAGTCGATCTAAGATACGTCGACTTCCGCTACACTATTCTTGTAGCTGAAGTTGCGTATCTTAGATCGACCCCCCCCCCCCCCCCCCCCCAATGTAGACCAGCATTAAGTGCAACCCAGGATCTACCCCGCCCCTTCCCCGAGGCCCCTCCACTTCCCACGAAGCCCTGCCCCACTCACTCCATCCCCCCTCCTCCATCCCTTGCTCTCCCCCCCACACTCACTTTCACTGGGTTGGGACAGTGGTTGGGAGGGGGTGCGGGCTCTGGGCTGGGACCGAGGGGTTCAGAGTGTGGGAGGGGGCTCCGGGCTGAGCCTGGGGCAGAGGGCTGGGGTGCAGGAGGGGGTGAGGGGTGCAAGCTCTGGGAGGGAGTTTAGGTGCAGGAGGGGGCCCCAGGCTGGGGCACAGTGTTGGGGCGCAGGAGGGGGTGCAGGGTGCTGGCTCCAGGAGGGGGGTCAGGGCTGGGGCAGGGGTTCAGGGTGCAGAAGTGGGTTCAGGGTGCAGGAGGGGGCATGGGGTGGATGGCTCTGGGAGGGGGCTCAGGGCTGGGGCGAGTCTTGGGGTAAAGGAGGGGCTGAGGGGTGCAAGCTCTGGGATGAAGTTTAGGTGCAGGGGGGCCCAGGCTGGGGCAGAGTGTTGGGGTGCAGAAGGGGGCATGGGGTGTTGGCTCTGGGAAGGGGCTCAGGGCTGGGGCAGAGTGTTGGGGTGCAGGAAGGGGTATGGGGTACTGGCTCTAGAAGGGGGGTCAGGGCTGGGATGCAGGAGGGAGTATGGGGTGCTGGCTCTGGGAGGGGGCTCAGGGCTGGGGCTTGGGGTGCAGGAGGAGGTTCAGGGTGCAGGAGAGGGTACGGGGTGCTGGCTCTGGAAGGGGGCTGAGGGTTGGGGTGTGGACTCCCGCCGTGTGGCATTTATCTCAAGCGGCTCCTAGTCGGCGGTGCAATGGGGCTAAGGCAGGCTACCTGCCTGCCAAGGCCCCACGCTGCTCTCGGAAGGGGCCAACACGCCCCTGCGGCACCTGTTGGGGGGGGGCTGCAGTTCCCCGTTCCCAGCCAATGGGAGCTGCAGAGACGATGCCTGCAAAGAGGAGCAGCACACGGAGCCACGTGCCCCTCTGCCCCCTAATCAGGGGCCACAGGGGTGAGATGGCTCCTTCCAAGAGCGGCATGGGGCCAGGGCAGGCAGGGAGCCCGCCTTAGCAGCAGCCCCACTGCACTGCTGGCCTTTAAGTGCCCGGAGGTTGCCATCGACTGGGAGAGTCTCCAGGATCGACCAGTCGATCGCGATCTACGGGTTGGTGACCACTGCTATAATAAAACACAAGAGGCTTGTCTATACTACAGCCAGTTAATCTGGTATTGGGTGTGTTGGGAATTGTTAACCTTCTCATATGGCATATGCAAGTGTGAGGGCATAGCAGCTTTTTATACAGGAAAAACCTTTCAAAGTAAACAAAAGAAAAATCATAAATTTGAACACGTGTAAATATACCATAGATATTATACACCTCTTTAGGAGATCCACGGAGCTGTGCCTGGAATTGCTGGTTAGATGCAACAATCCATAGACTCGGCAATAGCTGAAGGCAATGCCATGTGTGGATGTACTGCATCACTGCAATTTACACCACTTCAGTCTCATCGGTGTAAGTAGCACTGGTAAAATTCTCAAGTGTACACAAAACTTAGGTGACTGGGGAGAAGGGGAAGGATAAATGTTACAATATTGCCTTTCATTCAGATCTCCTAGAGCATGTCACAAAGATGAAGATTCCCAAGACTCATGAGGTAAATAATGATGCTTAGTTATTATGAATTTCTTTAATTCCAAGTTCCTTTTTCCATATTTCACTATTGGCTTTGTATTCTGTTAACGGCTATTTCTGTACCTGGCCTCCCACTGGGAAGTCTGGCAAATATCATGCTTTATACCTGACACCTACGATGACTCTTTAATTTATTAGAGCGACAAGGGGGGTGAGGTAACATCTTTTATTGGGCCAACTTCTGCTGGTGAGAGAGTCAAGCTTTTGAGCTACACAGAGCTCTTCTTTAGGTTTGAGAAAGGTATTAAGAGTGTCACACCTAAATACAAGATCAAATAGATAGTTTAGCATAAGTAGTTAACACATAATCTAAGACACCATTCAAGGTGAAGTGGCCTGTTAACACCTTTGGAGTCATTGGCCAAAAAGAGGGGTTATGGGTTACAGATTATTGTAATAAACCATAAATCCAGTGTCTTTATTAATACACCTCTACCCCGATATAATGCTCAGGGCCGGCGCAACCCATTAGGTGACCTAGGCGGTTGCCTAGGGCACTAACATTTAGGGGGCGGCGACTGCGGCGGCTGGATCTTCAGCCACCCTGGTCGTCGGTGGTATTTCGGGGGTGGGACCTTCTGCCGCCTCTGTCGGGGGCGGCATTTCGGGGATGGGACCTTCCGCCGCCTAGGGCGGCAAAAAAGCTGGCGGCGCTCCTGATAACGCTGTCCTCGGGAGCCAAAAAATCTTACCACGTTATAGGTGAAACCGCGTTATATCAAACTTGCTTTGATCCGCCGGAGGGCGCAGCCCCGCCCCCCCCTCTCCCCGGAGCACTGCTTTATCGCGTTATATTCGAATTCGTGTTCTCTCGGGTCGCGTTATATCGGGGTAGAGGTGTACCATGATTTTTAGTGTCTAGCAAAGCTTTGAATTCAAGCTCCAAGTCTCATCTTTTGAAAGTGTTGTGCAGGTTTCCTTTGGGGATGAGGACTGATAGGTCAGATATAGAGTGATCACTTTGTGAAAAGCTCTGTGTAGCTCGAAAATTTGTCTCTCTCACCAACAGAAGTTTGTCCAAAAAGAGGTATTATGTCACCCACCTTGTCTTTCTCCTACCTGGGACCGACATGGCTACAACAATAATCTTTAATTTATTAGCAGACATGCTATGAAAATAAATCCTCTTCAGTGCCTATGATCGTTACCTAAATTAATCATATTCAGCCAAAATTCATTCACGTTATTCACATTTGGAAAATAAAAACAAATATAAATAATTCATGTGATGAAAAGCCTAGAGTTACTGCTTTTGTACATGTCACTGAGTATTCAACGTTTTCTCTCTCTTGTACCTCAAATATATCACTTTTGCTTTTTGTGTAAAAGCAGAAAAAATGTCTTAATGTACTTTATTCTAAACCTTTCACTTTAGGGATTATGTCAAAAACAGAGTAGTACCTGGGGATGGTGGAGGCTTTTCGCTTAGTGGATTTTCAACTGCCAGTTTTTGCTCCTAGCAAATAAACAAAATAATGTGAGATCATTTGCTGTAACGGTTATCCTTTTCTATTTTAACAACCTCACCATCATCACAGAAATTACACTATTTATCAAACATTTAAGATCCAAGTTTTATCATTACAATTTTGTAGACCTTAGTCTCTTTATATGTAATGAATATTGTGTCTCATTAAACGGATGACAAAAGAAACCGTAAGTATAAGGGAGGAGTGTGGTCTTTTGGATAGAGACAGACTCTGTCACTGCCTCCATTATCCCTGCTGCAAGTCAGTTTAATATCTTGTGCATCAGTTTACCTATTTGTAAAACTAAGTATTAGCAGTGCTTGGCTAGTTAGGCTGAGGTGTAGCCACTTATACATTTCTCCTCACTACTTGATTGATAAAAGAAAGGGGGGGTTGGTTTTTTGTTTGTTTTTTAAGAAAAAGAGGAGAGAAACAATGGTTTCTTACAATAGTGGCTACAGTCCTTTGAGATTACTGCCTACATGAATACACTTTGTGCATGATGCACATGCCTTGGACTCAAAAGTTAGAATTTTCTAGACAACAGTGTCTGTTGGCCCACTGACTTCAAAGGAGTTGAGAGCACTCAGCATCTATGAGGATTAGGACCTAAATTACTTCGATCTGTGGTAGTGTAAGTAATTTGTATCTAGTTATAAACAAACATTTCATTATATACAACCTGTCCACCTAGATAATTATATAGCGACCACAATGTAGTATCTGAGCACTTAAATTACCAAGAAAGCAATGCTAAAGGCCAGCTTCTATCCACAGTCACCTGGTAAAATACTATTTACTGGCAAAATCTGTGAGAGTTCTACCTCCTTCATGCCTCACAAAGTAGTAAGTAGCCAGCTGTTTCACTCATTTCTGGCCACCCACAGATCTTTCCAACTGTGTAAATTGCATTATAGTCAATTTGCTAAGGCAATCAGAAATGGAAACTGCTTTCAAACTAGGGATATTTTTCAGATGAGAAGGAAGATTAAATATGTTAAACTTTTTAATTGTTGACAGAGAATAATGGTTTATTTGCTCATTTAAATATCAGTATAATACTTAAAAGTGTATAAATGAAAGTGTAGTATCATGGCATACAGTTGGGTTTTTTTGTCATATAGCAGACATCTAGAGTCCTCTGGTGGCTATTATAAATTGGTTTCACTGTACTCTGAGTGAAGAACTCCTATACAGGGAAGAGAAGGAAGCTAAAAACTCTGAATTTGTTTCCCTTACTCAACAAAGTGCTGGTGAAGGTACAAGAGCCTCACTAAGTCGTGCTGTGATCCTGTCAAGCAAAGCAGAATAGGGCTGGATCAAGAGACTGCCTGTAGATTCTGCAGGAATGACAGTTACTTACCTTACAGTAGCTGTGTTCCTTCTGGATTTGTTGTCCATATATATTTAACTGGTGGGTACGCATGCACCCAATGCACTTGAGTTTGGATTCTTTTGGCCAGCAGAGTCTTTTGGGGGCTGACCTGAGAGTCCTCGTGCCTCCTACCAAGGACATAAAGGGAGGGGCAATCCCAACAGCCCCTCAGTTCCTTTGCCAATACAGAATCAAGGTGTTATCAGGCTTCATACCAGCGGGGAAGAGAGATGGGTCGTGGAATATACATGGACAATACATGTTAAAGAACCACAGCTACTACAAGTTAGTAAATATTTCCTTTTCTTTCAGTGCTTGTCCATATATATTCCACAGTTGGTAACTCAGAAGCAGTGACCTAGATCACTGGAGGGGAGTGCTAGGAGTCTACCTAAATAGCAGTTGTAGGACAGCTCCACTAAAATTAGCATCGGATCTTGACACCTCCACTACAGGATAATGCTGGGTGAATACATGTACTGCACCGCAAATAGCTGCCCTACCTATGTCCAATATGGAACTTTTCTTACAGGAACAACACAGTGCTCCAGTAGTAGTGCTCACTCTATTGTGTCCCAGTAGGGTGAGCTGTCAGTCTCTTAGATGGGTCTATCTTGCTAATACATAATACAGCTAGATACAAGCAGAAATCCAGTCAGAAACTGTTGAAATGACCTGTCTTTTAGTCCTGTATCCATAAACTATGAATAATCTGGGGGATATTCTCAGTGACTTAGTTCTATCTATATAGAAAGCAAGGGCTCTAAGACCTTCTAGGGTGAAAAGCTACACCTTGCCTTTTATTTTAATGTAGTTTTAGGGGAAGAATAGGTAGATGGATGCCTAGATTTAAGTTGCAGTCAGGGATCACTGCAGTTGGTGTTTCAATGACACCCTCTCTTTATGAAAAATTGTATATGGGGTGTGACCCTACACCCCATATTATTCATAGAGACAATATGATATGAATATGGCATAATTAAGATGTGTTCTATGCAAGATTGGTCCATGTATCACTGGAAAGATTATGATTTACTGAATATGATTATCCTATTTTATACATGTATAATTTCTGTATCTGAAGTTAGGAATATGGACTATGTATCAATTACAAAAATATTTGCACCTGGGGAATGCCCACCAGACAAAATGCAATCAGTCTGGCTGGTTAGTCAAACGGCCATTAGGGAGAACAATAGGACTTTGAAGATGCTAATCTCCCACCTTCCTGAGAAGCTTCCTGGGATGCTGCTTTGACATTGCCGGGTCATGTGATCATGTCACCTGGTACTGGACCCCATCTTGGCCTACTAGTATTTTTCCACTAATAGGGGGTGGGGACCAAACTGGGAAACAAAGGATTCCCACCATATGTAAATCCTATTTAAGGCAGGGAAGTGAGTTAATCAGAACTCATTCTTCACTGAATCCCTGCCCAGGATGACTGCTGAGAACATTTCTCAACGATATCCTAGACTGAGTGTGTAGGTGGCCAGATAGGTTTAGTAAGACTTCAAATCTTTCTTGTGGCAACATGGAGTATCATTGCTCGAATATAGTCTATCCTTTTGAGTTGGAGTCAGTATTGACTTTTCTCTGTTTAATTTTAGGCCTAAAGAGGCAAAAAGATGCAGAGTACACTGAATGGAGTCTGTTACTTTTTTATGCAATCTTCCGAAAATGAGACAGTCATGCATACATGAAAACACCTGTACTCCTTGTCTCCTGGACTAAGCATTTCATGACTACCGTGGGTGTTGTTGCTAGGCTGAATGATAGCATCCTGATAGTAGGCACTGCCCACCTGAGATGTCAGATATCTTCTGTAGCCAGAATTAAAAACATAAGAACGGCCATACTGGGTCAGACCAAAGGTCCATCCAGCCCAGTATCATGTCTGCCGACAGTGGCCAATGCCAGGTGCCCCAGAGGGAGTGAACCTAACAGGTAATGATCAAGTGATCTCTCTCCTGCCATCCATCTCCACCCTCAGACAAACAGAGGCTAGGGACACCATTCCTTACCCATCCTGGCTAATAGCCATTAATGGACTTAACCTCCATGAATTTATCTAGTTCTCTTTTAAACCCTGTTATAGTCCTAGCTTTCACAACCTCCTCAGGCAAGGAGTTCCACAGGTTGACTGTGCGCTGTGTGAAGAAGAACTTCCTTTTATTTGTTTTAAACCTGCTGCCCATTAATTTCATTTGGTGGCCCCTATTTCTTATATTATGGGAACAAGTAAATAACTTTTCCTTATTCACTTTCTCCACACCACTCATGATTTTATATACCTCTATCATATCCCCCCTTAGTCTCTTCTTTTCCAAGCTGAAAAGTCCTAGCCTCTGTAATCTCTCCTCATATGGGACCCGTTCCAAACCTCTAATCATTTTAGTTGCCCTTCTCTGAACCTTTCCTAATGCCAGTATATCTTTTTTGAGATGAGACCACATCTGTACGCAATATTCAAAATGTGGGAGTACCATGGATTTATATAAGGGCAATAAGATATTCTCTGTCTTATTCTCTATCCCTTTTTGAATGATTCCTAACATCCTGTTTGCTTTTTTGACGGCCACTGCACACTGCGTGGACATCTTCAGAGAAGTATCCACGACGACTCCAAGATCTCTTTCCTGATTAGTTGTAGCTAAATTAGCCCCCATCNACTTTGAAGATGCTAATCTCCCACCTTCCTGAGAAGCTTCCTGGGATGCTGCTTTGACATTGCCGGGTCATGTGATCATGTCACCTGGTACTGGACCCCATCTTGGCCTACTAGTATTTTTCCACTAATAGGGGGTGGGGACCAAACTGGGAAACAAAGGATTCCCACCATATGTAAATCCTATTTAAGGCAGGGAAGTGAGTTAATCAGAACTCATTCTTCACTGAATCCCTGCCCAGGATGACTGCTGAGAACATTTCTCAACGATATCCTAGACTGAGTGTGTAGGTGGCCAGATAGGTTTAGTAAGACTTCAAATCTTTCTTGTGGCAACATGGAGTATCATTGCTCGAATATAGTCTATCCTTTTGAGTTGGAGTCAGTATTGACTTTTCTCTGTTTAATTTTAGGCCTAAAGAGGCAAAAAGATGCAGAGTACACTGAATGGAGTCTGTTACTTTTTTATGCAATCTTCCGAAAATGAGACAGTCATGCATACATGAAAACACCTGTACTCCTTGTCTCCTGGACTAAGCATTTCATGACTACCGTGGGTGTTGTTGCTAGGCTGAATGATAGCATCCTGATAGTAGGCACTGCCCACCTGAGATGTCAGATATCTTCTGTAGCCAGAATTAAAAACATAAGAACGGCCATACTGGGTCAGACCAAAGGTCCATCCAGCCCAGTATCATGTCTGCCGACAGTGGCCAATGCCAGGTGCCCCAGAGGGAGTGAACCTAACAGGTAATGATCAAGTGATCTCTCTCCTGCCATCCATCTCCACCCTCAGACAAACAGAGGCTAGGGACACCATTCCTTACCCATCCTGGCTAATAGCCATTAATGGACTTAACCTCCATGAATTTATCTAGTTCTCTTTTAAACCCTGTTATAGTCCTAGCTTTCACAACCTCCTCAGGCAAGGAGTTCCACAGGTTGACTGTGCGCTGTGTGAAGAAGAACTTCCTTTTATTTGTTTTAAACCTGCTGCCCATTAATTTCATTTGGTGGCCCCTATTTCTTATATTATGGGAACAAGTAAATAACTTTTCCTTATTCACTTTCTCCACACCACTCATGATTTTATATACCTCTATCATATCCCCCCTTAGTCTCCTCTTTTCCAAGCTGAAAAGTCCTAGCCTCTTTAATCTCTCCTCATATGGGACCCNGCCATTTTGTTGCCCAGTCACTTCGTTTTGTGAGATCTTTTTGAAGTTCTTCAGTCTGCTTTGGTCTTAACTATCTTGAGCAGTTTAATATTGTCTGCAAACTTTGCCACCTCACTGTTTACCCCTTTCTCCAGATCATTTATGAATAAGTTGAATAGGACTGGTCCTAGGACTGACCCTTGGGGAACACCACTAGTTACCCCTCTCCATTCTGAAAATTTACCATTCATTCCTACCCTTCGTTCCCTGTCTTTTAACCAGTTCTCAATCCATGAAAGGATCTTCCCTCTTATCCCATGACAACTTAATTTACGTAAGAGCCTTTGGTGAGGGACCTTGTCAAAGACTTTCTGGAAATCTAAGTACACTATGTCCACTGGATCCCCCTTGTCCACATGTTTGTTGACCCCTTCAAAGAACTCTAATAAATTAGTAAGACATGATTTCCCTTTACAGAAACCATGTTGACTTTTGCCCAACAATTTATGTTCTTCTATGTGTCTGACAATTTTATTCTTTACTATTGTTTCAATTAAATTGCCCGGTACTGGTAATTTGCTATATATATGAATATAAGAATCCTAGAGGTCAAGATTTGCATACCAGTCATTTGGAACTAGAGTTATAATTACTGAGGCCAGAGTTACCATCCTTAACTTGAAATTGTGGGTGCAAGTGTTCAGTTGTCTCAGAACCAGAATAGGGTGCTGGACACCTTTTTGGGGGGGAATCAGAAGGAAATGAGAATAACGTCCCTTCCCATTGAGTTCCTGAGGTACTTCTTCCACAGCTCCAACATTTAGAAATGACTGCACTCTTGATGCAGCAATCTCCTGTGAGAGGAGTCCCTGAAATGTGAAAGGGAAGGTGTATGTGGGAAGGTCTGGAACAGTGGTGCTGGAACAGGGGGGAGGGGGGCGGGGAGGCAGGGCCCTCCCACTTTTCACTGGGACGGACCCCACCCCCTTCTCCTCTTCCCCCGGAGGCCCCACTCCCTGACGGCCAGCGTGGAGCCCGGCCGGGCAGCCCGAGCAGTTGTGGGAGCCGTGGCAGATCCTCCACCTGCCCGGGTTGCAGGGGGGATGAGAGCCCATGTCCCTGACCCCCAAGCCTGGTCCAGGGCAGGTGGACAGTCCGTGACTCCGTGCTGGCTCCCCACAGCTGCCCGCACAGCTCTCCCTGACCTGGCTCCAGCTGGGAGGGAGGCCTTGGAGGCGCAGCCCGGCCATGGTAAGAGCCGTGTGGGCAGTTGTGGGGAGCCACGGCATGGACCCACAATCTGCCCTGAGCGGGGGACCCAGGGGGAAGGGACACAGGCTGGGGGCTGCTCAGGCCCCCACATGCCGGGCAGGTGGAGGGTCCGCCGCAGCTCCCCACAGCTGCCCGTGTGGCTCTTACCATGGGTAGGCTGCGGCTCTGAGGCCCCCCCACCCTGGCCAGAGCCGGGTTGGGGAGAGTCATGTGGGCAGCTGTGGGGAGCCTCAATCCCTCCACCTGCCCTGCTTTCAGCCCCACCACACCCTGGGTGGGCTCCCTGGCCCCCCTCCGGCTTCCAGCTTGGCCGGGGCGGGGCCTCAGGGTGGGGGGCGGGGCCCTGGCCCCCCCACTTTTGGGAGGGCTCCAGCACCCTTGGTCTGGAACTGAATAGAACAGCCTTCCTCTAATATTTCCAGAACTCAGCAGGCTTTAATGACAGTGTTCCACACCCCACAGAAATGAAACAACTCCCATATGGAGGGGATATAATTAGAAGATCAAAAAGAATTTATATACCACTCCCAAACAAGAAGTCAAATCTGTTGCCTGGATCATGAGAGAGACTAATAAGCAGATATTGTGATGGATCCAGATTACTTCCTTCTCAGAATTTTTTGACACTTTCTAGGTGGTTCAGGCTGCCTATATCCGGAGTAACTGCTGTGGTTGAGGATTAATGTACTTTTGCAAGTCCTTCAGTGTAAGGCCTCAACTGTTTTAGCACTGAAGAGTTCACATCCCTCAAATGCCAGCGCCTCAATTGCTACTTGAAATTCTTTAAGGATCCCTGAAAAGTGGAGCCATGAGGATCTCCTCATAGCACTTGAGATCGCTATCTGCAGCACGAAGCCCTGCTTGGAGGCATGTGCATGTCACAAGCTGACCTTCAGTGATGAGCAACTTAAAATGTTCCCTATTGTCTTGAGAAAGGCTTTTGGCAAATTTAGCCATGGAATCCCACTTCACTTAAATCATATTTAACCAAAAGGTCTTGGTAGTTGATGATTCTCATTTGGAGACATGATGTGAAGTAATTTTTCCATCCAAAAAAATTGTTTTGGGGGGCTTTCCTTGTCTTTTGGTGTTGTTTTAATGTGATCTCTCATTTGATGCAGTAACCACCATTGAACCTGGTGTGGATATGCCCAAAGCCCTAGGAAGAAACCTGGTAGTGATGGTCTGCTCTCATCAATATTGGTACCAGAGAGGCAGGTGTCTGCTAGAGCAATTTAGCTGGAAAAATTTAGCTCTGAAAGTCCCTAACTGATGGGTATTGCAAGATGTCCAGGTACCGAGGTGTGCAAGATGAGCAGGAGCTTGTGTGATTTATTTTTTCCTGAACTACCTCAACTGGAAGCTCCAGCATGTTAGCCATTCTGAGTAACAAGTCTTAGAACATCTTGTCATCATCTGTTGAGGCTATACTCATTGACACAGATAACTCAACAAGTACAGCCTCATCCAGAAATGATGGGGACATATGGGCTGGTGAAAGATGGTCCTCTGACTGAGACTCTCTTCATCTGAGCCATCAGCCTGTTCAGTTGACAGAGGAGCAGACTGAGCTGGTGGTAAAGCCGCCTTATGCAGTGGAGAAAGGGAACTAGTCCTGATTAGAGAAGCAGACACTGGTCTTCTAGATTAGTGAATCCTCCACAGAGCCCAATAAGTCCAAGGCTGTTGATAGGCATAAAGGGTAGATAGCCAAGGGCAATGATACCAGGGAGTACTTTGAGCCTCTTTGAGCTTCAATGCCTAGGGTAATAAAACTCATCCCTTCCTTCCCTCTCAGGTGTAAATTGGCCTGAACATCTGGATCTCAGAGAACAAACCAGTGAAGACTCTCTAATGCCTTCAGTACCTGAGGAGAATGAATAGTCCTCCCTATGAGGAGAGGCTGTATCAGCTGGTGTGCTGAAAGCACTTTCAGATGGTGCTCTGGTCAGTACCATTGATGTCCTCATTTCCCATACTGGAGCAGCAGTCGATGCCAAAGGAGGAAGCTTTAGCACTGCAACAGTGGGGATCCCAGTACCAAAAAGACCAGTAAGTCTTTTGAGCCTATATACAATTTTGGTACGAAATATGTTGTACCAAACATGAAGACAGATGAGTAGATGGCGTCAGTATGAGAGACATGGTACCAGGGGCCTCAGGACCTGGAGGATGATATTGGGCATGTAAGTGGTATCAAGGGAGCTGGTCTTGAGGCACGGTGACTCGTGCCTTACCAGGGGTCAAAGGGACCCTTCTGGGGCCTTGTGCTACCCTTTTCCCTGAGGTTCAAGAGGATTTATGGCTCCCTGAGGAAGGACCTGGTGAAGGAGAGAGAGATCTAATTTTTGTGTGGACTTGGTACTCCTTTCTCCTCTAAAGCCTTGTGATTTTACCAGACAAGGGGGATGGCTTTTTAGAAGCATTTACTTTGACTTCACAAGTTGAAGACACAACGGGAGTACTTTTATATGATGACTGCTCAGAAGCTGCTGCCTATTGGGAAGAGGTTGCAGGCGGCCAGGCCTAGTGGTTGGAGTCCAAATGCCACAGCCCAAGGTCAAAGTAGAGTCAGAGCCGGGAATCGGAGCTGGAGGTCAGAACCAAAGTCAGAGTCCAAATGCCAGAGCCAAGAGTTGAGACAGAACTAGGGCTGAGGGTCAGAACCAGATTAGCTGGAGTCAGGGAAGGCAGGAGCAGGGTGGGTTCCAAGGCAGCAGCAACACTGGAACAAGACTGGGTGCTGGGCAGGTGTGGCAGTCTACACCATTAAGTTCACCCCTTTTATGAGACTATGATACATTTTGTACAAAGTATGCCTTGTGAGATATCATTTAAAAACTCAATCTGCTGCATATTATTGTCCTGGTTAAACATGTGTATCAATATTGTATGTAAAGTTATAAGTTTCTACTGTATAACATTGCTGTAATAAATTCCAGAGTTAGAAAGGCAGGCCCAAACCAATTCTTTAGAGACAAAGACACACTGGCACCCCCAGACAGGTATTAACAAAGTCAAGTGGGCTATCACTTAGTTATGCGACCATTCTCTGACGCGGGAACAACGGTTCAAACCTCACATCTAAAAGGCACTGTTTGTCACCAGGACTCAGCCAGAATGTTTCTAGCACAACAAACTGAATTATAAAGAGGGGAGAAAAATGCTTGACCTCACTCTCCTCCATCTCTGCTCGTGACATCAACAACTCTCAAAGAACTGAACTTGGGGAAGGGAAGTCCTGTCTGGAAGGCTTTTCAGCCAATAAAGACTGCTGTAAGCTTACTTTTTGCTTTTAAATGTACTTAGTTTGTTAAATTAGGCATTTAGCTCACATTTTATCTTTTATTTCTGTTGTAACCAATCCTAACCAATCATTACTTGTAGTCCTTAAAATCTTTCTTTTCTTTCTGTATTTAATAAACGTGTTTCACTGTTTTATCAAACCAGTGTGTTCGGATTGGGAAACTCAATTTGTGATAACAGCTGGTGCATATCATTTTCCATTGATGAAATGACAGACTTTATATGAGCTTGCATTGTTCAGTAGGGTGCTGGACAATACAAGATGCAGATTTCTGGTGGAAAGTCTGGGGACTAGAGAATCTGCTGCTGTTCTTCTGCAGTGTAATTCATGAGTGGCTAGCTAGTAACACTCAATACTGGGCAGCTGGGAGCAAGTTACATGCTGGAGGCTGTGTGTTAACTGGCCAGGGGTGGCTGTTCACCAATAAAGCAGTGTAAAAGGTATCCCAGGTTGGAAAACTCAGGAGATGCAGCTATTCAGCAGTCCAGATTGTAACCTGGGGAATGTCACTGCAGGTCTAGGCTGAAGTGAGGTTGGGGGCAGGGCAAGGTCTAGGCTCAAGCAGTGGAGGAGCGGAGCAGGTCTTGGAATGAGGCAAGCAGAGGGAGGCAGAGAACCCACAGACATGTGCGTTGAACATCCAGCGAACTGCTGCTGGCTTAAGAACCGGCTTGCTAGGTTCCTCAGTCAATCAAGCAGGGCTGTCCATCAGGCAGCCTGGCTGACTCTGTAGACTAACGGAAGACTGAGCAGGCACAGCTGCAGGGCCTTACTCCTGACACTTCCCCAGGATGCACTGACCTTTTCAGCAGGAGCATTTTCAGATAAGACTTCCTAGCTCTTTGGGTTCTTTTAGAAAATAATGTACAGAGAGCACATCTTTTTGTAATGTGCCTCACCCAGACACAATCAACAAATGGTGTGCTCATCATTGAGAGGCATTACAGCCTAATATGAAGGACAATTTTTAAAACCTGGAGATTTGTGTTCAGTCATAATGATGTACCCCATAACAGGGCCTAACTCCCAGGTAAACAAAGGAGTGTATTTCCTTCTAAAAGGAAGAAAGGAAACACTATCAAAACTCTGTAGCACTAATGACTGATTAACTGCTAAGCACCTACATTTATATTTACATAGCAAAGAATAGTCAGCACAGTGAATGAAGAAACTTGGACACTGCCAGTTCTGACTTGTAGCCAGAGAAGGGAATGAAAGGTGGCTGGGGTTGCCCCATCTTTTGTGCACTCAGTTGGAGATATGCGGACACTCAAAGCACAATCGTAACCACCAACGACACTGCTGACCAAAAGAATCTAAAGTGCACTGGGTGCATGTGCACCCAACAGTGGAATATATATGGACAAGCACCCAAAGAAGAAATGATTAAATTGGAGGCTTGATGGGGCACTCTTTTCCTCCACAGGTACTAAACCAATGTCCCAGCAAGGTAATTATGGGACACTGAGCCTACATTACTTTTCACAAGAGTAGGAAGTGTTAAACCCAGTGTCCTGGCCAAATTCTAGCTCAGGAACACCAAATCCCCTTAACTTTGGTGAAGCTTGGAACAGATTCTGAACTTTACCACTTACATATGTCTCTTGTTTTTATATGCTACCTCCCTAAATTCCCCTTGAATTTTCATTTATTTCTTCCTCAGTGCTTGTGTGAATCTGTTATGTAGTGTTTCTGCATCCTGCATTGCTGCTGTGCTTCACCTCAACAGTGGTTGCATTTCACTAAAGGGTGAAGTGATCCCTTTATAGAGACCATCCATATAATGTGCTTTGGGATCTTTTAAAATAAATGATTATCTTCATTAACCTGTAGGTCAGTTGTAAAAGGCTCCCTTGGTGACGACAAAATAACTTTCATCAGATCAATTCTTAGTCATCAACCCCTGATGACACTTTTTTTCAAAATGCATTGTAATCATTACCTTCACCATACTCTTACCTTTAAATTCAAAACAGGAGGTTCATCTTCTGTTAAGGAAAAATAATAGATGGTCTTTGAATCAATTCAAAACAAAAATCTTTACAAGTCCATAAATATTCCCAAATGAGTGCTCAGATTAGATAATTTAACTCCTCTTCCATTATAATCCAGACATTTTATTATAATATTGATATGAAGTGTTTATTTTAGCTAATACTGCAGAGAGAGAAATGTGGGAGAAATCAAGTTTTATTGCTATCTTCCTCTAGCTCAGGGGTCGGCAACCTACGGCACGCATGCCAAACACGGCACGCAAGCCGATTTTGAGTGGCACGCTGCTGCCTGCCGCGGTCCCGGCCCCCAGCCCTACTCAGCCCCCCTGCAGGGGCAAGAGGCAGATGCTTGGTCCTGCGGCAGCCAAGCTCCCCTCTTCCCCCCGCCTGGTGCTTTCCTGCCCCTCCCCCTCCCTGCCGCCGATCAGCTGATCGCCATTGCGAGGGGGAGTGGCAGGAGTGGCAGCGTGCTCGCTGCTCCGTCGAGGAGGCAGAAAAGAGGTAGGGATGGGTCCTTGGGGAAGGGGGTGGACCAGGGCATATACCTTCCAGCCCCCTGCCACGAGCCGCTCAGGGCAGGGGGCTGGGCGCACCCCCATGAGCCGAGCCCCCCAGCCCTGACCCCCGAACCCCCCCACACACCCCGCCTTCTGCCCTGCATCCCCCCCGCCCCCACCCCTCTGCCCTGACCCTTGAACCCCCACACACACCCAGCCTTCTGCCCTGCACCTCCACACACCCCCAGCCCTCTGCCCTGACCCCTGAACTCCCCCCCACACCCAGGCTTCTGCCCTGCACCCCCACACACCCCCAATCCTCTGGCCTGACCCCTGAACCTCCACACACACCCAGCCTTCTGCCCTGCATCCCCCCAGCCCTCTGCCCTGACCCCTGAACCCCCACACACACCCAGCCTTCTGCCCTACACCCCCACAGCCCTCTGCCCTGACCCCTGAACCCCCCCCTCTGCCCTGAACCCCCCACACACACACCCAGCCTTCTGCCCTGCATCCCCACAGCCCCCATCCCTCTGCCCTGACCCTTGAACCCCCACACACACACACCCAGCCCTCTGCACTGACCCCCCAGGTCTGGGGTCCCGGCTGCTGGCCCCTTGCCAGCTGGCGTCCCGGCCGCAGGCCCCGCTCAGCCTGCTGCCAGCCTAGGTGAACAGAACCCCAGTCTGGAAGTGGGCTGAGCAGCCTGGCGGCGTAAGATCAGCATTTTAATTTAATTTTAAACGAAGCTTCTTAAACATTTTGAAAACCTTGTTTACTTTACATACAACAATAATTTAGTTATATAATATAGACTTATAGAGAGAGACCTTCTAAAAAACATTAAAATGTATTACCGGCACGTGAAAACTTAAATTAAAGTGAATAAATGAAGACTCGGCACACCACTTCTGAAAGGGGTGCCTACCCCTGCTCTAGCTTATCTTTCTATTCTTTTAGGACCTCATCCAAAGCACAAATGAAATACTCTGTAGTGAGGCCGAGTGGCCTCCTACTGAGCCAGAGGGGGAGGGACCACTCTCTGAGCTTGGGTAGGTGGAACCAGGCTGTGCCCGCCCCTCCCACCAGAAGTCAAAAGGCAGGACAGGAAGTATAAAGGGCGGGTCCTGGAGCTTAGCTGAGATGTAGACTCTGGAGGAGACAAATGCATTCTGCCACCTTCCAAGCCTGAAGACTGAAGGGGAGCCCCGCCACACTGAGGACTGGCAGAGCTGCTGGAGAAGCCAGCTGACTGAGACACCAAGGAATTGCTGGGACTGCCGCTGACTACCTGCCCTGAGGAGATGGAGAACACCCACAGATCCAGGTACACCCCGAGGGGAGGGGAGGAAGTGGCCCAGGGACAGCCAACTCCAGTCTGGCTGCATTGCTGCCTGAAATGCGGTCAGTGTGTTGCTGCTGGATTCCCCGCTGACCCAGTAGTGGAACACTCTGCCACTGTTAAGGCCCTTGTCTGGGACCCAGTAGAGTTGGGTGGGCTTGGGTGGCAGTCTCCACACCATAGGCCAAGATGGCTCCAATTGTCTGCAGTCTACCGGAGCCAAGACATCAGGCAACAGACTGCCCAATGCTCTGCTCCACCTCAGGGGTCAGAGAAACCCCCCTTCCGAGCTCCCTAATTGTTTGGTGCCCCACCCTGCCTGAAAGCCAGGGCCCCTAGACTCTTCTTGCTGCTCTGCCCTGACTGCAGGCCAGAGCCCCCTACTCTGTTTGATGCCCCCTCTGCCTGAGGGTCTGGGCCCCTAGACTCTGTATTGCTCTACCGAGACTGAGAGCCAGAGCCATAGAACATTTAGTGCCATGCCCTGACTGAGGGCTGGGGCTCTCACACTATTTACTGCTTGTTTGCCCTGCCCCTACCTGGGGGGTCAGAGCTCACAGACTACTCATTGTCCTGCCCTGCCTGAGGGCCAGAAGCCTCTAGACTGTTTGCTACTCTGCCCTACCTAAGGGCCCAAGCCCTAAACCTTTGCTGCTCTGCCCTGCCTAAGGGCCTGAGCTCTAGACTGTTTATTGCTGCCAGAGCATACAGGTGGCTTATAGCCTGCCTGGCCTGAAAGCCGGATCTCCTTAAGACCGAGGGCTTGTCTACACTGGCAAGTTTTGTCGCCAAATGCATGGGACTTTTGTTGCGAAAAACGCCCAGCTTTGGTGACAAACTTCCACCCCTAAGAGAGACTTTTGTCTTTTCCCCTCCCTTTATCATCGACAAAGAGCCAGTGTAGACACTGCTGATTGTTTTGTCGACAGAACTGGCTCCCGCCAGTATCCCACAATGCCTGCCCTGATTGCTCTGCTCAGTATTTTTATCTCTGCTGCCCTGCAGGCATGCGCCCCTCACCTTTCAAAGCTCCAGAAAGTATCTGTGTGCTGCTCCGTTTGGGGAACAAACAAAGAGCAAATCATTGGAATGTTCCTGTTCTGCCCTGCACTAGGAACACAGCAGCAGGCAGACTGCTGTGCTGCTTTGCCATTCCTCAGCACGGAGAGCTCACAGAGCTACTCATGATGCTACTCTTGGCAGCTGAGGGGACTGTGGGAGAACTGGGAGAGAATCCCAAGATGCGCAGCGATCAGCTCTTCCTTCCCACAACACTGCACTGTGGGATACATACCCACGGTGCATTGCTCACCCTGTCGATGATGGTGTCCCCAGTGTGGACGTGATCTGTTGACAGAGGGAGCAAGTGTGAACACCCTTTGGTGATTTTTGTTTTGTTGACTTTTGGGTGTCGACATAAGTTTTGTCAACAAAACTTGATAGTATAGACAAGCCCTGAGTCCACTCCACACTGGAATTCTAATTCCCTGACTGTAGGCGACGCCCATTAATGTAGTGAGGTGGAGTGGCCTCCCACTGACCCACAGGGGGAGGGCCCACCGCTAACGCACTACACTCCTATTGATTTCACTGGGCATTGGTTTTACTGCAGGGCCAATACAATTCTGTGACAGTCTAAGATTCTGAGGCTAAATAAGATTGTGAGGGCCGTAGATACAATAGTAATGGGTCCCCATAAGTACCTCAGACAGATAAGCTATGCTAAGACCTGATCTACACTACAGTGTTAGGTGGATGTAAGGCACCTAATGTCAGTATACGTGCTACAGGCTTGCTCCCGCTGATGTAAGTGCCCTACTACACCGACATAATAACTCCACCTCCACGAGAGGCACAGGGCTTAAGTTGGTGTAGTTAGGGTGATGCAGTGTCCCTGTAGAAATCTAGTCAATTTAAAAATATGACTTATATCTATTGGCTGTCATTCTTGGCTGGAGCTGTGAAATTGACAAGAACACTGGCTCTCGGCTCTCCAGCAGGGCTGCTGCCTGGTCTCGGCTCCAACCCGGGCTGCCTCCCGGCTCCGATCCAGGCTGCCGCCTGGACTCTCGGCTCTCCAACAGGAGCACGGCAGCCAACTGGACTCTAGGCACAGCTCTCCCCACCAGGAGCTTGGCTGCCCCCCGGGCTCTCTGCTCCCTGCCGGGAACAGGGCAGCTGCACCAGACTTCTCAGCTCCCCACTGGGAGCATGGCTGCACCCGGTGAGGAGTTTCGCACCCAGAGTCCAGTCAACTGCCATGCTCCCGGTGGAAAGTGGGGAGCTGAGAGCCCAGGGGGACAGCTGGGCTCTCGGCAAGGAGTGGGGACCCAGGCTGCCGGCGGGGAGCTGCGCACGTTGCTGAGAGCCCTGGCTCTCAGCCCCCCACATGACCCCTCTTAAGTCGGCGGAAGCACTCCTGGTGAGAACGCACACCACCGACAGAAGAAGGGCAATGTGGACATGAACCACTGCAGCAATTACTGCGATGGCTGTAAGTCGACCTAACATAGGTCAACTTAAGTTTATAGGATAGACATACCAGCCGAGTAGAGGAGACTCAGCACCTCGTGACCACTGGGAGCTGCAGATTTGGAGAACTCGGAATATGAGATTGTGGGGAAAAAAGTAGGAGTCCCTTATCAGAATTAGGAGACTTAACAGGCTGCTTCTTGAATTGACTGAAAAAAGGCAAGCCATTGCTTGAGTGCACTCTCTTTTTCCATCAGCCAGATACTCTAAGCGTGCTGCCCCAATGATACCCCCAACTCTGACAGTCCAAGAAGAGTGGGACCAACCTGAAAACCTGAACTGAGATCCCCTGAAGGGCAGCATAATTTGTTTACATGGAAAGAAAAGCTAAATTTGTATTTTAAGCTCTAAGAGTTTATGATAATTGTATTATAAATTTTGAAAGCAAATAATACAATTACAAAGATAATGAAAATACGTTGGGAGAGAGTTCAATTCATTTTAACTGATCTTGTATATATGCTAAATCTTCCCTAGTACGCCAGCATTTTTAGTGTTCTGTAGTGTTTTGGTTCTAGGCTAAACGCATGAGCTACTCTCTCAAAAGCAGGATGGGAATTGATTAACCTAGTTCAAAACTGGGCAATTTTAAATCACTGGAGAGGAATATAGGAACAGCTGCTGTTAAATGAAAACTTGCAACTAGAAATCTAGTCAATTTAAAAATATGACTTAAGAGTAGCTTCAAGTATTACACTAGCCTATGAATTTCTCTGCCACTTCTTCAAGTTTTTAGTCACATTTATCTATTTTTAAAATGTCTTCTCTCTTCACGTTGAATACTCAGACAGAGAAAATGGACTATAACAGAGTAAATGGTGAAAATGACTGTACACAAAGTACTGCCAAACACGTACAGCAAACAACTTGGGGAAAAAAAAAAAAGATGTTTTCCTCTAATCTTTTCAAGGTATAATTTTAGAAATTTGTTTTAACAATAGCAGCTAAAATATTGTGAGACAGAAATGTTATTTTTTTTAACTAGATGATGTCTCTAAGTGCTACAAAAAGTCACTCTTAAGCCCACTTATTAATAAATAAAATTACTTCTCTCACAACTATCTTTAAAATACATTTGCCAAATAATTTAATTCACAAGTCTTTTGTATTTTAGGCCTGGCTTAGATTACGACTCATTTATTTTGTAGTAACTTTAGTACAAAATCACAAATTACAGCTAAATTTTATTTAAATTTTTTTGTTTGTTTGTTTTACACCAAATGTCACTTGGCATGACACAGACACATGAATAGGAGGGGAATAAGCAAAAAGAGGGTCGGGGCACAGAGCATAATGAAAACAAAGTTAAGGGGAAGGTGGTATAGTGGATTATTTATGCATAAACATTTGGAGACCTCAAATACCATTTCAGGACAGAGATGAAACAAGTATGGAGGTGGGAGAAATTTATAAATTATTATTATTTTAAATTATTAGCCTTCTCCTATTTTCCATGGCAATAGGGTGATAAGAAAAGATTCAGGTGCACTGGCACAGATGAATAGAGAAATTTGCATATCAATTGACAACACTATGGCTAGCTCAAGAAAGTGCTGTTAGTCCCTTCTCTTCCTAAGCACTTAAATTCCCCCTAAAAACGTATTTTATAAGATGCTAAACGGGAACATTGAACAAAAAGGTATCAAATGAAAATGGAACATGTTTGGTATATACAAGTTAAAACTGCTTCAGTTTCAAGTGTAGGGAAGATTTTACCTCTGATTCCTGCATATAACTTCTATATATGGGAATCCCTTATGTACGACAGGGAGAATGTACAAATAATACTACTGTAGACACAAACTTCAGTATTAGACATATATCTTCCAACACCCATTTTATAACTAGAAATACATTTTCTTGTAAGAAATGCAAATACAAAGAACCTCTTGACATTAATTTTTCCTCTATCATAAAGCAGCAATGGAATACAAACTACTGCAAAATACATTTTGTGTGTTATCAGTCCTGACCTCCAAACTAATACTGCCTTTGACTCTGCTCCCATAGAAAAACATAAAACTTACATCAAAATCTTATTTTTTCTGCACTAGGAGCAAGAGAAAATTAAACTCTGGTGGCTCTTTCCTGTTACTGCTGAACACACGACTCCTATTGACTTCCGTGGGACTGAGCACATGCAACAGCAATACAACAAAGCCCTGGGTTCCACTGGAGACTGCAAGTCCTGTAAGTCACAAGGACCTGATTGATTAAATGAAATGTGTGAAAAGTTACTGACATTAACATGCCTACAACTTTAGGTTGAATTCCTGACTCATTAAAGCCAATGGTAATACTCCCATTGACTTCAGTGGGGCCAGGATTTCACCCATGATGTACAACCATTTCCAGGAGACCTTGGACAACAGAAAAATTCAGAAGCAAATGTTTCAGATTTGAACAGTTCACAAAAAGACATCCACCTGCTTCAATATAGCATTCTGATTTAGTATTAGAGCAGTCATGGCTTAATGAATCCTGATGTCCACAACAGTTGATAGTCTAAGTAGGGTTATTACTGCGAAATAGGTTTCTTGACAATTGGATGACTGGCTCGGCTCTTTGTAAAGACCTGATTAGACTGCGGTTGTAGGAATACAGATTTCTCAATATCACTAAATAAAATAAGGAGTCACATGACCTAAACAGTCACTGAAAACAGTAGGCATTAAAACTGAAAGCTCTTCAGTGGGCAGAAAAATGTTAATGATAGGAAAAATAAAGAGAGTAAAGTAATGAAGGCTTTACTCAAGTCTTTGGGGATGGCTGTTTAGTAGGGCTGTATAAAAGGACTGACACATAAGTAGTTTCAGATAATACAAATTTGTATGAAGGCAAAGTTTTAGGTAAAAATCCTGGCCTTACTGAAGTCATAAGAACAGCCATACCGGTCAGATCAATAGTCCATCTAGGCCAGAATCCTGTCTCTGGTCAGTGCCAGATGCTTCAGAGGGAATGAACACAATGGGGCAATTTTGAATGATCCATCCTCTGCCATCCAGTTTCAGCTTCTGGCAGTTGGAGGTTTAGGGACACCCAGAGCATGGAGTTTCATCCCTGACAATCTTTGCTAATAGGTCCATCAGTGGCTATCTTCCATGAACTTATCTAATTCTTTTTTGAACCCATTTATACTTTTGGCTTTCACAACATCCCATGGCAATGAGTTCCACAGGTTGACTGCATTGTTTGAAGAAGTACTTCCTTATTTTTATTTTTTTTTAAACTTGCCACCTATTAATTTCCTCAGGTGACCCCTAGTTCTTGTGATAGGTGAAGTGGTAAATAACACTTCCCTATTCACTTTCTCCACACCATTCATGATTTTATAGACCTCTATTGTATCCCTACTTAGTCATCTATTTTGTAAGATGAACAATCCCAATCTTTTTAATCTCTACTCAAAGCTGTTCCACACCTGTAATCATTTTTGTTGTACTTCTCTGCACCTTTTCCAATTCTAATATATCTTTCTTGAGATGAGGCGACCAAAATTGCACACAATATTCAAGGTGTTGGATTTATATAGTGGCATTATGATATTTTCTGTCTTATTATCGAGCCCTTTCCTAATGGCTCCTAACGTTGTTCGCTTTTTTGACTGCTGCTGCACATTGAGCAGATGTTTTCAGAGAACTATCCACAATGACTCCAAGATTTCTTTCATGAGTGGTAATAACTAATTTAGATCCCATCATTTTGTATGTATAGTTGGGATTATATTTACTTTGCATTTATCAACACTGAATTTTATCTGCCATTTTGTCACCCAGTTTAGCGAGATCCCTTTGTAACTTCGCAGTCAGTTTTGGACTTAAATATTGTGAATAATTTTGTATTGTCCTCAAATTTTGCCACCTCACTGTTCCTCTTTTTCCAGATCATTTATGAATAAACTGAACAGCACAAGTCCCAGTACAGATCCTTGGGGGACCCCATTACTTACCTCTCTCCATTGTGAAAACTGACCATTTATTCCTACCCTTTGTTTCCTATCTTTTTACCAGTTACTGAGCCATGAGAGGACCTTCCCTCTTATCACATGACTGCTAAATTTGTTTCAGAGCCTTTGATAAGGGACTTTGTCTCAAAGACTTTCTGAATGTCCAAGTATACTATATTGACTGGATCACCCTTGTCCATCTTTGCTGACTGGCCAAAGAATTCTAATAGATTGGTGAGGCATGATTTCCCTTTACAAAAGAGCTATTGACTCTTCCCCAACACACTGTGTTTATCAATGTGTCTGATAATTTTGTTCTTTACTATAGTTTAAACAATTTGCCTGGCATGGAAGTTAGGCCTGTAATTGCCAGGATCACCTCTGGGGACTCTTTTAAAATAGGCATTACATTAGTGATCCTCCAGTCATCTGGTACTGAGGCTGATTTAAGCGATAGGTTGCATACCACAGTTAGTAGTTACCCTGGGAGGTTAAAAAGTAGGAAAAAATCACTTAAAAGTATGTTTGTTTACCTTCCACTTGTATATTTGACTGGTCTACTAAAATCGGAAATGCAGCTTCATGGGATGAAATTTCATTCTCATCAAGATCAACACTAGAAGATACTGGAAGCTTTACCTGGATGAAAATATCACAGAGAAGTAACCGTATTATATAAATTCAGAGAACATTCTAAAAACAGTCCATGCACATTTGCAGGCACACAAGTGCATGCAACACATTTATAGCATTAATGCTCACACCAGTCCTTAGAATGATCGTTGCAAGGAAATGTCTTAAGATAATACTTAAATTCATATTTTCCACTTTTTTCCTTTAGATTTACATCCATGAAAATCTTAACAGTAATTAACAATAGATAAGGAATTATGGTATTTTCTTAGCTCACAACAAGGTAATGGTCCCTCTATTTTGCCCAGTTAAGTCTGTAAAAGCACCTTACCTTTCACTTGTTACATACAGTATATAAACTCACTGTTTATACATAAAACATATATACAATATATCTCAATCTGTTCAATAAAATTACTGTGTGCATATTTAGGGAATCAAGAATATAATATACCTTAAGATTGTATTGTCTGAGCTGTTTTACCTGTCAACTACATACCAGCACCCCATACACTTCTCTCTCTCTCCCTTTCTCTTTTCTTTTCCTCTGCCCTTTCACTGACTACCCTCTCTCTGCTTCACCTAAGGGTATTTTTTGCTTCCTTTCACAGACATAGCATTTTGCTGCTTCTCATCTGCTCTGTTACTTTTCTTTCTGTCTGTTAAATTTTTAATATCATCTTGGCACAAAGCTCCAAACTGCACTTTACGTGTTCCCTAGAAGTGTTAAACTGCTCGCTCTCTCTCGCTCTCTCTCATAGGCAGACAATCCAAATCCACAACATGGAAAAATCTACTGGAATCAAAGATACGGGGTCTTTCTGATAACTGCTGTATGATTCAAAATCTCTCAGTCTCTAGGCATGCTGTCACGGATCCACAGGATCTGGTGAATGCCCAGCTTGTAACCAGTCCCTTGGGAATGATCCCTTTAGTGTGCCAGGCCCTGAGAACCCACATGGTTCTGCACGGGCAGGCCCCTAACCTCCAAGACTGGGCCTTTAGGCACCAGCAAACCTGGTCTTTCTCCATGGCTCCCTGCAGCACATCCAACCAAGCCAGACTCCCATGGGAGGCTTGTACTGTACCCCTTCAGCTCCTAGTGAGTATTTCCAGAGACAGCAGGCAGCAAACAGAATCTGAAAGTCCTTAGGTTAGCAAAGACAGGCAAAGGTTAGCCATAGTCCATCCCAGCCAAGTTGTGATGGACTCCATCTCTGTCCCTGTCTCTCTCTCTTTTCTCACCCCAGGTGAGAGCAGCCAACCCTTTATCCCTTGGCTGGTCACCTCCCAGTCATTTGTTCTCCAGGCAGGGCCACACTGAGTTCACATCCCCCGCCTGCCAGTGCTTCCTCCCGTTGAGTGTAGATCATTCACTTTCTGGACCCTCTGTTGATCTGGGTTGATTTCAACCAGTTTCTTAACAACCCAGTCATTTTACCCCAACAAGGAAGTGACACATACACCTAATATCTCCTGTGCTGTTCCAGGAACAGTGTTAACCCTTTGCCCCTCACTGGGTGGGAATGCAAAACACATAGGGAAACTGAGGCACATATAGGAATCAAACATATTACAAAAAATTTCCACTTCCTCACATAGGCATCTATCTGCTCATCACTGTGATATTGGAGCAATATCTAAGCTTTCAATATTCGTAAAAGTGATATTTCTTGTACTTCTAGTTTAAAAAGTAATCTTTATAACATACAGTAAATCAGTAATGGTTGGACACTTGAGTCTTCAACCCGACTGGCTGAAACAATAACCCCAAAGAGATTTTGATTCTGAGAACTATGCATCCCACACACAAACTATTGGATATGGATCTTGCTACAATTACTCATCACCTCAAGATTAGATTATTCTAATGTACTGTCCAGGGGGCTACACCTTAAGGTATTTGGAAACAAGTTTGTGTGGCACATAGTTGTCTGTACATTAAGTGGTGCTACAGGCACTGAGAACATTGTACTAACAATCTGAGATCTGGACTGGCTTCCAACTAGTTTCCAGGTAGAATCTGAAGTGTTTTGTCACCTGTAAAACGCTCAGTGGTTTGGGCCCAGACTACCAGAGGGACCACCTGTATCTCCAGGTAATACTGAAGCACACTGTGATCATCTGCAAAGACACTCAATCTAACAGCTCCATATCTATCTATGATGGGCCTTTAACTCTAACTCGCTTCCTATCTACTCTGACAAAGGCCAGATTATTTGGCCTTCAGGGCCTGCTGCAGACACTCATCTATTTCCCCAGGCTTTTCAGGGAGGAGTGGGTTGAAGGATGTGGTTGGGAATGGTTGAGTGCAAATTATTATTTAGTGGTGGTGGTTGCATTAAGATTTAACTTATTAAATGAGCTAAGTGTGGTATTAAAATGTGGTACATCATCAAGTGACTTTGGGTGATGGAGGTTTTGGTTTTATTTATCCTTTTGTTTGTATATGTGCATAGAGCTTGGAAGGATGCTCTTAAATAATAATAGTAAATAATAAGCAAATAGGTACTATGTTCACTCAGTTGGACAAGTAAGAAATAGGATATGCTATTTCTAATCATTATGTAGGCTTTTGATGTGCAATTTTGCCAGTATGCTGTTTTGTAGATTTTAACTATCTTTGTGCATCAATAAAAAGCTGGTAGGTCAACTTTCATGCCAACCAGCCATCACAGTGTCCCTTTCAGGAAATATATTTCAAATAAATGTAAAAATATTGAAAACTACTTTGAAACTGCAATTCTTTTATTTTAAACTTGATTTCGCCCTATATTATTTTATAAAAAAACATGAAATATAGAAACAGCTCCACCTTATGGCCACGATTATATCTGTCATCTATTTGTAACTGAAGTAAGGCCAGTGAATGTATCCTTTGGTGCAGGAGTCAAGACTTTCTTGAATTAAGAAATATACATAAAATGATGTCAACGTTTACATAAAGCAAAGGTGATAGAACTGATTCCTATTTCTGTGATACCAATGTCATTCAGGATTAATTCCACTTACGTAAATGGGGATGGACTAGTGTAAAACAGGTCTGAAAGCAGAATCAGGAAATGGGGTCTAATGTGTAAATCAAACAAGTTTTCCAAGTTAAGTTGAAGATTGTTTTTACATTTGTTGGTGAATGAGAGACTCCTTCTATAGCAGGTACCTGTAACTTTTCCAGCTGAACATATATATTTTCAATTCCTAACGTGTCTGAGCACAAAAGAGCCACTTGGTTGCTAGAGATGACATAGTCATAATATTCAATGCATACATTGTTTTAAATTTACTAAAAATTCAGGCAATTCTAATACATTAGGAACAAAATGTATTGTTTAGCTTATATTTTGATTAATAAAAGTAGCAGTTTTGTTGTTACAGGTCATTACGCTCCCTGAAATGCCTTTATATGCAAGGTAACAAGGTTATTTCCTATTATGTCTTGAGAAAATACTGCAAGAAACAGAATTATTTTTTTCCAAGATGGACTGACTCCAAATCCAATCAGGCAAGGAAAAGGTTAACAGCCTGAGGTGGAGGAAATGGGAGAGGGGCCTTCCTCACACCAAAGAAACTGCCAGGGCTTCCAGTTATGGAGGGTGGATCCTCCAGCTGGGGCTCATTAGAACAGGAAGAAATAAATAGAAGGCATTAGTAAATGGACTTATTCCTTTCTAGGAGGAAAAAGAGGTTGAGGAGGCTCCTGGACTTGACCAAAACTCTCATGGAAAATCTTCTGTACAGAAAATCTTGATCCCGGGAGAAAGCTGTGCTTTGCTGTGGGGAAAACAGTGAGTGAGAAACTGTTTTGTCCTTTTATTTTGGATCTGGCTAAGGGAAGTCGTGACAGATACCTTTACCCTTGATTAGGGCTGAGAATTCCCAGTTGTGGGTATATGGTGTCCTTAAAAGAGTAGGATGCTTTATTTTTTCTGCTGGTTAATAAAGGCTCTATGAAGCTATTTGCTTTAATGTAACTTGGGAACAATCACAGGTCCTTAGTGGGTACACCTCTACCCCGATATAACGCTGTCCTCGGGAGCCAAAAAATCTTACCGCGTTATAGGTGAAACCGTGTTATATCGAACTTGCTTTGATCTGCCAGAGCACGCAGCCCCACCCCCCGGAGCGCTACTTTACCGCATTATATCCGAATTCGTGTTATATCGGGTCGCGTTATATCGGGGTAGAGGTGTATTTACTATTTGGGGACCTGAATGGCTAAAACTATGCTACCAACCCTTACTGTCCCTCCAGCTACAGGCAGGCCCATAAAAATAAGCATCATCAATGGGATAGGAGGAGGTGATTGAGGTTGACAAAACACAGAGGCTGAAACGGGCTGGGCAAGGAGACTGATTGGGAGATGGGGAGAGACTCAAAGCCAGATGGCTGGAGAGGGAGGGAGCACTGAGATTGAATGAGGAGCTGAGGGGACTGGGGAAGCTGGACAAAGAGACTGGGCCTAGGAAGCAGTATGGGGGGGTTCAAACAGATCTGATGAGGAGCGAGGGTTGGGGGGGAGAACTGAGACTGGCCGGGCAAAGAAACTGGGACAAGGGAGCGAGGTAGGGGACAGAGACTGAGATTTGAATGAGAAGCCCAGAGAGGGGGGAGATTACTGGAGGCCAGAATGGGACACAACAGATTGGATGAGGAGCTGGGATGAGGGGGAACACGAAGACCGGCTGAGCAAGGAGTCAAGGTGTGTGTGTGTGGTGAGGGTGGGGGAGACTGGGAATGGTGAGGGAGCATCAAAGGGGAATCTGGGAAGGTGATAGGAATGGTTTAGGTAGAAGGGGTCAAGTTTGTAGGGTAAGGCAGGGACAGACAGAAGGGTCTGTGATCACTTGAGCCCACTCCCCTTCAGAGCCTGCAATGGAATCCAAGATTTCAGAGTCTCATCATTCCTCTGCTGTCAGCAAACATCTCTGAAATCCAATGGCAAAGTGTATCACGTCCCCCTCTATTGCTGGTCCACAGAGAGGATGACCTCTTACTATTGCTATTAGTTACTCTGTTAGTTCAAATGATAGAGGTCTGTGACGTGGGCTAAATGATGCAACCCTGCTGATGAACCATGTGGGTGTCAATATGATGCCATTTGGGTATCAATATGATGTGATTTCCGTGTGTGTTTGTTTTTTAAAAACCTAGTTTTTGTATAATTTATGTTGAAAGAATGTGATTGAAATTGCTAAGTTAAGACCTAAAGTTAAGAAATGCCAGAATTAAGGGTTACCTGTGCAACCTTAATTTGGCCTTGTCTGTACACATTATGATACAGTCTTTAACTACATAATACTATTTTCTCCACAGGACCCTTGCCTCTTGCAGTCCACAAGCTAGACCTGCTTTAGAGATGAATCAAGGTAGTGTCACTGACTGTAAGATCCCTGCTTCATTTGTTGCACAAGTAGGAAAGGAGGCAGGGGAATGCAGGAAGAATAAGGATGGTCTCGTGGTTAAGGCAGCTGAATGCTGGGCTGGAGAACTCAAGTCTATCCCTGCCTCTGCTGTATAATTCCTGTGTGATGCCAGGCAAGTCATACTAACCAATTTTTTTCACAGCTGGTCATTAATTGTGTTTCTCATTTTCTGTGTATCTCCCTTGATAGCCTGAGGTTTGGTTTGCAGAAGTGCTGAGCGCTCACAGCGGCAAATGAAGTCAATGGGAGCTGTATTTTGAACATACAAAGTACTATATAATGCTAAGGTCTCTGAAAAATCAGGTCCTAGGCATCTCAAATTGGGCACCCAAAATTAGTGGATGCTTTTGACCTTAATCTCTTTGTGCCTCAGCCCTTTATCTGTAAAATGGGGATAATATTACTCCTTCACATCACAGGGGTGTTGTGAAGATAAATTAATGTTTGAGAAGCACTTGGATATAGTGATGAGCTCCATAGAAAAGCCCGTAAGGAAACTAATAATTCAGCACAAGATTTGAATAGCACAGCAGTTCTCAAACTGTGGATCGGGACCCCAAAGTGGGTCGCAACCCTGTTTTAATGGGGTCGCCAGACTTGCTGGGGCCTGGGGCTGAAGCCAAAAGTCTGAGCCCCACCACCTGGGGCTGAAGCCAAAGCCTGAGAGCTTCAGCCCTGGGTGGCAGGGCTAGGTTACAGCCCCCACCCACTCAGGGCTGAAGCCCTCAAGCTTCGGCTTTACCCCCCTCAGGGGGGCAGGGCTCGGGCTTTGGTCCCCTTCCCGGGGTCGTGTAGTAATTTTTTTTTGTCAGAAGGTGGTCGCGGTGAAGTGAAGTTTGAGAAACCCTGGAATACAATATAGTAAATAGGGCCCAAGACCACACATTGAACAATGAAAATAAAACAAAACAGTAAATAGCTACTCATTAAATGATCACTCTTCATTCTGTGCCTCAAATGAGGTAAAGGTCCTGTGGAAAAGAGAGTATGTAATGTAATTAAAAACTGTATCATCATGCGCACAAGGCAGATGAATTCAGATTGCACAGGCAACCTTAATTCTGGCAATTCCTAGCTTCTGAGTGGTTGATTTTGCACCAGTGATGTTCTTTTAATGTAGTTGTGTGTGTGTTTATATGTATACAAATCATTATTCCAATTTCTGGAAGTTATAAAGTGTTTATAATTCACATGACTTGAGCTCTCCATGCCATTCCTCTCCACAGTCTACAGTGTAGGTTTCATACTCAGTGTACTGAACACCTCTATGAGCCAGCAGTGAAACTCTGGGGACAAATTTTCACTAAGAGCTTTTAATCTTACCAGTGCAAACAACTGAGGGTACAAATGACATAGTTTAAATTACTATCTGATTTGTGCCCACAAACATTTGAAGCTGTATATCACGTTAACAGATACCTATAATCTGTCATTTGTGCCTGCAAAATTGCAGGTGTAAAATAAGGTTGGACTGCAGCCTCTGTGGAAAATTTTGCTTCCAAAATGTGGACTGAGGGTTGCATGCTTTCCTCAGCCAATTATGCATCCTCATTAAATGTCAAATAAGGTGCCAAAATACCACATTTGTTTCCTGGCAACTTCTAAATCATTCTGATAAGAGAAACCCCAAAACCATCAGAAAAGTGGGTGACTGTGAATGTTTGAATGAAACTAACTTGTAGAACTCCAATCAGAGGTAAGTGAAGCATGAGGCAAAAATGAAAAATGCAAACTGGAAACAATGTGTATGAATAGTAGAAAAAGGTGTAATAACCCTTTTTCAGACATTCAGATTCTTACATTTTGTATTAAAATGTGCAAAAGAAACTAAGTGACCAACCTTTTTATTTTTATAGGGAACAGCATAAATAGCATCATTGCTGAAGCTTTCCTCTCTTTTCTCTGTACCCTGATAGTTGTGCTCTGGCTCTTTTTCTGTCTCTGAAAGATATGTGTCCATGTCCTCATCTTCACAAGGATTGCCTGACACGTCCAGCGACTGCACAGGAGATCTTTCACTATCATCATGCTTCCAATTGGGCCTGCAAATGAAGAACACTTTAAAATACAAAGTTGTTCTTTTCCAAAGAACAAAGGCTAGTAAAGCTGAAAGGGTCACACTGAACATATATATCAGATGCAACAGCAGATGCCCAAAAAAGACAATTAAATTTCTTTAGCGGCAAACACAATGGTCCAGAATTTCAGCTGTTCACGCTCTTGTTTATGCCAGTGAAACTGGAAATTTGCATCCCCCGCCTCTGGTAGTTAGACACATGAAACCGTGTATTTTTATGGGACTGCCAGATTGGGGACAGAGAAAGAGAGGTCTACCATTTCTACATATGGAGTAGTCTGTGGAGAATATAGTATGGGTGAAGGGAATTACCTTATGTGCAACTCAGATTATTCCCTAAGAATAATTGTGCAAATGGGAGTGAGTTGGCAAACATTCATATGCACATTTTTACTGGTATGCCTTGCTGCACTACTCAGTCTTTCCCCTCTGGAGTCTGTGGTTATAACACTGCCATACATGAAACGGAAAATGGGGGAAAGGGAATGGGAGGGCACTCTGGACTCAATCTAGGACATTGAAGGGAAAAGATAAGGTTAAATGAGTAACTTCAGTGCTAGGGATTATTATGAGTACCACCATATCACTTTCAGATTTTATTTCCAATGTGAGGTGCTAAAACAGGAAGTGTACATTACCCCAGTTTGAGCTCAGTGACTGTGGCATAGGGCTCAATAAAACACTCTTGTTCCAAACAGCTGGTATCACTTTCAGAAAGTGATTGTTGACGAGGCTGGGGAATAGCAACGGTACGCCCAGTTAAAGTTGTCACTAGAATAGCTGCTGCTAGGGCAGATCTAGAAGAAAGGAAAATAACACAGTGAAATAAAACACACTGTGATGTATTCTCTAGGCTCAAAATTTGTATCTGTACCTTTTGTGAAGTACCTTCACTAATTAGGCAATAGCACAAAGTTTAAGATTTAACAATCATAATAAAAAAATCTTAAAATATTAAGGGAACTGATTTAAACCACCAGCCCACAAAGATAGTAAAGGCATAAACTCAGCTATAACTAGGCACTGCAGAATTCTGTGTAAAATGTGTTCCATATCCCACTTTCCTACATCACATGCACAGAAATCTCAGTTACTTTCATGGAGTTGCACATAAGAAATGGAGGGCAGAATCTGCCTCAAGCATTCCACAGTACCCAGTATCGTCCCCAGGTGATGTGTTGTAAGGAGTGCCCCAGGGCCTGCCATATAGTTGGTGGGCCTATATTCCCTACTCTGCTTCTCTGCTGTTGACTTTGAGGCTGGCAACTAATGCTGTAGGATTGTGAACTGGGATAAGGGAGAGGGAGTGTATTTTGGGGGGATGGAGTTGAAGGGTGAGGAGAGGAAGGATGAGGAAGGTGGAGAGGAAAAACAATGGAATCAGAGTAAAAAAGGTGAAATAAAATCAGAAGAAAAGAGAGAACTTGAGGACCAAAGAGAAGGTAGAATGAACTGAGTTGACTAAGGACATACTAGACACAGGAAGGAAACAGATGGGGACAGACACAGAAAGAAGACTGAAAAACAACTACCAGGAGTGAGGGAAAATGTACAGAAAGGAGAGAAAGGGGACTAAAAATGGAAAGGAACAGAAAAATAACTTCTTATAACATTTATATGGTACCATGGGTCTGCATTGCTAACTCAAAGGATGTTTTATTCATTTTCTTACTTTCACACCTATTTTAGGAGCACCTGTTGAAGGGGTGATTTTTTTAATTACATAATTCTTTAATAAACTGTAAACTTTTTTTTCCTTTAGTGTGGGGATATTAATGCATTCTTCACTTGAGGAGACCAGTACTTCTAAAGCTAGTCCTGACAGCACCTAAGTATAGTGAAGTAGGAAAGCTCTTTTTTTTTTTTTTAATTGTTTTCCTTCAAACCAGCCTTTTGGTGTTAATTCAGTCATACAACATTTTTTTTTTTAGATTTTAATTTGGTTTCTAAATTCTGATTTAACTGAGGTTGCATTTTTTTGCAGTTACTTTAACAATAATATTTTTAAAAATAATCTTATTCTACTCCTTATGACAAATTCCTCTCCCCAAATAAAAACCTACTACTTGATCATATACCTCTCATTTCAATCAGTGCTTGCAGTTTAAAGAAAGCTTCTAGGTATGTCAAATTTTGAAAGCAGTTATAAAAACCCTATGAACTTGTCTCATGACTTTTTTCTTAAATCTTAAAATACTGTACTATTATACTGAAAACTCCAGTAACAAAATAATCATAGCTGTTTACTAGACAGAAACTACTTTACTTTATTTTAGTGATGAAGCAAAGACATATAGTAATAAGTGTTTCATAATCTGGGCACTCTTGGTAATAATTAATAAACCATAAAAGTGGTTTTAACTGGGTTAGCCAGGTAATAAAAAGACTTTATAATTAAACTTAATTTTTCAATCAATTACTCATCCAAACACAGCACAAATGTAAGCAACTTATTTGAAATTTATGAAGTTGTGACTGCTTATGCTTGGCATGAACTTGGCCTAAAACAAAAAAAAATCAGGCTATTTAATCAATCTGCCTGTGTAAAAGGCAAGGTTCAAGGTTTATTTAAAATTAAATGGCCTGATCCTGCGAACACACATATGAGTAGCCCCTATGAACTCAACTCAACTTTTTTCGTGTACACGTGTTCACAGGGTCAGGCTGCCTACCTGTCTGCATGCGATGAACTGCAGGACTGGGGCCTTCTTTTGTACTGGTGGTCTTATTTAGAGCCTGATAATGCAGTCACTCTGTAAGCAAACTAATGGGAATTTTGCCTGTGTGGAGGCAGCAGCATCACATTCTTAAACTTAAAGCTGCTGGATCAGGGACCTTTGTCTACATTTAGAATGCTTGATATGCTGCTGGCCTTCATTAAATATTGAATATCCAGATCCTCAGTTTTCATGAAACAGTATTTTTGTATTACTAGACTAACTACAAGAAAATGGAAACGCAAACAACCGCCACTTAATGTTGCTGTACTCTAACAACACATTAATTAACTTTTGTCAAAACATAAAACAAATGTCTTTTGGAATTGTCAAGAAATTACAGTGCTTCTCACACCTGTATTTAATCCTTGATTATAGGAATTAAGAGGAATTCTGTTTGCCAGAAGCTGTGAATGAGCAACAGGGGATGGATCACTTGATGATTACCTGTTCTGTTCATTCCTTCTGGGGCACCTGGCACTGGCCACCGTCGGAAGACAGGATACTGGGGTAGATGGACTTTTGGTCTGACCCAGTAGGGCCATTCTTATGTTCTTATAACAAGCTCCACTTAGACAAAAAAATAGTCCAAAGTAGACCTTCTGCATGTAACAATTCCTAGTAATTTCAATAGGAGTTACATGTACATAAAGGCTACAGGATATGGCCTTGGCATTATTCTGGTATTAAGAATGCTTGGGGGAAGGGGAGAATAATATAGATCTTAGTAGTTCAAACAAATTGTCCTATACAGAAAATATATTCCGCTTGAGAAAAAGGTTACATAAAAAAGCTACAGTATAGATATGCAATTATTCTAATCATGCAGTTCTACTACACTGATTATTGTAATTCCACTGTAACTAATGATACTTAAGAGAGGAAAAAGAAGTAACTTTAAAACCTACCTGGGCCTTTCTGGAGAAGGGTTTGGACTACGAGGGGGAGGGGTGCGGGGAACTGCAGGTTTAGGAGCTATGGTAGCAGCAGGGACCAGGCCATGAGCTATATGTTTCTAGACAATTTAAAATAAAGTTAGTTGGCAATGATCTGAAGGAGAACAACACAAAACTGAACATGTACACTCATTATACAAAATAACACAAAATGGGAGAACACTTACATGCAAATTAATGTCCATAGATGATTTCAAGAGATACGATTTTTAAATTATATTAATAATTGTTACCACTAGGCAACAGTTTGTGATTCATTCAAATCCCACGAGTGTATTTCTCCCATTACTCCCAAGTCACAAAAGTAAGGTTCTAAACTGCACACTTGCTACTTTTTGTGCATGTGTAGGGGTAGTGGTGCCAAAAGAGAATGTGTTTCTTCCAAATTTTTTAAACTCTGCCTCCCCAACATTACCACAATGTGATCCTTCCTCTAGTGAAGACTATATAGAGGCCACTAGTTGAAGGGTCTATCAGTACTACCTCTTCAGTTAGTCACAGGGGATCACCAGACAGAGCAACATGAGGAGATGGGGAAAGAAATTAAAATTAAACCAGTCACAAAGTTTAGTTTGAATGGGGGGAAAATATTATGAAGTAGCCCCTGAGACTTGCATAATGCTTAGTACTAGTTGAGTAGAGCTAGCACTAGTGACTCTTTTGCAAGGGAGTTTGCTGTACCAGGGCCCAACCCTTTGGGCAAATTTCACTACTTTGGGGAGTACAAGGGGGTATGTATTTAAGATTTCAGCTGAAGGGAATTTGTTCTGATCCTTAAATGTCCTTTTATTATCTTGGTGCGGGAGTAAACTCATAGCTATACAAATTGGGAAGGAATTTTGCCTTTTCAGGCAATTGTACTAATTTACTAGCTCCTGAGTTGGTGTAATATAGAAACTCTCTCCTTCACTGAATTATCAAGTAGAGGCCACTGTTTCCAGATCCTGGATTTAATAGCTAATGTTCTGAATTCATAGAATCATAGAATATCAGGGTTGGAAGGGACCTCAGGAGGTCATCTAGTCCAACCCCCTGATCAAAGCAAGACCAATTCCCAACTAAATCATCCCTACCGGGACTTTGTCAAGCCTGACCTTAAAAACCTCTAAGGAAGGCGATTCAACCACCTCCCTAGGTAACCCATTCCAGTGCTTCACTACCCTCGTAATGAAAAAGTTTTTCCTAATATCCAACCTAAACCTCCCCCATTGCAACTTGAGACCATTACTCCTTGTTCTGTCAAATTGACATGACCCATCCTATTTTTTTTTTAAGTGAAACATTTAATGGTAATTAGTACAGAGGTCTTCCTATTATTATTAAGAGGTAAAAGTAACAGTGTGAATAGCAGGCTAGAACTCCACCCAGAGCAGCAAAAAAGCAACAAAAAGCTGAACGAGTCATTTTTTTATTCTCATAATGAAAAAATAAATTTTAATGTGCATTCTAAATGTTCTCTGAAACCCAAGAATGCACGTGTCCGAATCAGTTTTTAAAAAAAGTTATGTGCTGTTTTTTTGTGAATTCAAGCAGTCTTTGCAATCTACATTTCTACTATCAACTGAGCTGCTGAAACAGCACAAGCTAGGTGAGTGCACATGTGTTTCCTGGACAAGTCTAGGCAGCATGACAAGTCTATAGGCATCACTACATTGTACAAGTGGCTATTGCCCCAGCCTGCATTGGTATTCCCATTTCTCCCCTGCCCCAAAGTTGAATGATAGGTTGGGATTGGCCGTGGGGGACACAGCGTGGCATTTGGGGGGCGGGAGCAGGAGAGAAAAGAGGTAGTTAAAGAACTGAGTGAAGAGGGAGTGGGACTTATTTACTCTCTCCCCCCAGATGCCAAACCACTCCTGTGCAGAACGCGCCCCGCCCCCGATCATCCAGTGCACCCTGGGGCGAGTCTTCTGGTTTTGAACATTGAACAAACCACCCAACCCTCAATTTCAACGTCAGGTTAGCGCCAGGCATGATGAGATTTACGTTGCCGCGGGGGTGGGGGGAGAACAGCTGATCTGCAGGGTTTAGACGGTTCCCCTTTTCACAGCGCAGACATGCGAAAATGCTGCTAAACTTTTCACTCAGAAAAGGGATAACGACGGTTCGCCCAGGCCTCTCCTACGTGGGACTCTTGGCCACCCTCATGTAATGGGATTCGCGTTTGGTGTCACGGGCCTGGGAAGTGCTTCACGTTCACCACGGTCTCTGCAGAAGGGGCAGGTCCAGCCTCTGGGGACACCAGGGCCAGGCTAAAGCCGGACTGTACGTAGCTCTGCCGGTTCTTGCTCAGCACTGCGGGGGGTGTCCACCCGCGCACCGGCCACGCCCCCGGGGTCCCCTCCGTTGGATAGTGACCCCCTCGGACTTGCGGGATAATACTCACAAAGGGGCCCTTCCGGCCTCTCCTGAAACTAAGCGCCATAAGCGCGGGCTGAGGAGGGGAGACTAGAGCCAGACTGGGACCAGCCCCGCTGCCACGGCCATCTCCACTCTCAGAAGCTACCCCTTCACAACCGGCCTTACAACAACAGCGTGTCTGATTGGAGAAAGGGAAAGCCGCAGCCAATCAGCGCTGGCCTTACTTATCCTTCCGCTCCCCTTAGCAACCCTCAGCCGTTACTGATGTCTACCTTCCCGCCCCGCGTTTGCTATTGGCGACTCTCGACTCCCATTGGTGGTTGCCTGTGTCAATCATCTTCGACATTTGGCGCGGGTGAATCATGCGCTCTGGTTTGGTTTGCTTGCTGCAGCGTCAGCAGAGGATGGTGGTTTTGGCGGCACGGGACGGTGTGGCCAGCCGTTCTGAGAAGCTAAGCGGCTGCGGGGGCTTCGAAAGCGGATCTCCCACGGAGGGGTGATAATCCCACGGCGTTCCTGTAAGCGAATGCGCTTTAACCCCAGCGTCGTGGCCGGCCAGCCCCCTTAAACCTCTCCGATGGTTCGCGCTGGGGCTTGTGCTGCTGCCCTCTCCTATCCGATGGGGCTGACTGAGCCCGGGGTCCCTGTGCACTATTCAGCCCCTGCCCTGCCGCACGGCTGAGGCCATGATTCCTCACGGCAGCAGGTGCAGAGCGCTGTGGGCGTCAGTACAAGCCTTCACCTTACTGAGGCACAGACACTCCCAGTGTGAACTACTGCTAGGCACTCGGGAAGGGTTCTGCAATGCAGCGCCGGCTCCAGGGTTTTTGCTGCCCCAGGCAGAAAAAAAAAAAAAAAAAAAAAANAATGTATGTGCTGTGAATGTCTGGTTGGCTTCTCTGGCACAGCTGCAAGTTCCCAACATCACTGACTCATGGGATATTTGGTGCTTTTTCTTAGTCTTGTCTCTTGGAGTCATGTGATTACAGGGCAACCTAAGTATGTTGCTGGCCCTCATGGTTGCAGAGAAAAGCTTGGAAAGGTGAGCCCGAAAGGCTCAAAACTAGAGGACAAAATTAAAAAAAAATATTTTAAACTAATCTCATTTCTGGGAGCCTGACTCTGGATTTTTGACCACTTGGCATTGGGAAATATTTCTTCAGTGACCTTTCTATTAAAAATACAAAAAACTTTCAGAGACGACTGAAGGAATTGAAAGGGCTTTTGAAGGCTGATAGATGAAATTGCGGGGCTGAACTTTAAATTTGGGTTTTTTTCCCAATTGATGGCAGAGCTGGGAATAGAACCTACCTCTCCTGATTTCTAGGCCTGTGTTTGAACCACAAAAATATCTTTCCTCTCCTGTTTTATTATTTTAACCATCTAATATAGTGCATTTTAAAGGACTGGCTAGAACCTGTTGTAGATGATTGCAGCCAGACTAGACTGTTGGATGGATTTTGAGGCTGGGTGGCAAGGGATGAAATAACATTTTTCACATTCCCCTGTTTAGCTGCTGGTAAATAACATGTAAAAGGAGTTTAAATGACAGCAAAAGAAACCACTCCTGTTGAAGCAGGAGCTGTCAGTGTCCCTTACGGACATGTGATTGGAAATGACAAATGGAGAGGGTCACAGATAGCTCAAGGATTACAAGGTAAGCATGTAAATAGAGCACAAAAATATATAAACTAGTCTACATGTAGAGTAACTCTTTTCAAAGTGGTTTTAATACTGATTCCAGCTACTCAAGCAATCTGCTTTGTCCTATATAGAATTTTAAAATAAAGTAAACTGCAATTCTACTGGCTTAAAAGTTCCCATTTGTCCATCATAGCATTGTTTTCCATATCCTAGCTTCAGTCCCGTCACGCTCACTCTCTGTGCAATACAAATGAGAAGCTGCCAGTAACCTGTATTAGAATTCTATTCTTTACAAACATAGGCCCAAGTCCTGCAAATGGAACCATGAGGGTAGACCCCATTGAAGTCCCTGGGCTCTACTTGGGTATAGAGACCACATTGGTGTGTCTAGGTTCAGGATCAAGTCATATTTAGGAGATTCTTTTAGAATCACGTAGAAGTTAGTGGAAAGTCATAACAAAAACCTTGTTTTTGTTCAAAATGTGCTTTACTGAAGAGAGCCCCCATTCTTTGACTATATATTTTGGAAGTTAACACAAGAGTAATGCCAGCCTCCCATTCCCCTCTGACTCTTTCTCCTCACAATGCAAACATGCTTCAGTCTTTCCCATCTTAAAACTGCCCTTGACCCCACTTGCCTCTCCATCTATCACCCCTTCTCCCTTTTATCTCTAAGCTCATTGAATGGAACTCTTTACAGTTGCTGTTTGAAGCTTCTCTTCTCCAGTTCTATCCTGGACCCTCTCCGCTCTGGTTTCTGCCTCTTGCACTCAGCTGAAACCCCTTTTTTCCAAACTCTCTAATTACCTCTTCTTAGCCAAATCTCAGAACCAGTACTGCATCCTCATCCCCCTTGACCTGTCAGCTACTTCCAACACTGTAGACTGTGCTGGTTTTGAAATATGTCCTCTCTTGGCTTCCGTGACTCTGTCCTCTCTTGGTTCTTCTACCTTTATAATCACTCCTTCAGATGATCCTTCTCTTCTCCCCTCCCCCAGCTTTCTGTGGGGGTTCCACAGGGCTCTGTCCTTGGTCCCCTTCTTTTCTCCTTCTCCACCTTATCTCTGGGTAGTCTCACCCACAAACACAAATTCAACTACCATCTCTATGCTGACAACTCACAGATACACTTCTACTTCAGATTTTTCTTCTCTGTCCAAACTAAAATCTCTGCTTGACTCTCTGACATCTTGCAGATGTCTAGTCATTGACTGAGCTCAACATGGCTAAAGCAAAGCTCCGCATGCATACATCTCCTTGCTACCTCATTTATTGATCACTGTGGACAACACTACCATCGTGCCTGTCACTCAGATCCATGACCTGGGTGTCCTTTTCGATTTGGACCTCTCTCTAGGTCCTCAAATTCAGATTATTGTAACATGTTGCTGGGGATACCCAGAACTGTGAGCCACTGTGTTATCTCTGCCTCACCAAGAGTGAGCTTTGCTATAGATTAGATTGTCAGCTCTTTGCCACACCAGGCTGTCTTCCTTACCAGCAAACTCCTCGAGACTCTACCAGTCTTAACCCTTGCCTAGCAGGTAACAATCACTGAATTCCAGCCCCTGAGCTCCTTAGAGATGTCACTCTGCAAGGCACAGCACTTATCACTATACATTTGCAGAAGATATTAAGTTCTCTGCTCTTTTAAAGAGTCGGTACATTACAGCTTATTAACTTAACTGGGGTTAACACACCCTTCCCTTCAAACACTGCACTGAGTTGGTTTATAATAAAAAATAGGTTTATTAATGAAAGGACATAAGTTAAGTGATGCCAGGTAGAAGGAATAAATATAGAATTGGTTACACAAGCAAAAGTAAAAATACACTTTCTCATGGTTTAAAACCTACCTTAACAAGCTACAGTCTGTTCAAGGTAGCTTCTTCACCCATCTTCCTTTACTCTCAATAGCTGCCTAATTCTTAGCTAGGATCCCTGCAGGGTCCAAGGTGTTGGTTTTCCTTGTCTGCTTAGGTGAAGGATAACTTACGGACATACAAAAAGTCTTTTTTGTATCTTAAAGTCATCTTTTGTTTCTAGAGTCAAATTGAGCCCTTGGGATTCAGTCTCTAGCCTTTTCTGCTCCTTACTCATCTTTACGCTATGCTTTCCTTTGTTCTAGTTCTTTCCCGAAATAAACAAAATAATAAAACTGTAACCTTTCTTTGACTGTTCCCAGCCTTTTCACTTGAAAATCACTTAAAATTGTTTTACCAGTGCCACTGTAAAATGCTACAGGTTTCTGCCTCCCTTTCCTTGGCTCTCAGATCAGCTTTTCTGGCTCGTTTGTGTGCTTTCCATTTTTCATGGTCACAGTCCTCCATATTAGCCATTTCCATCTTTTTGGTCCACTCAGCCACCTCCAACTTCTGTAACTCTGTCTCAGCCAGTTTGAATTGTGTGGCTGCGTTGTTGGGGGCTATGTCTTTGCCCTTGTTTCCTTCAGCATGTCTACTCATATTTACACTTCCTTTTGGTCTAGTTCCTCACCTGAAATAAACAAATAGGTTATAGTTTTATTATTTTCTTTTTCCAGCCAGTGATTCCACTTGAGAATCACTTAAAACTATTTTACCAGTGCTTGAAGTGTAAACCTTAGTTAAAACAGAAAGCTGTGTGTAAATCCTGCCAACTACATCACTATAACATGCTGCTGGGACATGAAATTTGACCCCTCACTCTGATAAAATCTCTTAAGAGAAACCCACTGTGTTGAAAATAGTGAAAAGGGCTTTTGCCACAGGATCAGCTTCTGTGTTAGATAGAGCTACTGCCTTTGGATATCTAGGGGCAAAATCCACTACAACCAAGATATCTCTTCCCCTTTTGGGTTGGAAAGGAGATAGGGCCAACAGTGTGTCTATTGCTTCTCTACATATTGTCTCTTGTATCACAGGCAAGGGGTGAGGAGGAACTTTTTAGAGTCATGCAGGTCTCTCTCTTCTGACATAACTCACAAGATCTGCAATAATCCCTCACATTATTCTGTATCCCTGGCCAGTAAAATTCTTCTTTAACTTATTGAAGGTTCTCTTTGCCCCCAAGTGGCCAGCAAAAGGGCAGTTGTGGGCTAGCAACATTAACTCCCCATGGTGCAGGGCAGGCACAATTAGTTGCTTGTATGGTTTCCCAGGTTTTTGTCCTTCCCCATGGGAGCTTTCCTTCTTCAAAAAAAAACCTTTCTGCATTGTCCCTTACTGAGGTTCCCTCAAGGACATGTTCCCTTATGCACTCCACAGTGGGATCTGCCCTTCATTCATCTGCAAAACACTGGCAGTTGACAACAGGGACCGCTTCTGCAGTAACAGGGGTTAACTTCTCCCCACATAGCCCCACTCTCATGCTACTTCTCTCTGCTACACAGGAGTTTGAATCAACCTCACCCATACTTGAAAACACACTGCTTCCTTCTGCTGAGCCAGAGCTGGAAGTGTTTCCCCTCCGTCCACAGTAGTTTGTGTCTTTAACATTCCCCTCTGGCATCACAGAACAGTAGTCCTTTTTACTACGGGTTACAATTTTAACCACTTTAGACATAGTTAAGATGTCACTTCCCACCAGCATTTCCATGAGAATACAATCTGGCGCCCCAACTTTTTAAGGTACCCTTTGAGCCTTCCCACTCCAGATGCACCTTACCCAAAGGCACAGGAATTTTATATCTTCCCAGTGCCAGGAACTCTACCTACTGGCCAAGTAACTTGTCATTCTCTTTGACCATGCTTTCCCTGACCAGCGAAATCTGGGCACCAGTCTCTCCCTACTCTAGGCATTCTTTGCCATTCACTTGGGCAACTTTAATAAATTCCATGACCAACTCCAACAGGTCAGACCTCACCAAATTAATCAAGGCCCTGGAGGCACCTCTGTGCTAATGACAGCTGCATTAACCTGGGTTGGATGGAATGTGGGCTTAGATTCATTTTAGTTTAGGACAGTTTCTCATGTGTTCAGTGGAACCACATATAAAACACCTTCTTGGACTGTTCTCTTGTACAGAGGGTCTGTGAGTATGGTTCTAGGAGGGGATCCTTTCTGGAGAGGTACGTGCCTGGTCTCCCAACTGCCCTCTTTCTTCCTAGGGATAAAACAGGGTCCCCCTTTTACACTGGGCTTCTGCCCCTCCCTTTGTAGCTTGTGGTCACGGATGCCTTTAGCTTGCATATATGCATCAGTTTAGATCAGCAGCTTTTTGGACTGAATCCAGGGGTTTATCCCAAATAGCTTAGCTGATCCCTTCAGAACTTGTACTCAGGAACTGTTCCTGGGCTAAGAGATCAAACATTTGGTCATAATTCTCTGCCCCCTTCCTCTTGGCCCATTTTCTCGTCAGATCACACAACTTATACACACATTCTCTGACTCATCTTGTCATTCATTCTGAGACCTCTAAGTTTTACTCTACACTTCAGGAGTAATCTGAAATCTTTGTAATCTTTGAAATACAGCCTTTTTAAACTCAGCATATTTCAAAGCCTGTTCAGTTGGCATTTCATTAAATACATTTAATGCTTTACTTGAGAGCTTAGTAATCAGAGTTGGGACTTTCTTGTCCTCTGGAATTTTATGTACCTCATATAACCTTTTAAAAATGGTGAAGTATTCTTCAGTATAGTCTGCTTTCTTGTATGGAGGGCACAGCTTGTTCCAGCTGGGTATTTCTTAGTACCTGTAGGCTATGGGATCAGTCCGTCATGTCCAGGTTACATAACCTCTCCTTCGCTTGCAGCTCCATCGGTTGTCCGCATGCAGCTGCTGATCTAGCGCATACTATTTATCTATAATATATGTATATATGCAAACTGTGACCACAAGCCACAGAGGTAAGGACCTCTCTGTAGGTCCTCAAATTCAGATTGTCTAAATCTTGCAGATTTTTTTCTGCATAACAACTCTAAGTTATGCCCTTTCCTATTCATCCACATAACTAAAACTGTCATCCAAGCTCTCACATCTTGTGTCTTGATTACTGCAGCATCCTGCTCTCTGGCCTTGAGAAATGCAGTCTTGCCCTCTGATATCCATTCAGAATGCTGCTGCAAAAATCATTTTCCTAGCCTGTCATTTTGACCGTGTCACTGCTCTTTGCATCCCTCCTATCTCCACCCTACCTATCTTATCTCACTATCAATATGTCATTTCCTGCCCCCAGTCAGCCCATGATGCCAGCCACTTGTTAAAATTTCAAACAAGCACCTTTGTGCTTTTTCTCATGCTGCCCCTCATGCTCTGGTAATTATCTGCAAAACCACTTAATTGTGTTCCTTCAAATCTCTCCTTAGAACTTTCCTTTGCTGTGATGCTGACACAAAAATCATGGCAGTTAGGTTGCTGGTGTGCTGAGAGCACTGCTTATCATGCTGACCAACATTGTCTCACTGTTTCCTTGTACTCTCCTGTCTGTATCCATCTCTCGTTTTATATTCGGTTGTATCCTTTTTGGGGCAGGGACTGTCTTTTTGTTCTGTGTTTGTACAGTGCCTAGCACAGTGGGGTTCTAGTCCATGACTAGGGTTCCTAGGCTCTACAGTAATGCAAGTAACATAAATTTTTGCAGGATTGGGGCCTCTGTTTTTTAAGGGAAACAGTTTGACACCAATTTTCAAAATATGTAGTCAGAAGAGAATGAAGACTTTTCTAAGGCATACAATATATAGTCAAACAAGCTTTCTGAAGTCAGTGGGACTTAACCGCATGCATAAGTATTTGCAAGACTGGAGCATTAAGTTCCTGTATTTTAATGAAAAATATCTGTCAAGGCAATATAAAACTAGGTTTTATTGTTACAATTTTCTTTTTACAATCTTATTTTTAAGGGAAAATTAAGCTAATTCTTGAAGATGGCTTAGGACTTGTGGATTTTCATCTTTCAAACAGATCTTGCATTTTGTATATTTCGGAAGCAGATTTGGTGGCAGGAAATGGCTTCAAAAGACGTCTTGTTCGGTTTAGAAATGTAAGTCTTACACAAAGTTTAAAAAAAACCCAAAGAACGGGGGAAGGAAAAGCTCCCATTAGAAAACCTGGGGTTATTACCCCTTAATAGAAGAATCCACATTAATAATGCATTCAATTCATTATCCTAAGCTTCAAAAATAGAAAACATTCTAATAATCAGATTTTGATTAATGTTTTGTATCCTATTGGAATTAAATTCATTTTAAAAAAAGTTTTCCATCTGAAAACTGACTTAAACATCCACTAAATCTGTTTAAGCACTCTTGTTTTCTAGAATTTCAAATGAAGTATTGCAGCAAATATTGTGGGTCATTCCTAGACCCACATTGACTCCTTTTTAGGCTGGTGTAAAAGGGGGTTTGGTGTACATTTTCCCCCTCCACCTTCTTCAGTATTGATTCCCTGATGAGCAGGGCTGTTGCTTAACCATTTGGAGAAGTATCGCTAGAAGTAAGACTTGTTTCCCCTCACTGTTGTTTTTCTTTATCAAAGGCCAGCAGTCTTCATGGGATTGTGATAGTTGAAAAAACCCAGTTAAGTGATCAATACTTTCCGGCAGTGCAGAAGTTTATTGTGCTAGAACTTGGAATGACATTGCTTCCGGTGGCCAATCAGGGAGAAGCATCTCAACTTATTATTCAGCTAGTAAGTACTAGTGTCTGTGCCAGTGAGCAGACATCGATTAAGTCTGAAAATGTGTTGCCTTTTTCATGTCTCAGCAACTTGTATTCGAAGTTAAGAGTTACACACGATTCTCTCCTGTATTTTCAACTCAGCTTTGCACATTGACCGTGGAATAGAGAGGTCACTCAAAAATAACATATCGCTCCCCTCCTTGTTGCTCCTAGCACCTGTCAGTTTAAGAAGCAAGGGGCCAAACTTGGGGGAAACCGAATTTGGATTCCCCATGTGGGCATGCATTGAGATGCCATTAGAATATGCCAGCAAGCTTTCTTCACTGAACTTCTTTGTCCAGTATGTGCATGTTTAGGGCTTTGAGGTCTTCTCAGCCTAGGAGTACTATATCTATCTTTACATTTGTTGCCTTTAAGATCTGGTACTCTTACTGCTATATTTCCACCTGCTCAATTGCTCATTTATCTGTTGTCTGATGTACTGGGAAACAGCAGATGGTGGGATCAGAGTGCTAATTCGTATTAGGAAACAAATTGATTTTTCTCTAAGACTTGGCAGGCCTTCATCTAAACTAATGGGAAATATATGTTTGCCTTACCAAAATGATTGGTTAATCAAAGGCACTTCATTGTGAGGAAATCAGCTGAGAAAACTGAAGTGCTGGTAATAAAGGTCAGGTAAGACAAAGCTCTGCTTAAAGAGTTACTTCAGAGCAGAGCCCAAGAAATGAAAGCCTCAATAGAGAAAATACAGCACTGACCTGATGTAAGTAAAATTTGGTTTTACTATGAAAACTGACTGCTCCCAGTGTGTTTTCAGGGTCACATTTGCTTCCCTTTGTGTCTGAAATAATCATTTATACTGGCTTTTGCTCCTAATATTTCAAAGCCAATGTATTGGAGAGAGTAAGCTGGATTCTATTCCTTCTTGTGCACCATCAACAGAAACATGTACTAATCTTGAATTACAGAACAATCAGTTGCCCCTGTGAAAACCAACTGAAGACCATGGAGTTTGCAGTTATCAGTGAGAAATCTGAAGACAATAAAGTTATACAGGTGTAGTGAGGATGTTGTTTGGCTTTAGAACCTTTATTAAAAGTGCTGAATGAAATGAAAAGAACATGCCTTCCTTCAGACCTCAGGTTGCGCTTACAGGGCCGACCGTTATAAAAAAAATTATTTTGTTGTTGTTGTTGTTGTTGTTGTAAACTTGAACAGTTAATTGGGAAATCTTGGGACTACATTAAATATGAAACCCAAAAATGCCACTTTTGTGTCCTCCTTAAGAGAAGGACTGCATTTTAATCAACATGAACTGATGACTGATCAGCACTCAAAATAGATTTTAAACAATTATGTTGCGTATTTGCTTTGAGTGTCCGAGGCATAGTCCAGTGACATTCCTTTTTTTTTTTCTTAATTCATGCAAAACTTCATACATTCTATCTATAGCAGATGAAGCCTTTGAATAGTTTAATCCAACAAATAATACATGATCTGCCCTCAAACTCTCAACACTGCATATCTTGTAAAATCAACTATATACCTCAATTTTGACTTCTGAGTCTTTTGCAGACTGACCACTTAAAAATCTATTGCTTGGAGTGTGAGGGGAGGGCAGCCCAAAGTTTGTATTTTCAGTCCAGGGCTGTGGTGTTGTCTGCAGCATCAGTATCAGTAACTTTTTCTGTTCTTGTTCCATCCATGACCAGAGACGTAAGAATGGATGAGTATGAAGAAGGTGACTAGTCTCCTAGTTGCTACAGTGATGCAAATAACAAAGTTGAGACCTATGCTTTGAGGCTGGCTGCCAGGTGTCACTACCCTCCTCTGGTCTGCCCTGTTTTTGTCCTCCTGTACCTGTTATCTTAGCCAGCCAGTAGACTGTATAACTCCACTTTTCTTCCCTTAATATTTCTCATGGCTCTTTCTCAGCTAAGTTCTAGCATTTACACTTACAGTTACATTACATGTTACTCTGGAAAAGTGCATATTAACTGGTAAATGGATGGAAGTGATTATAGAGTTTCCTTTTTAACCTAAATGAAATTCTCTAAGAAAAACAGAAACCAGGGCTCCGCTAAATAAATGGAGCTCAGCTTCTACTTTCCTTTTTGTTTCAGGTCCATGAGCAAAGTAAGGATCACACTAGTAACCCCTTTCTTCATAAAAAATGTTCCCAGCTAGTGGAGGCATCAATACTTCGGACAGTCCAGCAGATTCCAGGAGTTGGGAAAACAAAAGCTCTGCTTCTACTACAGCAATTTGTAAGCATCCACCAGCTTTGCAATGCATCTGTCCAGGACCTCGAGCTAGTAGTAGGACAAACAATAGCACAACACATTCATGCTTTCTTTACACAGACAAAGTGACATTCGCTCATTAATATCTCAGACAAACATGAGGGCTTTCCCCTTTGGAAGTGGAGAGTAATCTTTGAGTCCTATTCTAGGTGGAATTGATTTATATTTGTAAAGAACAATTCAAGGATGGACTCCATTTCCACCTAGGGTCTATGCTGAAGGCATCATTGTCACCCGCAATCAGCAACTAAAAAGAGGTGAGCAGGGATCTTGAGATTTCAGCCCTCTACTTATGTTACAGCTTCACACACACAACATATTCTGTCTTCTCCCCACCCCCAAACTCTGCTTGCATTGCCAGATCTTCAGCAGACGTATGTGGATGTAGCTGCATTTAAACCAAGTTGTGATCTGGCCCCTTATATTTCATGTTCTGAATGCAGTTTCATGGTGGTTGTCAGGGAATTATTTGAGTTTCTCATTGTGCATGAACACTTGAGTTGTGTGCTATTCCCTTGTGTCTGAGCTGGGTTTTTTTTTTTCTATAAACCTCATTTAGGGCCCAATTCTACAGCCCTTGGTCATGCCATTTTGTTCTGTTCGCTTTAATGGGACTAGCATGAGTATGAGCTGCAGTGCTGAACCTATGCTTTATTACTTTGGAGGCTGCTTTGAGCAGTTCACCTGCAGTTTCTTAAACTTTAAATTTCCATGCTCATTTGAATAGAACCCTTTTCTAATAACCTGCCGGATATTATCATACATACTTCCTCCTTATTGCAAGATGTCCAATAAACTAGGATGTTTGTTCATACCTTTTAGTTTTTTCTGGATTAAGAAAACTGTAATGCCTTATCGGCATGCCAACAACATCTGTCACAGAATATAAAATTTCACAGTCCAACTTCCTTTCCCCTTTACTGGCCCTTCTGAAATAGTTTCCTATAAAGGAAAGGGTTGCTATGCATTCCTGGCTACCTTGGACTTAATTGTCAATGGAGGTTCCCTGTCCTTCCATTTCTTTAGAGCAAAATTGTCTCTTGCCCCAGACACCAGTTATGAAGTCTATCTAAGGTGGGCTACTTGCATTGCAGATTTGTGTAGGGGGAAAGTAGCTTTTGCAGGGCTGCTGCTCCCCCCTCTCATGCAGATGGGTGGAGAGTGGCGAGGAAGGAGCAGGGAATGGACCCCTTCACACCCACCCAAGGCACCATCTAGTATAGAGGGAAATAAATTACTGGTATGGACTCCTTACTAGTGGATGAGAGTAACTTTCATTCTAGCCCTAAATGTTCAAATTACTGAATGGCAATGATTCCTGGAACTATGGAACAAGCTATTGCGCTCCTGGGGCTTGTTTCTGCGAGTTTAAATCTCATGTAAATACACGTTCCTTGTCCCTTCTCTCACTCCTTCCCACATACAAGCTTTCCTTAAGTAGACTGTGGGGCTATAAAACCTTTCTGTTGTATGCTGTGATGTGTGTATTGCCTGGCAATCTTTTATCTATTGGTACTGCAGGACAAGCACTTTTTAAATATTTCAAATGGCTGGCTGTTCAGTAGATTAAATAAATCAAGAAGGTAGGTAATTAGAGCAGTGACTATTAGTGCTAATGGGCTGAATCTATTATAAAACCTGTATTTCCAAGATTTGGTAACAGCCATAGACATTCCTTGTGAGTGATCCCTGTAAGGATCTTAGCCCCAAAGTAATCTTTAAACATATGTTCGACACAGTTTTTGTGCTGCACAAACAGAACTTTATTTTTCAAATGCAATTTGCTGTGGAATTGGTAATGTAAACCCTAATGATTTTGGTCATTTAAAAATAAACTATCTGAGATAAGCTATAATGAGTCTCCTGTGAGTTGCCAGAAAACATTGTAAAAGTTATGAAAAATGAGTTGGATGCGGTGTCTCTGATATTTAGCCATGTGAGTGAACGTACATTTGAGGTCCAAATTATGGGTCAAAAATTTGATGAAAACAATTTTCAAAATTGGGTTTTTTGTTTTGTTTACCCTGGTAATAGGCTTAAATTATAAAAGACAAAGTAAGCCCAAAAGAGGGGAATATTTATGTGAGCACTATCTTGTCAGGCTGAGGGTTATTGCTGTATCCTCCTACAACAGAGTATGTTGAATTCTACTGCATGGAATGTCAGACCTCAACAGTTTGTATTATATCACCCTCTAGTGACTGCAGCCTGCATAAATATAAAAACTCTATTACCTGTGTCCACTGGAAATCCTTTGAGTCTTTCCTCTACTGCTCAAAGTAGAGAAAGTGAACATCTTAAGGAATAAGTGATTTGCAGCACTTGTAAAATTTAAATGAATAAAATTGAAGATGACAAACCTTTACAAAATAACTCAAGACTCTGGAAAATTTTTAGAATACTTTATCTTGTAATGGTGCTAGTTTTATAGGGTTAGTTCCAATATTGCACAATGAAAGTCTAACTTGAGAAAGTTGTCTGCTAATTCAATGTTATTCTTTATGAAGAAACTATATGAACATGAGTCTGCTAGCACATAGCTTCAAAACGAAGTCAACAGTGAAACTTTTCTAAGTTATACTGTTTTATCCAATCTGTAAAGAATGAAAAAAGCCACTACTAAATGGCAGCATGATTTTTATTCTTAAATAAGCTTTTAAATTTAACATATTTACATCTATCATATAACAAAAAACCAAACACAAGTGAAAGATTATACCCACGGTGTCTCAAAATGTGCGTGGTACACACTTTTTTTCCATTATTGTTTAGTGTTTTGAGTATCAAACAGCATATATCTACTCTGTAGATAGCATCTTAATCTAACACTACAGTGTTAGCAACTTTGAAACAATCAGAAAATATATAAACAAATCTTCTCTCATAAGGAAATTAACACACAGTTACACTTTAGATGGCTTCCCTATTTGCTTTTTAGTTCAATATGGAGGAGGATTTGGCTACTTGCATTGTAAATTCTTTGAAGCATAGCCCTTCTTCTCATATGTCCATAAAGCACCTAGCTCTCATTTGGCACTATATAATAAATAATGATCTATTGCTGAGTGACTTAAAGACCATTTTAAAATTACACACTTTTAAAGTGTCATCATAAATTGTATATTTTGACTCATATTATTTTAGCTGTAAAAGTGTGAAATTATACACAACTTTCACTCATTTTAACAAGGCTAATAATACAAAAAACTTGTACTTTGAGTTAAATAATTTCAAGTTGGGAGCAAACCTTGTTTCTAATGAATTTAACAAGACGTAAGACATTAAAAGTGAATCTTGATTTATTTATTTTTTAAATTAGTGCTGTCCAACTCTTTTGTAGCTGAAATGTGATCTCCTTTTGATAGTTAAGCTATTTCAATTATTCTTTTCCTACAGTGAAATTCACACTTATGTAGAAGGAAAACACACATAGGCCTTGTACTGTTCCTTTGCACAGTGTAAATTTCACCTAAGTGAATAATAGTTCTATCATAACAAACTTGTCTGTTCTGTTCATTTGTTCTTTAGTTAGCCTTAGTTTAAACTGAACCTTAGCAATTTTTTGTTATGAGTACTAAACTTTTACATTTAAAAAAATCCTTCATTTTATGTCCAGTACTACTCTATCATATGTAATAAATAACTGTCATCTAAAGTGTGCATAGAAATGAACTGAAACACCCCCATACTGAAATTCCAAAAGAGTCCAGTTTCAGTTAAAGTAAGTTTTGTTTTTTACAAATGATTCCCCGATACCTCCCACACTACTTCTGATTCTGATCAAACACTACATGTAAGTTCAGACTCTAAACAATTAGTTTTCAAAGTTACAGTTTTGCACCGTTTGGCCTCCAGTTACATTGGTGTAAATGCATAGTAACTACACTTCATGTCAGTGGAGTTAGTCTCTTTTTACACAGGTGTAAAAGATTAGTATCAAGCCCCTTCCATATGTGTTTCACATTTCTGGCACATCCACAAAGATTCTTCTACATTTAGAAATAGTTTCACATTAAACAGATTCTTCTCTTTAAAGACTCAGTACAATGAACTTTCAATGTTCAGGACTGTCAAGCGAGAATCAAGTTTCTTCTTAGTCTGAGAACTTCCAGCTACAGCATAGGGAAGGCACAGGGTGCTTGCAGCCTTCTGCCTATTTTTGGTTCCCCAACTTAGAAAGGACAGTTTTGGAGTGGCTTTCTTGGTCTCGTTGATTTTATCCTCTTCCATGGCTAAGCAGATCAAGGAGTATGTCTTTTGCATTCCCACAGAGTAAGTGGCACTCTTATTATGCTGTAGGAAAAGGAATGGGAAGAGGAAGCATTGGATTTTTATTTTATTTTTAATCATCCATGAGGGTTAGACATACTGAAGATAAAAGTTTGCACAGTGTGTGAATCATTTTCCCAGTCAGACTGCAGTATTCTTCTGCATTAATTACATTCTAACTGAATACAAGCCCATCCAGAGTGCTGAAGATTGAAGTATTTTCCTTATGTCTGGATACAAGTGACACAAAAGGCAAATAAATCATAATGGGAGGTGTCCTCTGGTGAATCTTTCTGCAAAGATTGTCTGAAAAGTGTTAAATATAATTCTAGATCCCAATAAGAGTTGTCAAGGGAAATGGAATAATTGTGTGAGTAAATTGGCTTTGCAGAGATCTCCACGGATATCCTCTTTTCTTGGGCCTCAGAGCACAAGAGTGCCTGCTACTACAGCCTATAGGGTTTGCCTTGTGGTAGCCCCAGTGGGCGTTCACCAGGCTGGCCCCCAGCTCTTCTCCCCAATGCTACAGGGGGAGCTGCAATGGGACATGCCTCTAAGATGCTCATAAGATAGAGTCCCCTATATGGCTTATCCACAGCCACATTCTGCAGCAATTCCATTGTATTCCAGCATTCTGTGCTGGCAAAAGGCTGGGGAAGGGAGGTGCCAGGTTGTTCTTGGCTATTACTTATACTGTGGTTGACATATATTCACAAAAGAGAGGCTTAAACCTGGGGAAATGATCAATTTATGAAGTCAAAATACAGGATGGCAATAGCATGTGCCTAAAGCTTGCTGGGGAATGCTGGAAGGTATGCAGCATTAGGCTTAACTGAACTACAGGTTCTTTATTTTGCTCACACTACAAAAATTATTTTGTCTTGAGTTACTTAGGGTTTAACTTTTTTTTTTTTTTTTTTTAAATCTTGTGATCATTTTCCCTGGGTCTAAAATTTCTATAGCAACTAAGTAACTGGATTTATATATTTTTGATTGGCAGGGTTAAAATAGTCCCTTAACCCCTGAATATCTAATACATAAATCAAGGACGCTGATCCCATCTGTTCATAGAAATAGTGGATTGAGCACATAGCTAAGAATTGAAAGACTTGGGTTCTGCCACTTGACTGTGTGTGTGCTTCTCAATGTGGAGAAAAAACAAGGGTTTTTTTCTGTCTAGTGCTACCAAATGTGGGGGAATGGGGGGCTGGTGTTTTTTACCACTGAGTAGGTAGTGCACCCTGTGTACACTACTGCTTCCACCAGTGGAGCTGCATGGGCAGAGAGAAATGTTTACAAATATTCCCAAAGTAAACATCATATGTAACCATGGGCAAGTCCATTCACTTCTTTCTGTTTGGGAGTTGCTCCATTTGTCAAGTGAAAATGACCCCACCTTTTTTAAATCACTCTGAGATGTATACATGAACATGCATGGTGGAAAGTGGTGATGTTACAGTATTTGTAACTTTTTTTGTTTGATTTTTGTATACACCAGAAACTAAGATGGGGCCTCTCTCTGCACTGAAGATATTGTCTAATTTGTCTGTTGCCAGTGTTAGTAATGGTAAAGCAGCAGTGTAGACCACCTGTTGTTATACAATACGCTGACAAAAATGCCAGCAGCCATTTTAGACCATCTGCCTTTACTACCATTTGTGGATATGCATGGGAGGTAGGCATGATATTTGCAGGGGGAAAGTCTAAAATACAACCTCTACTTTCCAGTCTTGCCTATACTATGAAACAGAAATGTTAATGAAAATGGTTTTAAGCAACAGCTTTCCCAAAAGGCTTAAGTGCTAGAACAGGGGTCGGCAACCTTTTAGAAGCGGTGTGCCGAGTCTTCATTTATTCACTTTAACTGAGGGGTTCGCGTGCCGGTAATACATTTTAATGTGTTTTAGAAGGTCTCTCTCTATAAGTCTATATATTATAGAACGAAACTATTGTTGTATTGTAAAATAAACAAGATTTTCAAAGTGTTTAAGAAGCTTCATTTAAAATTAAATTAAAATGTTGATCTTACGCCGCCGGCCCGCTCAGCCCGCTGCTGGTCTGGGGTTCTGGCCGCAGGCCCCGCTCAGCCCACTGCCAGCCTAGGTGAACAGAACCCCAGACCAGCAGCGGGCTGAGCGGGTCCGGCAGCTGGGATCCCGGCTGGCAGGAGCTGGCGGATGGAACCCCTGAGCGGCAGCGGGGTCCCAGCTGCCGGCCCCGCACAGCCCGCTGCTGGTCTGGGGTCCCAGCCCTGCCCACATATAGTGGGGACCTACCTTCTCCCTGGTTCTGGCCCATTCTCTTCCTCTCTCTGCACTGAGCTGAGGGTGGGAGTGCACTGAGCACAGGGCTAGGGGTGAAAGAGCAGGCTAGAGGTTGGGGTGTAGTATCTGGCCAGGAGCTAGAATGAGGGAGGGGGCTCAGGGGAGGGGCCTGGGGGTGTGCGGGGCGCAGGGCTCAGGGCAGAGAGCTAGGGGGTGCGCAGGACTCAGGGCAGGGGGCTGGGTGGGTGTGGGCGGGCGCTCGGGATGGGTCTGGGGGGTGTGCGGGGGCACAGGGCGCAAGGCAGGGGGGTGGGGGGGTGGGGGGGGGTGAAGGAGTCAAGCAGAGGGCTGGGTGTGTGTGAGGGGGGTACAGGGCTCAGGGCAGAGGACTGGGTGTGGGGGGGGCTTGGGATGGGTCTGGGGTGTGTGCGGGGGCACAGGGCTCAAGGCAGAGGGATGGGTGTGTGTGAGGGGGAGCTCAGGGGATGGGTCTGGGGGTGTGTGGGGCACAGGGCTCAAGGCAGAGGGCTGGGTGGGTGTGAGCGGGGGCTCGGGATGGGTCTGGGGGGTGTGCGGGGCACAGGGCTCAGGGCTGGGTGGGTGTGAGGTGCTCAAATAAATTTGTTAGTCTCTAAGGTGCCACAAGTACTCCTGTTCATATTCCTGATGTCATAGGTTACTAACCCTATGCCTTGTACCTGTTGGTTTGAACAAAGCTTCCTCATTCTTTATCCTGTTCTACTATCCTTGTCTTACTCAGAGTTGGTGTGTTCCTGTACCATCTCCTATGATTGTGTTTATATTATACCTCTACGTTGGGGTGTACCTGTACTAGTCTTCTGGAATGTGTTTACATGAGTATCTAGTACTTCTTAGAAGTGCCTATGTTTTAGCAATGCTTGCCATGCCTTTGCTAAGTTCATGTACCAGACAGTGAACTTGTAAGCGAGCATCTGCTTTATGACAGTGCCTGACATTTGGTCATAGCATGGCTTTTGCTGACTCACATCTTGCACCAGGCCCCAGGAGCTCTCTCTAGCAAAGCAGGCACTTCATGGAAGTAGGGCTCTTGAGGAAGGCATGATGCCATGGAGTGGGAAGCAGGGAGGGGGTCCATGAGCCTAGCTAGATGTCCCAACAGCTACAGGAATTCCTTGCAGAATTCAAGACACCCCCCCCTTGAGTTTCGGGGCAGAGCACCATACCAATTTTGGGTCAAGGGGCGAGCTACAGAAGACAATCTCCACCCTCATGGTCAATTTGGAAAGAAAACTGATGTAACTCTTGGAATTACCAGTCGGATTAGTCTTTGTGGAGTTTCACTGCTAAAGCTGGCAAGATGGCCCTACATATATAGGAATCACCTAGGGCCTTCATTAAGCAAAGCATTTACACATAGGTTTAACTGTAAGCATGTGAGTAGACCCATTTATCGCAATGGAATCCTTTAAACACATGTTTAACTGCTTTGCTGGATTGAGGCCTAGATTCACCAGCAATCCACGACATCTGGCTATATCAAATTAGATAGCATTCACTGCCCAAACTGAGGCAGTTTTTTCAATTTACTGAGTGTTCTTCAGGTTTAGAAAAGTAGCTGTCTCATTACTTACCACAGAAGTCATCGTATCCTGACAGCTAATAACCTTAATCTCAATGTCGTTCTCTCCCATGCTTTTGAACTTTTCCAAGACGTCATTCACTCCCAGCCATTTGGAATCCAGGCCATTAATTGAAACAATATAGTCTCCTTCTTTCAGACCCTTTAACTGTAAAATAATTTAGTGCATCAGCTGGAGTTGTTGAAACGTTTCTTTCTCCAAAGGTGGTGTTCTCCCCTTCCAGGCTTCATACAAAATTCATCAATCAGACAGCACAGGACAAAACACCCAAGCACCATTTTAATGCACATAAAATTGCCCTTTTTTGTGAACTGCCATACATTAATTTGATTAGAGTATAATTATTAAATTTTCCTATCTCCTGTTTGTGGTGTTTGCTTTTCTATTTTTCATTCATAAAAATCTTAAAAAATTTTAAACTGTTGTTTAGTTTGGCATTCCCATCAATTTACTATTAGATGTTTTATCCTTCTGTAATATTTTTCCTTTTCATTTCTTGCTCTCTTCCACTTTTTTTTAATTTGTACTTTAATATAAACTTATTTAGTCTTATGCTTCTGCCTTTCACTGTGCTTTAGTTATGCCTCTTCTTTTCTCTTGTGAATGTTCTCTCTTCTCTGTATCCCTCCTTTTCCATTTCCTCTCTTCCTCACAAAAGAGGATTACATATTAGGAAGCACCAGCATATTCTTTTCCCTCCCATACTCTTTCTCCTTCGTTTCCTGATATTTGGGTCTATGTACTGCCCTTTTTCTTCCCCTTCTTTCTCATGGCTTTTCTCCTTCCAGCCTTCTGAAATAGATGGTGAATAATGTATTTGATTATGGTACGTGTGGGTCATCTTTATTTATTAAATGTACACAAAAGAAGGAATCAGTCCTAGTTTAGATTTTAAATTTGTAATCTTCACATTAGAGTCAGGTAATGTTAAAGTTAACACTGCACTGTTAACCTTCTCAAATTGCAGACGCTGTATCTAGTATGGCATTGCATTTAACAGCTTAATTAAAATCCAGAAACACTCCAAATGCCAATGCAAGTCAGCTGCATTTCCTGACTTCAGGTGTTCAAATTATTACTTATCACTGCATTTATCTTGTCTTTTTTGCATTTAAAATGGATAATGTCTAATGTTGGTGTGCTATTGGTATTACATTTAGTTCTTTAAAAACCACACTGAATATTTTATTTGCACAAATCTGGGTGCCTTACTGTTGCATATGACTTGGCTAGATTGAGAAATCACAGCAAATTTGGAAGAACCTAGAGGGAAAATTATTAAAACTTCGATCTCTACTTACTGCTGCAGAACACTCTGGATCGAGACAGCGAACTTGCACGGGTGGGCCCCCTTTAAGAGTGAATCCCAATCCCCTTTCTTGACAATGGAAATGAATAGTGCGTGGGACTGTCCATCTCTGCTTGGCTGAAAACACAGGCAGTGGGCCCTGTAGGATGCAGAGTGGCAGAACGTAGTCATTAACAGCAAAATGCAAAATGGCTCACAAGCAAGTATTAGGCATTATAGTGTGCTACCTACCAGCCTCTCAAAGAAGTCTTTCACTTTCACCTTGGAGAACTGAGGAACAACCATTTCTACTTTATGTTCTGTTTTAGCTAAAACAAAAGTGAAAAAACATGAACTAGTTTTCAAGTTCCAGATTGACAGCCAGAGACTGAAAGCTTCTATTGGCAGGATGGGCAGAGGAAGCTTCACATGCTACCCCTTTTTACACTTAAGCTATTAGTTTCTCCTACACCACTACTAGACTGTAGGACAAGTAAGCTTGTCAGAACTCAACTTTTTTATATATATATAATTTTAACATATCAATGTTTTTTATTTTTAAGGGCTTTTTTAAATCAATTTAAATGTTCACAGTTGTGGGAAACAGAGGGCCAGACAATTATTTAATGACAGACACAGATTCAAAACCATAAAACTTTAACTATTAAAACCCAAATTGTCAACATCACATATCAAAATATACAAAGTAAATATCCTTCAACTCCAATAAGTTCTCAAGCAGTATTTTTCTTACTTTGCCAATTTGTAAATTTTGATTATTATTGATGGAAATATGTGTGCATGTGTACAGCAAAACTGATATTTATCAACATTTGCCAATTAAAAATCTAATCCTTCGAAGCCTCAGGATAAATCAACATATGGAGACAGACATCATTATCTTAGCAAGATGAAATGTCAGGCTCCACAAGGCTTCTTCAGAGTATATACTAAAAATCCAAAGAAAAGAACCCAGTCTGTTTATGCTTTTTAAAGGGGTAGATGGTCTGGACTGATGCAGGAGGAAGCAGTAGCATTCAAGTTCACAGTCAACTAACTTCTCTTTCCTATATGCTCTCCAATAGTACAGATCTTATGCCAATAACTGTGGGAAGAGATTAAAAATATAATGCAAAGTAAACCACATTTTATAGCCAGAGAGAGATTTTAACTAATAGAAGGTGCTTTCTTCACCCACCATAGCCCACAATATCTGGAAGATGCATTCACCGAAGACTGACACACTTTCAGGAGGCCTTCTTACAATCATCCCCTAAATATGAAGGTGCAAAGGAGGCTTCCTGAAATCTGATCTCAGGCAACCAGCCTATATGGTCTGAATGTGCTTAGAGGCATCAAAGTAGAAAAACTGCACAATTATTTCACTGTTACTTAGGGACTAATCAACGGACTCTAAGTTCACTGTACAAAATGTGCTTCTCCATGCACTTTGGCCACACATTTTTTGGCGTATAACTCAAGACACCTTTAAAGGGGGCTGGTTTTTCAGAAGTGGGTGCTCACCACTTTCTGAAAACTAGGCCCCTTTTAACATGCCTTAACTTGGACACCCAAAATTGCTAGTCCCTTTAGAAAACCTTGATTTTCAGTTGGGGATACTTACGAAGGACAGTGGAAGCTTCCATTAAACTCAGGAAGTCATCTTCCTGCTCATGCTGAGCATACTTGATAAGTGAACGCTTGTGAGCAACTGACAGGATCTCCTGAAGAATGTCAATATCCCGAAGCTTTTTGCACAAACCACAGACCCTCAGTGCTTCTTCATGATAAACAATGGCTTTGCGTAAATGTGCTTTCCCTAAAGAAAGTAGAAACCATTAGCAAAACTGTAATGTAAACAATACATAAGGCTAAGATGATTTTTCTAACCACCAAACATTTTATCCCACAGGAAGGCAAGGCTGAAGGCCCAATCATGTGATTCTCTATCAACTAAGTGATTCTCATGTGAGTGGGTCCCACTGATTTTGTGGGAGCAACAGCATGAGTAAAGATTACTTATTCACTTAAGTGTTGCAGAATCAAACCCTTGGTTTAAGATTTAACTTGATTACATCAGTGTTTTTAGTGCCTATGTATTCCTAATATAGAGACATTTGCAAAAGTAAGTCAGCTTCATGTATAATTCTGAGTCACTGTAACACAAGAAGTTGGACTACATTCTGCCACATTTCAATTGATTTTAATGAGCTACATGGTGTAACAGAACCCAATTCATCCCATTATTGCCACAGCTTGAATTTTGAGAAAGACATGTTTTTCTCTCCAAAACATAATATTCTTCTTAACTGACACACTTAATAGTAGGAACACCAGTTATAATCATGTAATAAAATTGGTTACATGAGCTTTCATAGAATCATAGAATATCAGGGTTGGAAGGGACCTCAGGAGGTCATCTAGTCCAACCCCCTGCTCAAAGCAGGACCAATCCCCAGACAGATTTTTGCCCCAGATCCCTAAATGAGCCCCCTCAAGGATTGAACTCACAACCCTAGGTTTAGTAGGGCAATGCTCAAACCACTGAGCTATGCCGCCCCCCAACTAGATCTATTTGTATCAGATAATATTTCTCTGTATTGTAATTTAGAACAGTTATACACTCGCTGAATGGAATCTGCAATTACCTAATCGTTTTCGCTGAACTTTATCCCCTAAAATGGTTAGGGACGTCAATCCTTCTGGCATGTAGTCATGCAGTTGGGACCAGGCCTTTTCCTGTTTGTCTTCATCATCGGTGGGATGCACTGTATCAACATACATAAAATGTTAGCTACTTTAATGTGTGTCTGTGCTAGGTACCTTCAGGCAGGTGGAGTGCAGATGGAGAGGCGGGGAGAGAGTAAGTAGTAACATTTTGGAAACATTCTTCTAAATATGTGATTTCACTCCAGATTATTATTTTGACCTTTTTTTTTTTAAATCAAGAACTAATTTTACTAAATGCTGCCTGAACTCTAATTTTCTATTCATAAGAACTGATTAACTTAGTAATAATATTACTTAGTTCATATATAACACTTTTCAAATCTCTTTGTAAGTATTAGCTAATAAACGTTCTCAATACGCCTGGAAAAAATGACAGAATAACTCAAGGCCATAAAGGGATTCCATGGAAAGAGTCCATATTAGAACTCTGGAGTTCCTAGCTCCCAGTCCTGGCCTTAGTACAAACCTTTCTTAATAGCAGTTGTTTATATGGATATATAAATAAAACCAAAGGATTCTTACACTGGTGGTCACTCAGTAGAGTAGCAACGAAGTAATGTGCCAGAGCTTTGTAATGGTCTGATTTTATTTTTGCCATATTTGACCAGGAATAAGGGACGTTCGCCTTGACTGGTGCCTGATTCATTGCAGTGTTAACAAGCATGTAAACCTCTCCAACCTAAAATAAAACACACATCTAGGTATGAGAAGTTACCTTTAAAACTAGGAGCTCTTTTATTAGCAAGAGGGGATATGATAACCATCTACAAATATTTGAAGGCTTATTTACAGCATGGAGAGCAAGAGGAAATTTTACACTGATACAAGGACTAGAAGGGATGAAATTAAAAGGAAAATTGAAGCTTTATCTCTGGAGATATTTAAAACTAGACTGAACACAACACTGTAAAATATATTATATAGAATAATCCTATATGGCACTGGACTAAATCACCTATTTGGTCTTTTCCATTTCTAATTTCTATGATGTCACAATATGAAATATAATATAAATATCCTATATAATATAAATATCCACACAGTTCTATAATTTGCAAGAAAATCTTGGCTTATTAATGCAACTGAAAGGAGGGTAAAGCAGATCAGTGTTTTAATAAACACATTTGTCAGCTCAGGAAAGCTGGATTCAAAGTTGACATTAGGTTACACGTGAAATGAGTTTGGTCCGTGGAGGCTCTTTAAGGTTGGCAGGACAAGTTTTGCCCGTCCTATTTAGAGTCAGGTACTGTATGACCTTTATCTGATAATATGAATTGGTTGAGTGAACCTTCATGTCTCATTTTGCTACCTATGTTCAGATGTCACCACCCTCCATTAAGTATGGTGGATTATCTTCCATGTCAGAGCCTGCCTTCTTATTTGTGAGTAAACCTGTGAAAGTTTTGCAACCCCATCACTACCAAACCATAACTAACTCTTGCCTACCATGCTGCCAGTACAATACAGAGAACTCTGGGAAGGATCAGTGAAACTTTTGGGGGGTTCAGGAGGATCGTTAGTGGTGGGCAGGATATATAGCCAACCCCAGTCTCCAGCTGCAGAAGTAAAGCCAGATCAGCATTTGGTGGCAGTTAATGGGAGAGGGACATAAGTGGTGCCACATAAGCAACTGACACCTCCTTCACATGTTAATCTGGGGGCAGGAGCTGGTCATCTACTTTATGGAATCAAATGCTATTGTCATAACTACTCATACATTTTTGTCAGAAATAATCTTATTAATTCTTAGTGAGAATTACAAGGAGTTGTGTACTTTAATTTGCTAAGATGAACCACACAGAACTTCAGTAAATAAATTATTCACTGTCCAGTTGCTGTTCTGGTATTTGTTTCCATTAGATACATTTTTTAATGGAACAGCTCTTATTATGTGACAAGATTACCTGCAGTAGCAGGGACTGGACTCAATGATCCAGGAGGTCCTATGTTCCTATTTTAGTGGCACTATTGAGGATGTGTCAGTATTTCCATCATAACTCGCTGTATTTGTTAGAACATACAACCTTGCAAACAGATTACATTTTAGGTTCTCATACTGTGCCAACAACTTGACATGAGTCCCTGTAACTTCATAGTTTGTTTGTATAAAAAACATTAACAGTAATTAGCATTTTGCACTCAATACTTTAAACCAAAGTCACAAAAATGCTTTAAAGGTTTAATAAATGGGCACTATGGTAGAGTTTTAAGCTAGTGATTTGGCACTGGAAACAAACTTGATGTGGGTTTAAAAACACTAAGTCTCGTGGCTTACCTTAGCAACTTCCTGAGCCATCTTCACTAGTGTGAAAAATTCATTTCGTATTCCAGGTAGACTGATCTGCTCAAAGACACACTCTTGAACTTGAGCAAGCATCATTTTGACCAGTACACTCAGCATGGCCGGGCTCATGTCATAACTTGGTGTGTGAGTAAATGTTTCCTTTAGGTAGTTTAAAATACCTGAAGTTTTAAAAAGTTTTTCTAATTATTACAACAGAAAAGGACTTTTACAGGTGATCACAATTCACAAATAAGACAATTGAGAAACTTGAAAATATATTTTCTAGAAATTACTCAGCCAAATTAAATTATCCAAAATGGATTCTTATTAAGGGTGAAGAGTTAAAATGACCCACTGTCATATGGATTAGTGTTCTGTATTACCATCTAAGACAGCTGTGCTCAGTTTCCAGTTCTAGGTTATCATTCACAGGGGCTACAGAAGCTGTCCTGTGGGGCAGGATAAGGGGAGCGATGCCTTAAGATTCACTTATAAGAACTCCTCTGACTGATTTTCGAGTGGTGCTTTACTGGGAACATACTGACAGTTCTACAGGGACCTAAGGGTGGTGTGTTACACAGGAATAGGAAAGAGAGAGGGAATCCTTAGGCCTCTGAAAAGGTCGTTTGGGACCCCTACAGCAAAAAAAGAACAATTCAACTAATCTTGGAAACCCTCCAAAAGGAGGCTCAGTGCACTGAGTGCTCAAGTCTAGTGCTGTTCCAGCCCCATAAGTAAACTGGAACAGTATGTTCAGTAGGGCAAAATTAGATTCTGCTTCAGTCATCCACTTCCACTAATCTATCATTTAGAAAATTAAAACAAACACTAAGTGTAGTGCAAAAAATAAATAATGCTTGCAAGGATTAAAATGTAACATATCCCATTCATCTCATCCAACTGGTTTATCAAGTTCTGCTAGAGCTTCTTTCCCAAAGTTACTGAACAAGTATCACAGCAGTACCTGGGGCTATGGAAGTTCCCCCTGTATTATTATAATATCTGTCACTTATTGTCACTACTTTTCAGTTCTATCTGGCTATGTTCTTTATTTCATTAGTGAGTTAGCTTTTACACTTTTGGAGACAGAAGCTGCCACTACTCAAACTTTAATCACAAGCTATCAATCAAAAATCTGTCAAGCCCATCTGAGCTACTGATTCCTTAAGAAATAAATGGAATTGGCTCTGAAAGTCCAGAAAAGCATCCTCATTTTCTGGTGTCTCAATTTATTTCTCTTTGTGTGATAAATAATTCAGACATTTTTTACTATCCATGTTGAGGGCTCTGTTATGTATTGAATCAGTGCAACAACTTCAGCCCACCCATACAGAACAGCTACTACGTGTACTATATCATGTCACTCTGTTAACACAGCGTACGTGTTACGGAGCTATGCACAGGTACAATGAAGTGCCTACAGAGTGCATGTTGTTGTGGGGCCCTGCAAAAGGTATGTTGGCTGCAGACGATGTGCTGCAGTTTATGACTTAATACAGCTCTAGCAAAACACTGATATAGCTATTGCTCTAAGTAGGAATATATTTAATTTTAAAGAGAAATTATCTTATTTCACAAATGCTGAAACCTCTTCTAGAAAGACAACAAGTCTGTAGTGTTGCAAAACAAAAATCTATTTAAAAATTAACAAAGCCATATTTTCAAAATCTCTATATAATTATTTGAGTACAAGAACTAGGGCTATTAAAGTAACACACTGTTCAGTGATTGACAACTATGATAGCATTTCACAAAATTGGAAGTCAGCAGTTGAGGATTATAATTATCATCTTGCAACATATTTTCATTTGACAGATATTAAGACTGCCTCTAAACACCTGTAAACACTATGAGTAATACAGTACCTTATGCTTATATGATGACTTTTATCCAAGAAATGAAGGGTTTTTGTTCCAAAACCTACTCTAATGAAAATCAGAACTGTTATAGCATGTTAGCTCAAGGCAGGGTAAGCCGGTACGGCATACTGGTAAAAAGTGGCCGCCGATACCGGCCCGTACAGCTGACTTTAAAGCGCTGCTGCAGCAAAGGACCCTGCTTAAAGCGCTGCTGCGGCAGTGCTTTAATATTGTTGCCCCGTTTGCCCCCCATCCGCCGACGGGGGGGAGAACAAAAGGAGCAGCTGTCCACGGGCCAGCGACTTAAAAGGGCCCGGGGCTCCGGCTGCCGCTGCCACTACTGCAACAGTGGCCAGAGCCCCGGGCCCTTTAAATCGCCGCTGGAGCCCCGGGTGGCACGGGCTAGGCAGCGTGGAAGGGCTGGCTGGGGGATGCTGACCCCCAGCCCCGCCCCTTCCACCCGAGGCCCCACCCCTTCCAGGGGCCGGAGCCAGCCCCCCTACCGGTAAGTCTTCGGCTTTACTTTCACCCATGCCTCAAGGGGTGCAGCTCCCATTAACTACCACAGACACAGCAGAATAGAAACTCCAATGATTCATTATCGGCATAGATCCTGCTCCTAATCGGAGTCAATGGCAAATTTACCATTGACCTCAACTGGACAACAAGCTTCGTTTGGGATTAAAATAGACTTGATTGTTTTAAAATGTAGATGTTATAGGACTGATTATCCACTCCCATCACACACATTTTACACAAGTCAATGCAGTTACGGTGATGTAATGGAGATCGGGCAAAGAAAAGGTGAATGTACAGCTAATTAATCATTAACTACAATATTCACTTTGTCTTTACCAAACTTGTTGTTCAGACAGCAGCTCCAGGTTTTTGAAATGTTAAACTATGGCTAAAAGGAATGTTTAATTAAAGCCTAGTACAGATCCTTGTGAGGACCTTTGGGTTTCAATCCACCTCCTTTTCTGTTTGGACTGTGTTAATAAAACCAAAAGTCAATATTGAATGTATAGCTCTGTATGTAAGAGACAGATTGAGACCTCCCCAGAAATAACCTCCCACGTATTTTCAATATGCAAATGAACCACAGCTCCTTCTCTCTTTACATACCTGCAGCTCTCTGAAAAGCATCAACAGCATTTTCAAGTCCGGGCTTGGTCTGCCGATTACATCTTGTACCAATCTGTGTGTAGAGGGCTCCAATATTAAATAAAATACTGGCTTTTTCTAGCAACAAATTCTGCTGACAGACAGGGACGCCTGTGAAGGAATCATACCTGGGGGGGGGACAGGGGAGGGAGAGAGAGAGGAAGGCAAAATGAAATAAGCATAAAAAGACAAGCCAGCACAGAGTTACCAGTGTTTTAATTTTATTGTTCAGAAGAGAATAGCAGGATCTGTAATGCCTTTTCTGTTTCTGCTGAAACTTATGGTAATTCACAATCACATGCATGTAATGCAAATATATCCCTGAGCTCCAGGAGCTAGTGAGTGGATTTATTGAGCTTTCTTAAAAGCAGTGTTTCCCTTCTTGCAATGCTTGACTGGAACTCAAATAGCTTTTCTTGACCAAATGGTAGGAGTCTCCTGTTCTATTCACAAACACAAGATTTAAATTCACCGAGTCACATTCTTCTCCCGTTGATAATGGTGCAGTATATCACAGCACTTGCCATTCTGAGCCAGTGCAGAAGTCTTTCTACAGTCCTCTGATATTTTCGACTATGTAGTGTTTCCTATTCATTACAAATTAAGATAGACAGTAGTAGATACTCTTAGCCTATAAATCCAATAACACAGGACTAGATTGTGTTCCATACTACAGCCTGAGCAAGGGGTGAGGTGTACATTGCACCACCCAAGGGGTATCAGCAGCAAATCACAATACTCTCCCATTCTCACCATGCTGCCCAGCAAGTAGTAAGGATGTAGTCAAGGCTCTGCTCATTCCCCACCTGCACCTATGTGCTCATATACACCAAGACCCAAAATCCAGGTAGGATGTGTAGATGTTTAAAGAGAATTCTTATGGCCCTTCACAGACCTTACTCTCAGCGTAGAAAGGGCCTTATTCTCTTCAGAACTTTACTGTACAAACTAAAGAGAGTGCGTAACAGTATAAATATGAAAACACACTGTACAAGAAAAATATAAGTCTTTCAAATTACATAGAGCTAGTTCAAGGTTAACAGTGTTCTTTAATTAAAAAAAAAAAAAAAAAAACTTACCAGGTAAATAAAATCCCCATTTGTCTGGTAGGTGGAAAAAATCTGTTCTCTACAAAGCCAAGTTGAATGAAATAGCTCATCAACATCTCAATGCCGGCTTCATCTCTGCTGGGAGTACGGCAGGCCTTAAAGTTCAGATATGTAAAAACATACATTCACACAATGCATTCTGTTTAGTTTCAGCGTGAATAATGTAATACACCGAGGACACAGTTCTACTCAACTAAAATCAATGGGACTTTCGCATAATATAAAAGTGTCTGGAATGTAGGAATTGGAAGCATAGGGGCATAGCCTGCCCTTGATGTGTGCACCCAACACTGAATAATAGAGTTGTGCTGGAGAGAAGGCTGTACGTGGCCCTAAGGAAGCACATGGGAGATAGTGTGTGACAGGCAAATCTCACACATGTTGAAATACAATGTTAGACAGTAGGTATTGTGTGAACTATAGAAGAACATTTGAACAAACAACATCTAGTAAATAGAAATTACTAGTATTGTGCTACAGATCCCTACTATTTACTCCACTCCTGCTTTCATGCCTCACTTCAAACCCTTTAGTTTATTCCCCCATTACAATTTAAACAATAATATTTTAAAAACAAACAATACTTTTGAATTTACAAGTTGTGTTAAACTGCTCAGTTACTCTGCTTTCCTGTTACATCATTTTCTCACCCCAAGCATTTCTTCACCTGTTTTATCTATATTATAGAATCATAGGGTTAGAAGGGACCACAAGGTCATCTAGTCTAAACCCTTGCCAAGATGCAGGATTATATGTGAGGAATAGCCCCTTTTCCCCACACACCTGCACTGGGAGCTCATACAGAGGTATTTGTCCACTATGACCCCCTAAATCCTTTTCAAAGTCACTGTTTTCCATATTTCAGTCCTCCCACTCCCCCCCATTCTATAGGTATGGCCTGCATTCCTTATTCCTAGATGTACAACTCTGCATACAGCTGTACTGAAACCCATTTTGTTTGAATGGGCCCCTGCTGCCAAGTGATACAAATCACACCATATGACTACCCTGTCCTCATTATTTACCATTTTGCCAATCTTTGTCATTTGCAAATTTTATCAGTGAGACTTCCAAATCACTGATGGAAATGTTGCATTATAGAGTCATTGGGATATGGAGGCTGTCATTTTATATATCTTGGGAGCTAAAACCAATGGAAGTAAGGTAACCTGGAGCAAAGTAATAGTAATTAAGAGTGCCACAATCTAACCATATATGAACATTATTAATAAAAATCTGCAAGATTAAAACTGGATATGGTGGCACAGTCACAAAGAGAATTAACATGCAAAATCAAACCTACCTGTCTCAAATCCATAAGATCAGCTATTTCATCTTCATAGTCAGAACTGTCTTCACTGTAATGTTCCAGGATAAAGTCCTAAACAAAATAAAATGTGGAATACCCTTACTCTTTCAGGCCAAAGTTTTTGATTTCTCTGGAAATATGAACAGTGTCCTGAATATTTAAAAATCTCATGATTTGCAAAGTTTCTACTCATTAGTAATAAATGGTGTATTTCTATATGTCAGATTTGCAAAAAGGGGAAAACTGTAACAGACAAGATTTCAAGGTAATATCTTCATCTTGTATCAAATATAAGAAACTCCAATCTTGCGTAGCGGACTCTAAACAGCTATATTTTTTCTGCTATTTTTTCAAACTGAGTTAATAGTTTTGAAATTGACACGTGAACCTATTAAATACAAAACAAATGATCATGAAAATTCATTAATAGAAAGATATTGTGCCAAATTCTGCTCTTAGTTATATTGGTGAAACTCCACTGAGTTTAATGAAACTACACTGGAATAAATGGCAGCAGAATGTGGCCTATCAAGAATAACCTACAGATGAAGAAGTGGGGCCAAATTCTTAAGTGATGTCTAAGGGAGTCTAAGTTAGTAGAAGGGGGGCTGATTCTCTCATTTTACTTCAGTGTAACTCCAGTGACTCCAAGGGGTAAGTTAAAGTAGGATGTGGGGTTTTTCAGCTTACACCTTCTTTTGGCTCCTTGTCATGGTTAGATGCACCAACTTAGACTCCCACAGTAGGAGATGAGGGGGTATACAGAGCTAAGGGAGTCTGTATGTGGGAGTCTCAATTAGTGTAAGGGAGTTTAGCTTACACCAGCTTTACAATTCATCCTCTGAATTTGAGCTATAAAGTTCAAAAAGGATCCAAAGTAGTAATGAGAAAGAGCTTTCTTCCTGATTGAAACAGCTATTTCCCACTAAGTAGCATGTAGAACTTGTACAGTAGCTGTCAATGAAAAGCCAAAGAGAATTCTCCTTGATTCCAAACATATACTCATTTCTAAGACAGAACTCCCATTAAAGTCAGTGAGAGTTTTGCTTGAAAGAATGCAGATTAAAGTCCCTTGTGAAGCTCTGAATCCAAGTGGCTCTTGGCTTGGTAAAACTGTTGCTGTTTACTTGCTCCATGGAGAATTATTCCTGATTGTTTTATTTCCCTGCCTCTGGCAAATAAAGCCTTCTTCCATGGACTTCATTATCTAATATGCTGAACACAGCTGAGCTCACCTGAATAAATATCCATAACAGGCATAGACTTTGTGTGCCCCAAGGATGATCTTTATAATGCTCACAGAAAATTATATCACGTAATTAATCAAAACATAGATGTAATAAAGCCCTTTTAATTGAAAAAATGTTAAAGACAACATTTTCTGTAGGAGCCAAATTCTGCTCTCAGTTCTATCAAATGCAATTTCATGTGACTGCACTGGCAGCTACACCTATGTAACTGGGAGCAAATTGGACCCACTCTATGGTCTGATCCCTGGACCCAGTAAAACTATTTTGCACCATAAAGCCCCCTTAAAGCTGGCATACACAGATAACTGGGGCTTCCTCTGTTCTAGCTGGGTATTCCCCTAGTACAGAGCTGTCATAGCTGCCTCTGCACCATAGCCTCTTGCTGCCCCCAGACATAGCATGCTCTGGCCATGTTTCCTCCCCAGCAGAAAATCTTAGTCTAAATCAGAATCATTTGAATATACTGGGACTACCTTCCTGGGTGCCAAACCATCCCCCAGCTGCCCTGGTGGTAGGAGGAGAAAAAGGTGAGCACACCCAGATTATTTAATTAGTCTTCATTTAGACTGTAACATCTGGACAGGGACCTTGTTTAATTTGTATTGTAGAGCACAAATTTGGGCAGTGTACAAACAATAAATGGTTGTTATTATTATTATTATTATCATCATCATCATCACTAGCTGGGCCATAGAACAGTGGGCATGGGCAGCGGGTGAACCCCAATATTCCCCCGGCCCTGCCCCTTCTGCCCAAGGCCCCGCCCCAGCACGAACGGAGGAGCCCCGGCCCACCCCTTCCAGCCGCCCTGTGCTAGCCTACCCTACACCCAGCCGGCCCAAGCCACCTCTGGCTGAGACCCTGCCAGCTTTGGGGAAGAGAGGGAGCAAGGGCGGGGCCTCAGGCCAGAGTGTGGGTGGGGCCACGGCCTGGGTTAGGGGAGGCTTAGCACCCCCAGCCTTCGATACCCACCACCCATGACAGTGGGCCTGATTTTGCTTTCACACAAATGTAAATCAAGAGTCAATCCACTGAAGTCACTGGGAAAGATCTTCTGAAGGACATAACTGATCTCAAATCCTTGGTGTGTTAAATTCTTGGTTCTTGATCAGATTAGTGCAAATAAAGCATAAAAATATGTTTAGAATTTGCACACAATGCTGCACACCTTCAAACATAACAGCAGTGTTATATGTTAAATATTGATTCTAAAATCTGTATCTTCGAAACTTACCTTAAGAGGGATTGTAAAGTCCCCTTCTTTAGTCTCCTTCAGGCCAAGTGGTATCAGGGGAATGCTAAAAGTCTCTCTGTGGCAAAAGAAAAGACAAACAGAAAGTTAACTCCTTATTTTCTATTGTTCTGTTGGCAAAATTACCTGTCTTGTTCCATGTGACCATAGAGAGAAGGAGCTGTGTCTCTTGATGACAGCATATGTAACATGCACCTTTTTATTTGCACTAGGAGGCTTTAAACATTTCAGAATTGTGTAACGCTCCCTTTACACAAACTGTTCTGTCCCACACAAGTTATTTTCCTTATTTAAAAAAAATAATTATTATTCTAAAACCCAAACATGAATGCTCCTATTTCAGGAATGACAGAAGTGAAGTAAACATCTGCAGTGTGTGAGATTTTATCAGGAAACTCCAATAACTTTTTTTGTGGACAGGGGGAGCTCTTGATTCCCCAGGAGTTTATTCTGGCTTCAAGTCTCTCTGTACAATTACTCCTTCTGGCCACCAGGGGCCTCTGTGATGTGAGTAAGGAGTGAAGGAAGATTGGTCTCTTCTTCCTTCCTCTATCTCCCCTGCTGGTGCCCAGCCAGAATGAGACACTGGGAGAGGAGGAGGCAGATGCCAGCTGCATTTGACAGTGTGGTGAGAGGGACAGAATCGGGAAATAGGCATAGGGATGGAAGCTCAAAGGGAAAGAATCTGAAGGGAATGAGAGTTGCCCTTGAGCCATTGTTCCCCCAGAGGAAGAGGGGGCCAAGGAAACAGAAAGTGGGGACTGACAGATCACTTGTCTGTATCAGTTTGGATCAATCTTTCCACATCTGGATAAACCACATGTGCAGAAACCAGCCACTGCAGGGAGACATACACAGGTAAGGGCTATGATAATTCCATATGCTTCAATATTTTAGTATTCCATCAATGGTGATATATATAAATTGTCTCTAGCACATTGGAAAGTAAGGCCTGAGCTCACTGGTTTTGATATAAGTGGAGCCTGACAGTAAAAAGTTTGAGAACCACTGCATCATGTGTATTTAACTTTTCGAAAATGTTAGTGGGGGAAGAATTCAACCCTGAGAAGCATCTCCACGGAGGGTGAGGAGGTACAAGATGGCAATGTTAAAAAAAACAAAAACAAAAAACCCTTGATCCTCAAGGAAAATAAAACTCTTGATCAACTCTTGATCACATTATAAGAGTAATCCTATTGTTTGCTAGTGGGACTACTCATATGAATGAGGAGATCATGAGTATTTGGTCCCAACTGTAAAATCTGTCTGTACCACTCTTTTCCTAAGCAAAATGTCCCATTTCAAACAGAGATGTCAGGATTTCTTCCAGTTATTATTTACAACGTGTTGAGTGGGAAAGATGGAATAGTGTCTGTTTAAAAAAAAGTGTCCTTGGCATCTGGATATGTTTATCTGATATTTTCTTTTTCCAGCAAACACTTAACTGACTTTCTAATAATTGTTCATAGTGACCTATTTTCACTACGAAATACTGTGGGTGATTCACTCACAGGTTTCTATCAGCAAAGCCAGCAGAACCTGGGATGCATGTCCCTGGTGGTGAAAAGTCTGCCAGGGGAGCAGCAGTGCAATCTACTCACAACTCCAGCTTAGCATAAGAAGGTCCCTAGTGCTGGCTGGCGCAATCCAGAAAGTAGGCAGGGCCAGTTGAGGAGGAGAAGAGCCAGGGCCCCAAGGAGCAGTGCTTATTCAGCTCACCTACTGGGCAGCATCTGCAAGGGGCTCCTATGGAACCCCGATGGAGTTTAAAACTATTCTCCCTGAGGCACAAATACACACACACACACACTTGAGGGTGCAACACATCTAATGTAACCAAATATTGGAAATAACTGTTATTTCAATGCTTTTACAGCAGTTACCTTTGAAAAATAATCTGATAAAAGCCAAGGCACTAAAAATACTATGTATTGATTTAATATTGATTTAATATGTTCTTTCATGATCCATCTTCATTAAGCAGCCAAGCTTGTGTACAATTTCCATGGACACCAGTGTTTCTGCCAACTCTAAGATGAATGTAAAGAAATTCAATATCTGCTTTTAGCTACTGAAGTGCCAAACCCACAGATTAAGTAATAGACTTCTCTAGTCTTATATACTGGGTGTGTAACACACAGTTTTGAAAAATATCCTTTGACCACGCCGTAAGGATTGGCCCACAGGCACACTAGGAGTATTTTTATGGCTACAGGGGTATTCTCATGTACATGCTCAGGGCAAACTCTCCTCCCACATCCTGAATAAGTGTATAATATTCAATAGGAAGACAAAAGAAACAAGTGGTATTTGTATTTTCAGGATTCCTGTCACCACCTCAGAAACTTTCTGGGCCAAATTTTGCCCTCGGTTTTTGCTGTGAGGGTTGCACAGGTATGAGTGGAGGGAGAATATGGCCCTCTGTTTAGAAGCAGATCTGCTTGACAGGTTTACCTGTCTTATCTCACCTTCTGGTGTCTATTTTGTACAAAAAGCGCTCAAAGTTGTATCCATTCTTCAAGGATGGTCTTACCAGAGTTGTATAAAGACACATTATTATATCCTTTAATCAACAAGAGATCCCTGTCAACTGGCGAAGATATGGTTCACATCATGCCTAAAACAGGAGAGAAGGGCATATAGCCCTCCTAAGAAGTACAGCTCTCTGAGAGCTCTGCTCTCTCTCTCTGTAGCAGTCACAGAGGGGAGACAGGTTGTCACTGAGGTAGTAATATGCCTATACCCCCCTTTTTACCCTATATGGCTTCCCTCTTCTTAGCACTCTTTGAGACTTTCCCCTTTCCTCTGCACTGCGTAAATGGAGGGGAGTATACGGTCTATAGATATGGAGAAAGAGTGCCACTCTTTGACACAGAAAATATTGATGTGTCCTTTATGCAGACTTGGTTAGACTGTACATAACATAATACCTGCAGTTTGGGGTTCTTTATTATATGAACAGCATTGGAAATGTAGGAAATAGTTCAAAGGAGGTCAACTAAAATAACAGTCACAAGGGCCACTGTTCCAACACTCTCCAGCCACAAGATCTTCACCAAAACCTGGGTCTTCACCTAAGTTCCCTGTAAGCTGTGCGGCCAGGAGCGGGGACCTGCCGTGGCCAGGGGAGGGGCACCCCTCCCCTGACCTCCAACCTGCGACAGGAGGGGCACCCCTCCTCCAGCCCCAACTCAGCCTGCAGCCCGGACCTGTCGTGGCCAGGGCAGCGTGGCCGGCTCGGGCCCGGCCTCAGGTGTTGCCTAGGCAACACGGCCCAGACCAGCCCTGGAGCGGCGCGGCCCCAGCCGCGGCCAGAGAAGCGCTGCCCGGACCAGCTCCAGAGCAGCCTCCCGGACCCAGGCGTGGCCAGGGCAGACCGGCCCAGCCCCAGCCTATCCTGCAGCCCCAGCCCCAGAGCTCCCATGGCAGGGAGAGGCGCTTCTCCTCCCCAGTCCAGGTGCTGCTGCAGGGAGAGAGTGCAGGGGGGAGCCCTCTCTCCCCACCGTAGCCCCGGAGCACCCTCCTGCACCCCAAACCCTTCATCCCCAGCCCCACCCCAGAGCCCATGCCCCCAGCCTTCACACCCCTGCACCCTACCCCTCTGCCCCAGCCCTGAGCCTCCTCCCACACGCCGAACCCCTTGTCCCCACCCCCACCACATGAATTGTGTTATGTGCACCAATATGAAGGTGATGTGTCACACATCTCCTCCATATTGGTGCACATAACAAAATTCATTCTGCACATGGGTGGGAAAAATTAGACGTAACACTGGTCTACACCATCAAAGAGCAGAATGTTTTAAATTATCTTCTCAAGGACTTGTAGGGAGGTTGGAGAGGTGGGGTATGTATGTGCTTCTGGAGATTGTCACAAACCTGCTCCCCCTTCTGTCACTATGGCACTTTCATCTTCCCTAGTGCACTCCCTGTGCATGTTTGAGAGGGTGGAAAAATTCTGAAGAAAACATTTTCCCCTCAGAAAATGAGATTTGGAAAATTTTCTATGGGAAACTTGATTTTGGCAGAATTTTCCGTTGGGAAAACCAAAATGTTTCATTTCACATCAGGACAATATTAATCTTTGTGTCCGCCTGAGTTGCTGCGGTGTCTAATGGGAGCTGCCCCCATTTTTCTCTATGGGCCTTGCTCCCCTGCTCTCTACCTGGGGCTGAACCTCTGCAGTGCCTCATGCACCGCAGTGGCAGCTTAGCTACAGGGAGAGACTGCGATGCATCATGTGAGATATAGTCAGGCCTGGAGCAAGGTCCATATTGGAGAATGGAGGCATGAGGGACTTTGAACTACAACTCCCAAAAGGCACTGCGGCAGCTCAGGCAGATGCAGAGAGAGCGACAAATATACAGACTATGTGGTCAGACTGTTGACTAAGAGAAAGTATATTCTCCTTCTATCATGTTCTTTATTCACTATTTTTTTCATGTAATTACTGTCCAGCATTCACACTCATCCAGCACCAGTTTTATTTCCAGTTGGTAAACAAAAGATGGGTTGTTAATAGAATAGATTTTCACTTACTCTGTATTCTGATAAACTTCCACTGAGATATTAAGTCCTTCTAATTCCTCCTTTAAGATTTGCAGTTCTGAGTTTACAAAACTCAGTTCAAGAAGTGCCTGCTCTCGCACTTTGTTGTTGGTGGTTGCTCTGCAAAGAGAAAGAGATATGCACCTTTGTGACTTCCCAGAGAACAGGCTCTGTATTGTACACCAGCTTCGTTGAGCCCCCTTACTGGCATGCCCATCATTTTTAAGATTTTTTTTCTTAAGAGATGATATGAGAACTCAAGTTTCAGAATTTACTTAGTTTGCTGCCAAGACAGAACTTGGAATAGGTTTCAGATACAAAACAGCATGCAGAAACTTAACAGGTTTGCTATGTGCTGATCTTTTTGGACTGATTTTAAGATTTAACTTTGAAGACAAATTAACAGTGAAACAGAAGGGTTTACATCTTAATTATATTCTGATAATAAAAATCTGAGTTGATTACAGGGCTTTCTCCTAAAAGGAGCTGTAAAGAAAAAAGTACATGTCTAACTTTGGTTAAACCCCCTCCCCCATGCCCTTATGGTCACTGGACAATTCATTAATCATCTGGTATGATTACTGTTAGTACTATTTTCTTAAAAAACAAAAACCAGACACTTTTCTCCTCACAAATAGAATGTCCCTTTAGTTCTGTTTTCCTGATGTGTCTGGATAATCATTTTCTTCCATTTGCAATTCATGTATAGGTGTAGCATCCTTTTATACCATTAGCATAATAGATATGTCTTTAAATGTAGCCCCTAAAGCATTTCTGCACGTTTCTATTTTAATATTTCTGGGTGTAGCTATATCAGGGGTCGGCAACCTTTCAGAAGTGGTGTGCCGAGTCTTCATTTATTCACTCTGATTTAAGGTTTCGCGTGCCAGTCATACATTTTAACATTTTTAGAAGGTCTCTTTCTATAAGTCTATAATATATAACTAAACTATTGTTGTATGTCAAGTAAATAAGATTTTTAAAATGTTTAAGAAGCTTCATTTAAAAGTAAATTAAAATGCAGAGCCCCCCGGACTGGTGGCCAGGACCCGGGCAGTGTGAGTGCCGCTGAAAATCAGCTTGTGTGCCGCCTTCGGCACCCGTGCCATAGGTTGCCTACCCCTGAGCTATATTAACACCTGCTTCTAGCATGAATCATCATATAAGCAACCCAATACTGTGTGGTACCTAGAAATCTCATGTTATTTATCGTAAATGCTGTTTTAAGATAAACAATTAGCTGGCAACACAAAAGTCCATTAAAAAGTTAAGATTGAACAATTGCTTGTTTGCTTATGGATTGATACTCTGAACTTTGGTCCATATAACCAAATAGTCAATAGCCCAATAGAATTATTAGTTAACAAGATCAGTATTTGCTATATAAACATTCCAACTTAGATTAGGACACACCTGCTAACCCATAATTCTCTGTGGAAGTATAAGTCTCATTATTTTACTTGTGTTTCAGCCAGTAATAAAGGAACCAGCATTTCCAGTTTTTCTCAAACTATGTTAAGAGAGGCTCTCTGTGGACAAAAGACTGGCTTGCTGCTTCTGGAGTCTGCTGAAATGCAAATAAAATCTCAATCTTTGATTTCATTTCTTTTTGCTTGAGGAGTACTTTGAGTTAGTCCAACTATGTGAACTATCATCCAGTGGCATACCTAGAAATGAGTCTGAAATACAGTTTGCCCTGGGAGCAGTTGTTTATCTCACAGCACCTACAAATGACATACATTTAAATAGTCTAATTGAATATGTTTTGATGCAATTTGATTTTAGAGATGTACTTGGACTTTAATTACATGGCACACTCACACACCAGAATTAGGTCCGATCCTACACTCCTTACTTAGCCAGAGCTCCTACTGAAGTCAGCAGCAGTTGCATTTTCAAAAAGTAGACACTGATTTTGGGTGCCTCTTTTTGGGATCCCAGGTTGAGACACTTTGGGGCTGATTTTTAAGAGGAGCGGAACATCACAGTTCAGTTGAGAAATCATGGAGTTCATTTGGTGCTCAGCTCTTCTGAAAATTAGCCCCAATTTGGGCACCCAGAAATTAACACAACCAAATTCAGTGGCCGTTTTTAAAAACATTGGCCTAAGAGTTCTGCTTGGGTAAGGAATGCAGGCCCAGGTCCTTTTCAGTAAGGTTTCAATTACTCATGTTAATAAATATGAGAGATGTTACTTTGAAATCAGCGTTAACAACAATTTAACACATCTTAATTCAGAAAAGAAATGTGGCAAATTTTAACTTTTATTTAAATGCAGCAAAGAATCCTGTGGCACCTTATAGACTAACAGACGTTTTGCAGCATGAGCTTTCGTGGGTGAATACCCACTTCTTCGGATGCAAGTAGTGGAAATCTCCAGGGGCAGGTATATATATGCAAGCAAGAAGCAATGATGAGGCCCTGTTCTAGAACAGGGCCTCATCCTCCCTGATTGAACTAAACTCGTTATCTCTAGCTTGCTTCTTGCTTGCATATATATACCTGCCCCTGGAGATTTCCACTACTTGCATCCGAAGAAGTGGGTATTCACCCACGAAAGCTCATGCTGCAAAACGTCTGTTAGTCTATAAGGTGCCACAGGATTCTTTGCTGCTTTTACAGATCCAGACTAACACGGCTACCCCTCTGATACTTTTATTTAAATGACTCTGCTAATTATAAGGCTGGTTATTAAGCAATAGAATCAAGAGAAATTAAGCAATCCGATTCCACGGTGAAGAAGAGGGTGGTATAAGAAAGTGGATGAAAACTCATACCCTAAATTCCCTCTAAGCTGCGCGGCCACGCAGCAGCCTATTAAGTGCCGTGCAGGCACTCAGGGCTGCGGTGGGGAGAGATGCCTCTCCCCCAGCCCGGCCCAGACCTGCTGCGGCCGGGGGAGAGGCGCCCTTTCCCCAGCCCCGGCCCAGACCTGCCGGAGCTGAGGAAGAAGCGCCTATCCCGCAGCCCTAGCTCCGGAGCTGCTGCGGTGGGGAGAGGTGCCTCTCCCCGCCCAGCCCAGGTGCTGCTGCGGCAAGAGAGAGCTGGGGGAAGTTCTCTCTCCCCGCCATAGAATCGGGGCAGCCTGTACCCTAAACTCCTCATCCCTGGCCCCACCCCAAATCCCCCACCCCCAGCCGGAGCCCTCACCCCCCTGCACCCTAACCCTCTGCCCCAGCCCTGAGCCCTGTCCCACACTCCAAACCCCTCGGCCCCACCCCCGCCACATGAATTTTGTTATGTGCACCAATAACATCACCTCCTTATTGGTGCACATAACAAAATTAATTCTGCACATGCATGGGAAAAATTAGAGGGAACCCTGCTCATACCCACCAGAGTATTTGAAAGGTGTGTTTCCCCTCATTTTACAATCACTTTTCCTCACTGTTGGTTTTAGTAACTCTTCTTTGCAGTGTTGTTGTAGCCATGTTGGTCCAAGGATATTAGAGAGAGAAGGTGGGTGAGGTAATATCTTTTATTGAACTTGTATATCTTTTTATTGGACTTCATTTATATCTTTTATTGGACTTCTATATCTTTTATTGGACTTCTGTTGCTGAAAGTGGCAAGTTTTCAAGCTACACAGAGCTCTTAACGCTTGTAAGCTTAAGACTTAAAAATCACTTGCTCCATTGTTTCATTGCCTGTGCTGTTAATTTGTTGCTGTGAGACTGCATTAGGAGTGAGGCTGGACTTCTAGCACTGTGTTTCTCTTATCATTTTGCTTTGGAAGAAAAAAACTCGAAGATTTACATGGAGTTTGAAAACCTGTACAAAAAAAAGCAGATGAAATGTTGGGCCAGCCTGTCAGTATTGACTGTGTCCCCTTTGGATTTGAATTTTCACTGAGGATTCTTTATAGATAAAATGTCCATTTTATATCTTTTTCTGGAAATTCAGCAGAAAAGTAAACAGGAAACTATATTTTAATTATTCTGCCGAATGTCTCTATCAGGGTAACTGATCCCAGATTCTTTCCCTTTAATAAAACTCCTCTTTTCAAATATATTTAGAAACAGTTACTTCTGTGCGCAGCAGAAAATAGCCAGCATGGCTGCTGCCCCATGGGTGCATCACAGGCCTCCTGAGCTCCATACTGAATGCAGGTTTTTCCTGTTGTAAGGGGGAATAATGTCCTTTCTGGGATCCACTGTCATCCTCTTCTCAGGAGAGGAAGCAGCCGCCATTCCGCCTGATCAACACAGTGAGTCCCCTGAAGCCCTAATTTGAGACAGGTTTACTCCTGGCTCGTTGAGTGTCAGCCACCCGCCGGGTTATTTTAAAGGAGGTGCAACCCAAAGTGAATAGGGGGTTAGCCAAGGAGATATAGAGAGGTGCCAGGCAGCAAAAGGTTAATATTTCCCTCCATCTAAGAACAAACATTTGTGATATTCCCTAATACACCATGAAGTGACTGCATTTCAATGGAGGTATTTGTATATATATGTAACACAGACAGACCCCGATCGTCTGTGGGCGGGATTGAACCTGGGACCTCTGGAGCTAAATGCATGAGCCTCTAATGCAGTGGTTCCCAAACCTGTTCCGCCGCTTGTGCAGGGAAAGCCCCTGGCGGGGCGGGCCGGTTTGTGTACCTGCCACGTCCGCAGGTTCGGCCAATCACGGCTCCCAGTGGCCGCGGTTCGCTGCTCCAAGCCAATGGGAGCTGCTGGAAGCGGTGCGGGCCGAGGGATGTACTGGCTGCCACTTCCAGCAGCTCCCATTGGCCTGGAGCAGCAAACCGCGGCCACTGGGAGCCGCGATCGGCCGAACCTGCGGACGTGGCAGGTACACAAACCGGCCCGGCCCGCCAGGGGCTTTCCCTGCACAAGCGGCGGAACAAGTTTGGGATCCACTGCTCTACTGCATGAGCTAAAAGTCACATGGCTTTTAGCTGAGGCTGTAGCAGATTCATTCATCTCTAAGTGGTCTCGGTGCCACTAGAGGGGACAGAACACCACACTCAGGAGCTGTGCGGGTTACATATAACATGTAAAGTCAGAGAGCCCCATTCTGCAACTCAATGCCCTTACGTCAGTGGCCTATAGAACAATTCTTTGGTGAGCAAGAAACAGAGAGATCTAAAAATTTTAAGCAAAATAAATAGCCAAAAAATATCTCTATGGCAAGATGAGCACCAAAATAAAAGTCAGTCACTGAGAGGCAAAAAATCCCCAACTAGTGTAAATTGTCTAGCTCCATGAAAGTCAAAGGAGTTGGATGATTTACACCAGCTAAGGATATGCCCCTGAGCGCCTGTCACTTCCAACATCTGAGGGGTAAGGCAGGTGCGCAGGCAAGTGGGAATCTAGTCAAAGAAGTCATGCTTCAGAGAAGTAAAGTTACATGAGTAATTTTCTCTGAAGAAATCACATTGACTGGATTCTTGCTCTTGGACACTGAAAACTCTCCACAAACCCATAGATTCTCCAGTCATGGCAGATTAAAGACACCATATGAAGCAGTTTTAAATACCAAGGAAAAATCCACATCCACAAGTAACAGGAGGGAGAGCTGTTGGGAGAAAATAGTGACTAAGTGGTAAGGGTTAGATGGTCCTTATTGTGGGACAATATAAGGCTTATACTGCAAGGCAGATATAGGTAGGGGTCTACATAAATGGTTTGTTTCTTTGTTTTTTTCTTTTTTTAATATGGAAAAAAGCCTTCCAGCAGCAGGCAAATGAAAGAGAAATCCCCTCCCCACCACAGACCAGCTATGGGGTTTCCCCACAAACACTGCAAGGTCAGATTTTTAAGATAAATAACTCAGAGAACTAAAGGGTACCAAAGTGGAAAGACGGAATCTCAAAAAGCAAGTGCACAAAAGGAAGGAAGTTCATGCTTTACAGATGTGAAGTTGGGAGGTTGTTTTAGTTCTGTGGCAACCTGACACTTTACTCTAGATAGCACACAGGGTTTCACACAAACCAGGGGAAGCCCAGAGATCATTTTATGCCATCAAGATAGGAAGCGTTTTTTCCTTTCAGAATCAGAAACTGGCATTACAGACCAGTGAGCCTGTATAGCAGGCACCTGCAAAAACTCCAGGAGTGGATTAAGTCTGTAATGGGGTACAATTTTTAAAAGCTCCTATTGATTTTCCTAAGTCCAATTTTCAAAAGTCACTTAGGCTCTTAGGAGTCTAAGGCCTGGTCTACACTAGGAAATTAGGTCGGTATAACTATGTTACTCAGGGGTGTGAAAAATCCACACCCCTGAGTGACACAGTTAAACCAACTTAACGTCCAGTAGAGACAACACTAGGTCAGAGGGAGAATTCTCCTGTTAACTTAGCTACTGCCTCTTGGGAGGTGGAGTACCTACACCAATGGGAGAACCCCTCCCGTCGGCATAGATAGCATCTTCACTGAAGCGCTGCAGCAGTGCACCTGTGCCGCTGGAGTGGTTTATGTGTAAACAAGCCCTTAGTCTCATTGAAAGTCAATGGGACTTAAGCTCCTAAATATCTAAGGGACTTCTGAAAATGGGACTTAGGTAAGTCATTCAGGCACTTTTGAAAATGTTACCATGGGGCCCAGGTCCAGGAAAATTTTGCCTTCAACCCCCAAAAAATCTGGCCCACTGCGACATCCAGCCTGCTGACCAAATCAGTCACATGCTTCTCAGATGCAGTCTACTCCACCCTCTTCTTCCAGGTCATGTCATAATGAAGCCTAAGGAATTAAAAGGGGCACAATGGACATAGGTCCTGCATGAGCAACAGCTAACAGCAATCAGCCATATGCCACACTGCCTGCTGCTCACTAACTCACTATTCCGCTGGTGAGCCCCTATGCCAGTGGGCCACAGATCTGAAGGATCTTGGGAAGATCTGTTTTGTGGGGATCACACTCTTAGACAATTAATATTCAGAAAAATGTTCACTTGTTTCCTTTACAAGCAGGCATCATGCTAACAACCACTATCTAATGAAAGACTCTAGGAAAAACTGAATTAGGATCATTTCAACAGTCTTCAAACAAAGTCATTTAAGAACTTGAGTCTAGTGCAATGCCCTTTTTCTGCAATAGAGTGGCTTTCAAAATGCACTTTGAAAACATAAAAACATAATACAGTAACTCCTCACTTAAAGTCTTCCCGGTTAACATTGTTTCGTTGTTACGTTGCTGATAAATTAGGGAACATGCTCGTTTAAAGTTGTGCAATGCTCCCTTATAATATCATTTGGCAGCCACCTGCTTTGTCCACTGCTTGCAGAGAGATCAGCCCATTGGAGCTAGCTGGTGGGGGCTTGGAACCAGGGTGGACCGGCAGCACCCCCATCAGCTCCCCGCTCCCCTAAGTTCCCTGTGCGGCAACCGCCCAGCAGGCTATCAATTGCCTGCAGTTCAGCTGTCCCTCCCCCCACTGCCATGTGCTGCTCCTGCCCTCTGCCTTGGAGCTGCTCCCGGGAGCCTCCTGCTTGCTGTGCGGGGGGGAGAGGGGGACTAATGTCAGGGTATCCCCCTCCCCCCTGCTCTTGCACCCCACTTACCCCATCTCCATAGGGGAGTGGGGGACGACACGACAGGGCTCAGGACGCCTCAACTTGCTGATCTACTTTAAAAGGCAGTGTACTTAGAGTGGGGTCAGCCTACTTAAAGGGGCAATCTCTCTCTCTCACACAGAGTCTGTGTCTCTGTCTGCCATGCTGTCTCCCCTCCCTCCATTCGTGCTGCCTTGTAGAGTGTGAGGCTACATTAACAACAATGGGTTAACCCTTGAGGGCTCAGCCAAAAGCTAGTTCATCATTTAGCAGTAAGGCATTCCCCTGGAAATATCTCACCCTCTTTCACCCTCTGACTTCACCACTTCAACCAAGCTTCACAATCATCATCGCTGTGTACAGTATTAAATTGTTTGTTTAAAACTTATACTGTCTGTGTGTGTGTGTGTGTGTGTGTGTATGTATATATATATATATATATATATATATATATATATATAGTCTTTTGTCTGGTGAAAAACATTTCCCTGGAACCTAATCCTATTTACATTAATTCTTATTGGGAAATTGGATTTGCTTAACATCGTTTCGCTTAAAAGTCGCATTTTTCAGGAACATAACTACAACGTTAAGCGAGGAGTTACTGTATAACAGTTAATGACTTTATAGAGATGGGGCATTACATAAGGCTGTTAGCAGAACATCCAGCTGCAGTTTATTCAGCAAATTATGGGAGCAGCGAGGCAGCTATCTGAGAACTGAAGGACACCCCTGCTGAAAGAACAAAAAACTTTTTGTTGCTTTAGACAGAAAAATAGTAAAGTGATGGGAACATACCGTAAAAGATTTTCAGCACCAGTTCTCAACCTTACTGCTTTCAGGATCTGTTGGTTTAGGGCAGCTCTTTGATTTTGCAGTTTGCTTCGGCCAGTCTCAGCCAAGGGGTTACATCCCTAGAATAAAGGAAGCAAATTATTTTTAAGAAGCTGACAACAGAAGAGCGAAAGAAAAAAGTGAGTAACACTGATTTCAAAGACATGGATATGAAAATCTTAACCTATAAAGCATGACACATAAAGCCATTTGATTAAAGAGTGTTATTTTAAACCTTTGAAAGTTTATTCCCAAATTAAAAAAAAAAAAAAAACCTCAGCTCAGGGTGACGTTTTCTCAGTTACCCTGCAGTAAATTTACAGTTACTTCCTTGATGTCAATGGAGTTTGTGTGAATCCTGAGCAACTACACTGATGTCCATAGAGTTACTCCAAAGTTACACAACAGTGTGCCTGAGAGAAGAGATGTTGTATTGTCATGATAAAAATCATAATATGATGGTAAAAGGAATGAAAAGTCACAGATCATGGCCAGGTTTTTTTTAATTAAAATCAATTGTTTTTTAAAAGAACAAAAGTGATTTTAAGGGTAACTGAAAAGGCCTGGGACTCTTCAGTTTAACTTATTCCTTAGTCTCCTCTGTCTAGAGCAGTGGTCTCCAAAGTGGGTTGCGTGCACCCCAGGGGGTGCACAAGAGGATCCTTGGGGGTGCACAGCAGGAGGAGCACTTTTTTTTTTTTTTGCTTCGTCCGAGTGGTGGGGTTTTTTGTTTTTGTTTTTTGCTTCGGCAAAAATGGTAGAGCCGGCGCAGCAGGGAGTGCGTGCTCAAAATTTTTTTACTGATGGGGTGTGCGATCAAAAAAGTTTGGAGACCACTGGTCTAGAGGTCTAAGCCCTAGTTTCAGGCAGAGCACTGTGCACAGGCATCTGCCAAATACACATAGCAAGGATGCCCAGCTCTTGAAATCTACCTTGTAGAATTCCACACTACTATCTTATTTCCATACAAAATACCAAAAATGTGCACCATAAAACACTGGATTTTATAATTTGCTTCATATGTACATGTCTCCAGTACTAAGTGTGATGGTTTGTCATCATACTAACTTTTCATAGAAGTGATTTAATAGCTTGAGCTGGCCATATGATGTTTGTTTATGGAGATACGCTAGCTCAGCATCAAATGACACTTGAAAAATTGGCTACCACATGGAATGACAGGGCCTGATTTTGTGAGACACTGAGTGCCTTCAACAGCTCACAAGATCTGGCCCTTATAAAAGTGTATGGAATAACTGCCTTCAATGTTATTTGTCCAGCCAGGAATGTGTAAAATTCTTGTATGTGCTCTGCATAGGAGTATAAAGCAGACCCTAAGACAGCGCAACTAGTATATGATTGATTAAGACTGAGCCATTCTGGTTTTTGTGGTCACTGATAAAATGAAACTGTTATGGATGGATAAGTATGTTTTTCTGAAGTTTACAGGGCTTTTCTAAGGAGGCAGAAGTAAGGCTGTTTTGTTTGAGTGCCTTGTTTGAGAAGTGCAACCTTATCTATGGATTTCTTGGGTTTCTAATTATTGTTTTCATATATTCTTGAATGGTAATATGCACTCTCACCACTGATATATGCCTGCAACCTTAACTACTTGATTTTGAAACAAGTAGGGGAAACACTTAGCACAATGTAACATAACCCAAGCATATCTATTTAATATTTCTTAGGTGTCTTGTCTTCACAACTTGTTCAGCATTTATTGGATCAAGGCCCATGTTATGATTTCATCTAGCCTATTATAATTAATTTAAAAGTCCTCATTGCAATATTTAAGTTTGAAAAGTTTGCATTTTACATGGTATCTACTAAGTAGGTAAAGTAGCAGGAGAATATGTGTAACCATCTACAGCAGCACAAAGTTTGCCAGATTGCTTGAAAAACATGTCAAGTTACATTACTCCCTAGTTACTGATGAGCTTCAGCACTGAAGCCAATTATAGTGGAGGCCTGAAATTCAAAGCTTTGGTGCATAGTAAATGTCCTTCTTTGTCAAGTATAATGGGGAATTTACTGGAGAAAGCAGCCATATGTAGCAGACTCGTGCATTAATTTAAGGACAGTAGGATAGTTATCTCAGGCATGAAGATGCTCAAATGTAAAATTCCAGTTCTAGAGAATTTTATACTGTTTTATATGCATTCAGAGATATCTGTGGCGGATTCTTATGCTCATAGATTTTAAGGTCAGAGAGACCATCATGATCATCTAGTGTGACATCCTGCACATTGCTGACTACAGAACCTCACCCATCCACTCCTAACCATAACATATACCCAACAGGATGGCATGGTATCCCTTCCAGTCCTATGATTCTATGTCTAAATGGTTCCCTGATCTCTTTGCTGCTAATCGCCTACTCTTAGCCTGCTGTGCTGTCCCCTCTCCTCTTGAGCTGCCTATATTCCATTTTGTATTGTATAATCCCTGCGCCTCTGCTATAGCTGCTCATTATCATAAAATAAATCAATTGGAATATAAACATTGTACTTACTTTGCAATGTATAGTATATATAACAGTATAAGCAAGTCATTGTATGAAATTTTAGTTTGTAATGACTTCGCTAGTGCTTTTTATGTAGCCTGTTGTAAAACTAGGCAAATATCTCAATGAGTTGATGTACCCCTGGAAGACCTCTGCGTATCCCCAGAGGTACGCATACCCCTGATTGAGAACCACTGCAGTAGCTCAAGTGTACTAACTTGAGCTAACTACTCCAGTGAATACAAGACTTAGGATTGGATGTGCTCCCTCTGCCTGTCTGTTCTGCGCTTTTGTCTCCCTGATGGAGGGCTCTCTTGGGACCAGGGGTCTGTATCTGGGGAAGGTTGCTGCAGGACCCCTTCTGTACAGAGTCCTGGGGTAGCTGACTATGGCCTGGTCTACACTAGAAATTAGGTCAGTAATACTATGTTGCTCAGGGGTGTAAAATATCCACACCCTCGAGCGACGCAATTAAACTGACCAAACCCCCGGTGTAGACAGCGCTAGGTTGACAGGAGAATTCCCCCCTCGATCTAGCTACCAGCTTTTGGGGAAGTGGAGTACCTCTGCCAATGGGAGAACTCCTCCCATTGGCATAGGTAGTGTCTTCACTGAAATGCTGCCGCATTTTAAGTGTAGACAAGCCCTATGTAGGATTCACTGGCAGGCTGGCTCCACTAGAATCAGGATGCCAGAGAACTGGTGGACAGGAGTCAGCATGGAGATCAGTGCCCTCATGCAGATAACCTGTATCTCCAGCAGATGTCAGGGGATCTGTGCAGTTTGGGGTGAATTTCCTCTGCATCTGCAAGGGGGGTGGGCATATAAATCATGCCTTGATTTGGATAAAAACTCCATGAAGGGAACCAAACTATATTTTACTCCCTGTAGGACTCTCCACCTCCACCATGTCTCACACATTCACAAACAGGTCTTTTTGCAGGAAAGTAAACTTTGGTTCCATGTTTGTAAAATGCCAAGAACATTGTTAATGCTCATGACATAGCTGGGATCCAGATCTCAATGTGAATTTCACACCTGCTGCTTTCGCTTCTGTCTGGTCTTAATGCACAATACTTTATGTCTTACAGTAACTATTAAAATTACTCTCCTTTCCTTTTCAGTAGATGTTCATTAAAGTGCGACTGATCAGAAAAGTGGCTGCATAAAAATGGCAACTTCTTACTCAACAGATTTGTTCCTTGTGTGTACTGGCAAGTCATATCTGTTTAGATGTGTTACATAACTTCCTTGTACTCCTGTTGGCTCTGCAGAGCTAACATAGCTCTGAGAGGATGAGCTGGATTATATCCTGGCTCATGGATCAACGGTAAAATTATTCCAATTTAAGAACCTTTATTGCTACTGATGATGCTTGATTCAGAGATTCCAGTCTGAGTTTGCAGCACAGGTAATATAGAAAAAGATAGTTTTATTTGTAAACTGAACACATTTGCTATGAAATTAATAAACAATGAACCTTATGCTGCCATTTTATAGTAATTTTTTCAGAGTATAATTGCAGGTTATGTAGCGATTCACTGCTGGTGCATATAGCTCAAATGCTATATTGCAGTGTTTCCCAAACTTGGAACGCTGCTTGTGTGGGGAAAGCCGTGGCGGGCCACGCCGGTTTGTGTACCTGCCGCGTCCGCAGGTCTGGCCGATCGCGGCTCCCACTGGCCGCGGTTCGCTGCTCCAGGCCAATGGGAACTGCTGGAAGCAGACAGGCCGAGGGACGTACTGGCTGCCGCTTCCAGCAGCTCTCATTGGCCTGGAGCAGCGAACCGTGGCCAGTGGGAGCCGCTACACAAGCGGCGTCCCAAGTTTGGGAAACACTGCTATATTGAGTTCATAAAGCAATGAAACCCCCTGTGCTGTCTAAAGTTCATGTAGTTATTTACTACTGTAAGTTCCTGCTTGGTTGAATAGTGTTGGTAAACTACAAAAAGAGGATGTTGGAGTATTTTTAATGAGTTCTTATCAGAGGCAAGCCCCATATGACTCATGTTATAGAAATGTACCACATACTATTTATATTAAGTAACTTCTGCAAAGAAACTGGTCACATACAGACTCTGAAGACAGAAAAGATTATGTGGGCTATCAGTGCTTGCCTGTGCAGGTTGCTAGTTTGTTTGATAGCAATCCATTGGCTAATTAATGAACAATGCAGACAGATTTCTGTCTAGTTATTGTATTTATGATTTAGGGGACTTTTAAAGGAGAAAAGTGGGGGTTCCTCAGTGCTCTGTCAGGGATGTGTAAGACTAAGGGGCGTAGGGATAGAAGAGCTGTACCCCTTTTTTCTTATTTTCCTAAAAATTGTGTAGGTCTCTCCTATTGCTCATGACATCTAGGAGAATACAAGCCTAATCACCTGTTGATAAATTAGTCTCCATTTGCATAATTTTGTATCCAGACAGCTTCATCAAAGTTTAAGAATATCTGATATAAGAGCATATTCTGGAGATGATCCCAGATTAAATTGTATTCTCTCTACATTTGGGAAAGCTGATTATCATGTCCTTGTTTCAGTAAGAGCGAATGAAGGAAATGCAGAGAGCTAATAGGTTGTGGCTTCAACCATACTGCAGCACACAGAAATATTCAGCCTGAGAGATGATCATGAATTGAGACACACCATTTTTACTCTGTGTGTCGAGGCCATCATGGACACTCGCTGACGTGGCTGATTTTGAAACTGAAAACAGTTAGCTTTCAGAACTTTGTCCCTTTAACACACAATTTGTGTTGGCAGTGAGACCTCTAAGCAAGCAGCACACTACCTGGTTCAACATAAAACCTGACAGTCTATAGTCCCAAGATGACACTGCTGATAATACTCTCCCCTGTGGGCCAGATGGTCATTCAAGTTCCACATCATGACAGGGACCCAGATTTGCAGTTCAGTTTTAGGACACACTGCACCACCTTCTTCCTATTTCTGCCCTTTGCCCAAACGAAAATTAAAGTTTCTCTGGCATGTTTCACAAACAGTATAGGATAACCCTAATGTCCTGGCCGATGGTACAATACCTCCCTCTGCAAAACAGATTCCATTCAAGCCTGGGTGTGAACTAATGTTGAAAGCATGTAGGTTGTGTAAGCAAATAGAGCAGTCACAGCACTGCTAGTACTTAACTAATAGTTTGGATACCAGCAATATGAAAAAAGTTATAAATAAATATATTTTTGATTTATTTAACTATTTTTATTTATTTAATATACACAATGGCACTCACATGATCAGTTTCTGTTATGGAGTATCTGAATCTGTTAATCAGACTACCCATACTTCGGGTTTACCGAAAATGTTTTGACTTGAAAGTTGGACAATAAGTGAAGAGCTTTTGTCTGAGTGTGTCTCCTAAAACCTTTGGAGAACCACACTGGAAATGGATAACTATAGTTTTATTTATTTTAGTTCATATATATTAAAAGCACCTAATCCACACTCTAGCTGTTATCACAATTTCTAAAACAACAATCCATACTAAATATATATAAAATAGGGCTATTGATTAATCGTAGTTAACTCACGCGATTAACTCAAAAAATTAATCATGATTAATCACAGTTTTAATCACACTGTTAAACAATGGAATACTAATTGAAATGTATTAAATATTTTGGATATTTTTCTACATTTTCAAATATATTGATTTCAATTACAACACAGAATGCAAAGCGTACAGTGCTCACTTTATATTATTTTTATTACAAATATTTGCACTGTAAAAATGATAAACAAAAGAAATAGTATTTTTCAATTCACATCATACAAGTCCTGTACAGGTCTGTCTCATTTTACGGACATTTAACATGTGCGATTTTGACTTTGCGCGGTCAGCAAAAACAAAAACAAAAAAAAGAGAAAAATAGCAATTTATCTACTGTTCCTGTAGTGCGGACGATTCCGCCCGCCATTAAACTCAATGGGATTTCGACTATACGCGGTTTTCGCTTTACGCGCTAACCGCGGAACGTAACCCCAGCGTAAAATGAGACAGACCTGTAGTGCAATCTCTTTATCCTGAAAGTGCAACTTACAAATGTAGATTTTTTTTTTGTTACAAAACTGCACTCAAAAACAAAACAATGTAAAACTTTAAAGCCTACAAGTCCACTCAGTCCTACTTCTTGTTCAGCCAATTGCTACGACAAACAAGTTTGTTTACATTTACGGCAGATAATGCTGCCTGCTTCTTATTTACAGTATCCCTTGAAAGTGAGAACAGTCATTTGCATGGCATTTTTGTAGTCGTCACTGCAAAGTTTTACATGCCAGATCTGCTAAACATTTATATGCCCCTTCATGCTTTGGCCACCATTCCGGAGGACATGCTTCCATGCTGATGACGCTCATTAAAAAAATAATGTGTTAATTAAATTTGTGACTGAACTCCTTGGGGGAGAATTGTATGTCTCCTGCTTTGTGTTTTACCCGCATTCTGCAGTATATTTAATGTTATAGCAATCTCGGATGATGACCCATGTTGTTCATTTTAAGAACACTTTCACTGCAGATTTGACAAAAAATGCAAAGAAGGTACTAATATGACATTTCTAAACATAGCTACAGCACTTGACCCAAGGTTTAAGAATCTGAAGTGCCTTCCAAAATCTGAGAGGGACAGGGTGTGGAGCATGCTTTCAGAAGTCTTAAAAGAGCAACACTCCGATGCAGAAACTACACAACCCAAATCACTAAAAAAGAAAATCAACCTTCTGCTGGTGGCATCTGATTCAGATGATGAAAATGAACATGCGGCGGTCTGCACTGCTTTGGATCTGGAATGGTGGTTGAACCATAAAGGGACATATGAATCTTTAGCACATCTGGCACGTAAATATCTTGCAACGCCGGCTACAACAGTGCCATGCAAACACCTGTTCTCACTTTCCGGTGACATTATAAACAAGAAGCGGGCAGCATTGTCTCCTGCACATGTAAACAAACTTGTTTGTCTCAGCGATTGGCTGAACAAGAAGTAGGACTGAGTAGACTTGTAGGCTCTAAAGTTTGACATTGTTTTATTTTTGAATGCAGTTATTTTTTTGTGTGTAATTCTACATTTGTAAGTTCAACTTTCATGATAAAGAGACTGCACTACAGTACTTGTATTAAGTGAATTAACTACACCTCTACCCCGATATAACGCGACCCGATATAACACGAATTCGGATATAACACGGTAAAGCAGTGCTCCGGGGGGGCAGGGCTGCGCACTCCGGTGGATCAAACCAAGTTCGATATAACGCGGTTTCACCTATAACGTGGTATGTTTTTTTGGCTCCTGAGGACAGCGTTATATCGGGATAGAGGTGTATTTCTTTTATTTTTAGTGCAAATATTTATAATAAAAATAAATATAAAATTAGCACTGTACGCTTTGTATTCTGTGTTGAAATTGAAATCAATGTATTTGAAAATATGGAAAACATCCAAAAATATTTAAATAAATGGTATTCTGTTATTGTTTAACAGTGTGATTAATCGCAATTACTTTTTTTAATCACTTGATAGCCCTAATATAAAAATCTAGCAGCAAATCCCAATTTACAGCAAAGTCATGATCTTAATGTTCTTCTGAACAACAAAAGGCTTTAAAAGGGAGCTTAACACCAGAAAAGGAATTTGAGGTTGCATTGTTTCCACGGGTTCACATTATTTTCATAAAAAAGTGCCATGGCATATTGTTTTTGACAGTGGCATGCTCTTGCTCTTCACTGGTGGAACCAAATACCAACAATCTACTTTATTTCTTTTCCCCTGGAGGGTCCCTATTGGATGTCCCCAAACACTTAGCAATTTTCTTCACACCTTTTCTTCTACCCCTCAGTACCCTGCATTGCCAATTACTATATTTCTGGCCCGGAATGACTCGGCAAAAACCAACTTTAAAGCAACTATGCCAAATTAGAGAAGCTGATGTTGACTGTAACACAGCCCCCAGGCTGAGTACACTCATATCCTGAGCATTAAGTGATTGCCTAGTGCCATGATAATCTTGAAATGGGGAATCCCTGTAACACTACCTTTGTCCATATTGGTAGTCCATGCATAATATGGCTTTATTAACACAGCACCAGGAAGAGACATTGGATTTCTGGAGCAAAAAATCTGAGCTGTCCCTTTTGATCTCCAATCTATGAGATACTGGTAGTTTCTTTGTAGACTAGGAAGATATAATACATAGCCCACCCTTACAAATGGAAAATAGTTGTCAAGAGCACAGTGACCAGAAGGGAAAATGTGGTCTGGTCCCCAAATGAAAAAGCAGATAGTATCCTTCATTTGGCTGGACGCCAGAGCACTTTACTTAAAAATAGATTTCTTTTTCAGCGTCAGAAATTCAGCTATGACATACACAAAATAATGATTACTCAACTGTTTGGTTGAGTAAAGTGGTATTAATGTCAGTGAATATGATGCATACAGTAGGTACTTGAACTGAGAAGGTGAGTCATGATATGCTAATTAGAGAAGGTGATGCAGAGTTGAAACTGGGTGTGCGTCCTTGCTTAAAGGAGAACATTCTTCTCCACCCAGTGTAACCTGTACTGCTTGTGAAACCGTAGTGGAGGCAAAGGGTCTGATCCTGCAAATACTTACACACGTGTGTAACTTTACTTACACAAGTAGTTTAATTGACTTAAGTAGGACTACACTTCTGAGTAGTTATTCATGTGAGTAAGTATTTGTAGCACTCAGACCAAAGCCTGCCAAAATGAACATCATAAATATAATAATATCTTGTCCTGCTACAAATACCAAAAGTTTCTCTTGATATTTTATCAGTTCAGTGTTGTCAACTCTGTGATTTTATCACATATCTTTTGTTACTTGGTGTTTTTCTTGAAGCTACAGTTCTTAGAGTCATGAGAATCTCAGCTTTCATTTTAAAAAAGCATGGTTGCATAGAAAAGCTGGAAAATATGAACCCTAAAGGCTCAAAAGACAGTAGGAAAATAGAGAACTAAAAACAAATAATTCTCTCTATAAAGTCATGAATCATGACTTTTTGGGGCCAGACTCACGTTTTTTTTAACACTTCATGTTGACAATATAGAATCATAGAACTGGAAGGGACCTTGAGGCATCATCTAGTCCAGTCCCCTGCATTCATGGAAGGACTAAGTATTGTCTAGAAGACCATCCCTGACAGGTATTTGTCTAATCTGCTCTTAAAAATCTCCAGTAATGGAGATTCCACAACCTCCCTAGGCTGTTTATTCCAGTGCTTAACTACCCAGACAGTTAGGAAGTTTTTTCTTAATGTCCAACCTAAACCACCCTTTGCTTCTTGTCCTATCCTCAGAGTTAAGAACATTTTTTCCCTCCTCCTTGTAACAACCTTTTATGTACTTGAAAACTATTATCTCCCCTCATAGGTTTTCAATCTTCCCTCATAGGTCATATTTTCTAGACTTTTAATCATTTTTGTTGCTCTTCTCTGGACTTTCTCCAATTTGTCCACATCTTTCCTGAAATGTGGTGCCCAGAACTGGACACAATACTCCAATTGTCAGTTGCTATCAAACAAGAAATGGCCAATTGCAAGTGATTATGTATCATTATCTAAATATTAAGACAGAATAATTGTTTTACAGAGCTGGCTAGAAACATCAAACCAATAATATATTCCCTTTCAAGAGAAGAAAAGACTACATTATTGTTTACACTATTTGCTAGAATTTTCCAGCCAACCTTTTGATGACTGTTATAAGTCTATAAGAGGGGAAAAAAGGGAACCTTAAGGTCTAGTATAATTGCACCATGAACAGTTATGGCACTTACAAATAATTATTTACTTTAGTTAATTTTTTTAACTCCAGGCACTTAAAAAAAGTGAAACAAATATTTAATACAAAAGTTAATACATTAGTTACAGATTTTTAAAATAGCTATAATATAATCTACACTATACTATAGCAATCAGCCACAACATAATATTTGCAAAACAAAACCAAAAATAGTAATAATGCATCACAGAAGTCAGTTTCTTGAAGAGACAGTCTGGGTTGGTTAGTTCACTCTTTGAGATTCAGTTCTTTTTCCTTTTGGGGTGTTCCTGACATAGGGGAATGAGCATGTGAGTGGCTGATACAGAATGTGAAAGGTAGTAAATTCTTTCTGTCTAATCATTGCAACATTCTTTCTCTCTTTCCCAAGAAAGAAGAAAAAAGGACAAACAGGCAAATGAATATTCCTATGTAAAAGCTAATGATGGTTGCCTGACTTCTAATCACTGGGAGAGCCCCACCAGCCCTGCTGGAGGCACAGCTGTAGCAGGTTAGCAAATGGAAACTTAGGCACAGGAAGCAGGATAACACCCCAAACCTTAAAAATAATAAGCCTAATATTTTAGATCAAGATCCTAATGTCTTTATTGACAGTAACCTTTATTATGGAGTTTTATTTGTTTGTTTTTTGTTCCTTTCCTCAAAGTAGGGAGGATTAACAAGTTCTGATTTCTTTTACCCTGACTGGTCTGCAGCACCCTTTTCTTTATGAGGTGACCCAGCTGTTTGGTCTGTATGGCAAATATCCAATCAGATCAGGTCAGAGTAGTTTACAGAGACATAGTGCTAAGAAAGAGAAGCAGGATGAACACATCAAGCTGACCAGAACTTACAAATTCATTAAACTGGCTGCCCTTTTAGTCCAGCTATAGCATAATATATATCCTACAAAGGAATCTAAGTTCAAGACTCAAGGTTGGTCAGTCACTCCCAGGCCAGCAGAAGCTTGGAATGCTGCAAAAGTGGTATGCTCAGTAAATGGGTTGAAGAAGCATTTTAATCACTCTATTTCAACCTTCCTGATAGCTTTGGGAGTAAGTGATGATAGTCCACACAGAGTAAGATTATTATAAATTGTGGATGGGAAAGGTCTACTAGATAGAGCTGCTCAGAAAAAAAATTCTGTGGAAAATTCAGATTTTTTTGTTCCGGGGGGTAATGGGGAAAACAAGCAGGAGGAAAAAGAATGGCTCAAGATAAGCCACTTCTCCACAAAAACTTGAGAGTTGAGATGCTGTGAGAAGAGGAAAAGGTCCATGAACCCAGGAGACCAAAAGAAGTGAGGTAGGTTTAAGAGGAAATACACTCTCTAGAGGGGTGGTGTTGTTTGGGGGAACTAGAGTGGGACACAGGGCACCCATTGGGGTGCCTGAAGTACCATTACCATCAAGGGATCTTTGGGTAAAATAGACATGTGCATGGGCAGTTTGTCGCTTTAAAATCCTCTCTCTAAATGCTTTGTTCCTACTGTAAAATAAATAATATTTTGGTTTAAGAAAGTTTTGTCAACAAATGAAGATTAAGGTAGCACAAACAAACAAAACAACAGAAGCCTCAGAGCTAAGAAGGGTTCTGAGAACCCATAGAACAAAATATTAATTAAGCAAGAATGCTAGTTTAGCATTGGTAGGCTAGGAGAAGCAGCTTTAAGTTTATACTTGTTAGTAGTAAAAGGACACTGTCCATATTAAAATAAGATATATCAATTTCTCTCAAATAAGTTTAAATGTTTAAAGCTTTCTGTGGTAATGACAAAAGAGTTGCCAAAAATCAGAAACACCACAAATTGACGTACGGATAAACTGATCTATATTAAAAGTCACTATTTGTATAGTAAACTTGTTCTTAAAATGATTAAAGATCTTTGGTGGGTATCAGGAGATCTGATCTTTATTCCTAGCTCTGTTAGACTTCCTGGGTGTTCTTGGGCAAGTCCCTGAAGCAATCTGTGCCTTAAAATAAGGAAAAATACTTCCGCACTTCAAAAAGATAGTGTGAGGCTAAATTCATTGTTTGAAAAGTGCTTTGAGATCCATTCATGAAAGGTGGTATTGAATAGAAAATAAATGTTCCTATTTTGCTCCACTGTCTTGAGATTTAAAAAGTTAGCTATTTAATTAAGTGGTTTTCTGATCTTAATACAAAGGAAGTATCCTTGAAAGATATCCTTGGGAATGTACATGTGCATCCTATGCACCAACAAAATTTGTAAAACAGTCCTTAAAGCCTTAGAGGAAACAAGTACTGTGTAAAATTAAGATCTTTACTTTAAACATTTCAGGATAAGCCTAAGGGTACAAACAAACAATGCAATCGCCAGTTCAATTGTATAGAGTCCTTTAGGGCTCTATTTAGGCTGAAATTTGATTTCTACACTTCAGACCATATATACAGCCACAGGGTTTCCATGGCTTGACTGCTTTAGAGCCTAATCCTGTTCCAGAATCTAAAAGGGGTTTTTATTTGTAATGATTTTGTGGAACTGAGGCTCTAATCTTTGACAGTATTATCTACCAATGCATAACAGGAAGTATTGTTTCCTCACTTACATTTACATACCTGTTGAGGACTGAAGACTTTATACTTTCAGCCAACCATGTTAAAGTTGACAGTTTTTCAAAAACTTGTTTATTGGACTAATCTAAACTCCTCAAAAAATCTAGAGTAGATGGGTGGAAGCGCCATTGTAATAACAGCTCATTCCAAACCTAGATACCCAGCCAAAAATGTATAATTCAGGTTTTGTTTGAGCTGCATTTCTAACCCTAGTTTTAGAGTGGTAGCCGTGTTAGTCTGTATCAGGAAAAACAACGAGGAGTCCTTATGGCTAGAACCCACGAAAGCTTATGCGCAAATAAATTTGTTAGTCTCTAAGGTGCCACAAGGACTCCTCATTGTTTTAACCCTAGTTTTGTAACCCCAAACTTCTTTTGGCGTAGTGGAAGTCTTAGGTGCATAAAAGATATCTTATCTCAATGGACAAGACTTTGGTCTAACGGTAAATCTGAAGTAACAAATTAAAATTATGCCTATTTATATTTAACGTAAACTATATTTTTCCTTTTACTTGACTCTTACGTCAGTGTAACACCATTGATTTCTGGGGAGCTCTCCTGATTTACACAAGTGTAACTGAAAGGAAAATCAGTTCCATTTTTTTAAAGTTTGCCTAAAGAACATGTATTTCCTTAAGAAGGTTGAGAGCTAACTGAAACACTGAGATAAATCAGGCACTACTCTAACGCATTTATTTTTATTTAACTTGTAAAAAATACTGCCTGTCTTATTTGTAACCTTTCTTCAAGTTCTTAAGCTTCATTTTCTAGCAGTCTTGATTAAAGTACAGCCCATGAGATAACCAGATGTGCAATACTGTAGAAAAGCTGCTGGAGAACTAAGCAAATCTAATACAATCCAGACCAAAAAACAAACCAAAGGGCAATCACTTACCAGTGACTTCAGTGACACTTTTTTCAAATTAGGACAGCAAACAGGATTTGAGCCAAAGTGTGTTTTTTGTCTGTCTAGCTATTTATATGGCAGTATGAACGTCCCCATGGTGCTAGAACAGGGGTGGGCAAACTTTTTGGCCCAAGGGGCACATCTGGGTATGGAAATTGTATAGTGGGCCATGAATGCTCACGAAATTGGGGGTTGTGGTGCGGGGGGGGCTGAGGGCTCCAGCTGGGGGTGCAGGCTCTGGGGTGCAGGAGGAGGCTCCAGGCTGGGACCAAGGGATTTGGAGGGCGGGATGGGGATCAGGGCTGGGGCAGGGGGTTGGGGCACAGGAAGGGGTCAGGGGTGCAGGCTCTGGGCAGCGCTTACCTCAAGTAGCTCCCGGAAGCAGTGGCATGTCCCCCCTCCGGCTCCTACGTGGAGGTGTGGCCAGGCAGCTCTGCGCACTGCCCTGTCCGCAGGCGCTGCCCCTGCAGCTCCCATTGGCCGCGGTTGCCAGCCAATGGGAGCTGCACGGAGCGACGGCACGCATGGAGCAGGGCAAGCCCCCGATCCCACTCCTCGGTTGGAGCACTGGAGCGGGGCAAGGCCTGGACCCCACTCTCTGGCAGGAACTCGAGGGCCTGATTAAAACGTCTGAAGGGCCAGATGCGGCCCCCAGGCTGTAGTTTCCCATGCCTGTGCTAGAAGATGCACCTGAAACATTACTATAATGTCAGTCTTGAGTCTCTCCTGAGCAAAAACCACCAACCCTGTGTAATCTGGAACTTTAGTGATGTGGAGATGAACTACTACAGACAAAAGCTCTTTCACACCACATGGCAGATCAAGGTACTTGCACCTCCTAAAGCCAATCAAGTCCAAATGGTGGTTGTAAATGCACTGTAGAGGACACTTCTGCATGGGTGGATGTGATGTGTGTACAGTTATACTAGGGGGGCCACAAGGTGGTTAACATGCCAGTTTTTAGACAGTCTTAATTTGTTTAAAATATGACTACAGCCTTAGACCCTGATTTTGCACTGAGCACCACAGTGATGCATCCCTGCACCCATGCCCCCACATTGAAGTTAGTGAAGCTCCACAGAGACAGAGGTTTATCCACAGAGAAGAGAGGAGGTGAGGGGAGTGGGTGGATGGGATTTAATAACTACGGACCAAATCACAGCTGCTTGAAGATGGCCCTGAATGCCATCAAAGTTAATAGGAGCCAGCACCTTACAGGATTGCATCCTCAGTGACATTTTAATATTAGAACTACTGCCATGTAAAAGTAATGTAGGTGTGGATCACTGCATAAACCACCCACTCTGTTTAAAAAGTAGTTATAGAGATGTGTATTAGATATTCCAGTATGAAGCCATTGATGAGTGTCTTATTTCCAGTAAGATGCAACATACATACATAACAAAATTAGAACAAATATTAAAAGGTGGATAAGCAGTTGTAGTGGGCATGTAATGGGGAAAAGCTTTGAGATTTTACATTCATGCACACAGTGACAGTGTATTCTGTTATTTTAAAGAAAAACAGCACAAGATCTGAAGTGTTCATGCCTGAGCCCTGTGAGGAAGCCGATGTTCACATTAAAGTCCGTGGGGAATTTTGCTTTGGCAGGGAGCTTGGTCAGAATAGGCAGCATCAGAACTTTCTGAAGAGGCACCCGGTGAAACCTATATACATGGGAGCACTCTAAAGAACTCTCAAAGTAAAAAGTGCCCTAAGTTCAATAGGTAATCTAATACCCAGAAAGAGCTTTGCTTAGTTTTGAGCACTGGTCCTACTGTCAAGTCTTTGGCAAGCTAAAAATGCTCAGCTCTAATCTAAATCCCCTATCACATTTCCTTTGCAGTTCCTGGGCCAGCTCCCTTTATCGGTTGCTTTTAATTAGAGTTAACTCAGCTTTGAACCAGATCATCTATATGTAAGGAAACCGCTCACAACATTTTGCAAAGAGTAAAAAGAGAAGTAAATAAGTTAGACCCTAACCAATATTCATGAAATGTAGACCCTAAATGGATGAACAGACTGCGGGTACTATCTGAAGTAACATTAATAACAACTGTGGTTTAATATTAAAGATAGGGGGAGTCTTGGAGACCCTCCAGATCTTTTCAATGCCCTATCCTCTGCACTGGTGGTAAGAGCTGGAGGAGATGCAGGGTTGGAGGCACTAGTACTGGGTTAACAAAAGTGTCAGTGTCACCAGGTCCATACTGGGAAGGGGCCTATCACGGACCCCTCTAACCCATCCACAAGGCCAGGTCTGGACCCTCACGCGGGGCAGTCCAGCACCAGGTCTTGCTGTGTGAGTGGCTCACAGCCAGCAGATCCTGCTCGCCTATAGGGGGCTTGCCACCCAGCAGCCAGGCTTCACCATGTCGGGCTGGGCTGGGCAGGGCTACTGGCTGCAGGGCCGGTGGGCTCTCGGGAGTTGTCCCAGGGACCTGCCTCATTCCCCAGTGTGGCTCCAGCTCCGAGCGGTCTCTGCTGCCCAGCACCTGCAGGGCCCCCAGCTGCCTCCCCCGGGGGCCGAGTTGGCTGGGATCTGTGCAGAGGCTGATCTGGTCTTGGCCAGTGTGGGGGAAGGAAGAGCTGGGGGGGGCCCCCTCGGGCAGGTCCCGCCAGGCAAGTGAATCCTGCTCCAGTCTGGCTGATCGCACTGCTCCTGAGGGACCAGAGCAATGCAAAACCCGCCCCGCCTCGAGACCAGCCCTGACGCACTGCTGGCTCAGCCCAGCAGACAGTCACCTCCTAGTTAGGCGGGGGGAGGAGGGGACAGGGTGTGGAGGAGTGGGTCTCTGGGGAGTCTGTAGCACTGGGCAGTGAGGGGGGTAGGTAGGGGATGCTGAGTAGTGGAGGAAGTCTGTGTGTGTTGGGGTGCTGGACAGTGGGAGATCTGTCTAGGGCCCTGTGAAGTTGTGGGAGGGGCTGTAGAGGGAGGGCACTGGGGGCTCTGTGAGTGGGGAGATGGTGTGTGCAGTTGGGGGTGGAGTTCTGGGGGGTGCTGGGCATGGGGTCAATAGGGGTCTCAGCAGTGGGGCATGGGGTGTGTGTGGGATCTCCAGGCAGGGGGGTGCTGGGCATAGGGGTCTGTGGGGGGGGGGGTCTCTGGGCAGGGGATGGGAGGGCACTAAGGGGTATGGGGAGCCCTGTGACAGCGCAGGCTGCTCCCGAGGGGAAGGGGCACGCTGGCAACGCAGCATGCCAGCCCAGTGTGCGTCTGGTGGCTGCCGGTTTGTAAAGTGACCTCGCACTGGGCTGGGCATTTGTGCCATGCCCCATTGACCCAGCCAGCGCCTGGCTCCATGGACTCTGCCCCTCCACACCAGGCCCCACTGCCCCCATGGGGGCCCACAAATATGTTTGGCACTGAGCCCACAAAAGGTTAATCAATCTGGCCCTGGGGGGGCACTTGCCACAGACCATTACAGTCAGTCTGTTTTACAGTAAGGAAAGGGGATTGGTGTGTAGGGAGACAAGACATCCCATATTAGGGGCTTCCTCTTATATAAGCAACTGTACCCTCCTCCCCCCGCCCCAAAAGTGTCCTGATTTTCACACTTGCTAGCTAGTCACCCTATTGGTGCGGGAGAGGCTGGGAGGCTGGGGCAGGAGACACTGGGAAGGTGGGGGAGGAGGCGGCTCCCGCCAGCAGAAGCTGGGTGGGAAAAGGCTGGCTCAAGCCACCTGTGTCCGCCGCTGGCCCCGCTCTCTGGGTACGTCTGGTTGGACACCGTCACCAGCGGCTGTCCCGTGCCAGCGGGCTCGGGCTAAGGGGCTATTTAACTGCGCTGGAGACGTTGGAGCTCGGGCTGCCGCCCTCCCAGCTAAGGTGCCACAAGTACTCCTGTTCTTCCTCCCACCTTGCAGGCTCGGGATCCCGCGGAGCGGCCCGCCCTTACCTTTCGGAAATACCCGCCCTCCGCTTGCCGCGCCGCCCGGCAGCCCCGGGGCACCAAGGTGTCCGTCATGTCCCGCCTGCTGTGCCGCGCTCGCCTGACAGTGTGCGCGGAGCGATGCCCGGCCTGAGTGAATCCCGTCCCGCAGCCCAGCTCCACCCCCCGCGCGGGGCGGGGCGGCTGAGTCAGCCCCCGAGCCCGCCGCCGCGCCGCCCTGCCCAGGGTGTGTTGGGGCGGGGGGACGCCGCGACAAGCCACTTTTCCCTGCCCCCCGCCTGATCTCCCCAGGCGCGGGATTCGCCCTGCCCCGGGCTCTCCGAGTGGTGCCCTGAGGGCGGGTTAAGGGGGTGGTATGGAGGCCGTGAGGGGCTGTGGGCAGCCTGCTCATTTCGTTGCCCCCTGATTTCCTTCGCTGTGACTTTCTGCGTGTGCCCTTGTGCCGCCACACCGACCCCGGGCGCGTTGTGTGCACGCAGGCTATAGGGAACGGGCAACACAAGTGCCCTCACCCAGAGCCTCCCTCCCGCTTGATTAACAGGGCAGCGCCCAGCCCGCTGCCTAGTTGTACTGGACCGGCGAGTGCCGTTTGCCTCGTTCCCCTCTTCCCCTAGTAAGAAGCAGGCTCCTGTGATTTTGTTTAGTAAAATCCCGGGCCCTTTCTGCTCTGGATGCCCCACTCTCAACCTTCCTTATGGCACCCAGCCTGCTGCTGTCTGGACATCTCTGCTGTGAAACGAATAATCTGTGGTGATGGCATAATTGTGTGGCCTCAGAAGACTTTATTCATGTTTGATGTATTTTCCCTGGTGCATTTTCCTTCCCATGCAATCGTGTTCAGTACCAGCCTTGAAAGCTGCAGGTGCGTCTATTTCATCAGCTCGCGTAGTTGGAGACAACGCCTTCCATTTGCCTGGAAATTGTCCCTGCAGGGAGCACTCTCCCCCTGGCGCCGGGAGCTGCCGGCTTTGTTTTCAAATACACATTGTCATACCAGTCTTCCTGGGGCCGTTTACTTCCCCTGATTTCTCTGTATTTGAAGCTTTCAACTCAAGAGATAATATGGTCACCATGGCTCATTACTCTTCTCCATGAGTGATTCATTCTTCAGCGCTTGGGGGAGTATTTACAAAATGCCGGTCAAGATAATTAATAGCAGGAAAGAATTACTGTATGTGCTGTGCACTTACGCACTCTGTTGTTTTCCTGTTAAAGCCCATTGTACAGCAAAATAATACAAATGATAACTCAGCAGCTAGGGGGGCAGGAACTGTTTTTATTTGTTCTTGTACAATGAGGCTCCATTATTTATTATTATGTATTTAGACTAACGCAGTAGTTTTAGTACACCTCTGGAAATGGTTACACATTACACTTTTCAAAATAAATTCTTCCCAAATCGATATAATAAATTGTAACCTACCATCTCAACCCTTTATCACCCAGAGGCAGCAGAAATCTGGGAAGAATTTTGACAAAATCTGTATTACTCAAAGAGCCTAGTTCTGCAGGCTTTACACAGACTAAAGTCCTCTTAAGTCAATGACAAAAAAACCTAAGTAAACAATGCAAGATTGGACCCAAAATATTTGAGAAAGTTTTCCTCAAAATTGCAGAAATCTGAAGCACTTTAAATGAATACCTCTCATCCTTAAAAAAAAAAAAAAAAAAAAAAAAAAAAAAAAATTNTAGGTATTTTTGTTAGTCATATAAAGAAGTTTAAATATTAGATACCAAAATAATGTGCTCATTACTGCATAGTCCTGACCTACAGAGATCTGTGGAAATGTACTGATTAAAGATGCAATATATCAAAATACTTTATAATTAACTTTCCATGAGTAGAAGTGAGTGTTGATGTTTCTTGTTTTTTTTCCAACAAATGCTCTGTAAGTTTAAAGTGTCTGGTAACCACAGTCTTCAGAAAGAGGAGAGAAAATCTGCGGAGGCAACTCCCCATTATCTAGGGAAAATATCTTTGGCGTTCTCTCTTCTTTTACTGCAGCTGCATTTTTTTAAGATACCCATGTTTGTAGAGTTATTTATGAGTTGTAGTCTGATAGGCTGCACATCTATTCTGTTCCCATGGAACTGAGATATGTTAGAAACAGCAGCTCAGAAATTTGGATCTAAGAGTCCGATCCTGCCCCTGTTTAAATCCATCAGAATTTTGCCATGATTTCAATATATGAATTGCAACTACCTTTCACTAATCTGTCAGTTGTAGGTCCCATCCAAGTCAAAAGCAAAGCCAGACCCAGCTGTTTAATCTTTTTAACTGTCTTTGCTGCTTTTAAAATGTGTGTGACTTCCAGAAGCACTTTCCATTCAATTGACTGACTGCTACTGGAATGTGACAAACTCATATGACTATAACTAATATAGTAATTTTCAATCTCTGAGCTCTGTGAGTCTTTTGAGTCTGCATTTCTTGTGGAGGTCACAAATTTGAAAAGTGCACCTTTAGAGAATCACCCATCACACTTTCTCAACAAAAGGTAAGAGGGAAAAGAGAAAGCAGAGCTTGTGTCAAAGGCAGTCATAAAATAATGGTGATGAGATGTGTGGGAATTATTTTCAGAAGTTTGTAATAGTATTCCATCAATACATGATGATACTGTGTCACGACAATGCAGCATCAATATGCAAAGATTGCAGCATAATCAGGATAATCCTTCCTGTGGCTTTTGTGAGACTCCATTCATTGACAAAATGACTTTCTAGTTCTGCAAAGCTGGGATCACTGTTTTAATATGTTGTCCAGTGGATAGTAGAGCTGAGCAAATAATGGATTTTTCAGTTCGGAGTCTCCTGACCCAAAAAATCCAAAAAAATGTCAGTTAAATTTGAACTGAAATCTTTTTTTCACTGAGTTTTTGTTGAAACAAACTCAGGAAAACAATTGTTTTGAGTTGACGCCAGTGATTTCAGTGGTATCAGGACATTTTTAGCAGTGCATTTCAGAATCAGGCTCAGGAAGTTGGTGAAACATTCATGCAGAGGAGATTGGAAATAGATATTAATTATATACCAGCTTTGATTCTCTTAAACGTATATAGACTCACATCTGATTTTTTTAGTTGTTAGCATCTCAGTATCTTCTTAAAGGGGCAATTTCAGGTAATTTAGTAATTTGGTAATCCTGTTATTCTAAGGCCTGTATTTTAAATTGCCCAAGAAAACAAAAGTCTAACTCAGCCTGTTACTTAAAATTATTTCTGAAAGTCAGCAAAAATTGGAGAGAGACTGGATTGTTTAAGTTAAAAGAACTCTAAGGGTCTTCAAGGCTCCTGGTAAAGTCATGGGTCAGCAGAACTAGCTGAAACAGGAGGAAAAGTTCATAGTTGAAATAACTGAAATGTGTTTTAATGAGTTAATTTTAATGGGTGAGGTTGCCACCTCTTCTTGGATACAGTTTATCTGAGGATTATTTAACTAAATGGGAGCAGCAGGGACATGTGAACTGGAAGGAGCAAGTTTTACCATGATGTCTGCCACCCTCACCATTTCCTGGGACCCTGGCATCCACCATGGCACCATTTGGGTCTTCATTCTCCTGATCCCAGAAGACCAGAGCAGGCCAGAATAGGAACCAGATGACATCACCAACTCCACCAACTTCAGGTAAATCCTGAACAACACCATGTGATACTTGGATTCCTGCTTTCATCCCATCTCTAGTGTCATTTTCCTTCCCCACTGTGTTTGTTCTCTTTCCCAACTCTCTTCTTTTGTCTTCTGTCTAATAAGCTAGCAGTGAATATCTCCAACAGCCTGTAATGGGACATTAAGTGCGGGGGGCTCTGAGTTACTACAGAGAATTATTTCCCCGGTGTCTGGCTGATAGGTCTTGCCCACATGCTCAGGGTCTAACTGATCACCGTATTTGGGGTCAGGAAGGAATTTTCTCCTGGGTCAAATTGGCAGAGACCCTGGAGGTTTTTCTCGTTCCTCTGCAGCATGGGGCACGGGTCACTTGCAGGTTTAAACTAGTGTAAATGGTGGATTCTCTGTAACTTTCAGTCTTTAAATCATGATTTCAGGACCTCAGTGACACAGCCAGAGATTATGGGTCTATTACAGGAGTGGATGGGCAGTAATGCTGAAACAATTTGTATAGTGAGGGGTACTGAGAGCCATTGAACCAAACTGTAAACCAGGGGTACTCAATAGGTGAACTGTGGGCCAAATCTGGACCGCCAGATGCTTTTGAACAGACCCCAAAATCTTTTTATTTACTTATTGTTATTGTTGGATTTTTTAAATTATTTTCTCTGTAGTCTGGGCCTTGACTATACCTTGACCAAGAAATTTGGACTTTGAATAAAAATAATTGACTACTCCTTCTGTAAACCCTTTTTATGACAGAAACCACGTCAAGCCAGGGGGTGCTACTGCACTGAAGAAAAAAATGCTGTTGTAATTCGGATTCTTGTCATGTGTGACTAGAGAAATACTGGAGGTTCCTCAAAATGTTTTGTCAGCAAGCCTGTTAGAACATTAGATATGAAATTCAGGAAATTCAGGTATCTACACATCAGTGTTGCGGCTGTTCCGGACTGATATTCATAGTCCTATATATTTCTTTGAGAAGTAGCAAAGCTGTGTCTTCAGATTCCTAATAACACAAGTGGCTCCAGCACCTATGTGAGTGGGTGGGTGAGGTTCTGTGGCCTGCAATATGCAGGGGGTCAGACTAGATTATCAGGATGGTGCCTTCTGGCCTTAAAGTCACCATTTTTGAAACAGCACTTTGAGCCTGTGACCAGAGACATCTAAAAGCAACACCTAGGCATTCCGACACTGGTACAAGTTTGCTAGGCTTCAGAATGCCTGATAACACTGTGCTGGGCCTGATTCTCTAGCAGTGAAGTTGCAAGTGAAAGCACCAGAGAAAGAAGCTGCATTTTCTATCTTTGCTGTTCTTTCTCTCTCCTTTTGTGTGCATTTGTCTTGCTTTGCCTTAAAAAAAGCAGGATTGGACTTCAGCAGTAACACCACCAGGTCCAGACCATCTAAACTAACTTTTTCCCTTTTCCCCAAAAGAGAAAGGTAATCTTAAATGCCATCTAAAAGACTGTCAAACAGGGGTTTTCCCTGTAAAAGATTCTGTATAGCTAAAAGGAATAAGAAATATTGTTACAATTAAACTCTTACTTACTACTTTGCATTTCAAATGCTTCACTGATTTTTGTGTGTGTGCATCTTCAATAATAAGTTTAAAAGATTTTTAATCGTGGTTGTTACAGTGGAAATAAGCCAGCAATAACTTGAGACACAGCTCAGGACCATACGTAATTATTTGATATTTTAATCATGAAAAAGAGTTTCATTAACATCCCTTGTTGGGCCTGAGATACTGCCTTATTAACATAAGTCCCCAAATTAGAGGGCTTTATTATTACTATTACTAATTTAATATATTCATATATGTTATGGTGTTGCCTTATGGTCCCAAACAGGATTGGGACCCATTATTTCCTTTAAGGTGAAGGGGAAAAGAGAGTTATGAAACCCAGTATAACAGAAATATTGCAGTTTTCTTCTTTTTTAATATCAAAGGAAACCCTTTTTGTTTGGAATGAAACATCCTCTAACAGAGTTTACAATCTACATACTGAAGCTTTGTTCAAGTATTTGAGAGCTTGAAATTGGCTATAAACAAAATTGAAACTGACTAGTCTATTTTTATTGTCCAAGTTGAGTTAAATGCAAAAAGTAAACGGTATCACTGTAAAGAAGTATTTTTAATTTTAAAAACTCTTTCAGCTGTAATAATCTAAAGATTTTAGGCCAAGTTCATAGGGAAGGTAGGCTGTAGTGAAAGACAACCATTTCTAGTTAACATATCCCTGATACATAAGTGGGAAAGTAGTGTAACTTGCACCAATTTCCATTCCATTTCAAATCAAAATGGGTGTGTAAGGTCTTTTCAATACTAGAAAAGGGCCCTGGCATAACAAAATAGATTTTAACATCAGTCTAGATAAATCAATGGAAACCCCCAATGCAAATGCACCTATACCAGTTTACCTCTTGTTTATATTAATTTAGCTTGTGTTAGAAAATTACAAACTAAAGCTACATTGATATACACTGAGGGGTTTGTTCTGCTTTAACTAGATTTATTTAAAATCAACTCAGATAAACCAGTGCAACTTTTTCTTCTAGACAAGGCCTAAGTGTCAACAGGATTGACAAAGGGCAATTTGAGAGGAAAAGCAACCAATATAAGGGTGTAAGTGAAGTAAGAAATTCTGTGGAGCATGCCAAACTTATGTATGCCAGAACCTATTTGACAAAATGGAACCTAACGATTCACACATTCTCACTTGCCATGTAAACTTGAATTACTGTATATTATTCTAGCAGTGCTTTCCCTGAGAATTTCCACAGCACGCAGCAGAGTTCAGGCTAAATCTATGGGACTTTCACCCCATACTCACTGTCCTGCATGTTTCCTACCAGGCACTTTTATTTACTAGATTAGACTAGTTTAAAATGATCCCTGACACTGATAAAGGCTACTTGACCATAATAACATACTATATGTGTAGGGTTTGATCATATATTCCTTACATACATCGATTAGAGTTTTGTCTACATAAAGAGTACATGATCAAGCCCTTAGCAATTTTTCTCCCCAAGAACATGGAACATGTTGATTGTATCATTGCAGTAGCTATAGTTGAGCTGTGTAATGACTGGGTAGGAAAGCTCCATGCCCATGGAATGTAAATCACAAGTTTGTACTTTCCAAGAGCTGATTTACTCTGACAGTCACATTTCTGATCTTTCTTGAAACCAGATGGCCAAGCATCCCTCATCTATTACCAGCTACACATTATTATATCTTTCAGAGTAATAGCCGTGTTAGTCTGTATCCGCAAAAAGGAACAGGAGTACTTGTGGCACCTTAGAGACTAACAAATTTATTGTAGCATAAGCTTTCGTGGGCTACAGCGAAGTGAGCTGTAGCCCACGAAAGCTTATGCTACAATAAATTTGTTAGTCTCTAAGGTGCCACAAGTACTCCTGTTCATTATTATATCTGTTTCCTTGCTATTAGAAATCTTAGGTAGACGTGGACCCAAGCCACAAACTCTGCAGGGTTCCAAAGAGGTAGGGATCGGGGTTGTGGGTTTGCTCCATTATAAAAATAGGAGCAAGAGTAAAGTATGGATCTGGAACTAAATGTCCTCAAAGTTTGGGGTGTATGGATGTAGGATTTTGGTTCAAGTCCACCTCTATTATTAGGAGAGAGAAACTATAGCAAACTGCTACACTTGACATTGGGCTTTCTTTACCAAAACAACATTTCTTTGCTACTCACAGGTTTGGCTCTTAAGAAACATTTGGTATCTTTTGGTTAAAATAAAAACTAGAAAGCACTGAATTGAACTCAAATCAAAATAAATATTCCCCTTCTTCTCTTTAAAGATCTCTGTACTAGTTGACTTTCTTTATGTTTACAGACGAACTCACCACTTAATCAAAACAAAGTCTACATGAAAAACAGGCACAGAATTGCAAAGCTTTAAAACAAAGGGCCTAAACCGGGTCACACTGAAGTCTATGTAATGGGACCAGGATTTGGGCAACATCACCACAGACACAAAATCCTATGTGCGTTACATATAGTAGGTCAAATTTTCTTCTGTGATGTTGGTGTCACCTAGTAGCCCAATGTGTTCTTTCTGAACATCTGCCCCATGAATATGTGAAGCTCTAGCCTTTACTCTCTGGGCTGGGCACCTTCCTGTTCAATCATCTTAGGCATGGTCTACACTTGGGGGGGAGGATCAATCTAAGTTATGCAACTTCAGCTACGTGAATAATGTAGCTGAAGTCGACATATTAGACCTACTTACCGCAGTGTCTTCACTGCCGTAAGTCAACTGCTGATGCTCCCCTGTCGATTCCACCTGCGCCTCTCCTTCCGGTGGAGTACCGGAGTCGACAGGAGAGAACTCGGCAGTTGATTTATCATATCTTCACTAGATGCGATAAATCGACCCCTGCTGGATCGATCGCTCTGGAGGTAAGTGTAGACATGCCCTTAGTTAATCTTGATTAACTTTACAGGAGTAGTAACAGTTAATGAGTTACCGTTAGCGAGGTAATTACTGTAATCACTTTCAATGGATCACAGCATTAAACACAGGTTTCAGAGTAGCAGCCGTGTTAGTCTGTATCAGCAAAAAGAACAGGAGTACTTGTGGCACCTTAGAGACTAACAAATTTATTTGAGCATAAGCTTTCGTGGGCTACAGCCCACTTCATTAAACACATTACAATCCATGACAATATATGCTTACAATAAACTGTTAAAATATTTACAAACAAGCTCCTAAATTGATTTTTCTCTAACCAAAAAGGTATTGAGTCAGTTATATTTCAGTATGGATACTAATGCAATTTAATGATAAGCCCCCATGGTGCCTTTTGGTGAACTGTGTTTTATTATTCCTGTAGAATACCAGTGAGATGAAAGCACTTAAAAGAAGACAACTTGGTCTAAAAGTCTGCAATCCCTCTTCCATTGCAGTCAAGAGCAAATGTCTCAGGGAAACTGCACCTGTTTTCTGCTTCAGTGGTCCATCAAGGGCACACACTTTAGGCTCCCAAGTCCTCAGCCATCACCTCTCTTGCGTGGAGACCTGTGCCTCTCTTCCTCCTGACCAAGTTTTTCTAGGCTGTACAGTTCCCTGCCTATACTGTGTTATTCCTTCTTTCCTAATAACAGCTCCTATTTTTAATTAAGGCAGCAGCTTACAAGAAGAAGCACAATAAAATGGGACCATGTGGAGATGGAGGCATGGACTAGCCAATGCTGTTTTTCATGGCACATTGGTAGGGTGACCATATGTCCCATTTTGGCTGGGACAGTCTCCTTTTTAAGTCCTGTCCTGCACATCCTGACTTTTTTGGCAGAACTGGGCATTTGTTCCATTGGCAAGAGCTGCCCAGTTTTGCCAAAAAAGTGGGGTTTGCTTCCCTAACGGGGGTGCAGAGGAACGTTTGGAGGGATAAGCAATAACACCAGCCCCTCATGGCAGAGCGTGGGCGCGTGACTCGGACCAGCCTCACGTGGGAGTAGGGGGGGTTTGGGTGAACAGCTGGGGTTAGCCCCACACAGTGTCCCATTTTTACTTTGAGAAATATGGTCACCCTACACACTGGGCTATTGACTTGAAATTAAATGGAGTTTTTAATGCATGTATTAAAGAAAAAAAGATTCCTTTTTCTTTACCTTTATTGAAGTTTATTGACACTAAAAATGTGAGCAGACCAGCTGCCCTAACATAGTTCAAATGTGTGCAAATATAAGACAAAATATAAATCCTTGTCACAAATAAGGAAAATGTACATCATCACTGTATCCATGGGCAGTGGCTGAGCCGCAGGCTCGGGGATGCTAGTCCCCTCCAGCCCCGCCCCTTCCACGCCCCCCCAGAGGCCAGCCTCCCACCCCCCCCCCCCTGTGGCCACTGGCCCCTGCCCCAGGCTAGTGCCCACAGCCGCCCCCCTCCCCTGCCCCGGAATGTCAGGAGGCCGGGCAGTGCGGCCCCAGGGCCCGCCCCCTCTGGGACCATGATGACATAGGGGTAGAGCTGCCCGCAGAGCACGGGAAGCAGGAGGGGACCTGGGGGCGGAGTGTGGGCAGGGCCACACCTGGCTGTTTGGGGAGGCTCAGCCTCCCCCAGCCTATGAGACCCGCCACCCATGACTGTATCGGTTCTCTTCCCCTATACTAGAGCAGGAGTAGAGTGCATCAGACACCGCTGATGATTTGGGGGTTCCATGGCTCACTGACTAACTTATCCAGACATTTATGACCATAGGTTGTAGGACATGGTAAATCGAGGCAAATCCACACAGCTCATCTGCCTCATGGATCACTCCTCAGCTCATCAGCCTGAATAATAATACCTAACTCATATATTGCACTCTTCACCAGTAGATCTCAAAGCACTTTACAAAGGAGGCCAGTATCATTATCTGCATGTTACAGATGGAGAAATTGAGTCACAGAGGGTGACTTGCTCTGTCTACTAGGCCATAGTGCTCTGAAGAGAATCCAAAATACAGTCTTTCAAATACATAGCTGTTGAACTCCATGTTTCACTCCCTTATCTCATGATCTTGGCAGAGATACTGTCAGCAGCTTCTCCTTGGATCCTTGTCCTCCTTCCTTTGCTTCTCTTCCTTATCTTCCTTTCTTCACTTTTTGGGAGTGCCCAGTATGCCCTACAATGTCCTATTCAGCATACACAGCTGCATCAAAAAGTAGCAACTTTTATCTTAAAAGAACAACAATTCTCTTTGCTGATTCACTTGGCTAGCAAATTTCTGCCTTTTGTGAAGCTTTGTAAAGGCATTCTCTTCCAGGGATAGTTTTAGTTTTACTGCAAGGCAAACTAGGTGAGGTCAACCACAAGTGGGGGAAGGGGGAAGAGAGAGGATTATAGCGCTAGAGCTATGGCATGTTAGTTATCTTGATGTAAAAAACCAACTCCCTTTGTGAGACAAAGTGGGTGAGGTAATAATATCTTTTATTGGACCAACTTCTGTTGGTGAGAGAGACAAGCTTTCGAGCCACACAGAGCTCTTCTTCAGGTTTGGGAAAGGTACTCCCAGCTTCACAGCTAAATGCAAGGTGGAACAGATTGTTTAGCATAAGTAGTTAGCACATATTGTAAGGGACCATTCAAGGTAGACTGACCCATTATCACCTCTGCAGTCATAAGATAAAAAGAGTGGGTTAGTGGGTTACAAGTTGTTGTAATAAGCCATAAATCCAGTGTCTGTGTTATGCTAAACAATCTGTTCCACCCTGCATTTTGCTGCTGTGCTGGTAGTACCTTTCCCAGACCTGAAGAAGAGTTCTGTTTATCTCAAAAGCTTCTCTCTCTCACCAACAGAAGTTGCTCCAATAAAAGATATGGCCTCACCCACCTTTTCTATCTAATATTCTGGGACCAACATGGCTATAAACTACATTGCATACAGCTCCCTTTGTGTCAGTAAAGACAAGATGCAAAGTCTGTCCTAAGCCACAGGGCGGGATGGCTGCTTTGCTGTGTGGTACAGTGTGGATGTGTGAATGTGGAGTGTAGTAAGAGAAAACCTTCAGTGGAACCTGAGTTAAGCACCAGCAGTTAAGTCAAGGCCTTTATTTCTTCTATAATTTTGGTAAAATAAGAGAGTTTAGTTGATTTAATATTGTTTTCTGTTCTTCTTGTTGATACTTCTTTGTTACCATGTTTAAAATACTCCCATCAATTAATCACCTAATTTTATATATTTACTTAAGAAGTTTATAATGTGTTTGTTACCATGGCATGTCAGTGACTCACATTTAGTTTAAAACCAAACATTACACTACCTATTTGAAAGGTTACTTCTACACAAAAGATATAATAAGCATCCTAATTTGGTCCACCCTCTTAACAAGTTTAATTAAAAACAAATGCACTGACAAGTACTGGCAAACTTCACTCTGCCCTTAAAAATTATAACAAAAATTAAATCCGTCTGTGGATTTGGGGCCTTCTTCCTGGTTTTGATGTATCCTCCTGTATTTGAGCTTTCATATAAAAATGATGTTTCTGCTAGCCTAGCCTATCTGTGGCAAAAATCTTTCATAATACATATGCCTACATTATTAACAATTAACTACTTAATTGATGGGTAATATATTAGATCAGTGATCCTCAGTGTTGTAGAAATCTAGAGAGCCACATTGTCGCTGAATGTGTCACTGTTGTAGAAAGGCACTGGAGTCATCACAAACCTCACAACTTTCCATTCCAGTTGCAAGGCACATTTCTATGACCTTGCCCTGCAAATGGAGTGGAAAGTTGTGAGTTTTGTGATGATTCCAGTGCCTTTCCTTCTCTAATATAAATACACAGTAACCAGGGCTGGCCCTAGTCCAAATGGTGTCCTAGGCAAGGAACGTCTTTGGCTCCTCCTCCATTTGTTAAACTTTTGAATACCTTATTTTTTATTGCATTTGTAGCCCATTTCACAAGTTTGATGCACGATTTGCATGCATGATTTATCCCTGTCACATAAGATGATACATTTGCATGCTAGGATCTGTAAATCTGTATTTATTCATGCCATATATAAGCAAATAAAAATATTCATTTCCTCTAAGCTTATAGAAACTTTAATTTTAAGAATAACTGAAATGTACTAACATCAAGAAATTGAACTGTGCACCAACACTGAGTGGACCAGTATTAAATAGTGTCTCAGTAGGTAACAGCCTTAGAATGTTAACTCTAGTCTTTTAGTTCAAAAAGTAACTTTTCTTGCCTTTACCCTTGCGAACTGAACCACAGCGTCCGAGAGATCCAAAGACTGGCCAATGACATTTTCAAGTGATAAAATAGCAAGCGATTTCAGTCTTTTATATTGTTGCATAGCTAGGAGTTCGATAGATATCTCTGGCATCTCATTAAATATGTCCTTTATTAGTCACTACTTACACTCTTCAAGTCTTAAAACATAAGCACACTTTCAAATTACACATAAAACAAGGTTCACAATATTGCAACTGTGAACTCACTTCACTTCAGTTCATTCTTATATCTCACTGACTGACTGGTGTGTCCCTACCCCTTGTTTACCCCCAAGGGGATGGCTGACAACATTCTAGGAGGTTTGAGGAAAATGTTCTCAGAAAGTCTGGCACTCTACAAAGATCTAGAACATTCTAGGAGGTTAGTGAAAAATGAATCCACATATGGAATACCTGAAACATGTTACTTCAAACATTCTATTTTCTCTTTTGTCGTAACAACAAAAACAGCACCCCAAGCCCGGCACCCCAGGTGGTCGCTTGGGTTACCTGCCCTAAAACTGGCCCTGTTAGGAACATGTATATTTATTTATTAATAATAAAAAAACCTACAAAAATAAGAAATTCCACTACAAATGCTGCTCCACCTGGGGAGAGGATGAGAGAACAAACAACATGTGACAGATGTGTAGTCATGTTACTTAATGAACTATTGGAAAGTGCTCAGATACTATGTGATGAGTGTGGTATAGAAAAACTATATAGAATATAACAAAATCATCACATATTCTCCCACCAACTTGTATAATGAATGCAAATTGTTTATTGACTTGAGGAGATAACAGTTTACTATGAACAAAGTAAGCAATTCTATAATGCAAGATGTAATTCTCATCTGGTAAAGGAAAGTCAGTATGATTGAAGAAGGAGCTGGAGACTTTATTACCCCATCTCTCTGTATGTGCCAAACAAGACATGGAAGAGATTTGTTATTAATGTTCATTTTGTGCAAAATCCAGCTTGTGTGTATGTGTCTTGATGGTTATAAAGTCTTTAGGATCAATTATTTACTAATCAAAGGAAACCTCCTACCATACTAATGACTAACAGCTCATTTTACCATTAGGTATTCTGGCCAACTGCTCAGTAATTAGCAATGATGAGAAAAAAGATAATATATGTAAATATCCATTGTTCCCTTCTCTACAGCTTTAAAACTGGATTAAAGCCACAAATTATGTAAATAGGGAGGATTCTATTTAAAGCTGTGTAAATATTTCCCATGAAAGCCTGAAACCATATGAAACTCAGTAGTTTCAGTTTGAACACAGAAGTTAAAGCAGCTGAGCTCTGTGCAAAATATTGTTGATCCTAAAACACTTGATTTAAACTCAAAGCAAAACATGTTACAATCTAGGATTAGAATGGAATTTCTCAGGGTTGAGTGTTGTGATTTCCTTTCAGTGTTTTAAAGAAACTTGTGACAGCTGCTCATATGATAAATCTTGGATCAATAGAAACCTCAATAACCCACCTGCAGCACAGAATTTAACATCAGATGTTTTTTATAAAGTTTTGCATTCAGCACCTTGACCTTGAATTAACCTGAATCTTAAGAAAAATGCAAGGTTGGGAAACCACTTGAATCAAAATGTACATAAAAGTTTCTCTCTGATAATAATGGGTAAAGCCACAAAATTAAAATGCAGACAGATTAAAAGTTGCAGGATTTCAGATCTAGAGGTTTGTTTGTATTCATTATATAAAGGCCAGTTTGCAAAAACTGGATCCAGAAACAGCCCAACATCTGGATGTATTTGGGTCCAAGGTTTTGGGGCAGGCCCAGCATTAGTTTCCACCCATACAAACCAAAAATGGCAGGTTTGCACAGCTCTAGTTGAGCTCTCATACAACATACAGCAGTGCTTTTGCTGTCCACTTACATTCTAATAATTGATCACACAGCTGTGACTAGGTATGATTAGGGTAAAAGGTAAATACTGTACGTAATCAAACCCTGCTTGTTATCCTTGACTACAGCGAAGGAACAGGTTGGGTGGATGTCACCATTTTAGATTCCTACATGGTGCCTAATGAGCCACACCCAGTGCTGGTCCAAAGTGCAGGTAAGACCTAACAACACACCTTGTGTATAGGTAAAGGTACATGAAAGGTAAACAAAGGTGACTGAGTTGACGTCAGCTTTTTCTTTTAATAAAATGTATTTTCTCCTTTGTATAACTATTAATGCAGAAATAAACTTACTGAGAGAAAAAGAGAGAAAACCTGTGTACATATGTGAATGTGCTCAAAATTTCCTAGGGTATATATTATAAAAGTGGAGCTTATTTGCAGCAGCTAACAGACATGACTTTCCAGTTCACAATTGTTTCTAACACCGCCTTGATAACTGCCTTACAGAGTAAACCTTCTTCACATGTGAACAGGAAAAAAATTGACACCATAACTAATTATTTCCCCCTTCATCTTTTAGTAAAAAAAAGTTTTGGACATCCCTTCTAACCATGTACATTAATTCATTTAAAACTGTCTGTACAAGTAATTGGATACCTCAGGAGACCAGTAATAGCACCTAGAGCTTTTAACTTATAGCTTGCTGGTTTCAGTTAAATGAGCCTTTGGAAGTCAATTTGGTGTCTTGTGAAATGAAATTTGGTGGTCTCAGTCCAGTTCTTAGTGGACAGACATCCACATCACAAATTCATACTGATTCCCTTTTGGGGAGTCTCCCCCAAAGTCAAGAACTAAATGGACACTGAAGCTGAACTGGCCCCTTACTCCTAGAAGTTGTCCCTTCAGGTCAGGGTTGAGGAATACTGGCAAGCCACAACAGAGATGTTTGTACTGCCACTTTCTGTACTGGAGAAGCTCTGTGGATAGAAAGAGGACTTCAGTCTCTAGGATTGTGAATTCCCAGTCTCTGTTCAAACCTAAGTTGATGGTATCTAGTTTGCATATCAATTCAAGTTCAGCAGCTTCTCGTTGGAGTCTGTTTTTGAAGCTTTTTTGTTGCAAAATTGCCACCTTAATGTCTGTCACTGAGTGGTTAGAGAGATTGAAGTGTTCTCCTACTGGTTTTTGAATGTTATGATTCCTGATGTCAGATTTGTGTCCGTTTATTCTTTTGTGAAGAGACTGTCCGGTTTGGCCAATGTACATGGCAGAGGGGCATTGCTGGCACATGATGGCATATATCACATTGGTAGATGTGCAGGTGAACGAGCCCCTGATGGCATGGCTGATATGATTAGGTCCTGTGATGGTGTCACTTGAATAGATATGTGGACAGAGTTGGCAGCGGGGTTTGTTGCAAGGGTAGGTTCCTGGGTTAGTGTTTTTGTTGTATGGTGTGTGGTTGCTGGTGAGTATTTGCTTCAGGTTGGGGGGCTGTCTGTAAGCGAGTACAGGTCTGTCTCCCAAGATCTGTGAGAGTGAGGGATCATCTTTCAGGATAGGTTGTAGATCTTTGATGATGCGCTGGAGAGGTTTTAGTTGGGGGCTAAAGGTGACGGCTAGTGGCGTTCTGTTATTTTCTTTGTTGGGCCTGTCCTGTAGTAGGTGACTTCTGGGTACTCTTTTGGCTCTGTCAATCTGTTTATGATACAGTACTCTTCAGAGAAACATGAAAGTTTCTGAAAGTGGCTTCTTTGAGCCGACCTGTAGAGGCACCCTTCTTTCACCACATCAACTCATTCATTAAAGAACACTGGAATAGACCTAGTCTACAAAAAACACTTTTGAGGCTGACAAAAATTGGTTGCTTAGCTGAAGTGGTCTTCTAATGAAGATGGGGCAGAATTGCTGTCAGTACATTTTAGTGATACTCTGGAACAGTTTCTTAAGAAAAAGGTTATCTAATAATGGTGGTTTCTTGTACAGGTTTCAGTTAAAATTATAGATGGTTGTGAAGTAAAACTCCTGCCCCAAATTTTGCCACTCAGGACCATCTGTAGTATATCCTGGTAGGCCTTCATGGAATAAGGGGTGGAACCAACTCAATTCACCCATGGCTGTCTTCTATCCTTTGGATAAAGGAGGCAAATGTGAGTGATCACTAATGGTAAAATATCTAGAGGAATGTTAAGAATACGTGTGTGCCACTGTTTAAATGTAACTTGTAACAAACTGGAGAGAATCTAGGGGAAACCAACACAAATGATAAAAGGTTTAGAAAATGTGACCTATGAGGAAAAGATTGAAAGAACTGGGCATCTTTAATCTAGAGAAGAGAAAGCTGAGAGTACAAATAACCGTCTTCAAATATGTAAAAGATTGTTAGTGGATGGTGATCAGTTATTCTCCATGTCCACCGATTGCAGTTTGCAGCCAGGCAGATTTAGGCTGGATATTAGGAAAATCTCTCCAAGTATAGCTAAGCACTGGAAAAGGTCCTAGGGAGGTTGTGGAATTCCCATCCTTGGAGGTTTTTAAGAACAGTCTAGACCTGTCATGGGTGGCTAGAGTTTGACTCTTCAGGGCTAAGAGGGAAAAAAAAGTAGTAAAAGCTTATTTTTGACACTAGTCAGCAGATATGACTCCATGAAAATAGAGAACAGCTCTGTTAAGTACCATAATGCAGTTTCTGCACAAACACTTTTTGAGTAGAGCAGCACTTTAAATAAACTGGACCAAATTTGTCTCTGAGTTTTATCAGCTGTAAGTCAGTAACATCCATGTTTCCCCCTTTCCACATTGAATACACATGGAGTATGTTTTACACTTTGATTCTGGAAGTGGATCCATTTCACAAAATTGCAGTTGCTATTATCCATTACTCTTCAATCCTGACAGCAGTAGTGATACCAGTACCCTATGCTAGATTCTTTCCATGTCTGTTGTGGGATCATATCTGGGATTTGTTGGCCTTGTTAACTTGAGTTTGGAAACTATTACCACCTTTCTTGCAAGAGTCATGCTTAAACATGGTTAACTACAGTGTTTCAGACCACTAATTTGGAACAATGCACTGTAGTATTTTTTATATGGGCACATCTCACGCTCCCCAGGTTAAAAGGTCTGTAAAGGCAAAGGTGCTAGCTCCTGGGATCAATAATGTTGCTCTTGAGTGACCTCTTTTGGCCAGTAAATGTGGCTCTGAAGAAAGTCCTATCCTGCCTATTCATCCTCATGGAGGAAGTGTTAGTGTTGCTGTGTGATGAAGCTACAGGAAATTAAAGATGAAATCCCAGAGGAACCTGGCCCCGAAGAAGTGGGTATTCACCCACGAAAGCTCATGCTGCAAAACCTCTGTTAGTCTATAAGGTGCCACAAGATTCTTTGCTGCTTTTACATTCCAGGACAGGAATCTGAAAGGGATCTCAAACACTTGTCCTGTTATTTCCAAGTTCATTGTGATTTTGCTGTGGCAGTCCTGCATCCTGCAAACATTCATATGGTCATAGACGTTAGAAATGGAAAAGCCCTGTTAGGTAATGCAGTCTTACTCCCTCCGCAAGTACGGGGTTTCTTTCTGAGTATGTTTTCTATTGTATTGCCCCATCGAGATTTAATCTTGTCAGGGGCAAGTGTGTATTGGTGGTGGTGGGTTCTGCTTGCTTCTTAGCTTGGAAATATCAAGATGTAAAATATGAGCCAATGAATGATACATTTAAAATTATTAGGGTTAGAATTATTATTAGGGTGCCCACCCATCCCTTATTTCAAGGGACTGTCCCTTATTTCATTAATTTGTCCCGTAGGATGCTCTCCCATCCCTTATTTTAAGATGTACTGAAATGTATTAAAACTGATCACAAGTTACATTTTAAACATTACATTGAAAGTTGATGACAATTGCATTGTATGCCTGAGGGTAGCAGAAATATAAACTTGAGAGAAAAATACGTGATACTTCACACTGTCCCTCAGCACCCCAAGAGCTTAACAGGGGAAGGGCCCTGAGCTACAGCAGCCCCCTGGGGTTGCGGGCTCTGGGCACCTGAGCGCAGCCCCGGGCAGGCGAGAGCAGACTAAGTCCGAGCAGGCCGCAGGTTGTTCTGCTCCATCCCCACACAGCGATGGCGGCGTCCGCCGAGCGCCCCGCCTCTCTCACGTGACAGCGGCTTGGCCCCGGCGCCAGGTGCCCTGGTTAGAAGATGGCGGCGCCGGAGGCCAGCGACAGTGAGGAGGAGGTGCTGGCGGGCTATGGCACCGCGCTGGAGCCCCTGCCGGAGGGTAAGGGAGCTCGGGGGGCACAGCCGCCCCGATCCCCGGCTTGCACGGAGGCATCCCCCTAACTAGCCCGGCTAACGCTGCGGGCGGGCGGTGAGCGAGGGGCCTTGTCTCCCCGGAGCGCTCTGCCGACATGAGGCGGGGGGAGCCGCCTTGAAGCCAGACCCAGCGGGGCAGCCCCCGTCTTGGCAGCCGCACATCCTGGCTGCTTCAGGGAGCGAGACGAGCCAGCTCCTCTCCATGCCCGCCGTCTGGTCTGCGGCTTCCTTCTCGCCCTGTGCCCCGCAAGTACCTGGCCCTGCCCTGCGCCTGCGAGAGACCCGCCCAGCTCTCCCCGGTCAGGGCCCAGTAAACACGGCCACCTCCGCCTAGCCCGCGAGGTTCCCGCTCGCCGGGGGAGAGAAGGGGCTGGGTGGCGAATACTAATGCACCGACGCTGTTGTGCTGCGGGGTGTTAATAGGGGAGGACAGGGTTGGCTCGACCTGGTGGTTGGGGAGGTTTGATGTAGTAGTTCTTAGTGCACACTGCACAGCCAACACAGTCGTACCAGAGCAGGTCTACACTACAGCCGGGATCCGGCGGTCGATTTAGCGGGTCTACAGAAGACCCGCCAAATGGACAGCAGATCGCTCTCCAGTCAACCCCGACGAGAAGTGATGATAAGATAAGTTGACGGGAGAGTTTCTCCTGTCGACCCACCGCGGTAACTCTACACGTCGACTCACATAGCTGGAGTTGCGTAGCGTTGGTTGACTTACCGCGGTAGTGTAGACGTAGCGTTAGAGGGGAGTGGGTAGTACAGATGATAGGCTAAGAGCTGGCAAATGTATAAAACAAACAAACGGGAGGGAGTGCAGGGGATTCCCTTCCATTCTTTCAGGGCTTATCTACACTACCTGCCAGTTCGGCGGGCAGCGATCGATCCAGTGGGGATCGATTTATCTTGTCTAGTATAGATGCAATTAATTGACCGCTGAGTGCTCTCCCATCAACTCTGGTACTCCACCAGAACGAGAAGTGCAATCGGAGTCAATGGGAGAGCATCAGCTGTCAACTTACCGCAGTGAAGACACCGCAGTAAGTAGATCTAAGTACGTCAACTTCAGCTGTGCTATTCATGTAGCTGAAGTTGCGTATCTTAGATCAACCCTGCACGGTAGTGTAGACAAGCTCTCAGTTACTGAAATCTCAGGTGTTACTTGTTGTAGTAGGTGGTCCTCAGTTTTCAGACACAAGTGTGATTAAGGCCTGGGTCTGCACAAGGATTTTGTACAAATTTGATTACGGTTGTGATTTTGTTTACCGAAATAGTTATACCAGTGCAACTCATAGTGTGAACACAGTTATGCTGGTATAAAGATGCTTTATGTGAGTATAGTTTATTTCCCTTCATGTACAAGAATAAGCTAGACCACTTGTACTGCTTCAATAATACCAGGGTTGTTAAAGCTGTACAAATTTTGTGTGTAAACAAGGCCTAAGTTGACAGTATCTCTTTTAACAATGTCACTGCTAGGCCAAGTTCTCAAATGACTGTGCTTAAATGGAACATCAAAAATCCTGGCACCATTCAAGCACTAAGGCTTCAGTTCTCAGTACATTCAGACTGTTTCAACAACCTGGAAGTTCCATGCATTTCTGTAAGGCCTTGTTGTTGGTGTTCAGATTTTAAAAATAAAGCTATGTTATATTTATTAAAGTTGACCTTTTTTTTCACTTCTGTACTCAGATAACCAAAAACACTGTGCATGGCTGATACAAGGCTTTTGCTATAACAGAATTATATTTCTTATAAATGTTGGAATAGAACTGATGGAAGTAAACAACGAAAGCCCTCATTGTTATTTACTTAGAAAGATAAAAGTAGAAAGCAATTAATTGTTGTAAAAGTTAGACTCTCTACAGTAAAATCCCCCTGTGGTTTGTAGTGCTTCTTACACAAGGATTAAATACAATGTTGCTCATTTTAATACTGTTTCTTATTGCCTTATAAGGTTCAGGGTCAATACTTTTTCTGTTATATCCAGTTTCATAAAACTGCCCTGCAGCTGGGTGTAAATGGGCATCCTACCATCAAAAGCACAGAGTGCATGTAACCAGCTGTGGGTGGGTGTGCATGCGTGTACATGCACAGGTGCACTGGCCACATGAATGTTTAACCTTCATCCCAGGTATTATATATGCACAGTATTATATTTCAATGGTAAATATTTGCATAATGTAGGAATCCTGCCCTTTAAAGGCCATGACAAGAGTTTTGAGGCCTTAGAGGCCTGATCCTGCAAACACTTAACGGTGGGGCTTAGTGCTCACTGCTGTGAGTAGTGTTGAAGTCAGTGGGCAGTAAGCACTGCATACAGCAATGTTTCAATTGTCTGTCCCTGAGATTATAAATCTCTTGGAGAAATGACAGTATTTTACATGTTTTTGCCAAGCCAAGCACACTTTTGGTTTTCAGTAAATAATAATGAGTTTACACACAACAATGAGTTTACACAAAAAGGAGATTATATATACACTTTAAAAGTGCTTATTATGCAAATCCCTCTGTTCCCTTGAAGTCGTCATGTTAAAATGTGATTTCAGCACAGTCAGTTGTATGAAATATTTCAAAGTCCATGATCCTGCAATAGATTGCATGCAGCAGATGTTTGCACCTGTATGGAGCCTCATTGACTTATTTTAGGGGGATGGTGCTATTGCAAGTGTTATCTTTTGGCAGTGTCATGCAATTGAGGTTCTGACCACTTAAATATAGCCCTGACTTTTAAAGATCGTGTTGACTGTTTGCTATGATAGTGTTGTTAACCTCTGTCTCGATTAATTTCAAAATCGGATAGTTATATTCTGCCTTCCAAATTCCTAAAGCTTCAGGATATGTAAAGACATGACAGCACCATACTATAAAGTTACAATTCTTCAGTAAGTTTCTCTTAGTTACATTAAAAAAAAATAAAAATTAACCATAGAGCAAATAAAAAAAGGTTTTTACAAGATCTTCTCAATAGCACAGAGAAGACTAGAAACTTTTCATTTTCCATTACTCAAAACTTAGGGACTTCAGGAGGTCATCTAGTCCAACCCCCTGCTCAAAGCAGGGCTAATCCCCAGACAGATTTTTGTCCCAAATCCCTAAATGGCCCTCTCAAGGAGTGAACTGACAACCCTGGGTTTAGCAGGCCAATGCTCAAACCACTGAGCTATCCCTCCCCCAGTCCCTCTGTTATGATGTTAATAACACTTAGCAATTTTCATAATGCTTTACAAACAGTGCTTAGAGCACCCTCTAAAATAGGAAAATAAATATTATTTGTCCCATTTTACAGATCGGGACATTAAGGAGACAGATAGTTTGTGGTTTGCCCGCAGCCATGGAAAATGTCGGTGTCAGAACTGGGATTAGGATTTAGAAATTCTTCATCACTATTTTTATTTTCTTATGCTCTCAGTTCCTGTTTTAAATAGCAGCATGTAGTGCTGACATGCACAGTTGAACTGCTGTCACTTTCCTCTTCAGAGTTGGCTGTTATTCCTGTGGGGAACAAATAGTTACTGAACAAATAGTTACTGAGAGTGGGGATTTGATTCTCTGTTCGGGTTAACTCATTTTCCTGGTTTTTGTATTTTGATAATTGTAGGTGAACGAATTAAGAAGCCAGTTCCTCTTCAAGAGCAGACTGTTAAAGACGAAAAGGGACGATACAAACGTTTTCATGGAGCATTTAGTGGTGGTTTCTCTGCTGGCTACTTCAACACTGTTGGTTCAAAGGAAGGTCAGAGATTGTGACTGAAACTAGTTCCTCTCATGGAGAAGAACTGCAGTAATAATTTATCAAAACATAACACTTGTAAATTGGTATTATGTATTTTTTTCTGCTGATGTTCACTGTAAATAGTTATACTTTTCTATTAAAATGAACATCATTGAAGATGCTACCCTTGGAATGCTCTGCTTATGGATGCATCATGTTGTGTTGACGTGTCCTTAATGTGTTTGTGATTAATAGAATGACAAAATGGCAACATATAACCTTTCCTTGCTGCGTTCATATATTATATTAGAGTTTCTTTTTATACATTTCTTAAAGATTTGCTTTCTTTTAAGGATGGGCCCCTTCAACTTTTGTATCATCACGTCAGAAGAGAGCAGACAAAACAGTCCTTGGACCAGAAGACTTTATGGATGAAGAGGTAAGTTTACAAAAAATTATACAAAAAGTTGTGGCATGAGAATACTTCAGATGTTTGGGCATTTTATCACTGTGTATATTGTTGCATGAATTTATGTAGATATGGATAATAGAATCACTTTTATTGTAGATAGTACTAATAAGAAATTTGTAAGAATGATCCATTATTTTAAATTTTCATCAAAGAACTGATTTAATCTTGTCAGGGACAAGTGTGCATTTGGTGGTGGTGGGTTCTACTTACTTCTTAACTTGGAAATACCAGGATGTAAAATGTGAGCATCCCTAGTTTTGCTGGCATAGTTTTGAGGGCTGATGGGCGTAGTTGGGAGCAGTTTCAGCCCTTGAATGTTTGTAGGCAATTTAAAAAACCTATTTTGTTTAACTAAGAGTCTTCTAGGTAGGACCCGGTTAAAACAAACAAAAAGAAAAACCTTACAAAACAGAAAGTAAACAAAACTTTCTAGGTCTCCATTATAAAGAAGCATATGTAAATAAAGACTGTGATTTTTGAAGGTGCTTAAGGGGAGGTAGGTGCCCAATTCCATTGAAATGTAATTAGAGTTGGACACCTAACTCCTGTAGGTGCCTTTGAAAACCCAGCCAAAATAAAGGGCATAAACTCCAGGTTTTCCTTGGATGGTCATCTTTAATATTAGTCTATATTTGAAGAAAAGTTATTTCTAATTAGAATTTTCCCATTTTGTGTGTGTGTTTTTCAGGATCTAAGTGAATATGGGATAGCGCCTAAAGAAATTACGACGACAGATGACTTTGCTTCCAAACCCAAAGATAGAATAAAAGAAAAAGCTAGGCAGATTGCAGGGGTAACTGCATCCATTCCAGGAGCCACTGCACTGGATGATTTAATAGCACCAGCAAAGTGAGTAGATATAGTGCAGGGGTAGGCAACCTTTCAGAAGTGGTGTGCCAAGTCTTCATTTATTCACTTTAATTTAAGGTTTCGCGTGCCGGTAATACATTTTAACGTTTTTTAGACGGTCTCTCGCTATAAGTCTATATTATATAACTAAACTATTGTTGTATGTAAAGTAAACATACAAGTAAAAAGCTTCATTTAAAATTAAATTAAAATGCTGATCTTTTAAAAGGCATGGGGCTGGCAGCTGGGACCCCAGACCTGGGGGGGAGGAGGGGGGCAGGGATGAGGGCTGGGGTGTGTGTGTGGAGGTGCAGGGCAGAAGGCTGGGGGTGTGGGGGAGTTCAGGGGTACAGGGCAGAGGGCTGGGGGTGCAGGGGTGAGGGCTGGGGTGCTCGGCTTGTGGGGGTGCTCCCAGCCCCCTGCCCTGAGCGGCTCCAGGCAGGGGGCTGGAAGGGATATGCCCTGTTCCACCCGCTTCCCCAAGGCCCCGTCCCTACCTCTTCTCTGTCTCCTCTACAGAGCAGCGAGCACGCTGCGGCTCGGCTCCGCCCCCTTCCCCGGAGGGAGGGGGAGGAGGAGGGGCAGAAACGCACCACGTTGGGGGAAGAAGCGGGGGAGGGGGAGCTTGGCTGCCGCAGGACCAAGCTTCTGCCTCCTGCCCCCGTAGGGGAGAGCGTTGGGCGGGGGGGGCGAGTGGGGCTGGGGACTGGCAGGCAGCGGCGTGCCACCGAAAATCGGCTCGCGTGCCATGTTTGGCACGCGTGCCGTAGGTTGCCGACCCCTGATATAGTGCCTCATCCCCAAAACACCTATGCTATATTGGCAAGTAAAGGAATATCTGACTACTGCAGTCAGTGCAAATTACTGCAAAATATATAAAATTGCATTTTCAAAGGGACCTCCACCTGCCTTCTTGTTTTGCACATGCAGATTTGCGCGCACTGTCATTTGCAGTTCTGCATGCAAGGTACATATACAAATGATAATACATGAAGAATTGTGCTTACAGAAAACTGCTATGAAAATTTGGCCCATACTGTTATGAATTTATAGCTTTCAGGAGCTTCACCATGAATACTTTTAAATTAGGCTGTCAGCATAAATGTTTTGTTCTTAATTTTCTCTTAGAATAACTATTGGTGTTGAATTATTGCGAAAAATGGGCTGGAAAGAAGGACAAGGAGTTGGACCTCGAGTAAAGAGAAAGCCACGCAAACAAAAACCTGGTATGTTCAATTAAGTTTTGAGTAATGGAAACTAAAAAGTTTCTAGTCTTCTCTGTGCTATTGAGAAGATCTTGTAAAAACCTTTTATTTGCTCCGTGGTTAATTTTTTTTTTTTAATGTAACTAAGAGAAACTTACTGAAGAATTGTAACTTTATAGTATGGTGATGTTATGTCTTTACAGATCCTGAAGTAAAAGTATATGGCTGTGCGCTACCACCTGAAGGATCTGAGGTATTATGCAGGCAAAAGTTACTGTTTTTTTATATAAAAAACAATATTTGTAAGTTATATTTAAAGAATAACTTTCAATATATGTAAAAAAGTATAACAAAAAAAATCTATTATATGACTAGAATACTAATATTTGTAGTGTTGGTCCCAGGACATTAGCAAGACAAAGTAGGTGATGTAATATCTTTTGCTGGACCAAGTTCTGTTGGTGAAAATGACAAGCTTTCAAGCTACACAGAGCTCTTCTTCTGAATATTAATGGATGGGTTAAGGTAAACCTAGACCAGCTCCTTTTCTAGTCAGCCATGTGCAGTGATATCCGTATGTATTTAGAGAACTCTTAAGCTTTTTCAGAATTGGACTTCATCTTAACTAAATGTTGCTGTGGAACTTACATTTTTATACTGCTGTACAGAGTTTAATGTTTATTTATTGTAATGTACTTTAACTTTGTAAAAGGATGAAGAGGATGAATATCAGCCAGAGAATGTGACGTTTGCACCCAAAGATGTAATGCCTGTAGACTTGACTCCTAAAGAGAATGTCCATGGACTTGGTTACAAGGGTCTAGACCCCACCAAAGCATTGTTTGGGGTTTCAGGAGAAGAAGACCCCAGTCCTTTTACTGATGGTTCTGAAAAGACAAGTAATCTACTTGGTGATCTGAGACATAGTAAAGGAAGAAAATTGGGTATCTCAGGCCAGGTAAAACATTACTGTATATACTGTGTTGCAGTGCCAGTTATAGGAAATAAATATGTTTGTCTTAAAATCTCTCTAAAATGGAATTAAAACAAAGTTTTAAAGCAAATTGAAAATACCACTTCTGTTATTAAAAATAATACTTTGTACTACTCTGTTCCCTTCTCTCTGAGAATCTGAAAGAGAACATGAATTAAATCTTAATAATACCTTGTGATGTGGGATAGTAGTACCAAATTTGAGATGGAAAACTAAGACACAGATAGGTAAAATGACCAAACACCAAAAAACAGGGTCAGCCTGAATTTTGAATTTAATATATTTTTATTGGTTGAAAGAGGCAAGGATCATTGGTTCCTATTACATTATGCATGAAATTCCAATATTAATATTGTGATTGAAATAAATTGTGGGAGAGTGGAATAAAACAAATGTATATTCTCCTTTTTTTTTTTTTTTTTTTTTACATTGAAAGTACTCTTGAAATTGCAGTAGAATCTGCAAGGGCCAAATGCTGTGCTTCCTAGTCCGTAATCAGGCAACACTTCTGTTTAAGTCAATGGCAATTTTTGCTGTAAATGTAGATATTTCTGTTATTACAGTGTTATTTCATATTCTCAGAGAGCCAGGAACAGTAGAAAAAAAATGACACTACCTTATCAATGTGAAGCAATGCTTTCATTAAATGTTCCCTTTCATAAGGTAGTCTCTTTTTTTTTTTTTTCTACTGTTCCTGGCTTTTTGAGAAATAAAATGTAGATAATTGATTTTTATTTCTCCATGAGGCCTGATAAAGATGGAAAATACTCAGAAATTGTAGAATGATCGCAAGAAACTTTAAGTGTGGTTTGAGAACAGGACTGGGAGGCAGGCTACCTTGCTTCTGTTCCCATTGCTAACATGGACTTGCTATGAAGCAATGGTTGAGTCCATGAAGCTTCTATATGGCTTAGTAAGTTAATGGGTGTAATGTAATAATAACATGATGAGTGTGGTGTAAGTAAAAATGAAAGTGAACATTAAATTTCTCCAATTGGAGTAAAATTAGCTTTTTGTGAACCAAAGATGTTTAATTTTTGGCCATTTCCTTCCAACGCTAGGTTCTGTCAGCCACATTCAATTTCCCTTTAGCACTATGCCCTGTGATTCATGTTTTCACACAGGAGAAACATTGTCAAGTTATGTGATTTTTGGGAAAAAATAAATATGGTCAAATATGGTTGTATTTATTCCCATTACGTTGTTCTTCTCCTCTTTAAAGGCCTCCTGCCAGCATAATTATTTTCTTCCTTTGGAGCTCAACTAGTGCCGTTCGTATTTAGATGGCAGGATACATTGTTCAGTGTTATATAGCTAATCCGGCCGATTATAAACCAAACATGTCTCTGACATAGTGGTCCCAGTCCCTCTCTGCTGGAGGAGCTGGAGGACACGCTTGCTGTTTTGATCATTGGTCTCCCATTTGGCAGAGTATAGTACTTGCTACATGAAAGTTATCAAACTGGTCCCAAACATGTAATTTTAATTTCAGAGACAAAAATATACATATTCTGACATGTTACTTTTTCAAGACAGAACTGTTATATTTTGACACTGTAGAATTCTAACCATTTTTAATTTAAAAAATTTTTCTAGGCTTTTGGTGTAGGAGCTTTGGAAGAAGAAGACGACGATATATATGCTACTGAAACATTGTCAAAATATGATACAGTTCTGAAAGATGAGGAACCTGGAGATATGCTGTATGGTTGGACTGCACCTAAGCAGTATAAAAACAAGAAAGGTAAGAATTATAGATAGATCTGAAGTTTCAGTATAATTATACTTAAAATGTATATAAGAATGCCAACCTCTATTTTCCAAATATGTTCATTTATAAAGGATTGATATTTTCTAGCCCTGAGATCTCAATATTTCACCTAGTCTCCTCCATTACCGTTACTTGTAGTTCAAAAGCAGATTAAATGAAAACTTCTGCTTTCTTCAGTTTAATCATGTATTTATCTGAAAACATTTTTTTTCTGCTGCAGAAAAAATAGTAAGTGAAAAGCAACACCACTATAAAAATACAGATGATATTAAGAGAGCTTATTCCAAAGTTGTCCATGGCAAAGGTATAAAATATTATATGGAAAAAATGTAAAATATCATGGTTGAAAAGCACTCAAAAGTTAGGAAATGCCAGGATGAAAGTTACCTATGCAATAGATATGAAACTACATTAGCATTATACAGCTCAAAATTACTACGAAAGAGGGCAGTTGTAAGAGGAAAATAATTACCACTAATAGTGGTAATAATTCACCACTAACAGTGGTTATGGTTGAAAATCTCAGAAATACTGTGTGCACTAGGTTAGAACTAATGCTAGGCCATGATAACTTACACAGTAGTTTTAATGTCAGAAAAGATGCATGAATATTTAAGAATCCTTCAGTAATTTACTTGCAAATATAGGGCCTGATTTTGTAGCCCTTACTAATATGGGTAGTCTTGGAGCTTTGAGTGGGGCTGCTCACATGAGTAAGTGCTGTAGGATCAGGTGTATAGCCATTTGCCATGTATCATGCAAAGCAGCACTTGGTAAAGTACTGTCTTTGGATTTAATTTAATGTACATACATAAACTTCTGAATTTCTTTCCAAATGAAATTGATTCCATCAACATTGGCTTGAATTTGGTTCCATCAGCATACATAGTGTATAGCCAGTCACAGCCGTGGAGGCTTCGATGGATTCTGAATGGGATAGGCATGCCTCAGGGATTGTTGTTAAGCAAAAATTATGCAGGATATGAAAGTCAGCGGTAACTTTTGCATATTCTATTTGTATTACACAATGCATAGTAGTATTAGTTATTGCTGATCATTCACAAGTTGAGAAAAACTGTAAAGGTTTTTAATAAGGAATTAAAAAATATCAGGACATACTAATTAAAGGATGCTGTATCAGAAAATAGAATTGTTTGAAATTATTTAGTTAAAAAATTAAAGTTGAATATCCCTGTCTATGAAGTTAATTCTATAGTTGTTGGCTTTGAAAGTTATGACTAATTCTGTAATTATAGGAATGGAGAAAGAAGTTAGATATATTGGCAAAATTCTGGATGGCTTTTCCTTGGCTTCTAAATCATCAGCGCCAAAGAAGGTAAATAAAACATAATTTTTCTCTTAGCAAAACTACTATTATAATTTTGCCAGCTTTGCATGTTTAAATATAGACAATAAGTAATCACTCATATGTCAATAATAATCAAATAATTTATGAAGGAAAGATGTAAACAAGCCTAATATAGATCTAAAGAGTGATATGCAATTTGACTGAGCTCCTTAGTTATTACTCTATTCTACTGCATTCATATTGTGTCTTGTAATAGGAATAAACATGTTTGTAAGCAACAAAGGTATCCTAAATAGTCAAAACTATAGGTTTTCAGGTTGATAATACAAACCTGAAGTTTGTCCATCCACTAGACATACTAAATGCATTCAGAGCTGCTCACTACTGTTTGGCAGCAGTTTGGAGAATTGGTTTTAGCAAGAATAACGTATATATTCTGTGTGTCTGTTGTTCAAACATAACATCATATTTTCTTAGTGACCAAGACCTCTCAAATTCACTCGTAGTGACAAATTTGTTTTAACCCTATTTTTAGGACTTAATTTTAAGTACAAGATGTATTGGTACAAGTGTAGCATGGGGTAAAATCCAGGCATATATAAAATTTTGTGACAGTATGCTTTTTCTAAAGAGGAAATAAAAAGAAAAATCCTCTTAGTATACTTTACCATAAGGAGGCATTGGGATATCTGTTGTTCGTTGAGGACTATTCTTTTAAGAGATATGAAAACAGAATTTCAGTGGAGGATACTAAGGTATTTTAGAAGCTTAGGGAAACTATTCAAAATTTAACGTTTGAAAGTGCATATAATTCCCATTTTAAGGAAGGTAAATTCTTAAGCAATATCCAAAGCATTTTCTGAAAAAAATTTTTTTTTTAAAAGCAGTTTTTGATTTGCTATTTGATCTATGGTATAATTTTTATAAACTGACAATTTTGAAACTTGAAAAAAATAATTACCAATGTTCCTGTTTATTACAATGCCATTTATTTATTGACTCAGACTAATTGAGCCTGTCCAGTTTGTTTGTTCTATAGCTATTGTTAATGTTCACAAATTAAATTGACAGTACTTAAAGGAGTATACAGGTTGTGGATGTCCTTTTCTGCAAGTCTGAGCAGTATATACTAGTAGTCTATAGTAAGACTAACTTTTGTACGCTGTCCAGTGGTTTTAGTGAAGGACATCTCATCTATAAATAACAAATATGAAACTACATCTCTCACTGTGTTTTCTGTTTGTTTTGGAAGACTTATCTACCGCCTGACCTGCCAAGGGATTACAGACCAGTCCATTACTTTCGACCAGTGATAACAGCTAGAAATGAAAACCCCCTTTTACTTCAGGCATTAGTTGAATCAACTGGGAAACGTGAGACTGATACTCCACAGCAAAACAGACACACACTGAATGCATCTCAGAGGAGGGAATTGCTAGGAGAGACTGCTCTAAAAGGTATGTGACATAGTGTGTGACCATATTGTCCTTGTTTCATTATAATTTAGATTCACTTAACACTGACTAAACTACTAGGTTATCCCCATAATATTTTTAGCACAGGAAATACTTGTTTACAAACTTGAATGTTTACAATCTTGAATATATATATTTTCTAATTTAATAAAACTAAAAATAAAACACCCCTTATGTTAGCCCAAATATTGGACAATATGATCCCTACATGTCAATTACTGGGAATACCTACAGGTGTTTTCAGTTACTCTCACTAATTAAAGGAGAAAAGTGTGTGTGTAAAGGTATTTCATTTTTTGCTTCCATGAAGCCTAAATTTATTTTTGTAAATTTCTGCTTGTGGGTTTTTGGTTTTTTTTAACCTTAGAAATTCAGATCTTGTGTAGCCTGGAAGGTTTTATAGCTCTCTAGTCACTAGTGTTGTTATGACATTATATGAGTCTAGAGAAAATAGCAAATAAGAGGGAAAGGGGATGTTAGACTTTTTAAAAGCTTTTTTTTTTTGGTTAACACCTGTTTAATGTCAACCAGTAAAGGATACTGGAGAGAGAACATATTAATTGCTTTTCCCTTCAGTTAAGTTGTTAGGCCACAATACTCATGCTGCGAGACAGGGTGAATTGATTTAAATCACAGATTTTAATCCGCAAGCAGGTAACCTTTAGTAAAATAATCTATTTTAATCTTGCTTTGCATTTGTATGTTTGAGTTATTATGCTAAAGAGACGTTGGTTCTCTTTGGTTGGTAACCATTAAAATATGTTGATTTGCAACTAAATGTAGCCTTTGTACTAATTTTGGTCCTTCTTTTTGCTAACCAAGATATTCTATATTTATACACATTTATTTAAGCAAGTATATCGTTTAATTTACATTTATTCAGATTTTTAATTTTTACATTTACATTATAAGAACATAAGAACATAAGAAAAGCCGTACCGGGTCAGACCAAAGGTCCATCTAGCCCAGTATCTGTCTACTGACAGTGGCCAATGCCAGGTGCCCCAGAGGGAGTGAACCTAACAGGCAATGATCAAGTGATTATTGTTTAGAATATGGTGAATGATGCATTTCTTTACTAGATTATTCATTTTTTACTTGATTTGTATCAAGCTCTGTTTGAATAGAAATTTATTTAAAAATGCACAAAACAAGCATTTTAAATTTTATTAGACAAATAAAACTATCAAATATATGCGATACATAAAAAAACAAGTCTTAGTTTATCAAAATGTGTTTTTCATTTAAAACTGACTTATTAAACAAAGGAAGTTACTGAACTCTTTGTTTCTCATCACCATGTCCCTCAAGATTTTAGAACTAATAGGCCTCATTCTCTCACATAGTTTTATTAATAGATTAGAAGAAAAACCAATTTTTCTGCCTTTTTTTTTTTTTTTTTTAACTCCCATTGGGTTTTTTACTTTGAGTAAACTAGTCATTGAACTGAATTAGTTGAATAAACTGAGATGAAGAAAACATTATTTCTTTGCATGCAGAAGAGGCTACTCTTGCCAGAAGCTGATTTAGCACTTGAACAATCTCAGGTTCCAGATGCTTAGCCAGTGCACTTCCCACCAGTGCAGTGTTTTGACTTTCTTTAAAACTTGGCAGCAAACATGTACTACTTAATATTTGTTATTTAATTTAAATTATTTTAATAGACTATAATAAGTATAGGCCTTAACATAGGTTGTCATCATTTCAAATTTAACTTGAAATAGGTTTATTTATAAAAAAATAAACCTGCATTTTATTTTTAAAAAAAAATCTGATTTTAATAAAAGCCATCTGATTGTTTTGATTTTTTTCTTTAAATAATAGATTTTTATCCACCCTGCTCTGAGACCCCCCCAGAAGAAGGGGCCCCCGCAAAACCTGGAAAGGTCAGACTTCACATTTCTCAGTAAAAACTAAGGAGGACGCTTCCTTTTTGTCTTTAGCCTTTCAAGCCTTTTCCACACATCATAAATAAGCAAAATATGGCACAAACATAACTTAAAAAAATATCCATTGCAGGTCACTCTTAAATAGTTGAGACAGAAATTAAGATTGTATAATAGCTACAATAATGCTATTTTTGTCAGCTTTTAAAGCATTCCACCTGGCAAAGCTCCATGGCATGGCCTTTAACTTTCTGGCTCGTGAGAACTGGAGATACTCTCCGAACTAACAGTACTACTCTTTAATCAACAGGAATAGTTGTTGTTGGGTAATATGAATAATTCCCTCACCCTTGCTCCCGAGGGCTGAGCATGACACTTCTGTAGCATCCCCAGCCCTTCTTCACTTGGGAAGCAAGTGACTGGGACCAGGAGTTGCACTGTACATGGCAGAGTTTGGCACTGAGACCACTGGGCTAACCAAACGCAAATTATATTTATAACTGAAAACAGCATAATAGATTAATATAATAGATAAATTATATGCAATATAATTAATATATATGCACATGTTTATATAATAAAAAAGAAAATATATGGGATTGTCCAAAACTTTCAAACCACTAATGTAACTACAGTAAAAGCTATGTTATCCAGCACTTTGCCAACTGGGAAGCTCTATAAACTGGCATTTCTGATCTTCATTGAAAGTCTGGTTTATAGTCCGGTTGGTGCGGGGCTAGCAGGCTCCCTACCTGGCTCCACATGGCTCCCTGGAAGTGGCAACATGTCCCTGCTGCTCCTAGGCGGAGGAACGGCCATGAGGGGTTTGGAGTGCGGGAGAGGGTGCAGGGCGTGGGCTCTGGGAGGGAGTTTGTGTGCGGGAGGGGTTTCGGGGTGCTGGATCTGGGCGGCACTCACGGGCAGCTCCCCGCAAGTGGCAATATGTCCCTGCTGCTCCTAGGCAGAGATGCAGCTAGGCAGCTCTGAGCGCTGACCCCACCCCGCCCCAGGTGCTGGCCCCAGAGCTCCCATTGGCCGGGAACCACGGCCAGTGGGAGTTGCGGGGGCGGCGCCTGCAGGTGGAAGCAGCGCGCAGAGCCACCTAGCTGCGCCTCTGCTTAGGAGCAGCAGGGACATGTCGCTGCTTGCGGGGAGCCGCCCGAGGTGAGCGCTGCCCGGATCCAGCACCTCCTCCTGCACCCAAACTCCCTCCTGCATGCACTCCCACGCCCCCACCCTGAGCCCTTTTCCCCTATCCAAACTCCCTCCCTCTTAGTTAACTGGAGTTTTTGACTTACCAGTACCTCCCATTTCCCCAACATGCCGGATAACAAAGCTTTTACTGTATTAGATTCTGAAGGTTTTTTTTAAAAAAAATATGGAGCATATACATATGCTGTACAAAATTTTACATTCCAGATTTCTATGAAGTCTAGATCTTTACACTATCAAATGTAGACATCCCTGGTTTATACTATGCCAGCTGATTTGTTTTTCATCATATGTATCTATAGATATCTATCAGTACAGAGATCTGGTGGGGCACAATACATATGAATGAGTGTGAGGCACTATCCTGCTCCTTTCATAAAAGATGCATCCACTCAAACAGCAGTAGGTTCACCAAAGATGTAACTTGTAAAAGCAATGTGTGTCTGTCTATAATTTTTTATATTAGTGTAAAAATTGCAGTGAGAGCCACTTCTGGTAAAATAAATCTCCTCTCTTTAAATGACCATTTAAAAATATTCCCTCAGGGTTTCCAGCAAAATTGTGACATTTAAATTAACCACTACTAGAGTATTGATTTTTGATGATTGCTTGGGTATCTGAATGTATGTACATCCTATATTTAGACACATTTTTGTTTAGATAGGGAAATAATATACATGTAATATGTTTTATTCATGACAGTAGAGATAGTTACAAAGATGTTTTCTTTTCCAAATATTTCCTTATTGCTTTTTTCTATCCTCAGGTCCATCTCCTTCTGTTTTGGATTATCTGTCAGGGAAAGACAAAGAGAGAATCAAAGAAGCAAAACAGGCAGCTGAACAACAAATGAAAACACAAACTTTGCCTCAGCAATCCCTGAATATCTCATCTTCCTCACATGGTGTTCATCACAAGTGGCAAATGGCTTTGGGGGGGCAGTTAGCCACCCCTGGTTCTAGTGACTTCAAACCATTTGCAAAAAATCCAGAAAAACAAAAAAGATACGAAGATTATGTAGAGAGTCTTAAACAAGGACAAAAAGGTAACTAGCACATGGTCATGAAACTCTTCTGCATTTTTTTTTTTTATTTGGAAAAAGTTATTTCTACAATTTTGATTAAGTATTTCATTTTAAGCTTCTCATAGGCTTGATTCCAGAATTCCATACATAGCGCTTTTCCTTCTGTTTCCTGAGGCCCTAATCTTGCAAAATTTAGGCACATAAACAATCCCATTGACTTGAATGGGACTACACATTAATTTAAGTGTTTGCAAGATTGGGGGCTTTGATCATACTCATCAGTTTCTCTGATCCCTCATAATGTAGCTCACAACCTCACAGATGAGGGGTTTTCAACCTTTTTTTTCTGAGGCCCACCCCAACATGCTATAAGAATTCCACGGCCCACCTATGCCACAACAAATGGTTTTCTGCATATAAAAGCCAGGGCCGGTGCTAGGGGGTAGGAAGCAGGGCAACTGCCCACCAAGCTACATTGCTCTGGCTTCAGCTTCTGCTCCAGGTGGCGGGGCTCAGGGCCCTGGGCTTCAGCCCCATGCAGTGTGAAACTTCAGCTCTCTGACCTGGGTCGCAGCGAGTCTAATACTGGCCCTGCTTGGCAGACCCCCTGAAACCTGCTCGTGGCCCCCGGGGGGGCCCTGGACTTCTGGTTGAGAACCGCTGTCATGGACCATACTGTGATCTTGCAGTTTTTGGTTTGTTTCCTTCTTGTTTACCTTCCAGCTCCATACCTTCAGCCTGCTTTTAATACTCATCTCTCTTTTGTAATTAAGACCGTATGTACTCTAGGTACAGTGGGACCATAGTAATGTTAATTTAGTCTGTCACCAGGAAGTATCCTTCATTCCCTACCCCCACACAACAGTTTCATGTTCCAGAATACCCATTGACGTAAAATATGTTTTTCAATAGTTATTTTCAGGGATGGGTATTCTTGCTATGCTCTCCAGGCCGCCTTGCTCCACTCTTCAGGTCCAGCTTAAAACCTTCCCCCCTGCTCCCCAAATATGCCAGGGAAATGGGGCACTCGTAGTTGGCTTTAGCAGTTAATATCCAGGGCTCCCGGTTCTTCAGTGGCTTTGCTGTTCTCCAGGAAAATCAGCTACCCAGCCTGTGCTTCTGGGTTCCCCCCACTTTCCATCTGCAAACTGGGCTTCAGCTCTGCTGGGCTTCATGGCTCAGTGTAGGGAGCAGGTACTGTAATCCAATTGACTTGCATTTGGTGGGGAAAACTGGATAATGAGAGACAGATCTCAGCAAGACAGGGAAACAGAAAACAAATGTCAGATGCCCAGTTGCAGCAAAAGGGCAAATTCTGTGGCAAAAATGCTGATTTTTGAGGTATTTTTGAAAAAAGCCATATCTACGGAGTACATGGGGTCTCTTACTAAGATGAAGGAAAGCTCGGAATCAGAAGTTGGTCCAATAAAAGATGTTACTTAACCCACCTTGTGTCTCTGAGATGGAGGCATGTTACTACTTTGTTTTTTATGTTCTTTCAGGTGCATTTGGCTGTACTTTGATGTTGAGCTCTGTCTTTGGGCCGGTAGTTTATCTGCTCAGGACATAGATTGTTGCTTTGTATAAAATGGAACAACTTAAATGTATTTATTCGTAGAACAGGATGAAAATGCAGGAAATCTTGAAATAATGTGGAAGGTCAAAAACCTCATATCAGAAGCTCGGCTTGGTGTTGATTTTGTTCCTCTCTCCTCTAGAAGCAAATAAGAACCTTGTAAACAGGAGAGGATTTTTTTTTTAAAGCTACTTGGCACATCTGAATTTGCACTTATGAGCACGCACATTTTATGCATCCAAAAAGTCAATTTGAATACTCAAGTGCAAATCTAAACTTTACTAGCAGGTTCACATATTGAGCTTTTTACCTTTACCTTTCAAGCATTTTGTTGGAGTTGTGTGTGATATTTTGTTTTGTTTTCTATGGAGCAATTCATATTTTGTATATTCCAGTGTGCATTACAGAGCAGCGAGTTAGGTGTCAATAGTACAGTAATGGGTTAGGTAAATGAAGTAGCCATCATTCATTTGTCAAAGATTGTAATTCTGACACTATCTTGGGCAATCATCCTTGGCTACTGAAGAATAGTATATCCAGCAAGACACCCAGGGTTACCCCTATTCTTTATTTCTGAAGGTTTTGGCACATTTATATTCAACTACATATTCATCAGACCCTTGTGGAGATGAGCTTGGCTTCTGGAATTGTTTAAAAGAATCACAAAATGAGTTAAATCAACATACAAGTGTATTTTATACTTAAAAGTAACTTTTAAGGGCTGCTAAGCATTTCTGTCCTTTAACTTACAATAGATACACCAGAGAGTCGTTCAGATCCGGGTATGACAGAATGGGAGCGAGGAAGGGAACGAGAGGAGTTCTTCCATGCAGCAGTGCTCTACAAATCCTCCAACTCAGTCCTGTCATCAAGGTTTACTCGGGCCAAGCATGAAGATGACACCGACAAAGTGGAAGTTCCTCGAGAGCAAGAGGTTCATGCTGTTAATAATCCTGTATTGTGATTACCTGTGTTAACACTCAGTAGCCCAGTCCAATTTATTTAAAACATCATGGTAGAAGATAAATGTAATAATGTTCTGTTGCCTTAAGAAACCAAAAGGAAATATCCAATACTGCTCGCACAGCAGTAGTTAAGTATTTATCCTTTAAGTTCACTGAAGGTTGACACCATTACCATAATAGCAGGCATTTTAAGAAGTTGATTATATTCTGTAGAGTATATAATCAACATTTGAATTTTACAGATGGATATTGATGACAAAGAATCTGCAGTGAAGATGAAGATGTTTGGCAAGCTCACAAGAGATAAGTTTGAGTGGCACCCTGAGAAGCTACTGTGTAAAAGATTTAATGTTCCTGATCCCTACTCTGAGTAAGATGATTAATCAAATATCTTAATGCTTTGAAAAGAATTTTTTAAATTGTTCTGAAATGTGTGTTTGTGTAATGTTTGGGGAACATGCCAGCTTGACATCTCTGAAGGTTGAAACCCTCTCTTTATCTTCAGAATAGATGCAACCCAGTTAGAACAGCAGGCAGGCTTCCTTCTGATAACTTGCCAATTTGCTTTTTACCTAAACTAGGAGGATCACCTCATTAGAGATACTTTGAATGGAAATAGGTGATCCCCTCAGAACATAGTGGATGCTCCTTTTTAGGGTTTGTATTCATGGACTCTGCTTGTTTTGTGGATAATCAGGCTTCATTTTCCAATGTTGTCCATCCATCCCATCATTAAAAACAACGATTGACAAATAATTTCATTTTCCTCTAGTTCATCGATTATTGGGTTACCCAAAGTGAAACGTGACAAGTATTCTGTATTCAATTTCTTAACTCTACCGGAGTCTACCACAACAACTATAACTCAAACAACAAATGAAAAAATACAACAGAATATCAATCCTAACAGTAAGTGGGTCAGCATTTTATTAGTTTAATTCCATTGATGTACTCGTAATGGAATGTAAAAATACCAAGATGCAATTTCCTTAAAAATAAAAGGAAACTCTTTGAAAACTCAGTTAGAGCTAAATATATAAAAAGCCAGAGCAATTGAAATCAGTGGAGTTATACTGATTTATAGCACTGAGAATCTGGCCAATAGAGATCTTCTAGTTTTAAGATTTTTTATTTTTTAAATATAGGCAGTAATGATAAAGCAAGTATTAGTAAATAATTGACCTGACCATGACATGCTGTAGTATTTAATATAAAGCTAATTAACCATGATGCTTGGGATCTTGTACCATTTTTTTTTTTTTAGAGCCAAAGAAACCATCAAGATGGGATGTATCTGACAAAGAGAAGAAGAAAAAGGATTCTATTAGTGAGTTCATAAGTCTTGCTAGATCAAAAGTTGATATTCAGCAGCAACAACCAGAATCAGTAATAGAAGAAGACAGAAGTAGAACAAATGAACCCCTTCCCAATAAGGTATACGAGGTTTGACATTTTCAGTAACATTCATGCTATTGCACATTGCTCTTCTCTTTCTTGATCTTGTTTTGAAATGCCTTTCCTTGTGCATGGAGAGAGTCAGAAGTAGCAACTCATGCTAAGTTAGAAAAGACATGTCTGCACTTGAGGCCAAATTATGCCCTCCACCTGTGGGAAAGAGAGCTTCTTCTCCACAATATGTCTCCTATGGAAGCTCCTCTACTGGGGCTCTGCAAGCACTGGGTTCCTCAAATGGAGAGGCTGCAGGCCCAGGGCAGATCTAGCTGCTCTGCAGCATCATACATTCACAAATGTACACTAGGGGGAACTTCCTGACTTTGGCTCTAACTTACTCAGGTTCCCATACTGTGAGCTTAAGCTTCCATCCCCATGAAAGATGGGCAGTGGCAGGGGGGGTCCTGGTCACACAGTTCCTGCAGTAGCATGTTGTCAAGAAGATGAGGAAACCAGGAGGCAGTGTGAAGGCACCAGTTGACTATAAGTGGCACTGCATGGATCTTGGAGTTCTATGGGTTCTTTGGCCTGAATCTCCCTATCGTGTGCGGTGGGAGGAAAAACACAAATTTTGCCCCCTGCTCAAACAGAAAATGGGGAAAAAACTCTGCAACAGTAAACTATTAAATTTTTTGTCTTCTGCATGGGGAAACATATTATACATTGATGGGGAATCTGGGATATTGCCATGACAGTATTTAGCATTGAAATGCTTTGTATTTTTATTCACATCATTTTGCCCTAGAATTTCCTACATGAAGCACATAATTTTAATATCCGTGATTCTCAGCCTGTGGTCGTGTGCTGCTGGTGGTACATGAAGAGCTGGCTGATCTCAGGGTGTTGGCAGTATTTGTTGTTTCAATAAGACAGCTAAAAACAGATCTCTCATAAGCAAGTTGGTGTAGTTGCTACAGGAATATGTGATAATGACTGTGAGGAAAGGTTGTGTCCATTTCTAGAAGTTGGAGGGGAAGTGGTCCAAACAATGGGGGGCGGGGGGACTCAATCCTTGCTTTCTATGGAGAAATGTATAGTTCAGATGAAGGAAAACACTTGTACTTGTAATTCTTGCTGTTTTACTGAAGAAGCAAAACAGTAATCTGATGTACATGAAACTCTGCAGGCATGTAGATCTTGATATGAAGTAGGAAATTTATTTTGTTTGAGTACTATCTGCTATAGAGAGCAGTGTGATTCTACTGCATGTAGGGACGAATTGTGGAGACCTTCTGTAGCTCCAACCATGAGAAATTACAGGGGCTAACAAAAAGAGCACAAATTGGGTAGTTATCATAAATAACAATTACCCCTTTTGCTTGTGCAGTTTTAGCAGATATGCTGGTGGAGGCCATTTGAAAATTTGGCCCTAACAGTGAAATTTGTTAAGGGCTATCAGTTTTTTTAGGTTAGCAGGATAGTTCTTTTGTTTGCATTAACTAACATCGGTTGACTCTCACATTTGACATTGATTTTATTGTGAATGGACTTGGGGGCTTGAACGAGGTACATTTAATAAAGGGGTGGGGGGAATTTACTCTTTGGAAAGGGTATGCAAGCCTCTCTGTGGTCCATGTAAGGACTGTGGGGGGAGCTAGGTTGCAGACAGAATCACCCTACAGTCTTTGTAATCCCTAAGTGTTCTGCACTGTCTAGAATAAGTTGGGGCAACTCATGGTGAGCAAAGGGAAATATGAGATCTGTGCTTACAGGAATTGTATGGTTATAGCTCATACATAGAGGACACAAGGATTGCAAGTATAGTCTGGGATTATGGCTGTAGAGGCTGTGATGCCTTCCAGCAGATGGGAGGTTTAATTCCATCTACTACACCCATTGATTTTCCTGCACAAAGTCCACTTTTCTCTGCTTTGTACAGGGACGGATACATATTATTCTGAGGAAGATGATAGATTTGCTTGCTGTGAACTTAAGCTAAAGAAAAAGTATCTAGAGTCTATTGACTTAAAAATAAAAAGTGTTAATATTTTATATTCTTTCAAGTGAGCTGTTCTGACCTGCATGAAAAAGGCATAGGATGCAGTGTCCTGTATTGGAAAGTGACTTAATTTAGCAGTATCTGAGCTCTACTACTGTGCATCAACAGTTGTCAAGTTTATAGACTTCAGATTTACTGTAAAATTTGCTAATTTTAAAATGAAAATACCATTAAAAGTGTCACAATATTTTATCTTAATGGGGAGACACTTCTTTCCTCTGTCAATTTTTTTCCTTATGGGCACTGTTATGCAGGCAGTTAATGAAAGCACAGATCAGAAAAAAGAAGAAAGCAGACCATCTATGGACTTATTTAAAGCCATCTTTGCCAGTTCCTCAGATGAAAAATCATCCTCATCTGAGGAAGATAGTGATGAAGAGGTGCATCAGACACCTTCTGCTGTGCCAAACTCAGAAAGTACAAAGCCTGCTAATCTACCAGATACCTCCTCAGCTGATGTACAAGGTAATAGTTAACAGTTTGTTCAGTTTCATGGAGTTCTAGTAATTTTATAATAAATTAAAACATTATGAGCCTAGTAGAAAAATGCTTTACACCAGTCTTACACTGGTGTAACTACACTGTTCTGAATGGAGTAACATCAGTGTAAAACTGGAGTAATGGAATGCTGAATTAAGTGCTCTCTATTTAAATATTATCTACATAGCCATAGGCCAATGACAGTTTTTACAGATACACTGTCAGATGCATTTGGTTGCTAAACAGAGTGAGGGATGAGGACAAATCCTATATTACTCTGTAAAGAGAGCCTCAAAATTGGGTGATTTTATACACCTGTAATAAGGTGTATGATATATGATAAAGTATATATATTTAATGATGAAATTTTGACCAGACTGGAAATAAGTAGAATTTGCATTTACACCTCTACCCCGATATAACGTTGTCCTCGGGGGCCAAAAAATCTTACTGCGTTATAGGTGAAACCGTGTTATATCGAACTTGCTTTGATCCACCGGAGTGCGCAGCCCTGCCCCCCCGGAGCGCTGCTTTACCGCATTATATCTCTATTCATGTTATATTGGGCCACATTATGTCGGGGTAGAGGTGTATTTGAAAAAGGAATTTCCTTTCTATATTTTGATATTCTCATTTAATATAATATAGAAATGGATTTTTAAATAGTACAGTATCTCATCAGTTTTCACTATCGGTCTACAAAGCAAATAAATTCACGGGACTGGGGGGGGGAAAGCAGTCTTGTTCTATTTAGCAAGATTTAATAGCAGAGTATTATAGGGAGTTCTCATACTAGAAATTAAAGTAACAACGTACTAGAATACATTTAATAGTTTACTAGGAAATATTAGTAAGCAAAATAACATTTATTTTGACATTTAGGGATGATGTATCTTTAATTTTTAAATTGGCTTTTGTTTGCTTACTTACCAACTAGAAAAAAAGGCAATATGCAGTGGATCTCCCAGTAATTAGTGCCAGTTAATCTAATTAGTGCAAATGGCAGGTGGAGTAATAAATTCCTAAATAAAAATAAGCTAATGCCCCCCATTCGAATGTAAAGTAGCCTTATTTCATAGTAAAAATACCAATTTATATATACTTTTTAATGTGGAAACTTTTCAAACTGCTAGATCTAAAATCACCATTTAGGCTATTATCATATCTTCAACACTGGAATTTTGCATAATTCTTGAAAAATGTGCAGTGGTGAATCTGTTTTTTGCCCTTAAGTTATAGATTCTTTTGTTAATATTTATACTTGTGTTGCCTGCCATTTTTAATTTTAATTTAAAAATCAGTAGCACTGTGATCAAATATTTGGTGATCCCAGCCAGTGCAACCAATCTTTGAAATGCACAGGAAGGTGCAAAAGGAAAAGACATCAACTTCTCTTTGTTGATATAGATTTTTAAAAAGTTAAGAAGGTTGTGTACCAAAAAAAAAAAGCTTAAGAAATCATATATTTATGTAACTGAAGTCCTTTTTAAAGAATTTGTGTAATTATTGGGGGCTTCTGAGGATCCCTTTAATAAGAAATAAGGGTGAGAATCACCTTCTGCTTCTTTGAAAAACTAGTAAGTGCAAAATCTAAACAAGGGTGCAAAATTCATTAACTTGTCTTTATTTGATATTTCATTTTTAATGGAATATTTTCTCAGCTGTCTTGGGTATGGGAAGTACTTTTTCCTTTTAAGTTAACCTATATGTTTGTTTTTCTAGAATGTATGGCTGTTACAAATGAGCCTGATCTTGTGCCACCTCTTTTGAAGGAGGAGCTGGATAAGGAAGAAGAATTTGGACCGAGGTTGCCTCCAGTTTTCTTTTCTAGTAAGTATTGAAGACTTTAAATTTTAAATTGAAAATGTATATTTGATGCAGTTATTTTATTTATGCTCCCCATAAACATCTTCAAAGTTACCTCATTATCTACCTTCAAATCCCCTTCTCAAAACTCTCCTGTGTCATGAAGCCTACAAAAATCTGGTCTGCTGAGACCACTGCCTGTCATGCTAACCAATATTGTCTTATTACTTCCTGGTAGTCCCCGGTCTCTCTGCCTTCATCTGTTGTCTCTTGTCTTTTATAGTTAGAGCCCTGCAAATCTGTGGATATCTGCTTTATATCCGTGGATATTGGATGCAGATATCTGCGGACCATTTTTGCAGATCGCGGATCAGATGCAGACACAGATGCTGTCGCACCCCCTGGCTTGAAGTGGTTTCCATTACATACAGGGTTTACAGTTTGGTTCAATGGCTCTCAGTACCCGCCACTATAAAAATTGTTCCAGCACTCCTGGATGTGGCTACAAATTTTGTATCCACGCAGGGCTCTAAATATAGGATCTCAAAGGTGGGGAAGCAGCTATCTGCAGCTCATAGCCTACGAAGCTGCTTCTCCACCTTCCAGAGCCTATATCCCCCCCCCCCCCCCCCCCCCCCCCCCCCCCCCCCNCTCTCCAACTGACCTGACACAGCAATATGAAGTTGGGAGAGGTTTCCTAAATAGCTTGGATGCTTAAACCGTAGCGATGGGAACATGGTGAATTTTGCTGCCTGTCTTGATCTAACATCTCCCCTTTCTCTGTATACGTGGGGGAAAGGGATATAGGCTGCTTCCTCACCTTCCAGATCCTATATTCCCTCTCCTCAGTATACAGAGAAAGGGGAGGTGATAGATCAGAAGCAGCTGTCTGCAGCTCATAGCCAATGAAGATCTGGAAGGTGGGGAAGCAGCCTCAGAGGCTATGAGCTGCAGACAGTTGCTTCCCCACCTTTGAGACCCGATATACCAGGGGTCGGCAACCTTCGGCCCATCAGGGTAATCAGCTGGCGGGACGCGAGACATTTAGTTTACATTGACCGTCCGCAGGCACGGCCCCCCACAGCTCCCAGTGGCCATGGTTCGCCGTTCCAGCCAATGGGAGCTGGGGGAAACGGCGTCCAGCATGTCCCTACACAAGGCTCTACTTATATTTAGATTGTGAGCCCCTCAGAGCAGGGACCATCTTTTTGTTCCGTGTTTGTACAGTGCCTAGCACAATGAGGTTCTGGTCTTATGACTAGGGTTCCTAGGTGATACAGTAATGTAGATGAGGATAATTTCATTTTTTTATACTGTTTGTATTTCAGAGGGCAATTTATTGACTGGTATTTGATCAGCAATTAGGTACTATACAGAGATAGATATACAAGTGAATGTTACACCAGCTTAAAGCCTAGAGTTGTTAAGCAGCTGTCCCCATGAAAGTAGAAGGTATTTTTGGTACAGAGATATTATGGGCGGGGGGGAAGGGATAAGTGTGTGTGTGTATATTAGTGTATATATACATACATACATACATTTAATCTGGCTGTAAGTTTGTGTTCAAGTCACTAAAATTCAGAACTCATGTGTAGTTACTGTTTTTTCTCTACCCAGAATCAGACCTTACAGATCTTTGAGTAGGAGAACGTATGCTGCTGCTATTACTTGTTGAATGTTGAACAGACAGGGTTTTTGTTGTTGTTTTAATCCTGTTTAATTAACCACGTTCAACAGATTTAGAGTGAATAACAAGGCATTGTTACTTCATCTATGAAAATGTTGCGCACAGATTAAAGATATTCTGTGTGTTCTTATGTCATATAATTTCAATTCAGATCCAGGTCCCTTTCTTGGAAACTATCAGAGCACTGGGGTCCTTCATTCTTCCCTCCAGCCCCACATACACCTGTGTACATTAAAGTGATATTGTGAAAAGCTTTGATCCTACATTGGGATCCACTAGCAGAGACTTTGTGCCTGTGAAGATTCCCACTGATTTCATTGGGGATCTGCACAGACTCAAGAGTCAATGCTAACAGATCCTGATGCAAAATTGGGGCCAAGGTTGGCATGATGGGTTTTTTTATATCTGATTACAAAGGTATGTCTAGAGAGTAGAGAAGTTAAAATGAATTGGAATTGGGAGTCCCAAATCCCTTATGTAGCTTTGGAAATCTCAGCCCAAATATTAGGGAATTTAAATTTTTGTGTAGTTTAATATTGTGTTTGTCTTTTACTTGGTAATGCGTTTATTTCTCTATATTTGATTTTTGCTTTAGAGACTACTCAGAAGCATGAGCCAGTACCACTAGCAAGTTCTCTTGAAGCCAGTCAGAAGGAGAAACCTAAAAAGAACAAAGAAAAACACAAGGCTAAGAGAGAGCACAAACACAAAAAGGAAAAGGTGACCAATTTAAATAAATTGGTTCTTTCTTTCTTTGGACTGATTTCCTCAGTCAAGTGAAAACTACCATGATATATGCTAGATTATGGAAAACAGAAATAGAGTTGGGCTGCGTGGACACCCTCCCTTAGACTCCCTTAGCACTTCTAGCTTAGAACAGAAGATACATTGACTGAACAGGGTGCTGCTTGTTCTTTATGTGCTTAGGGACCATACACATAGTTTGCTTAGATACTGCATAATGCTGTAGAAAACCTTAATACAATATAATAATAAAGTTTCTAAATATATGTTAATTTAATTTATTTGGTCCTTGCCTCCTAAAGACCTTGGCTTGTATTATTTAAAGTTTACACAACTGAAGATGTGCAAGTACTGTTGTTACTGCTCTGCTCCAGTTAACTTTGGGATTTACACTGAAATACGTTTCCTGTAATCGCAGTTGCTCTTTTCTAGTGACCTTCTGTTTTAATTTGACCAACTCTCTTTGTAAAATTAAAAAAAAATACACGAATAGCAAACTCAACTATTTCTTTTTTTAACAGAAAAAGAAACATAAGAAGCACAGGCACAAAGGCAAACACAAGAATAAAAAGTCAGAGAAAAACAGTAGCTCAGACACTGCTGATAGCAGTGACAGCCTTAGTGACATAGAGGAGATCACAGATTTGTCATCCCAGGAACTTCTAAGAAGGTAAACAGATAATTTACCGAAATCTTTGTAAATCTGGCAGCAATAATGAGCCAGATCCTTGCTAGTGTGACTTGGTGTAGTTCTGCTGAAGTCAGTGGAACTACGCCAATTTAAGCCAGCTGTGGATCTGGTACAATATGTTTGTGCCTAGAATACAGCTTATTTTGCTAATCAAGTCAGAAAAGATAATTTATCCTAGGCTTTTGGGTCTAGATGTGCCAGATAAGAACTAGTTTTAAGATAAAGTGCTCCAGGGAAAAGAGCATTGAGCAGCTAACTCTGCAAGCACTAGATAATGAAAGTTAATTTGGGTGAGATCTTGGTGTCATTGTAAATTACACCTCTACCATGATACAACGCTGTCCTCGGGAGCCAAAAAATCTTACCACGTTATAGGTGAACCCGCGTTATATCGAACTTGCTTTGATCCGCCAGAGTGCGTAGCCCCGCCCGCCCGGAGCACTGCTTTACCACGTTACAGGTCTGTCTCCTCTTATGCTGGGGTTACGTTCCGCTGTCAGCGCGTAAAGCGAAAATCGCGTATAGTCAAAATTACATTGAGTGTAATGGCGGGCGGAATCGCCCGCACTAAAGGTACAGTATTTAAATTGTTATTTTTCTATTTTTTGGAGGGTTTTTTTTGTTTTTTGCCAACCACGTAAAGCTGAAATCGCTCATGTTAAATGCGCGTAAGATGCAACAGACCTGTATATCAGAATTCGTGTTATATCGGGTTGCGTTATATCAGGGTAGAGGTGTACTATAAATGGGAATAAATACTGAGTAGGTAAGAGAAATGCAAATGGTGAGAAGTGTTGCTACTACATTTGTTCAGAAGACGTAGTTAAGGTTAACAAAATTTATCCCTCCCCTGATAACTATGAGGTATTGCCGGATAGATTTTTAGTATCCAAAATAAATGCTGTAATCTGGCTAAAATCCTTCATAGCTGAATGACCCAGCTCCAGCAGACCCAGGTTGTTGGGCTTATTTTGGTTCAGTCAGGGCTTGTCAATATCACACCATTCACTGCTTGCTGGTTCTGTTCTTGTGAGATGGCAAGTTATTGAAGTTTAAGAGCATTCTGTGCTTGAATACAAGGTTAGTGTAAGTCAGTACCCTGCTGGCTCACAAATATGGAGCAGGCAGGCAGAACTGAGTAGACAATGAGAAACTGCTTGAATTAAGTGCGCATTTGTTCAGCAAGCTGAAGTGAAGGTGGTAGGTCTAATTTTAGACAGCGTGCTCTTAAATATTTTATAAACCATAGACTTGAACAAACCAGTATTAAGCCCATGAACAGTAGAAGAGAACACAGTGACTTCATTCTGCTTTCAAAGTATGTTCCATACACTTCTAAAAAAAACAACCAAATTAAACATAAGTAACTTCAGCTCCAAGCATGCTCTGGGTGGAGGAATCACTGCATCACACTCCAGTTAACCCTTCTGGCTGATTGAAGGAGTGGCCTCAACATGTTCTGCAGAGTAACCAGATTGTCTTCCTTGGTGTAGGAAACTTCATTGTGGTATAGGACCTTAGTGGGACAAGGGAATACAAATAGGAAAACTAGGCATTCCAAAGGATTATTCCCATCCCTCCTTTGTTCATTAAAAAACAAGCAAACAAAAACCTGATGAGCGCAATTTAAAAATTATTTCTAAAAATTAAGCTTTGTTTCTGTATAACATTTTCTCATTTTTTTTTTTTTTAAAAAGGGTACTTTTTAAGGGGCTTCCAAACAGGTAGCTCAAAATTTGCAGCCAGACCTGTCTTGTTGGAGGCTCTTAGAAGATTTGCCAATTTTGTTTTATTAAAAGGGCAAAAACACATTATGGTTAAATTCAGATTGAGGGTTTGAGAACCCTTTTCATTCTTGTTAAAGTGATTAAATGTTCCTGGTGGTGGTGTGTATAACTATTAAATATGGCCTTTTTTTCCAGACTGAAACATCTTCCTGAAATGAAGCAGTAACTTGCTTTCTTCAATACTGTATGACTTTTGGTCTGAAACTTTGATCTCCTCCATGATGGAAGATCAGTAATGTATAGATTGCACTGTAAATGTTGTATTTATGCTGAATATATGTTTGAAATCATAAATTTATACATTTGTTCTGTGATATTTTACCATTTTAAACTATATGAATTGTGGAATGTTGGAAAGATCTTTCTTTCTTTTCTTTTCTTTTTTTTTTTTTTTCCTGCTAGCATGCATTATCAAAAGTAATAGTTCAGGCTCTACATTTAATTAATGTGAGGGCTATCGGTAGCAAGCGCGCGTGTGTATGAGAGTAGGACTTCTCCTTTACACCCCAATGTTCTACTAAAAAGGTAGGCTCAAAATGGTGAATTCTTGGTTGTTTTGAGGAACCTATTATAGTTTGGTTTGAGCTACCTTTAATTTAAACGAGACTTCAGATATTTTAATAAACTGTATATTACAAATGGTATTTCTGGTGTGTTAAATCATTGTGTGAAAGTTCTTAAAATATTATAAACAAGAATGTAAGTCAATGCTGAAAGAAGTGAAGCTAGGAAGTTAAAAAGGCATAATTTACATGAAAACAAGTCATTCTATCTCTCTCTTATGTAGATATTCAGAATGCAGAATTTCTCTGTATTTCTAAATGTGTTAATCTGCTTTTCAGACTTTTTCTGTCTTAGAATTTTGTATATTATCCATCACCATAGTATGGCTTTTTCAATAAATTAACAAATGGTATGATGCATGTTAAAATAGCATTACAGTACTAGATTATCTTGAACACTACCTACATAAAATTTGTTATCGTCAGTATCGGCATTATTCTACATTCATGTTTATATTGAACACAAATGTTATGTTGAAAAACCCAAAGATTCTTTAAAATTTTCTTGCTTGCTCTGAGTACAAACCTGTGCAGTATTGTACACTTAAAAGGAGGTTGAAATTTCATTAAAAAGTCCAAATAAGTCTGTAAAGTCCTATTACAATTACAGGGTTGTTTATGATGTGAACTATAAAATAATACTGAACCACATGACTGTCTGACCTCCTTGAATAGAACAAGTTGTTAAAACCAGCTCATCATGATTTATTATGAGACTAAAAGAATGTTCTCCATTTGCAATTGCTAACAAAAAAAATCAAACAAGCTCAAGGTTGTAGATGATGTTGTATTGGGCTAGCTAAAAATAAAGTAAATTTTCAGCATTCACAGTCTTTTTAATAGGTCATTGGATTTAGAGCAAGGTGGCATAGTGTTGATTTAGGTTTTGTAATTTAAATTTAGCAATTAAGAGGGAACTTTATAGAGAGAGAGAAAAAGTTAGTAACAAATGTGGATTTGGAATGCTGTCTGGATGACAAGAATGGGTAAATGAAGCAGCAGAATCAAAAAAGTAACTAAAAAGCAACAGGAAACTCTTAATTATAGTAAACAGATATTTTTGGTAGACTACTAGTAGTACAGTATTGTTATAAAAATCAGTGCCTCAAGATCTGCTTCTCTCAGATGGGGAAAAAATGGCTCCTATAAAATCAGACACTAATTCTCAATCCTTTCTATTTAGAATTACCTCTCACTTATTATTTTAAAAAATTAAAAATGCCATGAAGATAAAAAGTCATTGTTTCTGTCTTTTTAATCCACTAGTGTGACACACAACTTCTTGGATTCGTATAATTTGACAGGATTAGAGAAAAATTTTAACTTTTTAAATTTGTTTACCTGTACATTTGACAGCACTTTGTATAGTCATTTTCTCTGTATAGTCCGTTCCTAGTTTTGTTCGTGTGGGTCTCTTCATATAGCAAGAGGAGAAGAATATTTTAAAAGATAGGAAAATCTGATTTGCCATCCTAGAAAATTGGCAGGAAGATTTAAGAGCAGGTGTGGTATTTGAAACTTTTTAAATGTCTTTAAAATTAATTAGTTTTCAAATTAACAGTGCCCCTTTAATTTCTTAAATTATTATATATCCAACTCGTTTGTGTAGAAGTACATCTTTGTAAATTAAATAAGCTATTTTCAACAGTGCATTAATAGAACAGGGATTTCAATCTTTCTTTTCCCTTGACCCCCAAACCAGCTCATTTCTTGTCCTGAGTCCAACCCTGTAACCTTTCGTGGCCACACATTTCTAATTAGTATATTGTAAAAATTTAACAGCAAATAAATGCTTCGGAATAAGGAGTATGCCCAATGATTAAAAGAGTTGCAAGATAAGAAGTGAAGGGAGCCTTGATGCATTTCCTTGTACCTCTTTCCTTGTCTGCAGAAACTCCATTTAAAGAAGGCAAAGCAGCTGGCAGGGAGCTGTGAGCAGTGGGTCCTGGCAGCCAGCTCCACTCTAAACAGCACTTTTCCAAAGTTGAGAGCACAGTGCAGGTGAGAATATAAAAGGTGCAGTGGAGGCAGGGCAGAACAGCAATAAAAAGGGATGGAGTGAGCTTCCCTAGTCCTAGAGGAAGCCAATTACCAAGTAGGCTGAAGCCCTTTTAGGTGGGGGAGATCTTGGGCAACATCCAGGTGCAGCTTGCATTGAGGTTGTGACCCTGTTATTGAGAAATTAGAATAGATGATGGTGTGATGAAAGGACATTATTGGACTGAATTTGGGATGTTACATGCCCTACCCAAGAGGTGAAGACAAGTGAATTATGCAGCTGTCCTAAATTTATGCCAACAAAGCCTCTCTGCCCCATGCTCCATGTAATCAGTTTTGTGTGTGTATCTTCATCTAAATACTCCCCTCTTAAAAATATATATATTTATTTAGAAGTTATTTACAAGGATAGCACCTTTTAGTGCTTGCGGCTGTAAAGCCTGATGCTTGTAGTTACCATGTGTCCAACAGTACAGCTCTTGAATATGTGAGCGTCTCAAGCCCAGGGCTCCAGGCAGCCAGCACCCAGGTGCGTATGTGGGAACACTTCGCCCTGTAAGGTTTGACTTAAAAGCTAGAGCCGAGATGATGAGCTCCTGGCCGTTTGGAGGCCCCCCCCGGCGCCGCCAGCCCGCCCGTGTCCAGCTGCCCTGACGCTGTCAGGCGCAGGTCACAGCTGCACGGGGGGCGGCCGGGCAGTCTGCGGCGCTGCTGTTGGCTGCGTGGGAGAGTCGAAGCCGGTGCCCTGCGTGCTGGGGGCCAGCAGCCGCTGCTGAGGTTCAGACGCCGGGCGGGGCGAGAAGCGGCCCGTGGTGTCCTGGCGGTGGGTTAATTGCTCCAGTGTTGGGGAGGCGCCGGGATCCCCGCGAGGCGTGGGCGCGCGGCCGGCTCTCGCAGGAGCAGCGTGACCGCTAGGGGCTCCCGTGAGCGGCGGTTACCTCAGAGCCGGGGAGATGGCCGGGGCATGCGGCCGGGGGGACCCGCTGGCGTTGGAGGAGCCTCCCCTGCCCAGGCCCTCCCAGCCAGAGAGCCGCTTGGGCGACCAGGACAGGCTCGCGCAGGTGGGGGCGGGGAGCGGACGGCTTCCTGCCCGGGGGAAGGCGGTACCCTGTCTGAGAGACCTGGAGGGACGGGGGCCGGCCGCCCGGGGGTCCCAGTGGTGGGGGTGGGGGTAAAAGCAGGGTGTGTATGTCTCAGTGCCTGGGGGCAGGGTGGGTGCGAGACGGGATGTGTGTGTCTCAGTGCCTGGGAGGTGGGGTGGGTGAGAGAGTGTGTGTGTGGGGGGGGGTCTCAGTGCCTGAGGCAGGGATATGAGAGAGGCAGGTCTGGGGGTGGGGGGGTTTCTTTTGTGGGGGGGATGGGGTGGAGAGGGTATTTCAGTGCTTCAGGAGTTGGGGGGAATCAGTAGGAGCACTACTGGGATCAGCTGCAGACTGCCCTGTTCCTATAGGGCCAATACATGCCAGAGACTGCTAGTTGGGGACAGCTGGGACTAGATGTTTTCTTCCACCACGTTACCCCATCCGTGGAAAGTATCGCCAACCTAACCCCTCTTTGCTACCAGCAGGCTGACCTCTCCCCAGTGCCCCTGTGCTCCTTTAATGCGCCTGCACCACAGTGATGTATTTGTGTATTGCAAAACTTGGTTCATCCTCCCACCCAAAACACCAGTGCCCTTTGCAAAAAAAACTCCGCCCTTTTCTAGATTGTGGTAATAGTTCAACTGCATATTTCATTATGGTTTCATTATAATTAATATGCTATGCTGAAAGTGTTGTTAGTAACATACATACAATTGTCTGTGAAGACTGGAGGGGAACTTGTGTCAACCTATCCAGAAAAAGAAAGAAAAGCAAGAACAAGGCAGGTGTAATGTACTAAATTCTTAAAATACACAATTTATATTTTTATAAATAATATTGCTCCTGAAAGCAGAGGACTGGAAGCATCCTTTGTTACTTTACATGTATAATGAACCACAATATAATATTCATGACAAATCAAACTCATTTAACCTTTCTGATAGTCAGTTCTGAAGAACAGATACTGAACAGCAGTCAATACACTACCGTATGTCTATGAAAAAGACGCAGAAAAAATGAACACCTGCTCAAGGAGGTTTGCAGTGGCACAGGATGAAGGCATAGTCTAGGACATTAAAGAGTTTGTGGATAATAAGCTAAGGAGTAAACAGATACAGTGGAATCTTTCAAGTAACATGTCACTGTGCCTTCGTGGGTCAAGCTGAGGATGTTAGGTTCAGGACAAACTGCTGAGAAATAGAGTAGACTCACCCCAAACTGATGGTTATTCTTCCATAAAATATACCAAGCCAGTAACAAAAGTTAACTTCTATCTCACCACACTGGTTAACGAGTCCAAACAGCAGTCTCCTTAGGCATCCCAGCCCTTGTTTCAACACCCAGACACTAGACCAGAGGTGGGCAAACTACGGCCTGCAGGCCACATCCAGCCCACCAGCTGATTTAATCCGGCCCTCGAGCTCCTGGTGAGAAGTGGGGTCTGGCTCCTGCACTCCAGCCGGGGAGCAGGGTTGGGGGCCGCTCCATGCGCGTGTGCTGTGGCTCCTGGAAGCAGTGGCATGTTCTCCCTCCGGCTCCTATGTGTAGGGGCAGCCAGGTGACTCCACACACTGCCCCCATCCCAAGCACTGCCCACGCAGCTCCCATTGGCCGGGAACTGTGGGCAATGGGAGCTTCAGGGGCGGCACCTGAGGATGGGGTAGCTCGCAGAGCTGCCTGGCTGCGCCTCTGTGTAGGAGCTGGAGGGGGGACATGCTGCTGCTTCCGGGAGCTGCTTGAGGTAAGCGCTGCCCGGAGCCTGCACCCCTGACCTCCTCTCATGCCCCAACCCCCTGCCTCAGCTCTGCTCCCCCTCCTGCCCTCTGAACCCCTCGGTCCCAGCCTGGAGCACCCTCCTGCACCCCAAATCCCTCATCCCCAGCCCCACCCCAGAGCCCGCACCTCCAGACGGAGCCCTCAACCCCCCTGGACCCCAACCCCCTGCCCTAGCCTGGAGCCCTCTCCTGCAACCTGAACTCCTCATTTCTGGCCACACCCCAGAGCCCGCACCCCCAACTGTGCCCCAACCCCAATTTTGTGAGCATTCATGGCCCACCATACAATTTCCATACCCAGATGTGGCCCTCGGGCCAAAAAGTTTGCGCACCCCTGCACTAGACTATATGATGAGTGGATATTTAAGACCAATTTAATCAAACAAAGGGTAATTTTAATCCCAAGAGATCAGCCCACACAGCCAGGTCAATATATCAGATTTTACCCAATAATCACACTGTTGCCAATCCTTTAGTATCTAATATCTAAAGGTTTATTTATAAGAGAGAAGAAAGAGGGGAGAGTTAAAATGGTTAAGGAAAACAAATATCTACACTCATTTCAAAGTTTTTGTATCAGGTTTGGAGCAGTGATGTTGCAGACTGCTGGCTTGTAAAGACTCTGGTAACTTCCAAAAGATTGGGAGGTCCTTAGTCCATTTGTTGGAATGCTCCTTTTAGTGTAAGGGTATGATCGATCTATTGGGGATCGATGTATCGTGTCTCGTCTAGACCCGATACATCGATCCCCGAACACACTCCCTGTTGACTCCGGAACTCCACCAGGGCAAGAGGCGGAAGCGGAGTAGACGGGGGAGCGGCGGCCGTCAATCCCATGCCACGAGGACACGAAGTAAGTCAATCTAAGTCGATCTAAGATACGTCGACTTCAGCTATGCTATTCTCGTAGCTGAAGTTGCGTATCTTAGATCGATCCCCCGCCCAGTGTAGACCAGGCCTGAGTCCATAGTCCAAAGATCAGAGCAGGAAAGAGGCAAAATGGAGATGCTTCCAAGGGTTTTTATACCTTCTCCCATGTGGAGGGAACTTTTCTCAGTCTTAGTTTGTGGAAAATTACAGCCACAAGATGGAGTCCAGGATCACATACAGAGGCAGATTAAGGTTTCTTGGGGTCCTGGGCCAGAGCAAGTGGGGGGCCCCTCCCCACCGCTTCCACCTGTGGTCCTGTCCCTGTTCCTCCCCCCTCCACATGTGACCCTGCCCGTGGCCCCACCCCTTTCTGCCCCTTCCCCATGGCCCCACCCCTATTCCACTTAGGGTCCCCCCATTCTGCTCTTCCACCACTGTGGCCCCAAAACCAGATGAGCTCTCTGAGAACTCCAGTCCTGGGGCTGCAGCGGGAGTCCCGGTGCTGGGACTTTCCCCACCCCCGCTCCCGGCTGCTGATGGGGTCGGTGGGCACTGGGGGCTTCCCCCACTGCCACCCCCGGTGTTGCTTCCCAGGAGCGGGGTCAGGGCAGTGGGGCTTTTCCCACCCCTCTGGGGCTCCAGGGCCCTTGGGCATGGGACCCATAGCCGGCTAATCCACCACTGGTCACATGCCCTTGTATGCTTCAATGACTCGTAGGAATGGCTATTACCCATGTTCTGGCTAAAGTGTCCACAGAAAGGCTCATGGGATGGGGACAAACTTCTTCTGTGGCTCATTAAGAGTTAACTGTTCCTTAATAGGCCATCGACACATTTGAAATACAGTCAATATTCATACTTTTAGATGCAAAGATGATACATGCAGACAAACAGGATAATCATATTTGATAGATTATAACTTTTCCATTGATACCTTATATGACATACTTTGTATAAGATTTGTTGCAATTGTCTAACAGTGGCAATATTAATTATATAAATGGTCATATTTTAATCATACAGCGTACACAACATACTTCAAGAATCAAAATAGATTTTTTTAAACTTAAAGAAGAGCAAGATCATTGTCATGTACAAACGTGCTTAAAAAGAAAGTCTTGCTGTGATCTGCTATATCAACTGCAATCTAATAACAGAGAAATATGAGTGTGAATGCTCTCAAACAGCAGGAACTAAAATATTCTAATCGGGTTATTACTTTCAGACTATCTCTTGAGGACTAACTTGTCAACAAGAAGGATTTATTATATAAGACAAAACGTACTTTATCTTTGTTCTGTTCATTTACAGATCCACTTTAAAATTTTGAGAGGGCACTGTGATACTGTGAGCTCCTGCCATTTCTGCTTTGAAGATACAAAAATTCTTTCTTGCTCTTATGACAGAACAGTGAAACTCTGGGTATGTCATGAATCTAAAACAATTCAACAGTCACGCCATAATAATGTCTAAACCAAGCAAGAAATGTCATATAAATATGGAGGTTGAGTGAGTCATAAATTGACCTTCTAAACAGCTTTTTATTCAGTTTGTAAAATAACTAAACTGTTTCACAGGTACAATTACAGTGGTAACGCTCCTATTCCATACTTTTAACATATTATTTGACATTCAGCAGTGCTCCATGTAAGCACCTGGAGATGAATGTTCTTACACACTAGTGAGGGAGAGCTCTACTACAATATTATATAATATGTCAACTCTTTCTGGAAAAAAAATTCCCTTTTGACTTTTTTCAGTGGGAATGTCATCTTGTGCTGCTTTTATAGTGTTAATGAGGTGTTTTTTTCCTAATTGTCATGTTTTTTCTTCATTAATTACCTGAACCTATTCTCTGACTCAGCAAAGAACTTAAGTATGTATGTAGACCCTATTGACTTCAGTAGGACTTAGACATGCATTTAAAGAGTTTTGCTGGATCAGCGCTCTAGCTCTTTGAATAAAATACTTCACAACAATGGCTTGTTACACAATTTTTGGTTTCTTTTGATCTGGAGGTTCATTTTGCTCACCATCACATTGTTTGATGTGTACAGTCTTTTTTGGAGAATAGTGGGAATCAAGGGTTATGCATTATAGGCACTAGATTTAGCTATCAGCAAGGGCGTAATGTTTTTTACACTTTTCATGTGCTGCCTTTTGTTTGCAATGAAGTCAAATCTACCTGTTCTTTACTTTCTATCTGCTCTGATGCCCTTGGCCAGTTTTATGAAGTTACCTAGGGTTTCCACAAAATTCCAACCAGGTTGGTTACAGCAACCAGGGTTACCTGAACTGAGGCACACAAGAACCCTGGCTGATGTGATGTGAAGGTTATTTGTTTCAGTCTGTTCTAAAAGATGGCCCAGATCCTTATTCTTAGATAAGTACTATACCTGACGTTCATATGAGCAGCTGACAATTTATTATGCCTGGCATATATGAACTGGTTTGTAACTTGATTCAAACACTTCCTGTTGAGGCTGGTATTAAGGGATGGTAATGCCTTAATGTTGTGAATACAGGTGTAGAGGCTATGGTGCTATAAAGAGATCTTTAGTGCTGCACTTTTATCCAGATATCATGCTTAGCTTCCATTATGACACGTTAAGAAATTTTCTAGTGAAAGTTTGGGAATAGATGAAGAACAAAGCTTTACCTGAGGTCAGCTCAGGCATCCACAGTGTTCAACACTTCCAGGGTAGCCAAGAGACAGGACTCATTCCATCCTTAGCTCCTCCCATGAAACAGCTGAAGAGCCGCTCCCTTTTTGATAGGTTTCAAAGCAAATAATCATGATTACAATGGTGATGTTTAAGGAAATATTTGTAGGAGGCAAGACAGTAAATAAATGTGTCCAGCCAAGTGGATCATTAAGATGTTCACAATTTAATGTTGATAATTCCATCACATTGTCAGAACTACATACTCCTCATCCCATCACAGAATTGGAATTTGTTAGTATAGATTCTTCTATTTTTAGTGAAAACCTATGGTATCAAACTTGCATGTCAAGAGATTTAAATCAAAACAAGAAAATAATAAGGTAATTGCGGAATCTTCCTTAAGTAAACTAGATGGAGGGGACACATGAAAGCCTCTTCATTGAAAAGAGAATATAATGTATTGAATATTTTTTTCTTCAAGTGTGGAAGATTAGTACTGTCTAATGTGACTTGCTTATCTTGGGCATAGTTGTGTAAGAAAATTTTTATCCAGTGCTTCCTGAGATGATATTTTTTGTCAGGAGCTATTTAAGAGAGTCTACCTGAATGTTGAGGGCTTCCTTATAAACAACACATAAGAGAGACAATAGTTCATTTATCCTGATAACTTCCACTTTGTCAGGACAACTCTGATTTCCTCTTCTGTAGGAGTAGCTGGGCCAGTTAGGATTCATAAAAGACCAGGTTTGATAACAAAGAGCTAGGGAAACTGTCAATTCCACTTTGAAGTCTCTTTGTTTCTTTTGAAAGAGTAGGTATCAAATGTGTAAGAAAAGAAAGTATTTGGAATTCCTCTTGTGAATAGAAAGTATTTCACTGGCAGTGCACACATCTTTTGGAAAACACAAATGAATAAGGCACAGTACACATGGTCTAGATCAGTGGTTCTCAACCACAGGGCCAGCTCCAGGGTTTTTGCTGCCCCAAGCAGCAAAAAAAAAAAAAAAAAAGCCGCGATCGCGATCAGCTCTACAGCCGCCGCTTCAGTCTTCGGCGGCAATTCGGCGGCTGGTCCTTCGCTCCCAGCGGGACCAAGGGACCCGCCCCCGAAGACCCAGACTTGCCGCCCCAAAAACAGCTGGAGTGCTGCCCCTCTCCGTTGGCCGCCCCAAGCACCTGCTTGCTGGGCTGGTGCCTGGAGCCGGCCCTGCTCAACCAGAGGCACGTGTACCCTGAAGGTATGCAGAGGTTCTTCCAGTGGGTACATCAATTTGCCTAGTGTTACAACAGGCTACATAAAAAGCACTAGTGAAGTCACTAGAAACTAAAATTTCATACAGACAATGACTTGTTTATATGGCTATATATACTATACACTGAAATGTAAGTACAATATTTATATTCCAATTCATTTATTTTATGAATATATAGTAAAAATGAAAAAGTAAGCAATTTCTCAGTAACAGTGTGCTGTGACACTTTTGTATTTTTATGTCTGATTTTGTAAGCAAGTAATTTTTAAGTGAGATGAAATTTGGGGTATGCAAGATAAATCAGACCCCTGAAAGGGGTACAGTAGTCTGGAAAGGTTGAGAGCCATTGGTCTAGATAAGACTAGAAGGACAGTTTTCTTGACTCAAAGAAAATTAAAACAAAATTGTAAGTTAGGGTTTTTTTGTTTGTTTCAGCCTTAGAAAGAGACACGATGGCTCTAATGTCTGCTATTGGAGCACTGAAAAATAAGAAAGAAAAATCAGACTTAAAATAAATTTACTTTCATTCAGATTCTCTGTATCATTCACAGCTGTTAATTGAACAGAATAACTTCCAGTTGAAGGATCCTGTCGGGGCAGCTGCTGCCAAGCCCCAGACTGTGCACATTTCACAAGGTGGGAGTGAGGGGGAGGTTCAAATGTAGTAAAGCTTCACTGAACAGCACAGCAGCCTTTGAAGGGGCATGTGCAAGTAAGGCAACTTACAGTGCCACACACAGGTCCTGATCCTGAAAACTCTTATTCAGGTTCAAATAATCCCCTTGAAATTAGTGACACTAATTATATAAAATAAAAGCTTGATCATATGAATAAAGGAATAAAAATACGTTGACCTAGAGTTACCACTGCATGTCAAACTTACTTTATTGTACAATATTTGAAATGTGTTTAGGTGGCACTTCCCGTTGTTTAAAGCTCAATTATTATTATTTGTATTACCCTAGCACCTAGGAGCTCTGGTTGTGGACCAGGACCCCATTGTGCTGGCTGTACAAACACAGAACCAAAAGATAGACCCTGCCCCAAAGAGCTTACAATCTGAATATAAGACACGACACAAGGGAGGTGGGGTAAGGAGGGGAGTAAAAGGAAAGGAGACAGTTTTGGTCAGCATGATAGGCAGTGGTCGCAGTACACTAGTAGTCTAACCTTTGTCATGTTTGAGGATTTTGACGGAGGATAATGAGGTAAACTTTACAGATATTTACAGGGAGCGCCTTCAAGCATGAAAGGCAGAATGCGAGAAAGCACAAAGGTATTTGTAAATGTATCAAGTGGGCAATGGAGGTTGATGTCATGGGGCGACTGAAGGCAGGAGTTGACATCTCGCTTGTGAGAGATTAGGGTGACCAGATGTCCAGATTTTATAGGGACAGTCCCGATATTTGGGGCTTTGTCTTATACAGGTGTCTATTACCCCCACCCTGATTTTTCACACTTGCTGTCTGGTCACCCTATGAGAGATATGTAGGGTGGGGATAGGACATGAAGGGCCTTGAAAGTGAAACAAGTAACTATGTTTGATGCAATAAAGCTAGGAAGATGATTGCAGCAGAATTCTGAATGGATATGAGCTAGTGAGGACCTGGTGAAATTGGAGGAGAGGAGCTCCAGACAGTGACTGTAACAGTGTGTTTAATGAGGGTAGAGATTAAATGGAGATGGGGTGGTAGTTGGAGAGGCAAGTGGGATCAAAGGTGGTTTCTTTAAGATAGGAGAGACTAAAGCATGCTTGCATAGTAAGGAGAAAGAGTTAGAGGAGAGTGAGAGGTTATGGAGAAGAGAAGAGAGGGGATTAGAGTGTGCAGAAGGGAGAGCAGGGGATGGGATGGCATCACAGGGGCAATGGAGGGATTAGCGGAGGAGAGCAGATGAGAAATGCCTGTGAGGGAGAGAAGGAGGAGAAAATTGTATGAGGGGATGAGAAGGTGAGCCAAGCAGAGAGGGAAAGTCAAGTTGTGTTTTGTCAATTTCCTCTGGGAAGAAATTTGTGATTCATGGCTCTCGTTGTGCTAGGCCCTGTACAAAAAGTGTTCCCTGAGTCAGAGAGCTTACAGTCCAAAATATAAGACAAGAGACAACAGGTGGATACAAACAGACAGTGGTGTAAAAGGACATAATGAGACAATATTGGTCAGCATGCCAGGCGGTAGTCTCAGGACACCAATATTGATGGTTGATTTGTGGAACAGGTGAAAGGTCATTTTTTTCCATGGATAAAGGTAATAATCATTCTAATTCTCAGATCAGATGCTACAACTGAGGCCAAGTTCACTGATTTCAGATCTTTTATATGTTGCATTTTATCTTTTCAAAATCATGAATCAAGCTCCTTTGGATTTATTTAAGGATGTTGAAAAAGGTGTTCCTGTTCAAGTCTTTGAAGAAGAACACACAGCTCCCATTTCTGAGTGCAGCTTGACTCCTGATAACAAAAGGTGACCTTTCATTTGTAGTTCATATGTAAGTATAAATAGAGAGGAGAAAGTGGTGCTATTTGACTGCTAGGTGTTACATTTTTACAGCAAATGGAAAAAAAACAGAACGAAACTCAAAACAAATAAACTGAGTATTGCTCTGATGCTTCCATATAGATAGATTTGTTAGAGAGGAAATTGAATTATTTTTTTCTAAATACACAGAAATAGCTGCGTTGAAGCACAGAAGTTAAACAACTACAGATAGAAAAACTGTTATGCCAGTTAGCTTATCTTCGACCATATAATATTACTTTTATAATGCAGTAAAATGAATGATTGTTTTGGTGTAAACAGATGTGTTTGAAATTAGACACTAAATTATTGGAACAGTATTCTGTTGTTATATTTAGAGCAATAGCATTTACAGAAATGACTATGATGATTACACTACATAGTTAAAGTTCCAGTCCACTCATTCTAAGCTCAGTATTGGTTTCCTCTCTCAGATCCACAAAAAAGGCATTACCTCAAAACTGGTATGTTAGATCTGAGGCCAAAGTAGAATTTTTCTTCCAAATGTGATGTGAATTGGACAAAAGGTTCCTAAATTATGAGACCCTACAGAAGTTCACTAGCAACCAAACTGTGTTTGCCACATTGTAGCAAACTCCTCTGACAGAATGAAGGAGAGAAACTTAGGCCAGGTCTATGCTATAGACCTATATAGGTATAACTATGTCACTAAAGGGTTTGAGAAATCCATACCCTTGAGCAATGTAGTTATACCGATCTAACCCCCAGTGTAGATAGCGCCATGTCAATGGGAGAGTTTCTCCCATCGACATTGCTACCGCCTCTTGGGTACAGCTTCTCCTTACAGTCTTCACTTAAGCGCTACACTGGTGCCAATGCAGCATTTTAAGTGTAGACTTGCCCATAATTTAGTTTACTGATCTAGCTAAGACCTTGTGTCAGATTGCTGGTTCAAGAATGATTTCAAAAGATATTAACTTGACTGGGAATGTTGCTAGAGATCATCGATTCTAGCAATCTTACAGATGTCAGATAACTGTCAGAGACCAATGCTTTCATTAAAAAAAAAAAGTCTCTCTTTCTTGCAGACACAGGCCTCATAGTGTAATTTCTTTGTTAATATATAAGCGTGGTTTTATACACATTACCTTCAGCAGTATTCACCATTAGATTTTTTTTTATTGTGAGACATCCCCCATGCTCTTTACTTTCTCAGAATAAGAATCATGAGATGATGGTGTCTTTAGAAATTGGAACATTATTTACTTTGTGATTCTGCTTTTCTGAAGAAGGATTCTTCACCCATCCACATGGGGCAGACAAGGTTATTGTATTTACTGTGTAGTGCAAGATTTTGTGGAGCTCTTGCCTCCCAGTCTTGAAAGTAACTATCTGAAATGTTTTGGGGCCTGTGAAGTGGGAGCAGGTTCAATTGGGGGGAATCCCAGAGCCAGCCTACAGTCATAAATGTTAAGACCTTGGAGAATTTCCTGAATGACTTGTGCTGGTGGCACAAGACCCAAGAGTGAGGACCCTTTAAAGTGTTATCTTCATAATAATAAGGTAAGTAATTTTTGTTTGCAGTAATATTAACCAAGTACAGCTTTCCTCACTATTCCCACTGCTAAACCCTTTGTCTTAGTAATTTCTTGTCTTAAATGCCTTAAACTTCTCTTCTCAGGACTTCCTTGCCTCTCCCTATTCCAGTCTACACAAAGTGGATGAACTCATCTTGTCTCCTGCTGTTCCAGTTGTATCATCCCCTCCTTGAGTCTCTTCATTGACTTCCTATCTTTTATTATAGTGAATTCAAACTTCTTTTCCTTACCTTAAAGGTCCAACATAAACTAGCCCCTGCTGTTATGTCTTCTCATTCCCCCTTGTTCTCTATCTTCTTTATCCTCTGCATCTCTTTCTTTTCCTCCCTCCTTTTTGCACCTTCATTCATGCTAGCTGTACACTTGGAACAGTCTCATGTCTACAAAGCTCCTTCTCTACTTTCAGATCCTTAAATCTCACTTCTTCCAGGAATTCTTCTGATCTTATTCTCACCAACAACTTGTCCAACATTCCTTAAAACTTTCTATTTTAGAACCTGATGCAATGCACATTAAGGAATGGGAATCTTTCATTTGGCTTCAGTGAGTGTTAGAGCAAGCTCTTCAGGACACAGAACTTGTCTAGATTAGACTATAAGCTCTATGTATTTAGAGATATGTAAATGTATGCCATTGTATAAATTAATAATAATTTGTGAACTAGCCTAGGATCTTCTGACATTGGAATTTATATATTCAAAAAAGTTCTGTCTTGTCTGTATTGTTTATCAGCATTCTATATCTCTGCAGTCAACTGTTATAATTTTGTCAGGAGATGCATCTTATCTAATGTCCTGCCATGGACATCAATCACTACAAGAGCTGTGGAATACACAAACAGTTGAATGTGTAGGTCAAGCAATGTCTCTAAGGGTATTATTCCTGGTATTGCTATCAGTGGAGCATAGTCTAGATCAATTCCAATCAAGTTGGAAGATTGACAAAAAAAACTGTAAGTAGTGAAAAAACTTTGGTCACCACACTTTAAATATGCTAATGGTGCCTTTTGCTGTTGCCTGAGTTTTTGAAGATTGCTAAACAGACAAGCAGAGTTTCATAGTTTGTTGACCTTTATATCTGTTTCCAGTAAAAAATAGCATTGATACATAAACTAGATATGGCCTTTATGTGTTAGATGATGTCCATTGAAGAGCAGAAAATACATTGTCAATTGTCAGAAGATTAATGTATGAAATTCCTTGCCATCTAGGTTCCTTTTATTCTTTTAATATATTTAAAATCCATTTTCATGTTGAACTTGTATAAAATGATATTCAGTGACACTGTAATAAATTGGTCAAAAACTGAACAAGTGAAAAGCCATTATGGTAATAAAGAATAATTATCATGTTCTTTAACATTCAGAATAAATGTTTTTCAAATATGTGGGAAAGTTTTAAGAAAACCTGTCAGTTTCTAGTAAACTTTATTAAATGGCTTTGTTGTGTAACGTGGCTTTGTATTTGTGCATAGCAAGGTCAGTGGTGTTACGCAGAATATCAACTCCTGAAAATGCAAATAACTAGCAACGAAGACACTTCACATTCATAACAGCAAACCTACCATAATTGCTTTACATGCATTCTAAAGTTTGTGATAATTAAATAACTTGTAATAGGACGAAATGAAAATGAATAGGCTGTCTGCACTCCAAATTACATAGAAGGCATTCATTCTTTTGTTAATTTCTAGTGCGAAAAATTCCAACTTCTATTTCAGAATTTCCAACTAACTCCTTTTTTTGGCAATAGTTTTTGCAAAAATATAAAAACAAAATATATTTATCTTAAATTATTGGGAAGTAGGGAGAACAAATAATTTAACAGAAAACTGAAGGTGTTTGTTTGCTTTCCCCCCCCCAAAGACAACTTTTTATTGTTTCTACACTAACAGCATTTTAAGTCTGAGTTCTTTTAATGGAAATGTTGATTGTTGTTTTTGTTAATATGCTTACTTTTTAGAGTGATAACATCATCATATGATAAAACAGTAAAGGCTTGGGATATGGAAACAGGAAAAATGCTTGTATGTATTGATTTTTTCAATGAGTTTAGCTTTTAGCAGAAATTGGTAACATCAAATTCATAAAGATTTTTAAGTTGGAGGTACAGTAAAAAATGCAATCCTCACATTGGGCAGTAATGTGGTCTAGTTGGAGTCTGTAGGCTCAGCTGTGAGAGCGATTAACTGTGTGACCTAGGGCAAATCAATTTCTTGATATGCCTCAGTTACCTCATCTGTAAAATAATATAAGAATGATTACCTACCCCAGAAGGCTACCTTGAGGTTTAATTCATTTAATATTTCTGGCCAATTTTATGACCTCAGCTGGCCGGTGCTATCTAATTTTAAATTTCCTGCTAATGCAAAATATTAAATGGGTTTAAAAAAATTGAAATACTGTAAACACACATCTATCAGAGTTCATTAAAATATCAAACAGTAGCAAAAACTATTCCTTCTGAGCCTGTTTACTGATTATAGAAGATCTGATAAGAAACTATGTCATAACTAATCCCAAAAAGCATGACTTTCAAAAGGGTTTATTTTCTTCTTCAGTGGACTGTAGACCAAGAAGGCGTTGTAACTTCATGTAATATTTCATGTGATGGTAAATATGTGGTATCTGGCTTGGACATGGAAAATGCTATATGTGTTACTGATGCAGTAAATGCCACAACAGTGGCATATGTCCAAGGTAAGACTTTAAAAGTTCACATTGTTTAGTTCCGTTCTTGAGTCTTTCATCTGATGAGATAATTTTTGATTGCATAAAGAAAGTCATAAAAACTAGATTAATATTAAATTCAAGATCTGTTTGATTCAAACAATCTTTTGTGAGGTTGGGAAACAAACCAATGTGTATGGAGGGGAAGCAGAATTTAAGAAGACATATCACAGATATGCCCTCCACATGGCAGTGAATATGGAACATCAGGATTTTATTTCTATAGGATGTTTTTGTCCAGTTACACTTTGTTCAGCTTTGTCAATGTGTATTCAAAATGAGTGTGTGCAAGAATCTTAACCATATGTGTTCGTTAGCATTCTGCATCTCACCCTTCCTTTTCTCCCATCTTTTTCCTCTCCTTCTGAAGTGTTTGTTTTCTGTAATAAACTCCTCAGAGGATTTTTAATTCTAGATTTTTTCAGGATCAGTAGATTGGTGTTGTCTGGTGTGAGTGCTGCATTTGAGGTGCACTGATGATGGAATTTATCCCAGTTCACTAGGACTGGTTAATCTTCCTGCATTACATAAGGCCCATGTAATCCCCTGGGTCTGCACAAGCCTTATGCGCTCTTTAAGTGGTGTAGAGGGGCTTGGATGGGCTCTGTGCATTCTGGGTAAGTTGTATCCCAAGTCCGGTGACATGAGTTAATATTTCCTTCTGTTTTCTTCCCAAAACCTCTGTGATAGCTACTATGCTATCATAAAAGCATAAGGAACTGGAGGAAGATGGGATAAGAGATAGATCAATGATAACATGGTGCATGAGTCCACTTGTGGACTCATAGATAAACATGTAAGACTGAATTCCAGTGGTTGCTTTGCAGTAACCAAGAAGGCTTGTGTGTTTTCTCTCTGTATGTACATAAACGTATTGTCTTGTCAAGCTAAACTAACTACAATTATTTGTTACAAATATCACTTTAGATTGTTACAGTTTTTAACAATCTAATTTACTTTTCACAATTTATTCAATTTTTCTTTTTTAAAATTTCATCTCTTTGGCCTGTAAAAATCGACTATTTAATATCACTTTGGTTTATAGTCAGTTTCTGGTTTTCATAAATTGGTACAAACACTGCAAACACTGCAAGGGCATGTTTATTTGATTTAAAAGAATATTTCTGTGACTTTGTTTTTGTTTTTAAAAAGTTCATGAAAAACTTCTATTTGTCTTAGACTTTGTAAGAACTTGTTTTTATAAAAACTATGTTGTGGACCAAAATTAGCCTGACAGTGGTTTTGATTTTTAAGCACAATTCCCCTTTGAAAGCAATTTCAGCACTGAGACCGCAGTCCAGAAAAGCACATCAGCACATGTTTAAGGACTTGATTCTTGGATATGCTGAGCACCTTCAACTCCCATTGAAGCCTTTGGGAGTTGAAGATGCTCACTCAACATGTTACAGAATCAAGCCCTAAACACATGAGCAATCTCATAAATTAAAATATAAACATATATTTAAGTGCTTTGCTGAAATTGCTTGTTCTTAAAAGTCAGAAGTACACTACAGCTGAATGTAGTTTCAAGATGGACAACAGCTGCATTATCAGGCCAGAGTTGGTTTACATTGACTTTCATGGAGCTACTTACATGTTTAAAATTTAATCATGTACTTTGCTAGATTAGGGCCTGAAGGCTTAAAAATCAATGGAATGGTGAGCTAGTGGCTTATTTTTAGATTCATTAGCAAAAAAAGAAAATTCTACAAAGCTACTACTCCTTTGAAATTTTAATTTTAATTTAAAGCACAGTATAAGGATATGTTTTAATAAAGTTATTGATCAAAAGACAACATAGCTGAGATTTATCCATAACTGAGGAAAACTTAATGTATCCTATAACTTTTCCAATGCACTGTGTTGCTTTTGCTGGAATTTATTGTATCCTTTCAACTGAACTGTGTGTTGGGGACTTTCGTGTTGTTATAAAAAAGACCCTTCCATTAGCTTGTTTTGTATACAAACTGGATGATACCGTGGTTAAAAAATATCCCACATATGATATACTGGATTTTGAGTTGTACCATGTACTTCAAATGTCCTTTAATTTTTTCCAATGTATTACTTTACATGCAAATTCTAATCCCATTGTTGAGACTATTGTAAATTAATGTTTTGATTAATATGACTTTAATCTATTGATTGAATATGATTTCAACATCTATAGATGTTTATTTGTTGATAGGAAGTATTTACAAAGATAATTGTTTTACTGTGTGTCATGAAGTTTTACTTGTGCCATGTTTACATGTTCTCATTGCAGAATAGCTGACAACTAATATAACAAAGACAATGAGGAGTCAATATTTTCATAATAGAATTTCACTTTGGTAATATGTTGATAGTAAATATAAGATTTATATTTGCTAGTCTACAGTTTCATAGGACTGTGTCAAGGTTCCCTCCCCACTCTGAACTCTGGGGTACAGATGTGGGGACCCGCATGAAAGACCCCCTAAGATTATTTCTACCAGTTTAGGTTAAAAACTTCCCCAAGGCACAAATTCTTCCTTGTCCTTGGACAGTATTGCTGCCACCACCAAGTGAGTTAGACAAAAATTCAGGAAAAGCACCACTTGGAGTTCCCGTTTCCCCAAAATATCCCCCCAAGCCTCTTCACCCCCTTTCCTGGGGAGGCTTGAGAATAATATACCAACTGATAGGTTAACAAAGTGAGCACAGACCAAATTCCTGGTTTTTAGGACACTAAAAATCAATCAGGTTCTTAAAAGTAGAACTTTATTATAAAGAAAAAAGTAAAAGGATGGAAGGTAACTTTACAGGGTAATAAAAGATTTAAAACACAGAGGACTCCCCTCTGGACTTAACTTTACAGTTACAAAAAACAGGAATAAAACTCCCTCTTAGCATAGGGAAAATTCACAAGCTAAAACAAAAGATAATCTAACGTATTTCCTTGCTTTACTTACAATTATTTTAATCTTAGATGCTTATTTCAGGTAGTGTTTTAGGAGAGGTTTTTTTCCTGCCTCGTCCCTCTCTCTGTCCCGAGAGAGCACACAAAGAGAGCACAAACAAAACCTCCCCCCACAGATTTGAAAGGTTCTTCTTCCCTTATTGGTCCTTTTGGTCAGGTGCCAACCAGGTTATTTGAACTTTTTAACCCCTTACAGGTAAAGGAGGGATTTTATGCTACCCTTAGCTGTATGTTTATCACAGACTGCTTAATGAATCGTTCTATTGTATGATATTTCAGTCTAGTATAATTATCCCTCTAGATCCGTGAGGAATGCATGTTGTCAAATTAAATCAGATAATGTCTGCAAGATTATTGCTTACCTTTTTACTTCAAAATTTCCTTTTGTCTTAGATATAGGCTCTTAATCCTTCTCTCATGTAGTGACAGCACCACAACACCCTTTTCCCTGCTTGGAGAATAGGATAGCTGCTGCCTACACTATTCCTCAAATTAGCCAAAAATCAGTGCTTAAGGAGCAAAGTGCTGTGCCCTCCTCTAAAGAACTAGCATATCAACTTCATGACCTGCCAGGGGTTGCAAGTTTGGATTGCCTGCATATAATCTAATTTACTTCTAGTTATCTCAAGTCATCAGTGACTATTTTGACATGACATTCTTTCTAGGATATTTAAAAGAATTGTTATAAATTACCAATTAAAATCAGTTTGGAGTACATGTCATGAAATAATGTATTTTTTAAATATGATGTTTGTGCAGGATTCTCACTCTTGGACTCCAGCTCCCTAGTGTAAAATAGGAGGAACTATCTCCCCAAGCTCTTATGGTTTTTAAGACTAAAGGTTAGTGGTAACAGGTTGGGAATCCAAGCCACCACCTCCACTGTTGTTTCATGCCCAAGGTTTAATTGCTTGTTCACATTATTGTTATTGGACTTGTTCTTGTTGCCTGTTGAGGTTGTTCTTATGGGGTATTCCTAGAGCTGCTTACTCTCCACGAATTAGAATCTTGGCTAGAAGATATCATTAGAGAAGGGGGAATACTGACCTGCTTCTCTGAAGGTCATTTTATATGATATTCTTATTCACTCAACCTACTTACCTCCTCTCAGAGTTCAGAAGGGAATTTTTTCTTACTTTGATATTTTATTGTCCTACCTGTTGCCAGATTACATTTTCAGACATTTTGTTTTGTTATTGGCTAATTTTTGTTTGTTTTTTCCCTTCATTTCCTACTCAATCAGGACTGGATGGTTTGAAGGACAGTAAGTTAGTTCAGGTGTTTTGTATGACACCAGTTGGGGAGGAAAGGGGGATTGTGCTCCTATTCACTGCCCCCCGTGGGAAAAAAAAGTCAAGAGTTTAGGGTGTTCTGCCTTTCTTGAACTAGAGAGCTGAGATCCAGATGTGAGAATCCTGAAAATAGCATCTTCAAGGAAGTAGAATTACAAGGTAGGTAATATTCTTGTTTTGGTTTTTATTATAGGTCATCACAGAAGCACAATCACAAGATGTTGTTTTGACCCTGATAACGAAAGAGTCTCTTCAGTCTCATCTGATAAGACCATAAAGCTTTGGGACATTATAGCACAATCCACCACTATCACAATTGATGAGTAAGAAAACATAGTATATCTATATTAGGCAAGATTTATATGTACTTTTAAAAAGTATCAGTGAAATTTGTGTTACAACTTATCCTGAGAAAATGAACAGTAATTATGTAACCGAATAGCATAATACATGGAAAGGTTGAATAACATACCATCTAAGTACATGTGTAAGCGGGGAATGGTCCTGCTATTATGGGGAACTGTCCTGCCTTATACACTACCCCAGTGAAATGGGCTAGCGAAAGGATCTGAGTCCTCGCTCCCACTTCCTTTACCCAGAGGCCTGCCTGACCTCAAGGGCTCCCCTTCCACTCTCCTCTGTGGCAGAGTCCTCGTAACCCCAACAAGGCTGGGCCCAGGATTCCTGGAGGCCTCAACCCCCAACCTTGTTGTGGTCACTTAGGGCAGAGGCTAGGGTGTCCCCACTCCGGGGTGCTCTCCCTGCACTGGATGCTTCCCTGACCCACTGATCATTACATACAGTTCAAAGCAAATACAATTTATTAAACAGCAACCAATTTTTAAAAATAAGGAAAAAATGGGAACGGCTCAAGGAAGACACATAACCCATAACCCTGCTCTGTGGCACAGGGACATCACAACCAGCACTCTGGAATGTAAGGGAAATTCAGTCTGTTCCTCACAAGTCCCAGGCCCCTTCTGAGGCTCTGGTTGTGCCGCAGGGATGTTGCGGGTCAGACACTTGCTTTGGCAGTGGCCACGCTCTCAGGCTCTAGGTGGCAGGACCCTTCTTCCCAGCGTTGCCCCCGCACTGTCAGGGTTACGATCCCCCTTCAAGTCTGACCTGCAAGGCCTCTTGGCTGGGGGTGTCTCCCTGCACTGGGCCTGCTGCCCAGGGTCCCCCTTGCTCTTGCCAGCTGCTCACCGCACCCGGCTCCGGACTGCTCCAGCCCCAGCTCCATTCTGTCTCAGCGCTGCTGCTCTGCCTCCAGCTCTCTGGGCTGCTTCTCTGGCCCCTTTGCCTCTGGTTGCTGCAGCTCTGCTCCCAGCACCGGCCCGCTTCCTGGGCTGCTTTTCTGGCCACTCTGGATCTGGCACAGCTCTGCTCCCCAGCTCAGCTTGGGCTCCTGCTTTCTCCTTAGCTCAGCCCCACACTGTCTGACCCAGGCAATTCCAGTTCACCGGGAGGACGGACCCCCCCGGCCTCCTGACTCCCTGATTAGCCTGCCCGCCCTGTCAGTCAAACTGACCTGGAGCATTGGCCTCTCCCCATTATTCCTGGGGACTGTCAGTCTCGGGGTCCTGATTTCCCATCGACCCTTCCCCTTTCTTTTGGTACTGGGAGCTAGCCAACCAAAACACTCCCACTGAGTTTTAGTAAGAGGACAACAGTTCCCTTACACATGGAAAGGTTAAATAATATGCTATATACAAGCTTCTTGATGTGAATGATAGATGAGGTGCATCTGTCCATCTGTAAGCATTAACTAAAGCTAATCATCATAGTTTCTAGGTACTGAGACGTAGAATTTGATAGTGGAGAAAGCAAACAATAGCATGGGGAATGTGCTGTTGAACTGGAAGCTAGTTGCTGATGTCTCTCAGGACTAGCAACACTGGATAATAACATTAACAAATGTGAAGAAGATGAAACACCATTTAGCATGATACAGGTCTCTAAAAGGACTGAAAAATGGAACATATACATAGTACAGGATATATTTTTGGAGAAGGATAGGTCTTGATCTGAGTGTGGAATCAGAGTGAAATTATCTGAGAGAAAACTCACAGCTGGTAATTCACTATCTAGAGTTGATGGCTTATGAATCTGAAACTCAGGTGGAACCAAAAGGTCAAATCTTGAGAGGTTCAAACTGTCCCTTCATCATTCTGAGGTAAATAGATTGACTTCTGTGCACTGACTGGAGGCATTTCAGATGAGAACATAACACCTGAAATCCATTCTGATTATAAAAGCAGCAAAGAATCCTGTGGCACCTTATAGACTAACAGGTTTTGCAGCATGAGCTTTCGTGGGTGAATACCCACTTCTTTGGATGCAAGTAAGTGGAAATCTCCAGGGGCAGGTATATATATGCAAGCAAGAAGCAAGCTAGAGATAACGAGTTTAGTTCAATCAGGGAGGGTGAGGTCTTGTTCTAGCAGTAGAGGTGTGAAAACCAAGGGAGGAGAAACTGGTTCTGTAGTTGGCAAGCCATTCATAGTCTTTGTTTAATCCTGAGCTGATGGTGTCAAATTTGCAGATGAACTGAAGCTCAGCAGTTTCTCTTTGAAGTCTGGTCCTGAAGTTTTTTTGCTGCAAGATGGTGACCTTAACATCTGCTATTGTGTGTCCAGGGAGGTTGAAGTGTTCTCCTACAGGTTTTTGTATATTGCCATTCCTAATATCTGATTTGTGTCCATTTATCCTTTTCCTTAGAGACTGTCCAGTTTGGCCTATGTACATAGCAGAGGGGCATTGCTGGCATATGATGGCGTATATTACATTGGTGGATGTGCAGGTGAATGAACCAGTGATGGTGTGGCTGATCTGGTTAGGTCCTGTGATGGTGTCGCTGGTGTAGATATGTGGGCAGAGTTGGCATCGAGGTTTGTTGCATGGATTGGTTCCTGAGTTAGAGTTACTTTGGTGCGGTGTGCAGTTACTGGTGAGAATGTGCTTCAGGTTAGCAGGTTGTCTGTGGGCGAGGACTGGCCTGCCACCCAAGGTTTGTGAAAGTGTGGGATCATTGTCCAGGATGGGTTGTAGATCTCTGGNCTAACACGGCTACCCCTCTGATTCTGATTATAGTGACTGTAAAGTTCCTATAGCACTATTCTTAATATTAGGGATTTCCCTGATATCCAGACCACCTTTCTGTTATTGAGTGTGTTGCTGCATTTTATTGGTGTATGTGCATGTATCCTGATCCTGAGAGAAGCCCCCACAACTCCCACTGAAGTCAATAATACATGAAAATCCTTATATAAAGATAGAATGCTATTGTCTGTGTAAGAAGGGAGTATGCAACAAATGAAGATATCAGATGAGCTACTGAAAAACATTAACAATGGCGTTAAACAAATTCAGTGGTTCTGGTTTTAAATCATAAAAGCATTAATCATAAATTGTCTGTATAAAAAAGTACTATTAAAGTTGCCCTTAAAAGGATTAGGAATTTACTTAGAATGGGAGACTCAGAGCTGGAACATTTTACTAATCCTTCTTTTAAATTGCAATGGATATAGCATTGTTTCCTGCAGAGATGCTTGTAATCCCTTCCCCATTGTGAATTGCAGGAATTGCTGAAGTCCTGTCAGGTTCTGGAACTTTGAGATTTCTTTCTTGAAGTGCACCCCCTGTTCTTAAAATTGGAGTTCATTGAATTCAAATCACTATATAGTTTCATGACATATATATAGAGAGAGATGGATACTGTTTATTTGAAGGCATCCATAGCTCACCCTTCAATGTTGGCTTTTAATTAAACTGGTGTGTAGTGTAGTAATCAGAGGATTTTTTTGTTACCCTGTGGGTGACAAGAAGCAGGTGATAAGCTCTACTTAAAACTCAGTTAGTACTCGATCCTGTGAGATGTTAAACACTATGACCACGTCCAGAAAAGCACTTAAGCACATGCTTAACCTTTGGCAAATGAGCAGTTCCAGTGACTTTTACAGAACTTACTCAGATGATAAAAGCTAAGAATGTGCTTAAGTGCTTCACTAGATGGGGCCAGACCTTGCAAGATCAAGCCCTTACAGCATTCTAATGGCTTTAAAAATCACAGTATCCTGGTGCAGTCATTTTCATTTGTATTTCAGGGCACACACCAATGTCATCTCAGACTGCTGCTTTACCATAGATGGTCATTACTTGTGCACTGCATCTTGGGACAAAACCTTAAAAATATGGGATATAAAAACAGGGGAGTTTCGTTATCATGGACCTATTTGCTTGAACCAAGGTCATGAAGGTTCTGTTAGTTCCTGTGTTTTTAGCAAAGATGGTGAGTTATGTTAAATACCATTATACACATCTTTAGGTATATACATGTAGGACATTTCAGATAAGTCACAGGGGTCACATGCCAACCATATGACTAATTTATTTCTCAATTGCAAAATTAAATGTTTTTCATTCTGATTAAATGGCTACACACATAATGTAAGTATATTGAAATTGATGGTCTGTATTCTGCTTTACTCAGACATCTGAAATGCTGCTTAATTGATCATCAAAGATTTTCTGTAAAAAGATCATGATTGAGAGAATATAGTAGAAACAAACTACTGAGCCACCTCATGGACTGAATGCTTGCTATTATCCACCTGGTATTAGTTAATGGTTGTAAGGCACTCTGAAAATGTAAAGAACTATATACAGCATAAGGATATATATTATTATTGTTAAGCATATTGAATGAAAGAGAGGATGTCACTGTGTATCTTTAGTCAGTACCTCCAGGAGTAAAGTTTCTGCATGGTTAAATCAACATTTTCCAATAATGTGATATTTCAGAAAAACATTTTTATGGTATTTTGTGAGATACAGTAGAAGAGCACTATGACTCCTCTGTATAAAATGGTTGATATTTTAATACTTTTGTAATAACTGTGTCCTGGACTAAATAATCTCTGAAGCTGAAGCTTAGGTGTTAATTTGCCTGTGATATTGCTATTGCAGAGTTAAAGAAAACACCATCAACTTGTTATATTGAAATGGCATCTCGCTTCTTTGCTGTGCTTGGCTACTACAAATCTTTATGCCTTGATTGGCTGTTTCTCTCAGAACTTCCCGTCTTTATACCCATAACAAACATGGCCTTTTAAAGTATTGACCCCTCTTCACTTGGTCCTGCAGTACTTGGTCCTGCTAGTGAAGGCAGGGGACTGGACTCGATGACCTTTCAGGGTCCCTTCCAGTTCTATGAGATAGGTATATCTCCATATATTATTATTATTATATTATTATTATTCACCTTGTGATCCCATAATAAATAAATAAATAAATAAATAAACCCAGTCTAAACCCAGTCTTCTCAGTTCAGTGACTTCAATCCTAAACTATACACTTTGGGAGAAAAAAAATTCTGGGAATGAAAACATCGAAGGTGGTAGCACCAAGTAGTTTGGCAGTAGCATTCATAGGGATAGTAGCTGACTTGCAGATAGGCTTCTGAACATTGGTGTTTGGAAGTAGCACCTCTGGTTCAAAAATCTTTATTGTGGTTCATTCTGTTAAAAGCTAATCTGATAGGGAGATCATTACAAGAAAGTTTTCTTGACATTTTCCCACTATCTCTGCCCCATGTTAGAAGAATATGCTCTACTTTGGAGTCAAGGAAATAGATTTACCGCAGGAAAGGTTTTGGAGAAGCTCCTAGTGCAGGGGTGGGCAAACTTTTTGGCCCAAGAGCCACATCTGGGTGGGGAAATTGCTTGCAGGGCCATGAATGTAGGGCTGGGGCAGGGGGGTGAGGTGCGAGAGGGAGTACAGTGTGCAGGAAGGGGCTCGGGGCAAGGGGTTGGGGCAGAGGAGGGGTACGGGGTGTACGAGGGGGCTCGGGGAAGGGGGTTGGAGTGCAGAAGGGGGTGCACAGTGCGGGGGGGGCTCAGGGCAGTGATGCAGGGAGGGGCACGAAGTGCTGGAGGGGGCTCAGGGCAGGGGGTTGGGGTGCAGGAGGAGTCCGGGGTGCCCGGTGCTGCTTACTTGGAGAGGCTCTGGGGTGGCAGCGGCGCACACCGGGGTCAGGGCAGGCTCTCTGCCTGTCTGGCCTGGCCCTGCGCCGCTCCCGGCACTGAATTTTATCCCTATGTTTATACTCATTAAAAAAATCCAGGGACTTTCATTACCTTGCTAGAGCATAACAGAATTTAAATAATGCACTGGTATTAGTGAACAGTCTGACTCAAGTCTGGATGGGGCTTGTTCTGTTAGTCTGTATAAAAAAACACCAGAGAAATAATATGGCATCTAATTTTGTATTTTAGCATCTCTTGTAGTGTCTGGAGCATATGACAAAACTATAGCTCTGTGGGATGCAGGAGCAGGATATAAAAAGCTAGCGTTAAAGGTACTAAATTCCTATTTGCTCACTAGCTTAGTGAGAAGCTATACAAATGTACAGCTAGTATGAGTATTGTGTATCTCTTTACATTAACTGATGTGTGTGTCTTTTTCTCTCTCTTCCCCCCACCCTAACCCTCATAGACATAGACAAGAATCTGTCATGTGTACTGTATGTGATTTTTAATTTCCTGGAGACAATATAATCTTTTATAATTACCGACTATTTTCTTTGTCAGGTGTGTTATTAACATACTACTAGATTTCTATCTTACTGCATCAGCTGTGTTAGTAACTGCATTGTGTAGAACAGCATAGTTACCTTGGAAGATCATGACTTTCCTCCAGTAAGAGACTGGTCAGTGTGTGTATATATTTAAAAATGCTATACCCCTTTGTATGTATGTATGTATCCATATAATATAATGGTCTACATTAAAAAAAATGTTAAGGTCACAAAGGAGATGCACTCAAAAGTCAGGAAATGCTAAAGTTAAGGTTGTCCATTCAACTTTAACTCTGCCCCAACGTTCATATGTATTATAATACATCTTTAGTTACAGGTACATGCTCAACCACCCTCTTATTCAGTGTTCGGGGTAGATGGTGCTTAGTAAATGAGGCCACTCCCAGCTGTGTGATATTTACTTTATCCTCATTGCTCAGTGTTAGCCCTTGTTCGTCATTCACTACACACAGTACGACTGCCTCATACCTGAGGCAACAAGGTGGTACATCTGTGGAGGAAGCACATTATGGTACATGGGAGCTAGATAGTTTAGGACGTTATGGTACAAATTTTCAAAGGCCCTCCAAAATGTACCATTAAAATTTGATGATTGACTTGAAATGATCAGATGTTAACTGTGGACATGATGGATTTTACCTTTTAAGAGTACAGCTCTTAATTTCATGCTCTGACATGATGTCCTTAATCCAGTTTTGGTGACATTAAGATTGGTCTGCTGCCATGTGCTGTACATTGACTGCCAAAGAAACACACTCATTGCTTGTAGCAAGTGCAGAATACAGGAGCTGCACAGTTACTGTGGGAGGGCAGAGAGATTCAGGGTATCTGTTGCTCTGGTCACTGCAGTTTGCTGGCTGGCTGGTGCAAGAACTGAGTTTAAGGTTTTATTTTGAATGGTTAGCTGTATCATTTTCAAAAGGCCTCAGAGATAGTGACTGAAACTTACAGGTGCCCTCCTTGTACTCGGGTTCCCATTTTGGAACTGTAAATGAGAAAAGATCAGTATTATAAATCTGAATAAAATTCTGAAGACAAAAAACATCAGTGAACTACCTTCATTGCTGAAAAAGACATTTAGCTAAAACATTTACCTTCAGAATTTTGTTTCTTCAGTCCTACTCTTTGTTCATCTCACTTGGAACTGACTCTTTGGTTTTAAAGAACTCACTCTAAACCCAGAATCTAAAATAAGAATTATCCTTGTTGCAAGTGACTGGGTGTGGAAGAGAGCTTGAGAGCACCGATTATCATCGCCACAAAGACTGCTTTTGATATGGAAGTTACTGTTATGATCTAGAGTATGTTTCAATAAGTCAATCACTTCTAATGTTATTTAGGTATCTGATATTAGTGTCCCATGCATGTAGGTTTTAAAACCTTTCAGTAGAACCTAGCAGTGAATTTGGAATATTAGTGGTGTTGACAGTAAGGCTATTTTTTTGTACCTCTGGCATACTTATAATCCCATCTTTTCAAATTTGTGTGTGCAAGATGTGCTTGTATTATTTACACATGCAGGTACTATGACTATATGCACAATAATAGTAATTTTACATGCAATTTTGTAAAGTTTGGCCACAATATGCATAAAGTTGGGCCATAATATTGGTTTGATGGAGGTTGGGTAAAAATTCATTGAAGCTGGTGGGTGTGATAGCTGCCATTCATTCAGGATAAATCTAAGGAGCAGTTAAGCTCCTTTTTGGAGTAAGATAGTTGAAACAATAGGAGCACCACCCCAAAACACAGGTCAAATGCAAGGCTAGTCAGGAACTGAGCTATGTGGGAGGAGGGTATGGGGAGAAGGGTGGGTCTCTGGGTATTGTTCGATGTAGATGTGCACATCTGTGGGCAGAAGCAGGCAGAGAGAAGCAGCCAAAAAGCCAAGCAAACAGCAAGAGAAGCCCTGGAAATGTTGCTGGGAAAGAAAGCAAGGAGAGGAAGTTTATTGGGTAGAGTGCAAGCTGAAAAGAAGCTTTGAACTCTGAGCAAAGCAACTGCCTCCTGTTTTTTAATACCCACTGTGTTCAGGGAAACAAGGACTTTGTGAACATGCTTTGTAAATGAAAACGATTGCATCAAAGAAATACATGACTCTAAAATGGCAAATTTGCCATATATCCTATTAAATACATCTTTGCCTTTCTCCTTGTATGTTAGAAAATATTAATGCGTTTCTTTTTGATAAATGTTAATGCATACTTTTCATATGTGAAGTTTATCTATCAAAATGAAAAACATCCTTTTTTGAACTCAAGGAGTTTTCTCATTAATTCTATTAATTTTTAATAAATTCACTGTGTGGGTTACTTCTTCATTTTTGGTTTAAGCTTGATTCTCTTCTTGTGGTAGCACACCTAATGGTGCTCTCACAAATCTCCATGCATGCTCAGTGATCAGCTGTGCAGCAGCAAGCAGGACCAACCCACCCAATGCAACTGCCTGCCTTCTGAATCATCTCCCTTCCCTTGAAGTGGGGAAAGGCTGGTGGCTGCCCTCAAAGCTCTCCCCCTTGCCATCTGACCCACATCTTCAAACTGCTCTACACTATGTGCACTAGAAAACAACTCTCTCCCTGTCTTCTTCCCCCCCCCCCTCTCTTTATATATATATTTAGCTAAATTATTTAACAGTGTAGAAAGGAAAACACACACACACACACACACCCCAAAAATAACTACCACACTATCTGCCAGCACTGCATCAACCAGAACTACAATTCTAACTGAGATGCTGCTGTTACACAAATCCCGGATAGAGGATCAGGCCGTGTCAAGTATATGCAGACAAAGATTAACCTGATAGCAGCTGTTCTTCTGACCAGGGATGAGTGAGCATGCACAGAGATTTTGCTTACTGTAGGAAGGGCTGCCAGAATGGATTTGTGGTGAAGACAGTTATTTCCTTTATTATAAAAGTAATAAAGTTCTTACTTTTGGTCTACAGTTACAATTTGCTTTGCTCCAGGGCCATGGAGACTGGGTGATGGATGTTGCAATTAGCAACAACAAGAAATTGATCCTTTCTTCCTCAAAGGTAACAACTAAGTTACAGATGTGGTATAGGAAGCTAATTTGGAAACAGATTTCACTATATATTTTCAATATTTATTTTAGAAAAATTATAATTTAGTGTAACAGTTGACTCAGACAGTCTTTCATTTGTAGTTTTATGATTAGTTGAAAAGCAATTACAGAAAATATTTAAAGGAATTTTATATGTAGGTGTACATGTTTGGTGTGATCCATAAACTCAGCTTCTAAGATTACTAAATATTTGTGGAAAGTAAAACAATTTTTTGCTTTCAAAGTAATGACAGTTTTAAAAATAATGCCCATCTCTTACCCAAGAAATTTTCCTGGCTTATAAGTAGAGTTATTTGTGCTTTGTGCAACTGATGAGGCCTTTATCCATTGGACAAATACTGTAGATTGCGGTGGTGCTTGACCAGTGATAACATGTAAATACATGTCCTAATTGTAGTTTCTGACTTTTAGGATGCTACTTTGAGATTATGGAACATTGAAAAAGCTGATCATGTTCCTGCGGCAATAGAAAGCAGAAATACAAGAGGCTCAAAAATAGCTCAAGTAAGCATTATGTGGAGTTACGGGTCTGTCCTTTTAGTCTCCAAGTTACACCTCACTCTGTTCAAAATCAAAATATGAATGGCTGAAGAGACATTGTCAACAAGATTGCTGGGTTCAAAAATTGATTTACCTTATTTTTCTCTTTTGTTTGCAAAATTCATGTAATTATTTATATGCGAGTTCGGGAGGGAGAAGGAATTTCAAAACAAATGCATCAATGCTTTTCTTTCTTTTAAAAAAAAAAGTATTTGGTAAGGATGCAGAAGTCCATGTATAGATGCCATTGTTTTTTTTAGAAACAATAGCAAACCAAATAAAACATTTTTAAAATAAAAAAATCCTTTGGCTTCCAAACCTGATGCTTAGTAGTATGATTGGCTGCATACAATACTGCTGGTCTCAGGCAGTGGTATTCATGCACTCATGGACATTTTTGGCTCCCCAGTAAACATAAAAAATACTGAGTTTACCAAAGAAGGAAGAGAAAAGGTATGAAATCACTACCAGACGTTAAGAGGAGGGGGAAAAGAGAAATTTTGGTGACAATTCAGTTTTAATTCCAATTAAACAATTTGTTCTAAACCATGTGAGATTGGGAAAGGGAAACCATCTTTATTTGTTTTGTAAAACTCTTCACAGCTCCAGTGCTGTATAAACTACTACTAATAAATTTGCTAAGGCAGTATCACAAACTACAAAAATATACTAGTAAATTTAGGAAAGCTTCCTGCACAATGACTGAATGGGCCTGATTTTCAAGAGTATTGAGCACCCACTGCTCCATTTGAAGCTAATAAGAGCTGCAGGTGCCCAGCACTTCTGAAAATCAGGGCTGCATATTTATAGTTGAGCATCAGTGGTAAAATGATTCATGTCTGGCACATATGATTAACATACATCCTTTTTGTTGTTTTTCAATGTTATATTTACATCAGTGTGAAGAATGTGAAAAACCTTTCTCACTCCTACTGTGTGATGACTCTGAAGCTGTAACCAAGTGTGTATTCTGTCGACTGGCTTCTCCTTCGAGAAATATTTTGCCATTACCACCTATTGTAGCGCCTGATCTCTAAATTCTTCCCAACAGACTATTTGTGCAAATACATTTGAGTTTTTAAGCATATGCCTATACATAATTGTAATTATCAGTATATTATATTGCATGTACATACAGAGGCAAGGACTTCCTCCATACTTCTGTGCCATACAGTGACATCTATGTTTAAAAAAAAAATCTGCTGATTCATTGTACACATGTGCAATATACATACTGAGTTTCACGTGTAACAGATGACCGGATCAAGTCCTAAGATTTTAAATCTATTCATATTGTACAAGAAAATAAAATTACATCCATCTCCTTTAAGTGCGCACACTTAATAAAGGTTGTTGTAACAAAGAAAATATGTGACTATGTAACTTGCTGACAGTTGTCCTTAAATTGTGTAAAATAAAACCATCCTTTTTCTACTCTGGAGTGGAGTATACCGGAAATATGAAAAACATTTGCATCAATTGATAATGCTAAAGGGTTTTTAAATTTGAATGTGGAGAGGGCATTTGGACCATGAGGTTTGTATTATCTTGCTTCCAACATCCCCTACAAAATGTTTCTAGGAACTTTCAATCACAAGAATACATTATTATTTGTGTTTGACATGACATATGGCAAACTAGTCCTGTATATTCAGGACCCAATCCTGCAAGGTGCTGTGCACCCTCAATTCCAGCACCGCTCAAGATTGGTCCCTAAAAGTCTATACCTCTTCACTAGCTATGTGAGGATGTCAATTAATATGAGATTAGTGTTTCAAGATGTGGGGGCCTCATTCATCAAAAACATGTTTCAGCAGATTATATTATTTTAAAAGGGATTTATAAGGAGAAAAAATATATTGTACCAGTCTGGAATGTAGTTAAGCTATAAAATAAATCGAAATATATTATGGGTCTTTCTTTCTTTTTTAAGCCATGTGAATTGTGTAGCCTTGGTAGCTACAGTTGCACTTGACTCCAAGGTGAAAAGAAAATGATTTTTTAAGATATAGTATGTTTTATCCAGATTTACAGCTTTGAATAAAACATGAGGTGACAAGTTGTAACATATCCCAAGACACTGTCCTCTTTTTCCTCTTAAATATTGTTGGTTTGCAGTAAAAAGTTGAAAACAATGCAGTTTGTATGGTGCTGGAATTATTTTTGCAGAATACATAAAATGTGCCTGTCTTATTGTTGGAGTAATTACCCTTAAATATGAATAATAATATTGAACTAATTTCTGCATGTTTGAAAATAATCTCAGTTTAATTAAATAATATTCTTATAATATTTGATTCGGATTGTCCTTTATTTGCTCTTCCTGTCCCATTTAGCTGAAAAATCAAACATTTAAGATTTTCCATTGAGGGAGCAAAGCCAATTACTCTATAGAGGGTTTTGTGCATAAATAGTGTGACATTCAGAGATGAATAGGTTGGAAATTTTCTTTTGAAAGGGTCTTTTATTTCCCAAATTAAGACAGACAAATCAAACTGATACTTTGCTGTAGCAAATATAAGTCTTATTAAATCAGTTTGTATTTTAATGCTTATTTAACAGAATCAATTTGATAGATCAAGACAATAGAGAGAACAGGAAATTTGACAACTATATCATAGACCAGTGGTTCTCAACCTGGGGGGCCGCAGGCAGGTTTCAGGGGGTCCGCCAAGCAGGGCCAGCATTAAACTTGCTAGGGCCCAGGGCAGAAAGCCGAAGTCCCACTGCATGGGGCTGAAGCCGAAGCCTGAGAAATGTAGCTTCGCAGGGGCCCCTGTGCCATGGGGCCCTGGGCAATTACTCTGCTTGCTACCCCCTGATGCTGGCCCAGGCTTTTATATGCAGAAAAACAGTTGTTGTAACACAGCTGGGCAGTGAACATAAGACCATAAGAACAGCCATACTGGGTCAGACCAAATGTCCATCTAGCCAAGTATCCTGTCTTCCGACAGTGGCCAATGGCAGGTGCCTCAGTGGAGTTTTTATAGCATGGCAAGGGGGGGGGAGGGAGGCTTCAGAAAGAAAAAGATTGAGAACCCCTGTCATAGACCATTCAAACCAGTTTAGTGCTTGGGAATATGTAGCTTATTTTTGGCCTGATTTATTAGATAGGGCAGGAGTGGCCAACCTGAGCCTGAGAAGGAGCCAGAATTTAACAATGTACATTGCCAAAGAGCCACAGTAGTAAGTCAGCAGCCTCCCATTAGCTCCCAGCGCCTCCAACCCAATGGCAGCCCCACTGATCAGTGTCTCTCCCGCACCTCCCGGTCAGCTGTTTCGTGGTGTGCTTGAGGCTGGGGGAGAGGGGGGAGGAGCGAGGGCACGGCAGGCTCAGGGGAAGGGGCGGAGTGGGGGGCAGGGCCTGTGGCAGAGCCAGGGGTTGAGCAGTGAGCACCCTCTGGCGCATTGGAACGTTGGCGCCTGTAGCTCCAGCCCCAGAGTCAGTGCCTATACAGGTCTGTCTCATCTTATGCTGGGGTTACGTTCCGCGGTCAGCGCGTAAAGCGAAAACTGCGCATAGTCAAAATTACTTTGAGTGTAATGGCGGGCGGAATCGCCCGCACCACAGAAACAATATTTAAATTGTTATTTTTCTCTTTTGGGGTTTTTTTTTCTTGTTTTTGCCGACCGCGTAAAGCTGAAATCGCACATGTTAAATGCGCCTAAGATGCGACAGACCTATACAAGGAGCCGCATATTAACTTCTGAAGAGCCACAGGTTGGCCACCCCTGAGATAGGGCATTCAAGAGTTACATAACAAGCTTGTTTGATGAATAAAGGCTCAAGAACTACCCAAAACTATCTACTCTGTCCCTCTTAAGCTACTAGCACCATCTGCACTGCTGCCTGACTTCCTATGTTTTTGCACTTCTCTGCTCTTATAGGTCTGCTATAGGAGAAGAAAAGGCATACTGACATAGCCATGATTTGGTTCTAAGTATGGCCCATGGATTCCTGGTAAATTGGCAAAGTGATCCCTGGCTTTACTGTTGAGGAAACCGTAATTATACCCCAATTCTGTAATCAGATCCATAAGGGGAGGACCTTTATACCCCTCCAGATCTGATTGCAGGAGTGGAGCCACAGATTCATTAGCTGTTATTTCTATTTTTAAAGTAATCAGTTTGCTTGGCATAGCACAAAACAGAGTGTTTGCCCCCAAGAAGCTAACAGTGTAAAGCATTAGCTCTCTGAGAGAGGAATTCCCACTGATGTCTGTGGACATTCTGCATGTGGAGGGATTATCAGATTTAGATCTAAATTAGAAAAAAGTCATTTAAATTATATAAATTTGTGTATGTAATGTGTGATCTTTTCAGTCATTAGGATAGTGTGTGTACACAAAAATCACAATATACATATACCCACAAATACATAATCAGTGGTATTATGATTTACTACAAATGTCTAAAACAAAATTAAATGAAAATGTTAGGGTCCTGATCCTCTACAGAGATCTGCTAGCATGGACTCTGTGCCATTGGGACTCCATATGAATGTGTGCCTAGGAAGTTTTGGAACTTAAGCATGTATAATTTTACATGCCTAAATAAGTTTGCACTGGCAATTTTAACATGTATTGTGCCAATGCTAAAGTGTATGCACGTGCACACACTCTCGTGCATCTCAGTGAGGTGCATGTATGGGCAGGTCTACACGACAGCGGGGATTGACGCTCTGAGATTGATCCACCAGCGGTTGATTTAGCGGGTCTAATAAAGACCCGCCAAATTGACTGCAGATCACTCTCCAGTCGACCCCTGTACTCTACCCCCGACGAGAAGAGTAAGGTAAGTTGACGGGAGAGACCCCTAGCGATGTAGACCCTGCGGTAACTTGACCTAAGGTACATCGACTGGAGTTGCGTAGCATAGGTCGACATACCGCGGTAGTGTAGACACAGCCTATGTCTGCGACCTGCCAACCTGCTATTCTGACTCTGGCGCCATAGCTATGCTGCCATATCCGCGTAGCGTAGATAGGGTTGCCAACTTTCTAATCGCAAAAAAATGAAAACCTTTGCCCCGCCCCTTCCCCGCTCACTCCATCCCCCACTCTGTCGCTTGCTCTCCCCCACCCTCACTCACTTTCACTGGTCTGGGGCCGAGTGGTTCAGGGTGCAGGAGCGGGTTGGGGTGCAGGATGGGGTGGGGCTCTGGGAGGGAGTTGTGGTGTGGGCTCTAGGAGGGAGTTTGGGTGTGTGAGGGGGCTCAGGGCTGGGGCAGGGAGTTGGGGTGCAGGAGGGTGAGGGGTGAGAGCTCTGGGTGGCGTTTACCTCAGATGGCTGCCGGGAAGTGGCTGGCATGTCCCTCCGGCTCCTAGGCATGGGGTGAGGCCACAGGGGCTCTGTGCACTGCCCCCGTCCCGAGCGCTGCCCCTACACCTAGGAGCCAGAGGGACATGCCGGTACTACACCGGCTGCTTCCCAGGAGCCGCACAGAACCCAGTAGGGAGCCTGCCAGTCCTGTGCCGACTGGACTTTTATCGGTGCTGACCGGAGCCGCCAGGGTTCCCTTTCCGACTGGATGTTCCCGTCGAAAACCGGACACCTGGCAACCCTAAGCGTAGATGCAGTCTACAGCGACAAAAGGGCTTTTTCTGTCACTGTTGGAACACCAGTTCTCCAAGCGACTGTCTCGGTCAATGGAAGCATTCTTCCATCAACCTTGCTGCATCTATGCTGGGGTTTAGGTTGGCATAGCTATGGGCTCGGCATACCTCCCACTATTTCAAGTGGGTAAAGTGGTACGCAGTGCCCCGAAGGTTTGGCCAGTCTGCCCCAAGCCAGAGATGGAGTGCTGGCGGCCAGCCCAAATTTGATTGGCGGTGAGACGTAGCACATGGGGTCGCAACACCACTCAAATTCGGTCCGGCTGCCGCTCCGGAGGTGGGGGGCAGCCGGACCAAGCCTGACTGGCACTGTGACACGTTGCAAGCTGGCACATGGGGAAGCCCAGGGCAACTGCCCCCTTTGTCTCCTCTCCTCAACCGGGTGGCCCTGAAGGTGGAAAATGTCCTGTTTCAGCCAGGACAGTGGCTTGAAGGTGCACACGAAACCCTGGCAGGCTACGGTGCTCGGGCCTTGGATTTTCCACCCCCCTGAATGCCCTAGCTAGGGTGACCTACATGTTAAGTGTACGCCAGCGCTGGGTGGCGAGGGCAAGGTGGACCCCTCCCCCCGCTCTGTGCTGGAGTGGGTGCCTCTGCCTGCGTGGCAGGCTAGGAGAGGGTCTGAGAGCAGCGTGACCCCCTCCCCCTCTGTTGGGGGTGCCGCGGAGGCGTGGGAGGTGGGAGTGAGCGCAGTGTTATGCAGCGGGCTCGCAGCACCCCAGGATACTTACTAGAGGGTGTCGCTTGCACCCCAGCCCCACGCGGTGCTTGCAGCCACCTCCTTTTGTACGAGGAGAGCAGCCGCCTGGCTGCCGAGCCATGGATGGCACCGCCTCGCCGCACAAAGGAGCAGCCGGCGCCGTGGCTTAGTTGGTTAAAGCGCCTGTCTAGTAAACAGGAGATCCTGGGTTCGAATCCCAGCGGTGCCTGCGCGGGCCCGGCCCGCGTTTTGCCCCCGGGTTATTTTTATCTCCACTCCCTGCTTGTCACCCAGTGCAGGGGCTCGTAGCCGAGCCGCGCTGCCTGGTCCGGCGGGGCCGCCGCTGCTCAGCAGGAGCCGCCGCCACCAATGGAGCCGGGTCTCCCCATTCCCCTTCCGGAGCTAGCCCTGTCCGCAGCCATGATCCCGGGCACCCCGGCCCTGCCCCTAGCGCCCTCCCCGGCCCCTGCGCCGCTTCCCAGAGTCCCTACAGTGCTTGGCCCCCGCTGGCTGTGCCGCGCCACGCGTAGTGCCTCCCCCTCCCCCGCGTAGTGCCTCTCCCTCCCCCCTGTCCTGCCCCCCCCGCGTAGTGCCTCCCCCCTCCCCCTGTGCTGCCCCCCCCGCGTAGTGCCTCCCCCTCCCCCCTGTGCTGCCCCCCCCCGCGTAGTGCCTCCCCCTTCCCCCTGTGCTGCCCCCCGCCGTGTGCCTCTCCCCCCCCCCCCCCCCCCCGTTCTGCCCCCCCCCCCCCCCCCGGCTCCCCCCCCCCCCCCCCGCCACCCCCCCCCCCTCGGCCCCCCCCCGCCAGCCGCCCCCCCCGCCCCCGCCCCGCCCCCGGCGCCCGGCCGCGGCCGCCGGCCCCCTCCCCCCCCCCCCCCTCTCCCGTGCCCCGCCCCGAGGAGGGCCCCCCCCCCCCCCCCCGTTCTGCCCCCCCCCCCCCCCCCGGCTCCCCCCCCCCCCCCCCGCCACCCCCCCTCCCCCCCCCGTGCCCCCCCCCCCCCGGCGCCGCCCCCCCCGCGTAGTGCCGCCCCCCCCCCCCTGTGCTGCCCCCTGTGCTGCCCCCCGCGTCGTGCCCCCTCCTTCCCCCCACTGCTGCGCCCGCGTAGTGCCCGCCCCCCCCCCCCCCGGCTGGCCCCCCGCCCCTCCCCCCCCCCCCCGCGCCCCGCCCCCCCCCCCGGTCCTCCCCCCCCCGCGTAGTGCCCCCCCCCCCCCCGCGTAGTCCCCCCCCCCTGTGCTGCCCCCTGTGCTGCCCCCCGCGTCGTGCCCCCTCCTTCCCCCCCCTGCTGCGCCCCCGTAGTGCCTCCCCCCCCCCCCTGTGCTGCCCCCTCCCCCGCGTAGTGCCTCCCCGCGCCCCCGTGTAGTGCCTCCCCCTCCCCCCTGTGCCGCCCCCCCCCCCCCCCGGCGCCGCCCCCCCCGCGTAGTGCCGCCCCCCCCCCCCTGTGCTGCCCCCTGTGCTGCCCCCCGTGCCCCCCCCCGCCCCGGCGCCCCCCCCCCCCCCTCCCCCTCGCCCCCGCCCCGCCCCCCCCCCCCGCCCCCTCCGCCCCCGCCCCCCCCCCCGTGGGGCCCCCCCCCCCCCCGGCCGCCGTGGCGCCGCCCCCGGGGGGCGCGCCCCCCCCCCCCCCCCGCCCATCCCCGCCCCCCCCCCCCCCTCCTCCCTCCCCCCCCCCTCCCCCCGCCCCGCCGCCCCGCCCCCCCCCCCCCCCGGCCCTGCCCCCCCCCCCCCCCGCCGGCGGCCCCCCCCCCCCCCCGCCGGCGGCCCCCCCCCCCCCCCGCCGCCCCCCCCCCCGCGTAGTGCCTCCCCCCTCCCCCCTGTGCTGCCCCCCCGTTGTGCCTCCCTCCTCCCCCCTGTGCTGCCTCCCCACATAGTGCCTCACCCCTCCCCCCTGTGCTGCCCCCCCTGCGTAGTGCCTGCCCCCTCTCCCCCGTGCTGCGCCCGCGTAGTGCCTGCCCCCCCGCCCCAGTCTGCTGTGCCGCGCCCCGAGTAGTGCCTGCCCCCTCCCCACTGTGCTGCCCCCCGCATAGCGCCTGTCCCCCCTGCCCCAGTCTGCTGTGCTGCGCCCCACATAGTGCCTTCCCTTTCCCCCCGCTGTACTGTGCCCCGCATAGTGCCTGCCCTGCTCGCTTCCCTGCCCCCCCGCCTGCTGCGCCCCGCGTAGTGCCTGCCCCCAGGGCCAGTGCAAGGATATTTTGTGCCCTAGGCGAAACTTCCACCTTGCGCTGCCCCCCTCCTCCCAAAAGCATCACTTATTATAAACTTTCAAAAATGAATATTGCATAATGTGACATTGTTCATTAGAATTAATACACCTTTGTCTTGAAAATTTATTAATTTCATTATTTAGTCTACATATTTAATGAAAATAAATGGCCTTGGGTCTCCTGCAGGTGGCTAGAGTCCCTCCTGCTCCCCTCCTCCCCCCCCGGATCTGGAAAGTGCTGTTTTGGGGATCAGAGCACAGAGCTGGGAGTCGGGATCTGGCTTCTATTCTCCACCCTGGCACCAACTCACTGGATGACTTCAGGCAAGTTACTTCCCCGTTCTGGGCTTCAGCTCCCCCCAGCACTAAGGTGTGAAATGGTTCCTTGCTCCTGGGCTGGAAAGTGCAATGCAGGCAGGAGGGGGTGTCTGAAGGCCTGTCTTCCTCACAGGTGTGAGGCGAGGACAGAGTTCCAGCCTCCGTCATGACCATCCTGGTTGCTTTACTCTGCCCCATGCCAATCGCTGCTGAAGCCCCTTAGAGAGCTCTGGCCCAGGGCAGAGGCATCAGTGTCATTCTAGGCCTGATTTTCAGAGATGCTGAGCACCTGCGGTTCCCCCGATGTCTGTGGGAACTCCAGGGTACTCAGTACTTCTGAAACTCAGGGCAATTTATTTCGAAATGCTGGGCCAGGACTGAGCCTGCAAAGGCAGCTCCATATACACCCGTCAATCCACAGCAGATCTCCCATCAATAACAATACAAGCAATCAGGAGAATGATATGGGGCAGTTGGCTCAATGCTGGGAGTGGGGAGGATATGGCCCTAGTGTGGTCACTAAACTTCTACCTAGTAAAGTTACTGGTGCATCTGCTGTCATTCAGTGGGAGAACAAAAATCTCTTGGGTGCTGCAGCCTGCCCAGGGGTCAGCTGCACTTAACCTGAGTTGCTCGCACACTTGCAGTGGTTGTGCACCACGCAACTGGTCACCCATGTTACATGAAAATCTGGCTCTGACGGTGTCATAATTAGATTTAACAGTTACTGCCGCATTTCCTAGAGCTGTTGTCCCAGGCTGGCTGCAGACTCAGGCAGACAGAACAGTGTCGGCTAGACGCCCATCACCTTTGGAAGATTTTCCTTGTAGCCATAAGGGCTCGAGACAGCCATGTTTCTTCACTGAAAACTTGCAGTGTGCTGCCCCTGAATCCCAGATTAATACCTTGTGCGGGCAGGTGCAGAGCTCAGGGCTTGAAGGCCTCTGGTCTAATGGTCTGAGCCAGCGCAGAACTAGGAGCCTCGATCTCCTGTGTTCAAAGCAGGACTCCGACAATGACTCCCCGGGTGACCTTGGGCAAGTCATGTCCCTGTTCTCTGCCTCAGTTTCCCCCAAAATGGGGCTCTATTTACCTGCTCCACAGGGCTGCAGGGATGGATGGGGATGAAGCCTTGGAAGGTGGTACGTGCTGAGGACGGTTACAGTTTTGCAGCTCTTTAACCCTGTATCCTCTGGCAGGGCCATGATACACCCCCGCAGGTGGACCGGTGGCCATGGTCTCCTCTTCCTTTTCCCCACCCCTGCCCCTCCGCCTGCCACTGCATTGCTGTCAATAGGGCCAGCTGCAGGCGGACTGATGTCACCCGCTCCGATCTGCAGCCGGCAGCCCTTGGGCAGCAGCCGCTGCTGCGGCAGGGGGTCCGGGACTGCCAGAGCGAGCGGGCTAGGGAGCGATGCGGCAGCCCGGGGCCTCGGGGAGGAGGCGGCTCCGGACTGGCGGGGGGGGTGCTGGCGGGCAGTGATGTGGGGCATGGTGGAGGGAGGCGGAGGGGCCCGCGGTTGCAGAAGATGCCTGCAGACGTAGGTGCTAACGTGGCTGTGAGCGGCCCATCCCCCCACCAGGAGCAATAGTGTAAAAAAATTTGTTGGGCACCACTTTTTGGTGCCCCCAAATCTTGGCGCCCTAGGCGGCTGCCTAGTTCACCTAATGGTTACACCGGCCCTGCCTGCCTGCCCCCCTCCTCTCCCTGCCCCCCGCCTGCTGCACCCCACGTAGTGCCTCCCCCCTCCCTGCTGTACTGCGCCCCGTGTAGTGCCACCCCCTTCCCGCTGTGCTGTGCCCCACGTAGTGCCTTCCCCCTCCTTCCCCCCACCTACTGCAGCCCACATAGTGCCTGCCCCCACGCTGTGCCACGCCCCGCATAATGTGTGCCCCCTCCCTGCCCCAGTCTGCTGTGCTGCAGCACTCAGTGTCCAGTTCCCTGCCTTGTACCTGCTGTACCCATACTGCCTGGCACACTGCCCTGCCCCCCGCCCAGTGACCTCTGTTTTGTCATACCAACTGTACCTGGTGTCGTGTCCTGTCCTGCAACCCCCCATCCTTCCCTGCGCTCTCTTTGCCCTGTGCTCTCTACACTGCTCTGCACCCACAGTGCCTTACACCCTAAAGCTTGGCACCCTGCCCTGCAAGCTACATGGTCAGTTCTTACAGTGCCCTGCCCTGACCACTGCCTGCCCTGCCCTGCCCTCCCTGCACACAAGGCAGAAGCAGGTAGCCCCAATACATGTGATTAAGTCTTTCCCCAAGCTGCTGGGGCTACAGCTTTTCCAGCTTCTCTCCTTGGGGTGGGCTCTAGGGAGTCCTCACAAGACTGTAAAAAGCAACAAAGAGTCCTGTGGCACCTTATAGACTAACAGATGTATTGGAGCATGAGCTCTCGTGGGTGAATGCCCACTTCATCAGACGCATGTAATGGAAATGTCCAGAGGCAGGTATAAATATGCAGGCAAGAATCAGTCTGGAGATAACGAGGTTAGTTCAATCAGGGAGGGTGAGGCCCTCTTCTAGCAGCTGAGGTGTGAACACCAAGGGAGGAGAAACTGCTTTTGTAGTTGAAGTGTTATATACGCCATCATGTGCCAGCAATTCCCCTCTGCTATGTACATCGGCCAAACTGGACAGTCCCTACGTAAAAGGATAAATGGACACAAGTCAGATATTAGGAATGGCAATACACAAAAACCTGTAGGAGAACACTTCAACCTTCCTGGCCACACAATAGCAGATGTAAAGGTAGCCATCTTACATCAAAAAAACTTCAGGACCAGACTTCAAAGAGAAACTGCTGAGCTTCAGTTCATTTGCAAATTTGACACCATCAGATCAGGATTAAACAAAGACTGTGAATGGCTAGCCAACTACAAAAGCAGTTTCTCCTGCCTTGGTGTTCACACCTCAACTGCCAGAAGATGGCCTCACCCTCCCTGATTGAACTAACCTCGTTATCTCCAGACTGATTCTTGCCTGCATATTTATACCTGCCTCTGGAAATTTCCATTACATGCATCTGACGAAGTGGGTATTCACCCACGAAAGCTCATGCTCCAATACATCTGTTAGTCTATAAGGTGCCACAGGACTCTTTGTTGCTTTTTACAGATCCAGACTAACACGGCTACCCCTCTGATACCTCACAAGACTGATTACGCAAGAGAGGAGATCCAGCTGCTGCTGAACATACACAACTCCTGTAGGCAGAAGATGGATCCTCCAGTTGCCAATGTGCTCAAGCTGGTAGGTAGGTGCTCTCTGGGAAGCTCTTGTCCCACCAATAGCTCCATCCTTTACAGGAGAAGGAGCTAATGCATTCACTAGCAGAAAGTCTGTAGCAGAGGTTCTTCAGTATTTACTGGTTTGTACCAGTGGGCTTATTTTAACCATCCTGAGTATCTATAACCAAACTGTACCTTAAGAAGTTAACAAGTTTAGAGAGTATGACATGATCCTTTTTTTGGTCAAATAAAAATGACATTTTAGCATATTAAATTTAGCTGATGTGTTTTATATGTCCTGAACTCAATACTTCTCTAATTGTTTGAACAAGAGATACTAAGCTTCTCTTTTAATCGGAAGAGCAAGGTTCAGAAAAAAAGGACAGAAAGAAAAGTTACCTCTATACATTGCTTCCCAGATTGCCTTTAATGAGGCCGGAGGGTGTCTAAATGAGTTAACAGAGTTTTCTTTGTTTATTGCCATTTCAGTAATTTCAAAGCAGCATGTATTATTAAATGCATCAATTTAACATCAAATGGGTAATGGATAGAGAGTGGTTACTTATTATTTATGGTGCATGTTATACATTACTCTGGGTCATTGCCAGCCTGAGGATGATTAATAGTGGGGATTTAATAATATTTCAATATGGTGTTTTCTACTAGGCAGTTTATTTAACAACAGATTTACAATGCCTATCACCATTATTCTTGTCCTATAGAATATTGTGTTGACCCATGTTGCTGTAATTGAAGTTATACAGAGTAATTGGTTATTTTTATATTTTGAAAATATAAACCTACTATATCTTCTCATAGTAGGTTTAATCAGTATTTTAGAATGTTTAAACAAGTGCTTTAGAGATAGCTAAAGTGCACGTTAGTTTGAATCAAATTGAAGGAATATCATATTTACTATAAAGGCTTAGAGTGCCTAGCCCATGTTTAATGTTAAATAAGTTGTGGTGGTGTATGTTTAGGCTGCTTAAGTTCTGTTGATAATTTCAGTTTTCTATAACAGAATTTTGAGGTGCCTATTCCTTGATGAGCTGAAAATAGTATCAAAGGACTCCTTTTAACAGTTTTTTGAGATTTTCATTCACAAAAAGGCAGGGAAATTCCCATCTCAAAACTCTCTGTTCCTTTGCTCTAAATCTCAATAGTTTCTTAGTTAGGGAATGAACTTATTATTTTCTCTTTTTTTCCTATACTTGGCATTTATATTTGCAAAATGTATTACAGAAAAGTATTGACATCACTGAACAGCTTTGGGACTTTTTATTTAGCTTCCCCTACTGAAGGATTTCACAAATAAATCACTGTCTATTTCCTGTGTAAAGTGGAAACAAGTTCTCTGTGCCTTTAGTAATGCTGGGTGCATAGGGGAAAAAAGTAACATTTTAAATCTGAACCTTCAAAAATATATATAACATTTAAGAGCCATATTCTGCCTTCAGTTATGCCATTGTATTGACTTCAGTAGTGTTATTCCAGACTTACACCAGTGTAAATGAGAGAAAAATTTGTCCCTAAATCTAATGGCAAAAGGCCAAATCCTGCAAACATTACCAGGTGTAGTGAGTAACCTCAATGGAGTAAAGTTAAAGTGACCAGATGTCCCGATTTTATAGGGACAATCCCAATAGTCAGGGCTTTGTCTTATATACTCGCCTATTACCCTCCACCCCCGTCTCAGTTTTTCACACTTGCTATCTGGTCACCCTAAGTAAAGTATTAGAGCCTTAAGGTCCCATCCACATGCTTATACATGTAAGTAACCTTAGTCATGTGTGAAATTCTATAAGCTATGAAGGCTCTTCATGTGAATAAAGTTACAAGAGACTGAAATTGGTTCCTTTCCCCCATTTCCTTATTCATACTGTCAGCTTCTGATTTGTGGTTGTTTAAGTTCTTCATGCTATCAGATCTGCATGGGCAGAATCCTGTGCCAATACAGATAGAGCCCTTTGGGGCTATGAATGGGCACGGCGGAATGCATGCGTCTAATTTACAGGATCAGAGCTTCAGATTGTAAGATGCTCAAACAGGGATCTTTCAGTTGTATTTATTTATAAGGTACTATATAAATAATATTTAATAATAGGCAATATAAAAAGTAAGCATAATCCAAAAAGCAAACTTCAGACATTAAACACATTTTTTTCAGTTTTCAATGTAAAATTTGTTTTGGAGCATCTGGGTATCCTGTGAATAAACTTCCTTGTACAGACTTTATATATAAATATTGTATGGAGGAAAACAAAAGAACTATAATATGAAAAAATTCAAACGAAAGACTAAATTAAGGCCATATTTATCATATCACACTATGATACTTTTCAGTAGTTCACTGATTAGTATTGTAAAGAAAACTCCAAGAAAAAGAAACTACTAAGGAGCCTGCCCATAATGCTTCTAGCTGATCTTTAACTATTGGAGTATAGATCCATAGCTGCATAGAAAACAATGATTTACAAAAAGTAAAATCTTGTATAAAGCATTTTTCTTCTACTTTGATCTTATTGTATGATAAGAACAAAATTACACAACTTCTTAGAATCAGTTCTGAACTAAAACCCTGGTCACAACTCCACATCAGAGGACATTTTATTACGAATAAGGATATGATTTAGTCACAGAGGTCATGGAAGTCACGGAGTCCCTGACTTTACCATGACTTCTTCAGCTTCAGCTGTCAGCGGTTGTGGCCAGGGACAGAGCTGGGGCTGTGCGCCCCCTACCCCTCCATGGCTGTGGCCAGAGCCGGGACTGTGTGCCCCCGTGGCTGCGTCTGGAGCCAGGACTGCGCGCCCCCGCCCCGTGGCTTTGGACGTGGCTGGAGCTGGGGCTGTGTGGGTGCGCCGGAACCAGAGCTGTGTGCACCTCTGCCCCTTGGCTTCAGCCAGGGCCAGGGCTGTGTGCCCCCCGGCAGAGGAGGTCAGGCTGTCAGTGCCTCCCCCATGGGACTCCAGCTGTCATTCCTCCTCTCCCCCCCGCCCGTTCCCTCCTGGCTATTTTTTGTAAAAATCACAGATAGGTCATGGGCTCCCATGAATTTTTGTTTATTGCCCGCAACCTGTCCATGACTTTTACTAAAAATAATTGTGACAAAATCTTAACCTTAATTATGGATTGTATTAGTGGTGTTACTCCAGATTTTGTAGTAGTCCTTTCAGGCACTAGGAAAATGAGCATGACCATCCTGTGTTTTTGGCAATTCTCTCACATACTGTATGTAACTAAACCAACTTGCTCCTAGCTCTTACACCGGGGTCGGGAAGTGGCAGCCAGCATATCCCTTGGCCTGCGCCACTTCCCGGGGCCCCCATTGGCCCAGAGCGGCGAACCGCGGCCAGTGGGAACCGCGATCAGGCGAACCCTGTGGATGCGGCAGGTAAACAAACCAGCCAGGCCCACCAGGGTGCTTACCCCGGCGAGCCGTGTGCCAAAGGTTGCTGACCCCTGTCTTACACACTATTGGAGGCTAGGGGTGCCATCTCTCTAGGGTTGGCCAGGAGTCTCCCAGAATCGGCATTGGTCTCCCAGTGACTACTGAAAGCAATCCGGGAGATTTTAATAGGATATTTTAAGAAAATGACATTGTCATGTTGGGGAAAACAACCTCCTGGACTAACTTCAGTCAGAGTTGGCAACCCTAGTGGAGGTTGGTTTTGTGTTGGTCTGTTTTGGATAAAGTGTTATATCAATCTCTGCACTGTTGCTCTTCTGGGGACATGATTATTCAGGATCTTTTTTGCTAAATGTGGTGCAGTCAATACACATGTCCCGCAGCTTGAAGAAATGCTGCACACAGGAAGAAATGCTTATGAGTCAGACATTTATGAACACTTTCTACATGAGTGAATCTGTTAGATGAGGTACCAGTAAAGTACACTTACAACATGTTGTTGTATTTGAATTATTACATCAAACCCAATAATGAATATTCTTTTACAGTTTATCAACAGGAATGGCATGGTGAGTTAGCCAGCATGGCTCAGGAGTGGGCTGATAAATGCACTTTTGAACATGGTCAGTCTGAAAGACACTTTAACACATTTGAGGAAATGGGGCAAAATCTGAATAGATTCAGCAGCACAGATCCAATTTGTCTTGACTCCGTAAGAATGATTCTGTTTTTTTTTAATTTGGCTACCCAGGGTAATGAAGCCCAGCCTGCTGTAACAGATATATATGTTTAGTTATGTGAGAAATAACTAATATTTTAAAAGCAGCAAAGAATCCTGTGGCACTTAATAAAATACTTAATATTTTAAAACTATGTTTGTAAAATGCTGATGCTCCTGGAATGAATCATGGCACGGATTTCTTTCCATAGATAGATTGACATAAAATAAATACATCACATACGTTTTTCCCCGTGTTTTAAATCTAGCCAATCAGGCAAACTGCTCTCTCTGTACATAAACTTCCATTGACTTAGGTGGGAGAGGGGTCAAGAGTCTTGTATGGATGGGTCTATTTGTTAAATGTTTCATATATTTCAGGAATTTCTTTACAACCTGCTTGGATGTATTCAGTCTTCATTCTGCTGCGGTATCAGTCTTTCCATATCCAATATATTTTCCAAGGTTTGCAACCACTCTGCTTTGAAAGGAAGAGTTAAGCATTTCCAATTTTTAATATTTGAAGAAGACAACCATTTCTTATTCACTTGTTTCAAAGTTTTGTGCAACTTTTTGAGGGACAAAGGTGACTTGAAATCCAAAAAATCATTCAGGACTCAGCCTTTGTCTCAGAGGGATCAAATATGTGGGCACACCCATGTGATGGTATATCCAGGCCCTGACTCTGCAAATACTTACACATGAATTGCGAGCAGGCCCACTGAAATCCAAGTTAAACATGTACATAAGTGTTTGCAGGATCAGTGCCAAGGAACATTGATTCATTGACTTGCATGCGTAGTTCCATTGACTTCAGTGGGGCCATTCACATGCTCAAAATTACTCACATGCATAAGTGTTTGCCGGATTGGTATCCCAGTTCTCTCCTAGTATTTATTTCCTATATCTAGGTAATATTTAGCCAGTATCTTGGGACTTAAAGCAAACCCTCAAGAAATGAATTAATCAGCATGACTCTGAAGTGTTTTAATGCAAACGTAAAATTGATATTCTCTTTTAAAAAATTTGGAAAATTATTCATGCTAAAATGATTCTTTAAAAATATTATGCCATGTAAAATACAATGGAAGAATGTTTTGTAAAGCAATTAGAAAATGTGAAACAAATGCTAACATTTAATCTTAATCATTTTTGTGTGCATGTGTATGAGCATGTTCTCTTTATATTTTTATAGGGTTATTTGACCCCCAAGTCTCTGGGGCTTTTGTTTGTTTTTGGACCCTTCATCCCCAAACCCCTTTCTCTTTGGTTCCTCCTCCCTGCTGCACAGTCTAAAGCAGGGGTCTCAAACACGCGGCCCGCGGGCCACATGCGGCCCGCAGGGCTATCGCATGCGGCCCGCGAGCTCCTCCCGGCCCCCCCGTTTACCTGGCCGACCAGCACCGGGGGCAGGGCAGGCTCCCTGCTTGCTTGCCCTGCCGCGGCGTCACACCAGGAAGCAGCTGGAACCCGGGGGAGGAGGGGCGCAGGGGTGTGTGTGGCTGTTGCTTCAGGCACCGCCCCCAGCAGCTCCCATTGGCCACAGTTCCCCATTCCCGGCCAATGGGAACTGCTGGGGGCGGTGCCTGAAACAACAGCCACACACACCCCTGCACCCCTCCTCCCCCAGGTTCCAGCTGCTTCCTGGTGCCACGCACAGCGGCAGGCAAGGCAGACAGGCAAGCAGGGAGCCTGCCCTGCCCCCGGTGTGAGTCGGGCCAGAGCCCGCCCCCCTCACTCCTCCTGCACCCCGACACCCTGCCCTGAGCCCCCGCCACACCCCACATCCCGACACCCTGCCCTGAGCCCCCTGCTGCACCCTGCACCCCAACCCCTTACCCTGAGCCCCCTGCGGTACCCCGACCCCCTGCGCTGATTCCCCTGCCGCACCCCGACCCCCTGCTCTGAGCCCCCACCGCACCCCACACCCCCTCCTGTGCCCCCTGGCAGGGAGGGGGCAGAGTTGGGGTGGGGATTTCGGGGAAGGGGTTGGAATGGGGGCAGGGCAGGGGTGGGAAGAGGTGGGGCAGGGGCGGGGCCTCATGGAAGGGGTGGAGTGGGGGCGGGGCCGAGGGCGGTGGGGGGGGTGTCAGTAAATGCGGCCCTCGGCCCAATGTACTAGTCCTCATGTGGCCCTCGAGGTCATTTGAGTTTGAGACCCCTGGTCTAAAGAGTCTGGAGCAGCAAAAGGGGCAGGGATCAAAGAACAGAAAAGGATGAGAAAAGAGAGGTTAATTTAAAAAAGATCTGAATTCTGTGGCAGTGCTAATTAACACTCTGGGGACTGCTGTAGCCTGTTGAAGGCCACTTATATTTAACATAAGAGTGTAGTTACCAGTTTTTAAACATCCTTAAAGTTCATATGTCCTCTGCCAAGTAGTAGGTTGGAGCAGCTGTCTCCCTATAAATATTTCCATTTTTGTTTTACAGGGACTTCAGCAAGTGTGTAGAGTTTTCCCACCCCCAGCACTTGTAACATCATGTCACTTAAAAAGAAATTGTACAGTTTATAAAATTATATTGCTCTAGGTTACAGCAGGTGGTGCTCATAGGTAGGGCCCTGTCAAATTCACGGCCATGGAAAATGCATCACAGACCGTGAAATCTGGTCTTTTGTGTTCTTTTACCCTATACTATACAGATTTCATGGGGGAGACCAGTGTTTCTCAAATTGAGGGTTCTGACCCAAAAGGGATCTGGGGGGGGGGGGGGGGGGGCGGGGGGGGGGGGGGGGGGGGGGGGGGGGGGGGGGGGGGGGGGGGGGGGGGCGGCAGAAGATACCATTGCCACCCTTACTTCTGTGCTTCAGGGCTGGGTGCTGGAGAGTGGCAGCTGCTGACTGAGGGCCCAGCTTTGCAGACAGCAGTGCAGAAGTAAGGGCGGCAATACCATACCATGCCATCCTTACTTCTGCACTGCTGCTGGCAGTGGCTCTGCCTTCAGAGCTGGGCTCCTGGCCAGCAGCCGCCACTCTCCAGCTGCCCAGCTCTGAAGACAGCGCCGTCACCAGCAGCAGCGCAGAAGTAAGGGTAGCAGTACTGCCCCCCCCCCCCCAATAACCTTGCGACCCTTCCCCACAACTCCTTTTTGGGTCAGGACCCTTACAGTTATGATACTGTGAAATTTCAGATTTAAATAGCTGAAATAATTAAATTCACGATTTTTAAAACCCTATGACCGTGAAATTGACCAAGATGGACCATGAATTTGCTAGGGCCCTACTCATAGGGCAGTGTACCTAGGCATTTAACTTAATGAACATTTGCTAGTATTCATTAAGTTAAATGTGTTCTGCCAAGCAGTGTTATTTAAAAAGGATCTAGGCAAGCAAGACCTGCTTGATTTTTTTAACATACTTCTAGAAAGGTGGTCTTGTATAGTCAGACAGTAGCCCTGGAAGTCAGTAGAGCTGGGTTCTAGTCCCAGGTTTGGTACTCACATGCTGTTTGATCCTGGTCATGTTAACTCTCTGTAGTCCATTTCCTTACCTGTAAAATGGTGATAATACTACTTACCTACTTCATAGGGATGCTGTGAGAGTTAGTTAATATTTTGTGAAGCACTCTGAGCTCCGGGATAAAAGCTCTTTTTTTAGTGCAAAGTATTATTCTTATTGATAAACCCAGTACTTGTGTAACAAAGGCCACATTTACAGGGGGTCTCTTCAATGGCATCAGCAAAATCCACCAGTTTATTTGGGCTCTGCATGGGTTCAGGGGTCTACCCACCTGGATCTGATTGCAGGATTGGAGCCTCTGTTTGCAAATGTAACTCTTTGGAGGCTTAATTGAAAAGGTCCCTTGAAAATTTAGCCCTAAAGATTTGTATTCTGTATAGTTTTCCATATATCACTAGCAGTAGTTCATTAAGCATTGGGCTTGACTTATATATCACAATGTATATACCACATATTTTACACTTAAATATTTTGCAGGCTGGAATTTTTTCATTATTGTGTCTTAAAATATTTCCAAGTTTTACATGAAAGGGCTAGTGAAATATATTTGATATTGACAGGGGAGAGAAAAGTATAATGGATGTAGCATGTGATTGCATAGTTAGAAGCTGCTTTAAAAATGTCTCAAGTCTTTTGAAAGCCGGCACACTGAAAGATGGCTGTGGACACAGTGGAAGAAAGACAAATGCCCAATTTCTTATGACAGTTTCCTAGATTGGTTGCAATCTTATTTAAATGGAACAAATTAATGCTTGGTTGAGAACAGGTAATTCTTGAAAGTTAACTTAGGGATGGTGAACTGACTAACCTTTCTCAATGATCATCTGTGAGGGCATCATACTGACTACTTGATCCACCTGTTCATGCATACCAAGGTGTAACTGGCCCACATATTGAGAGCTTTGACCCTCTTGCAGCCTATATAGGACACTGTACAAGCAGGATAGTAAGGACCGGTAAATTCTACAGTGATACTTTTAACTGCACACAATGGTGAATAAAGGCCTATTGAGTAAGAAATATTGTTTCTGGCCAAGATGGCTACCTCAGAATATACAACATTCACATAAACATTTCTAGGATGATGATGAAGCATTAAAGTTATGTACAAGCGAGTCTCATCTTACGCGCATTTAACATGTGCGAATTCAGCTTTGCGCAGTTGGCCAAAAAAAAAAAGAAGAGAAAAATAACAATTTAAATACTGTACCTGTAGTGTGGGCGATTCCGCCCGCCATTACACTCAATGTAATTTTGACTATACGCAATTTTTGCTTTACGCGCTGACAGTGGAACGTAACCCCAGCGTAAGATGAGACTCGCCTGTACAGATAGAATATCCAAGAAATGTACAGAAATGAAGAAATACCCTCTCTTTTATTGTTTAAGCTGGATACTTGGATCTATTTACCTTTGAAGACTTGGTGGGATGAAGCAAGCTGGTATGATTTTGAAAGCAGTGACTACTCAGGTCCTCTCTGTAGACATTACACAGAGGTAATGTGATAATGTCCTTCTCTGACATTTGATAAAGTACATATTATTCTCCTGGTCCTCATACAATTTTTTTTAAATGTAAAAATCCACAGATCTTTCTTGTCTGGGCAAGGATGAAGCATATTGGATGTGGATACGTGAATGGTGTGCAATGCCCTGGATTGTTCACCTCTGTTGTTTGTAACTATAGTCCTCTGTAAGTAGTACACAGTATATTGTAATAATTAGAAACTTGCATTTTACACTGCTAGATGTATAAATTACCATATAATGATGATTATCCTGCCACCTGCATATAATTAGTTTTTACTTGTTTAGTAGTGAAAGCTTTGCTTAAAATTACAGCAACTTGGTCAAGCGTACCTCTGGCATCAACCTACTTAATCTTTATTCATGAACTCATGGAACCAGAGTTTAAAAGAAAATGTTATAACGTACAATGTATAGATAAAATGCTTGCCATCTGGAACAGATGGGGCATACGTTATTGGTTTTATAGCAGTTTTCAAAATTCATGTGGGTTGAAAAGTAAAATAATCATGAATAAAATTTGGGCCTGGGCCATTAAATATTCATGACAATTTGCAAGACTGTGCAGATAAATTATTTTTTGCCTCAGCAATGTCTAGCTTCTGTAGGTGAGAAAAGGAGAAGTGAACTGTTTTCATATATAACTTATAATATAGACACTACATCAAATTCACCTTTGGTGTAATGGTATTGATTTCAGTGGCATTACGCCAGGGATGATTCTGTCCTAATGATTATATATAATCGCTTATGAAAACTGTGGGGAAGCCAGTGGAACTACACTAATTTATACCACCTGAGGATCTGGCCCTGTCATAGGTCAGCTGCACCCAGAGTGCTCTCCTGCAGCAGGCCTGCCTCAGTTTCTCTCTGAATCCCCATGGAGTGTTCCCAAGTATAACTATAACCCTTGTGGGGTTCATTTATTACTGAAGTCCCATGCAGATAAATCATAAGAATCCCACAACCATAATTTAAAATTCCCCTGCATAGTCCCACAAGTACATGCAACATGCAGCCTCTGATGTCTTCACCACACCCCAGGTCTCCAGCGCAGCCCTCTCCTGTCCTTTATCAGCACAGACACCCCAGGCCTGCCAGCTCCGCTCTTCACAGTAGGAGCCCCCACAGCCTCTCTGCTTGGAGCATCCTTCACTCTCCCTGGTCATCTCGCAGTTTCTCAGGGTCCAAGTCCATCCACAGTTTCTTCAGCCCTCGCCAGCCCTGGCTCTCTGACTTGGGGACAGCAGCCAGAAAACCCCACTTGCTGCTCTCATGCCCTTAGCATTCTCCCAGGTCCCAAATATACAGTCTCATAGCCAATTCCTCCCTCTTCCCAAGGATGGCCTGCAGAGAGCTTTCTGCTCTCAGCAGCTTTCTCCAAAGATGTTGACAATGATGACTGTTACTGCTGCTACGGCTGCACTTGCTATGGCACAGGGGAGCTGGACCTGCATCATTTACAGGGGCCAGCCCTCCCTGTGACAGGCCTTGTAGCTTTATAAAGTGTAAGGGCCAGATTTTCGGAAGCCTCAACCTGGATTCTAATTTTGCTCCAACGATTAACTGATGGCACAATCAGTTGTCTACATTCTATCATTTATGCCCATATTTAGCATGCTGATTTGTGCCTGCAAAAGATATAGTGATCACCATTAAAAAAGCATCATTTACAGTGGCATGGTATTTGACTTTACTACAGCATTTACTACAATTACAAAAAGAAATAATGTAGTACATATAACATAGCTATTTAAAAATATATTTATAGTGTATCTCTTTACTGAGTGAAATTCAATCATTTTCATCCACCATTGATTTCTGTCAAAATTGTGGGTACAAAATTAATACTTTTTGAGAATTTGGATCCAGGGGTTTCATAAAAGATGCTTCTGAAAGAACAGCAGTGAGATGAGGTCTCATGTTGTGTAGCCTTTGCAAAAAATAAAAAATGTGGCCAGAGCTTTTGAAAATGCTCATCCACAGGGATTTGCTCCAAAAGATCTTCAGATCCTAGATTATAATATCTAATACATTTGCTCAGAAGATTTTTCAGTACTGAAGCCCATTTTGTCCTTCCAAACTTTATCCAAAGCTTACCCCAGTTGCATGGTGACTTCATGCTCCTTTCTCGGTGAAGATGCCTGTAAGTGCATCATCACTTGAACTCCCAAACATAGACCAGATCAAACTTGATTTTTCAGCTCTCTGCTTCTAGGAGTAGCAAAAAAGTGACACAGTTCCTGCAGACAGATCTGCACATTGGGGCCATCTTTGTCATACAGATGGCTGCCTAAAGAAGAAAAGTCTTAGGGGCAGTCTAATGTTTAGTGGCTGTTTATTGTAGGAGTGATTGTAGGTTGTCGGGGTGGATATTTTCTTGTTTGCCTAAGAGAGCAAACGTTGCTGCACACTTATTGCTCACAGAGGTTTGGGTAAGAACATTTGATGCAAATATTGACTGAAGTCTCTTCCCCTATTAACCCCAGTTTGTAAGACTTCTCTTTCATATTCCCTGGCATGCCATTTTGTGAAGTGTCATACTGTGACAGGCATGTCCAGTTACACATTGTCATATTTATATAATTTGATGTGATATACATGTCATGAAAAGATTTGCTGGAATGTAATATGTCAGCTCTGAACTTCAGAGGGGAAAAAAATATTTTTTTGTAGCCCATAGTTTGCAGTTGAGAAAACAAGGTCTTTTTGCATTGACTGCTTCGGTGTCAACATACAAAATAAGGTTCGACTGTTTGTGAAAAGATTTTAAATGGTTGTTTGCTCCTTGAATGTTGTTAATGGGAATGTTAAAAATTATTTGTGGATGTGTTACAAGGTTTTCAGAGTGTTGCCATACAAAGTAAAACAATAGTATTAAAGTGTGGTTATGGACAGGAAAGTGACTGTAAAAAATGGTTCCTTATCAGTACCGACTTAACAATGGCGCCAATGGTGCCGTGGCACTGGGCCCACACTCAGAAGGGGCCCTGGTACCCAGACAGTGGCCCCACAGCCCTGCTCAGTCTGTGCTCCACCCCAAGGCCCCTTGCATGGTCTCTTCCCCCCAGGCACCGCCGGCCACTCGCTCCTCTCTTCCCCTTGACTCCTGATTGCTCTTCTCCCTCCTTTATCCCCTGTGTGAGTGGCGGGCGGGGCCTCGGGATGAGGCCACGTGGAGACGGGGCCTTGGGGCGGAGTGTGGACGGTGCCTCAGGGGGGAAGAGGCCAAGCGGGGGCACGGCCTGTGGGCGGAGTGGGGGGTGGGGCCACTGTCAGGGTGCCAGGGCCCACAAAAGCTTAATTCAGCCCTGTTCCTTATTATTCAGAAGATCTGCTTCCTGTGTGCATTCAGTCATTATTGTTGTTAATGTTTCAGAGACAAGGAGGGTGAAGTATTATTTGTTTATTGGACCAACTTCTGTTGATGAAAGAGACAAGCTTTTGAGTTACACTCAGCTCTTCTTCAGGTCTGGGAAAGGTACTTGGGGCAGTTCTGCACTTAAAATGCTGCATCAGCACAGCTGAACCACTGTAGCACTTAAGTGAAGATGCTCCTACGCTAATGGGAGAACTTCTTCTGTCAATGTAGTTAATCCACCTCCCCAAGAGGCGGTAGCTGTGCTCACAGGAGAAGCTCTCCTGTCGAGATAGCACTGTCTACACGGGGGGGGTTACGTTGGTATAACTGTGTCACTCAGGGATGTGGATTTTTCACACCCCTGAATGACGTAGTTATACCGATATAGGTCTGTAGTGTAGACCTGGCCTCAGAATGTCAGAGCTAAATACAAGGTGGAACAGATTGTTTAGCATAAGTTCAAGGTGAACACCTCTGGAGCCATAGGACAAAAAAAGGGGCTAGGAGGTTACAGATTGTTGTAATAAGCCATAAATCCAGTGTCTTTATTAAGACCAAGATTTGTAGTGTTTAGCAAAGTTATGAATTTAAGCTCCCAGGAATATCAGGACTCGTAGAAACCATCCTCAAACCACTCACCACAAAAAAGGGCCAGCTTCCTCCAGGACACAACTGACTTTCTCCAGGAACTCCAGAATATTAACAACCTCCCTCAGAACACCATTCTTGCTGCCATGGATGTTACCTCCCTATTCACCAACATTTCTCACAAGGATGGCATCGCTGCCTGCCTCAGATATCTACATGACAATGGACAACATTCTGATCTCCATCCCAAACACATCACCAGACTCATCCATTTCATCCTCACTCATAACAATTCTACATTCAACAACAAACACTTGGTCCAAACCATGGGAACCATCATGGGTACTAGGATGATTCCCCAATATGCCAACTTCTTCATGGGCTACCTTGATGAAGAATTTCTGGACAAATGCACCATGAAACCAATGCCTGAGATACGTTGATGATATTAAGTATCAGAGGGGTTAGCCGTGTTAGTCTGGATCTGTAAAAGCAGCAAAGAATACTGTGGCACCTTATAGACTAACAGACGTTTTGCAGCATGAGCTTTCGTGGGTGAATACCCACTTCTTCGGATGCAAGTAGTGGAAATCTCCAGGGGCAGGTATATATATATGCAAGCAAGAAGCAAGCTAGAGATAACGAGGTTAGTTCAATCAGGGAGGATGAGGCCCTGTTCTAGCAGTAGAGGTGTGAAAACCAAGGGAGGAGAAACTGGTTCTGTAGTTGGCAAGCCATTCACAGTCTTTGTTTAATCCTGAGCTGATGGTGTCAAATTTGCAGATGAACTGAAGCTCAGCAGTTTCTCTTTGAAGTCTGGTCCTGAAGTTTTTTTGCTGTAGGATGGCCACCTTAAGATCTGCTATTGTGTGGCCAGGGAGGTTGAAGTGTTCTCCTACAGGTTTTTGTATATTGCCATTCCTAATATCTGATTTGTGTCCATTTATCCTTTTCCTTAGAGACTGTCCAGTTTGGCCGATGTACATAGCAGAGGGGCATTGCTGGCATATGATGGCGTATATTACATTGGTGGATGTGCAGGTGAATGAACCAGTGATGGTGTGGCTGATCTGGTTAGGTCCTGTGATGGTGTCGCTGGTGTAGATATGTGGGCAGAGTTGGCATCGAGGTTTGTTGCATGGATTGGTTCCTGAGCTAGAGTTACTATGGTGCGGTGTGCAGTTACTGGTGAGAATGTGCTTCAGGTTGGCAGGTTGTCTGTGGGCGAGGACTGGCCTGCCACCCAAGGTTTGTGAAAGTGTGGGATCATTGTCCAGGATGGGTTGTAGATCCCTGATGATGCGTTGGAGGGGTTTTAGCTGGGGACTGTATGTGATGGCCAGTGGAGTCCTGTTGGTTTCTTTCTTGGGTTTGTCTTGCAGTAGGAGGCTTCTGGGTACACGTCTGGCTCTGTTGATCTGTTTCCTTATTTCCTCGTGCGGGTACTGTAGTTTTGAGAATGCTTGGTGGAGATTTTGTAGGTGTTGGTCTCTGTCTGAGGGGTTAGAGCAGATGCGGTTGTACCTCAGTGCTTGGCTGTAGACAATGGATCTTGTGGTGTGCCCGGGATGGAAGCTGGAGGCATGAAGGTAGGCATAGCGGTCGGTAGGTTTTCGGTATAGGGTGGTATTAATGTGACCATCACTTATTTGCACTGTGGTGTCCAGAAAGTGGACCTCCCGTGTAGATTGGTCCAGGCTGAGGTTAATGGTGGGGTGGAAGCTGTTGAAATCTTGGTGGAATTTTTCCAGAGTCTCCTTCCCATGGGTCCAGAT